>CM077194.1:29301058-30501058 GCA_039654625.1 Rhinogobio ventralis
GATAGATAGATAGATAGATAGATAGATAGATACCAATTCTACTTTTCATTTTAACACATCTGAAGAATATTGATCAAAATGTCTAGACTATAATTTTGATTATAATGAGCATTTCTCCACAGCGCCCCCTCAGGTGGACTGCAGGCGGTCTTTTTTACCGAGAGCCCCGCACCATTTACATTGTTACAATCCTCCCATTTCCTGCAACACAACACTTCCATGTCTCTGGTGAAGGGTATGCTGTTTTATCGCTTCACACTGGATCGCACCTGCTGCCTGGGGATTGACAACGGTGGAAATATAAAGGTAAGCTACTTTTATTCGCTTTTATTGAAGTAATAAGCATGTTACCGGTTAGAGCATGCTATACTCTGTTAGACCGTGTGAGTAATGAAGGAATACGCCAGGTTTCTCTAACGATATGAAACCTAAAAGGGATGGCGTAGTAGTTGTAATGAAACATTTCGTTTTATATGGTGTCAACCGCCAACACGATATTTTTTGGTTATCTTGTCTATTTTCTTGCCGTGGTGAGTGAACACAGGGGTTACGTATTATCCACGAGTAGTTCCTCACACACACATATCAAGCTGCGCTGTTCACTAGGCAACGCCAATCGCCGTAGACGCCTTAACAAAACCAGTGTTACCTTCTCCCGTATGAGGTTTGCTAGTTTCCACCCACCGGTTTAAGCCGCCTGAGCGTACACAAACAGTAGTTGACATGCGGTGAGTGTAGTCAGAAGACACTGAGCGTTTTTACGCACAAAACGCGCGTTTCTCTCACGCGTCTCTCTCTCCCCGCAGAGCGAATATGAGAGGGGTTCGCCGTAAACTGTCATTAGGTTGACAGAGATGGGCTGCTGATTTGGGAATCCCGGAGAGCTGGAAGCGCCCAGGAACACCATGACCGTGTTCAACCAGGAGAATGTGGAGGATTTATACGAGATTGGAGACGAACTCGGGAGGTACGTGATTATTTTGGGGCGTTAGGTGAAATGTATTTCATGCATTTGGTTGTTTTAGATGAATTATATGAATATACATTTACGAAACATATATTACTAATTAACCTAAACTGTTAAAAAATAAAGGTTCCAAAAGAGGGGTTTTCGCAGCAATTTTTGGGTTCCAGAAAGAACCTTTTATCGAACAGTTCCCGAAGAACATTTTTTCTTAGTGTGAATAATTGTAATAATCTGAATAACCTTTTTCCACTATAAAGAATCTTTTGTGTAATAGAAAGTTCCATGGGATGCTAAAGGTTCTTAATGGAACCATATTCCAAGAAAGAACCTTGTTTTTGTTTTGTTTTTTAAAGAAATTAACCGTTGAATACACTATCTACTGTTGTTCAATCAGCATACACGAGAGCTTTAAGGTGGTGCATAGGTCTTTCAGGGCGGGTTGTACTACTAAGAAAGTACCTAAAAGTACCATGGTATTACCCTACCCATGGTATATATACTATATATATCTTAAGTGTCACGATTTCTGTACCATGGCACCTCGGTGGGGTTGTTGCCAGGGTGGTCTCAGCTTATTACTGGGCAGCTCAAACCCTCCTGGAGCCGGGAAATCACTGGTTGTCACTCTAGACAGATGTTCATTCTTAGTTGTAATGATCTCCAATGGCATTTATTGATTAATGGGGTTCAGGTGGCTGTGAAAGCCCAAATTCTCTTTTTGGAGCCTTACTTGAGAGGTTGGTCGAGATAAATTGGGTTAGTCTGCTATGCTGTGACTCAATGACAATTGCATTTTTACTTAATAATCTGGCTGTTGAGAACATCCAGTCAGCAATTAATTTCATTTGCAGGGTAACTCAGTTCTCATTAAGAGACGGTCACACAACACTTTTTGTTCCATTCACTTCCATTCATAGGCATGTGAATGCTGGAGACCCGGAAACGCAAGCTTATGTGAAGAAGTTTCACATTTCGCCGCTTTCCGATTTTTAAGTTTGGTGGACTCTGACTAAGCTGCAAATTTGTATCACATAATGACGTTTGACAAATAAAAAGCTGAATTAAAAAAACACAAATTTTAAAGCTGCAGATTTGCAGTGTTGCAGGAAAGTGGATTATATTGTATATATTTACATTTTAGATTTACTATTATTTATTATGTCAAATTATAAGATGCTGCTGCAGTGAAGTCACGACCATTGCAGTGTCCAAAGAAATTGTACATCCTCAAAATGTAGTGTTTGAGTTTGTGTAATGTTAGATGTGTAATATTATGTGTAACATTTCAGCATTGGTGGTCAGGGGATGGATGTTCTTTTGAACTGATTTTCATGAGAATGCAGTTTCTCGGATTCCCATTGACTGTTGTGTGTGTAGGCGATAAATCACCACGCACATAGGGATGAGTCTGCTCCTTGTGTGGGTTGTGGGAAATCGGGCTGTTTTGTATTTAAGAGAAATATTTAATGTGCTAGTGCTCACGTAACAGCATATAGGATGCCGATACATTGCTCACGCTTGCTAAAATCGGTTACATAATGCTTAAACGTACTGAGGAGACTTTGAATTGAATGCTGAAGATGTTCTTGTCATTGGCTCCTGAGGGATGACAGCATCTGTTGGTCGTTCTTATTGCATAATTGACTCAATGACTGCAAAGTAGCTTACTCCAGTTAATACTGAATTTTATAACAGAGAATTATAATAAAGCAGTTTTACTTTACTCTTAGGGATTGTGTTTCTCACAAGAATTGCATCTGAGGTTGGTTATTTGCTGTTAGTTGATTTGCTGTTAAAATGCTGTTAGTTAATTTGCATATTCATGAGCATTGATTTCATGTTTAAGTCTGGACAGCTTTTAATTGACAGTTGTGTGTTTTAACTATTTAAATGCATGAACCTTCCCTTTATTTATTGGTAATCTTCTAATCTAATTTGAATGTTTAATTGAGAACATCTGCTTGAAATAATTGTCATGCTTGTGTTTATGAGTATTGTGTATTTTATGCTGTCCTTATGCTGAATTTTTAATCATATGGATGATGCGACATTTTACATATTCAAAATTATTTGAATAGTATTGAAGACAAAACATTTGAATATGATGGTTTTACCATGACAACTTCATGACTAGTGATTAGTTATGGCTATGCCAGAGTTACTAATCCCACTATTGACATTAAGCAATGAATGGATTGCAGCTTGTTGAAGGTATGAACCTGTGTACAAAAGAGTCTGAAATAAAACAATGGGATCACCAATCATTGAAGCCCACTGGCACATTTTATAAGTTTCCCATTTCATTCTGCATAACAAAAAATGCCCCCTTCACTAACAAAACCCCCAAATCAGGACCAAGAACATCATTCACTGTACCCAAATCAGCCAGTAATTTCTTTACCCTCCGCACCATGTTCAGGTCTTAGCTTTGATGCCTCGTCAAGATGGTTAAGCGTACCCAGCACACACACCCCCAGCCCACAATTGAGGCATTACTCGGTGCTTGCATGTTACTCGGGCTGTAAGGTTAAACACACAGGCTCTCTTTATGGGGCTTATGAGGCTTCGGCCCATGGAAGCTCTTAAGTGAGGAGGTTTCTTTATTCTGATGGAAACTGCTCCGGGTGGTCCTCCTCAGAGTAGGAGGAGCAGTGGTCTGTTGGCTAAATTGATGCAGGGATCTCAGCTGGCACTGATTTTCATGTATTAACATTATGAGCTGCCGCAACTTGAAGGTTTAGTGTGTAATTTCTGCACTAATAGCGACAATGAATGAAATATTAAACATTTCCCCCACATCAGGGTTATTATCGTTCACTAAAACTAATAAAAACAAAGCTGAAATGAAATATAAATATTAGATGACAAACTTAAAGACAGTTAGAGACAGTTAATAAAATAAATAAACGGAAACTAAACAAACTAAAAATATGAATAAAAACTATAATAGTATATAAACTGCCCCACATCTTTCATTAGATCCCACCCCTAGTCCAAACCTAAACACTTAAGTTCCACTCTCACTTAAAACAAGATTCCAAGTGCTTTACCATATTCAAAGTACATTAAACATCACTGAACAACTTTTGGAATGGGAGTCTGTCTGTCTGTTTCATGCAGTATGGATCTTTTCCAGCCCACTCTCAGAAGATAAACATCAGCTTTAGCGCTAATGCTAAAACCGAAGATGAATTCCCAACCAATAATGAACTCCTCTCATTTTACAGTTCACTCAGTAATGATATCTGCGTTCCTCTATTACATTAAGTCTCTTAGACCAACTATAAGCTTGGCTGCTCTCAGTCTGTCCTGCCACTAATTGGTTCCCCTTTGTGTCTGTTTGCTCTGGCTGTGTGTGTGAAAGGGGAGGAGCAGATTTTTGCTGGACCTCGCTATCGCTTCAAGAGGCAGTGCTTCTGACTATATAGTTTTTTGAAGAGAGTGCTACAGAGAGCTTATTACCCAGACTGTGATTCTAATGAGATTCATCCAAAAAGCTGAGATCCCAGGCAGTTTTGAGGAGGGCCACTTTAACAATTTCCCTACCCCCCATAATGATATGCAGAATATGCATGTTGTTTGTTGTTGACCTATATCTACACCCCAGTGAAATGTCAGAGGTTGCTAGTGTTGAGGTTTGGAGAGTGGGAGATTAACTTTTTTACCCTCCAACCATAGTGGTTATTGCAAGTCTGCTGTTACCTACCATTTTTTATATTCATAACTTTCTTATTTTCATAACTTTTACCTGTTGCCATTAAATTACTGACATGTTATTCATCCAAATAACAAAAAAATTAATATACACTCACCTAAAGGATTATTAGGAACACCTGTTCAATTTCTCATTAATGCAATTATCTAATCAACCAATCACATGGCAGTTGCTTCAATGCATTTAGGGGTGTGGTCCTGGTCAAGACAATCTCCTGAACTCCAAACTGAATGTCAGAATGGGAAAGAAAGGTGATTTAAGCAATTTTGAGCGTGGCATGGTTGTTGGTGCCAGACGGGCCGGTCTGAGTATTTCACAATCTGCTCAGTTACTGGGATTTTCACCCACAACCATTTCTAGAGTTTACAAAGAATGGTGTGAAAAGGGAAAAACATCCAGTATGCGGCAGTCCTGTGGGCGAAAATGCCTTGTTGATGCTAGAGGTCAGAGGAGAATGGGCCGACTGATTCAAGCTGATAGAAGAGCAACTTTGACTGAAATAACCACTCGTTACAACCGAGGTATGCAGCAAAGCATTTGTGAAGCCACAACACGCACAACCTTGAGGCGGATGGGCTACAACAGCAGAAGACCCCACCGGGTACCACTCATCTCCACTACAAATAGGAAAAAGAGGCTACAATTTGCGCGAGCTCACCAAAATTGGACAGTTGAAGACTGGAAAAATGTTGCCTGGTCTGATGAGTCTCGATTTCTGTTGAGACATTCAGATGGTAGAGTCAGAATTTGGCGTAAACAGAATGAGAACATGGATCCAACTTGCCTTGTTACCACTGTGCAGGCTGGTGGTGGTGGTGTAATGGTGTGGGGGATGTTTTCTTGGCACACTTTAGGCCCCTTAGTGCCAATTGGGCATCGTTTAAATGCCACGGCCTACCTGAGCATTGTTTCTGACCATGTCCATCCCTTTATGACCACCATGTACCCATCCTCTGATGGCTACTTCCAGCAGGATAATGCACCATGTCACAAAGCTCGAATCATTTCAAATTGGTTTCTTGAACATGACAATGAGTTCACTGTACTAAAATGGCCCCCACAGTCACCAGATCTCAACCCAATAGAGCATCTTTGGGATGTGGTGGAACGGGAGCTTCGTGCCCTGGATGTGCATCCCACAAATCTCCATCAACTGCAAGATGCTATCCTATCAATATGGGCCAACATTTCTAAAGAATGCTTTCAGCACCTTGTTGAATCAATGCCACGTAGAATTAAGGCAGTTCTGAAGGCGAAAGGGGGTCAAACACAGTATTAGTATGGTGTTCCTAATAATCCTTTAGGTGAGTGTATATAGACCAATCCAAAACATCTTATAGGTCCAGTATGTATTAATTTCCCTTCCTGGATGTGACTAGTATCATGCTGAAGATATCTGCTGGTATAAGTGGCTATGCACATAGCATCATTCAGAGTGCACTAGTGCGTAAACGTAGCTATTCGTCCGCTTTTGTGTTCAGTGGGTGAAGTTTGGGTGTCTCTTGTGAAGCCTGATGAGATCTGTGGGGGTGAGAGTGTGAGAATGTGTATGAGATCAAGAGCATTTGTGAGCGAGTGTGCCGGGAGGGTCATGGTACACTGTAAGGCAATCCTGCTGTGAAGTATTAGCCTTGACCAGTGAAGCATGTGTAAGACAAGAGTGAAAGTTAGAGGTTTTTTTCTCTGTCTGTCATTTTCTGTTTGGCATGGTGAATGCAGCTTTTGAGGATCCAAAATCCCAAACAAACCATCTTAACTGGGCTTCCTGGATAGTACAAAGGTTAAACCGGCCACATCTGACCACAGCATGTTAATCAGTGCCAATAAAAAGCCATTGTTAGCCATTGACTGCTGTTGAGGTATAATAGTAGTAATAGTTTGGCTATTAGCATGGTCCAGTTCTGCATTCTGTGGGCATAAAGCATCTTTCTCAATTTATGGCCATTCAAAAGTAGCCCTGTATTCTGCCAAAATGCAGTTTGTATGTTGCTTACAAAAAGTATTTCATTAGGGATAATATATTGGTATTGGTATATGTACCATATCGGTTATAGGCTTATATTAGAAATGTTTAAATTTGTCCAAATTGGCAAATATTTTAATTATGTATGCTTACTTGCCCAATATTTACATTTTGATTACCTTTGCTGTCATTATTTGTAGCAAATGTCAAAAGGAATATTCACTTGGGGAATTTAAAATGATTGATTTTAGTTTTAGTTATTTTTAAACAAAATAGTAACACATTTTAATATCAGCCATTCATCTGTTATTGGCCAAAATATTGATATAATTATTGGACTATAGGTATCAGCTAGAATTGTGATATCAGTGCATCCCTACATTATATTATAGTAGATGTTTTACCCGTGATGGATCTGTTATGCATAATTTTACAGCACAGGACAGTTAATACTAGTAATGAGTTTAAGACTCATTACTAGTATTATCAGTGTTATCAGCCATCCTTTTTCTTCAGAATGAATAGTCCCATGGCATTTACAGTTTAAGTGATTGGCTCTAAGGGTGTGTTCACACTTGTAGTTCTGTTCGCTTGGTTCGTTTGGTCCGGACCAAAAAATAAAACTTTTAGTTCTGGTCCGCTTAGCATTCACATTGGCATTTTAACACCGAACCTAAAGGCATAGGGATATGTTTACAACCTGATTGGTTGGCATTTATTACGCTAATTATGAGACACAACTTACTGAGCATTCAAAACAATGCTGAGTGCTGGGTTAAATATGCTCGTTGTATGTGCGTAGCCTACATATGATGGTATTTTGACTAGCGGAGCACTCGTGAAGAGCTTATAAAATGTGTAAAGGAGTCAAAACTGCGGTAGGAATCCCTCCGTCACACACACAAATCCTGCTGCGAGGATTCACGGTTCTGATGCCTGTACCGAACTGTGATGGGCAACATCGCAACTAGTCACTATGACGAGAAAAAACAGGTATGCTTGAGCATTCTGTCCTTTTTAGGGTTGCATCTTGTGATGATATGTCCTTTTTTGGTTCATTTACATGTCTTTGGTCCATGTTGCGTTCATATTTCATTCGAACAGCACCAGAGTTTGTTTGGAAGCGAACCGATACCCATCTTTTCAGCAGGCGGCCCACCTGTTCACACACAGGCTATTCAAATGAACCGCACTAACAGAGCAATCTCACCAGGGTTCGTTTTAATCGAACCAAACATGCCAAGTGTGAACATACCCTAAAACATTGTCCAGAACTTACTCCCATGAGTAAAGATGTCAGAATTCAATTTTGGTTCCTGTGCCAGCTAAGCAACTACCACTGAGGTGAATGATAATGCTGACAGATCGGTTTCTCCAGGTATTATTAAGATCCTTCATTGTGTCAGGTTCTTGTTTCCTGTGATTGACAGAAAACCTGGTTAACTGGAGAATGCTATGAGCTTGGGTGCAGGTAGATTTAATGCATCATACAGCTGGTGGCCTGCATTGGCAAGTGTTTATACATGATTAAATATTTGTGTAGTGTACATAGTAACCTGGTTACTTTTTGTGCCACTCCTTTGACAGTTGACTTGACTGAACTGTAAGATTATAATATTCTGTTTAATAACATTTGAATTGTATTTCTTTTATAATTTTAATACACAATGTTCTAATTTAAAAATATTCTTTTTTATATAGAAGTTTTTATTTCATAATGAACATGACATAGTGTTATTTACATTTTGAAACAATTCATCATGCCTTATATTGTAACCACCTGCTGGAGTCAACTTGTGGGTATAATTGTGGGTATAAATGCTGTTTTATCACAGCCGGTTACAAGAGTTAATACCTCTCAGTGTTGTCACACACACAAGACCTCTTGCAGAGTCCAGGATGTGTTGCTACAGTGGATCATAGTCGATTAATCGACTTTATTTGCACAGCCAACACTTCTTCATTCACTGCCTGGTTTTATGCTGCAGTCACCGTAATGACTGTGTGCATCAGCCATGATGTGGCTATTTAATGTCAAGTGTTAGCATATGAATATGAATAATGGGAATTCCCCTCCTGAATCATGATTCTTAATAGCAAATTACTGCGACTGATAGGATGCATCTTGGAAGTTTAAAGGTGGCTTGGCCAAGAGCTGTCAAACAGCATTTCCTCAGGCACATTTGTTAATATTCAGCAATAAATTTGTGTGAACATGTTATGAATTCTTCTCACAGATCTCAGAGCACCAGCTCTGTTAATGCTGTTGCTAAGCTACTGGTGAAGTGATGTCGTGGAAGGAATTTAGACTCCCTGTGCTGGATATCAAGTGCTTTTCTTTATATCTTGTAAGCCATTGTCATTGCCTTGTTGATCCTTTTACTCTCCTTTTAGCATAATTTTTATCTTTTGTTTTTACTTTAAGACAAAGTATTTGACCCTATTTAAAAATGCAAGAGATACACTCTCACAATTCTTTGATATTGCTGCTTAAAGCAAGTCCAGAATAGTTAATGCTGGCTAATCACATTCCTAAAAGCTTTCTTGTTTTCTTTATAATTGTTCTTTTATGGAGGGGGTTGAGTTACTGTATCCTCAGTTACTGTTAAGACATCAATACTAAAGGCGCAGAATGCGTTTTTAACACTGACTCATGTTTTGACAGTAAGCAGTACTCGTCGAAACCAGGTGAATGTCAGTTTCTGTCTACATTAGGGTATTTGGAAGATAAGGCCCGCAGCAGACTTCAGGTCTCCTCCCCTGGGTTGCTATGGGAACCACCCATTTATCCAGTTCTTTCCAGGCGTAGCTATCATTTAGGCTCGGTCATCTGTGGGGCTTCCTCCATTAGCAACGCTTCCTTAAATGAGTTCTGATTGACTGAATGTGAGACAGTCCTCATGCTCAAGAAGTCCAATTAATCAGACAATGCTGATATTCTGATTGGTTACAATGTTTTGATTGAATTACAGATGCAAGCTTGTGTTTTAGCTGGATTTTCAGCACTCATGAGTAGTAATGGCCACTTCAGACCTAGTCATACACATTTGCCACCAGTGCCTCTTCACACAATGTGTTCTTTGTGACTTTAAGTCCACTTGAAAGGACAAAATTACATTCCACTTTTTTGGACAAATCAAAGAGAAATTATGTTTTGAGAAATAAAATGTCCCTTTTTCTTCATAGAGATCACTGTAGCTAGTCTTATTTTTCTAATGAGTGACCCAGCCTTTCAAACTAGCCAATCAGAAAATGCTCTCAGCCTTTTATATTACCATTTAAAAGTTTGGGTTTGGTAAGGATTTTAAAAATGTTTTTGAAAGATGTCCATTATGCTCACCAAGGCTGCATTTATTTGATGAAAATACAGTAAAAACAGTAATATTCTGAAATATTATTACAACTTAAAATAGCTTGTTTCTATATTTTTTAAAATGTCATTTATTCCTGTGATGTCAAAACTGAATGTTCTGCATCATTACTCCAGTCTTCAGTGTCACATGATCCTTCAAAAATCATTCTAATATGATGATTTACTCAAGAAACATTTCTTACTATCTTCAATTTGTTGAAAACAATTGTGCTGCTTAATATTTATATTTAATTAACAGCATTTATTTGAAATAGAATAGATTGTAGCAATTTAGTGTGCCTTGACTCAATAGAAGACGTCTTTTCTTTAAAAAAAGAGTTTAATTTCATGCAAATGAGCAGCAGAGCAATGCAGAGATAACCAATGACAAGTGAGTTTCCCTTAGGAAATATTGGTAACAGTTTACAACAAGGTTTCATTGACGATAGTTAATGTATTTACTAACATGAACTAAACATGAGCAATACATTACTGTATTTTTTAATCCTTGTTAACGTTAGTTAATAAATATACAGCTATTCATTGTTTATTCATGTTAGTTCCCAGTGCATTAATTAATAAAAATTTTGATTTTAAGAATGTGTTAGTAAATGTTGAAATGAACATTAACAAAGGTTAATAAATGCTAATTTAGTTAACTAATGTTAACTAATGAAACCTTACTGCAATTTTTTTACCTTGAAGTTGTGTTAAGAATGCTAGCTGTAATAGATAATAAATAATACGATATTATTCAAATACTTACGAGACAAAAAAAGAGAAGGTGCAGAGAGTTTTTGCATGTCATTGCCTTTTTTGTTTTTCCTTGTGACTGGATCTGTCGGTTTCAGTTCCTTAGAAGAGTTTTGTTTCATTAAACAACAGAGCTGTCCAGCTTACACCATGTCTACACCGGTTGAAGCACGCATTAAGTTGACAGACACTTATATTTTTGATGTGTGGCTTTTGTGTACATTTTAGAGTGGATGTTTAGCAGTATCTCTTTCATGTAGAGTGTGACCTGGCAAACACACATTAGTTTAAGTGTTACTTGTCTCTGAGTAGGATTGCTTATCAGCTCCTTCTGATTGTACACACAAACTCAGGCAGTCTTCCTCTAAAGCCCTAATATCCTCAGCTCAAACCTCAGAGTGTGTCAGCTCTACTCCAACCACAGCTCTGTTTCCTTGGTTACTCCTGTATGGCACTATGGCACTGAGAGTTATTGCGTAATGTGTGCAGTTTGGGCACTAAAGATTAGTGGGCTCTTTTCTCTCTGAACTGTCCACCCACATTCATTTTTCGCTAATGAACCAGTATATGACTCACATATACATATCATTTCAAATCATTTCTTGTGTTAAAACTGCAGTCCGTAACTTTTTTGGTTAAAAATGACCCAAAATCAATTTTTGAGCAAGTACTTAACCCGCCAGTGTTTAAAGCTATCTCCTTACTTTAGCCTGATTCACAACGGTAAGCTTGTAATAATGTGTTATAATTTGATGTGGTACTGCTTTCCACAGGAAATTCGAGCATGGCGCCGTTTGTCTTTGCGTCATTACATCACGTCTGTATACATAAAGAAGGAGTCCGGCTATAAGGCTATCGCATGTGAGGATGCTGCAGGTGGCTGATCATTTATAGTCTTTTCCTTACAGCAGCTGGAATAATTTAACGTATCATTTTGATTGCTAATTGTAATCCAGAAAGGTCCAAACGGCAATCATCAGTGACAACTGGAGATTCACCTGTAATCAAAAGCAAAAGAATAGACTGTACAAAAACAGGTAACGCTAATACACACTAAATACACGTAGTCACGCAATGCTGATGTTGTTAACATGAACAATTTGAGACCAAAGTATAACGGTAATAATAATTTTCACGGTTTGATGTGATATGAGCTAAGTGATCGTTAGATTCAATCACCGTTGGTAGCTCGATTTGCTTTTTTTCCCCTCAGTCGGTTAGAACAAAAGTGGCAAACATGTTACTTACTTGTTCAGATGACATTTTCCGGTGAAAATTCTTATTTTGGTCATACTTCCAAGACGTAGAATCTGTGATTCCGAAGTACAGTATCCACACCAGTGCGGTGAATGAATGATAGCCACACATACTCCTCAAAATATTAGATTAATTCGTGCTGAGGAGCCGTGACAATGCACAGCCCACGTAAAGATGATAATTCCGCAAATAACTGCAATTTCAGGTTTCAAACAGAGATGGTGACAAAGATGCAAAACTTGCGGACTGCAGCTTTAAGATATATAGATGTGTGCCCACCATTGCCATTAGGCATATATGAGTAGCCAAACAGATCGTAAAAATTCTTTAATAGCTGATACTTCTGGTCAGATGTTTTAACTCTGCTAAATTGCTGAGTAATATTGGGAAAGTAGGCTGACTTTTGTGTAATGTGTCTGTGTTATAGTCCAATAACTCTTCAAATCCCAGTTTTCATTTAATTGCGTGGGATGACACTAGCAAGGCTTATTTAATTACACTTGGACCGGATCAGTGGGCTAGAAAAGTCAGTTCAGACACTGCCAGATTACTTCCAACAGACTATTCTGTGAACCAAACAAAACTCAGTTCACCAATGGAAAAGAGGATCGCTGTATTTTGAGTACAAAGCTACAGAAAATACTGACTATACTGAGCACATTCGGCATTGCATTACAAAGCCACCATTTGCTTTTCAGTTAGATTTTATGTTTGTTAATGCAAGGCATTTTAAATGTGGTATTGCAAAACCTGAAGCTTTTAAAAAGTGTTTTAACATCATTTTATCATCAGTTCAGATTCATTATGTTAGTATAACTGAATATGCTAAAGTAAAAATTTTAGTCCGATTTTTTTCTTTGGTCATTTTTAATCCAAATGTGTCTCTTAACTCTAAAGTTGAGTGAACAACTATAAAAGCGATTTGCTAAATGTAAGTTATCGATAGCAAAAGTGCTTTTGGTTCCTGGAAAACTGGCAGATTGCCTGGCCTACGGCCTGTGATCTTCACGCTGTGTTAAAATCACTTTATTGACCTGACATGCTGTGCATTGGTGTACCCAACCAGTTTGTATGCGTGTAGTCAGCATTTCTAAAATTGTTCATTTCGCAGTTTCTTCTTCTTGGATAACAATGCTGATTAATCTGTTAAGACTAAAGGTACTGAAGATTGTATTGTCACTGATGCATTTGTTTTTTTGTTTTTGTTTTTCAAACCAGATTACCCACATTGGTATTTCACTACTAGTAGGTTATTACTTTAGGAGTGGCTTATGACTAAGACACACTGTACGTTTATTTGAATGTGAACAGCACAGTCTGTTCCATCACTAGTGATCACCTGATCTGGTTGGTGGTAATCAGCAATGCTTTTTTTTGAGCAGGGAAAGCTTCATGGAAGATCTTTGAAAATAGCAACCTTCATACTGAACAGATTAAAAAAAATCTTCCTCTTTTCCTTTAAAACTAAACAAGAAATTGCATATCCTCTTTCTAAAAGTATCTTGAACTTGTGCACAATTGGAACCAGTACAGCTGACAGATATTTGAGCATCGAATCATTTGTAAGGACAGTCACAGAACAAACTTGATTTTTAGGCAATGTGAGAGACATTAATAATGTTGCAAAATATTTTTTTGTATTTCAAATAAATGCTTTTATTTTGAATTTTCTATTCATCATAGACTCCTAAAAAATGAATAGATCAAAGTTTCCACAAAAATATTAAGCAGCGCAACTGTTTTCAACATTGATAATAATATAGTAAATATTTCTTGAGCAGCCAATCAGCATATCAGAATGATTTCTGAAGGGTCATGTGACACTGAATACTGGAGCAATGATGCTGAAAATTCAGCTTTGCCATCACAGGGGTAAATTACATTTTTATATTGTATTTTAAAATAAAACAGTTATTTTAAATTGTAATAATATTTAACAATATTACTATTTTTACTGTATTTTTACCTTTTTTCTCTACTGGCTCCAAACTTGATAATTATATAAGTGTGTATTATATGTTATACACTTGCAAAAATGAGTAGCTGAATTAGAATAAACAGAAATTAGCCATGTTAGTCAAAATTTAGACTGCAGTCTAGGATAAGTTTTTACTTTTGATCTTTTATAAAATTACTGACGAGAAAGTAGGATTGCGCAAAAATTTTGGCTACTGAAAAGTTTTGGCTGAAACAGCTATTTTCAGCTTCAGACGTTTAATTAGCACTTTTCTGATGGCACGTTTTGACTGTGTTCACAACATGGATAAGCTACAACAGTTAAATATGTCAGCTGTGTGGACACTAGCTCTAGATTGACAATTTTAATTTCTCGATTTTAATCAGTAATAATATGGTTTCTTAAATATGAAATCTTTTAGGCTGTGCTTTTTTCTGTTGATGTGCAGCATGAACAACTTCATTAAATATTTGTAGAGCGCCTGCCATCCAATAATCGCAAAAAGCTTTGTTACTTTTAATATGAAGCAAAGTCTCAATTTTTTAAATTCTTTAAATTTTATTATATTATGATTCTATTCTTAGATCGCAACAAAGTAAGGGAGACACCACACACAACCGCTGCATAAACAATGAGATTTATTTAACTAACGAAATAAACATGAAATGTCAGTGTAAAGGTAATCAGTGTAAATGTTAGTCAGCGCGTCAGCATGTGAGTGTAAGTAGCTAGTAGAAGTGACATCAGTCCAACCAAACATAAACATGAAAGATCCAAACTAAAAAACACATCATAGGGGAAGATAGATCAAAGGAGAACTTCAGTGTGGCTGTGGTCTCCCGTAACCCCTACATCCCGTAAGTTCTCCGGTAGCCTCATGAGCAAACGGCAACACCAGCGAGCAACTCTTCCCTCCTTATCTGTTTTTCCCAGTCACTTTTAAAGCACCATGATTTAATTCAGGAGTAGATCCACGCAAAGCCTCCAGCAATCACCTGTAACTCGGGGACAAACACACAACTACTCACTGAGCCGTCACAATTATGAAATTCAAACAATAAATGTCGTGAACCAATCATCTCATCTCCTCTTTACTACGAGAAATAAACATAAGTTACCATTAGAAGGTATGATGAAAGATTAAAAGATTTATTATTTATTTTCGGTTTTCAGCCAAGTACATCCTAAATTAAAATTAGCAGCATGCTAATGGAAAACTGTATTGGAATCAAATGCGAGCCATGTCTATTTTTGTGTGGTGCACATGAGTGCTCATTGGCCTTGTTTGATATTGACAAATCACCGTCAGCCTATTATGGCTCAGAGCCTTCATCATTTGTTAATTTCCTGCTGTTTTCACCTTAGTAGCCGACTCCATGCTCAATCTACTCGCTGTACAGCTCTTGTTAAGCCCCAGCTATCCAACACAGCTAATGCTGTGCCCCACCATCTGAAGCACGCCAAGTTAGACTCCATCCCTTTATGATGGTTCAAAAAGTAGATGTTTGGCAGGAACGCTGGCTGTGTAGTATCTGCTGCCAGGAGGCAACTTTGTTTTCTAAGTCTCGCAAAAGAACAGCTTGGACTGGAGACATGAGGAAGTGAGAGGAAATGAGGGTAACTGAAACAGCGCCATATTCCCAGGTGTGTCTCCCTTGCTCAAAAGTTCAAAAGTGCAAGGCTTTCAATAAACGGTGGAGAAAAATGTATGGTAATCCTGTTACCGTAGTGCTTTCAGAATTCAGAATTATTTATGGATCAGACCGGCTTAGATTATGAGCCACTCTTATCGCTGGGCTCTTTGGGTGTAATAATATGGGGGTTGTTGAAAGCAATCTGGGGGCCGGTGTTGTGCTAACCAGTCAGGCACCCCACTGATGAGCCAATGGTGGGCCAGCACAAAAGCTGCTTTGTCATAATGCTTGCAGGGGTCGAAACCCAGTCGACATGATTATACAGAGTAGTTATTATCAGACTAGGCAGAGGCCAATTTGAAATGTACACTTGTGTTAATGCTATCTTTTTTTTTTTTTTTTTTTCTTTGCTTTTTCTTTTAATCCAATCAACCACATCTAACCGATTTTTTTTTTTAATCTATTAATTTATTCAGAAATACTTAAATTCTGTTCATACAAACATTGACTGAAAAGCATATTTGTAAGTCCTATATTTAAAATCATTTTGATGTGTTTTTGGTATTTTTATGGTATCATAATGAAGAAAAAAGCATAATTAATGCTAGCCACATACTTATAGATTTTAAGCCCAATTTGCACCCCCAATGATCGGGACGGGTGGTGGAGGGGGTGGCCCTATTCGAAGTTTGTCGCAACCAACCGTTTGTTCCAAAAATCCTCAATTGTGTGGCGTCATTGCGATTATTTTGCTGCTCCTAATCAAGTAGGAGCTTCCCCTATCCCAAATCATAAATATCAAACACATTTTGGGCTGCCTCTGATGGGATAACCGTAATAGCCGATAGCCAATGCATGCTTTTATAGATGAAACATGGCAGCCACAAACATGTCACGAAAATGGAAAATGGAGTTTTCATCTATGTTCTTTTTCTACTTTTTTTGTTTTCGCTGCAAAACAGAACACACGCCAGGAGAGCCAGCTGAAGACATTGATAAACCTCCATATTTGTTTTTCTTCTGAAGTCACCTTTGATCATGCAAATTTCTGTGAGATCTTGTGTCTGTGGAATTGCTACTTTGAAATCGTCACTACAATTGGCAGGTGTGTTGTTTCATAGTCTGGCCGAATTGTCTAGTGTGTGCGTTTGGAGGATTATAATGTAAAAAATCGGTTGAAACTTTCCATGTCTGTGGTCTCCGACGATTTTAAAATCGGTTAAGATGTCCCAGGCATAAGGAGAAAGAAGATCATATTATTTAACCTTTCTATGACTAGGCCATATTAATTCAGATTTTAAAATGTCATATTAATGAATGCATTTATATTTAAATATACACTCACCTAAAGGATTATTAGGAACACCTGTTCAATTTCTCATTAATGCAATTATCTAATCAACCAATCACATGGCAGTTGCTTCAATGCATTTAGGGGTGTGGTCCTGGTCAAGACAATCTCCTGAACTCCAAACTGAATGTCAGAATGGGAAAGAAAGGTGATTTAAGCAATTTTGAGCGTGGCATGGTTGTTGGTGCCAGACGGGCCGGTCTGAGTATTTCACAATCTGCTCAGTTACTGGGATTTTCACGCACAACCATTTCTAGAGTTTACAAAGAATGGTGTGAAAAGGGAAAAACATCCAGTATGCGGCAGTCCTGTGGGCGAAAATGCCTTGTTGATGCTAGAGGTCAGAGGAGAATGGGCCGACTGATTCAAGCTGATAGAAGAGCAACTTTGACTGAAATAACCACTCGTTACAACCGAGGTATGCAGCAAAGCATTTGTGAAGCCACAACAGGCACAACCTTGAGGCGGATGGGCTACAACAGCAGAAGACCCCACCGGGTACCACTCATCTCCACTACAAATAGGAAAAAGAGGCTACAATTTGCACGAGCTCACCAAAATTGGACAGTTGAAGACTGGAAAAATGTTGCCTGGTCTGATGAGTCTGGATTTCTGTTGAGACATTCAGATGGTAGAGTCAGAATTTGGCGTAAACAGAATGAGAACATGGATCTATCATGCCTTGTTACCACTGTGCAGGCTGGTGGTGGTGGTGTAATGGTGTGGGGGATGTTTTCTTGGCACACTTTAGGCCCCTTAGTGCCAATTGGGCATCGTTTAAATGCCACGGCCTACCTGTGCATTGTTTCTGACTATGTCCATCCGTTTATGACCACCATGTACCCATCCTCTGATGGCTACTTCCAGCAGGATAATGCACCATGTCACAAAGCTCGAATCATTTCAAATTGGTTTCTTGAACATGACAATGAGTTCACTGTACTAAAATGGCCCCGACAGTCACCAGATCTCAACCCAATAGAGCATCTTTGGGATGTGGTGGAACGGGAGCTTCGTGCCCTGGATGTGCATCCCACAAATCTCCATCAACTGCAAGATGCTATCCTATCAATATGGGCCAACATTTCTAAAGAATGCTTTCAGCACCTTGTTGAATCAATGCCACGTAGAATTAAGGCAGTTCTGAAGGCGAAAGGGGGTCAAACACAGTATTAGTATGGTGTTCCTAATAATCCTTTAGGTGAGTGTATTTATATATGAAGACTTAAGATGCAAAAGCCTCTAAGTCCGTCTGATGTTTTTCTTTAAAATTGGCATTTTTTGTCAGGCTCCTATGTATAGGTTTCTACCCAAGTACTGGTACTTCTGAATGGGCTGAGGCTGGGATTTAGTGGGTTTGAAGTGAAAGTATTTGATGAACGTATACTATGTGCGGAGAGCATTCACTCAGTATCGTTATCTCATTTTTGACCGAGGTGGCTTTTAGAGGCTTTTGCATTGGAAGTCTTCATTTGTAATTATGAATAATATTTATTGAATTATATTTTGTTTGTAAACAAGTTTATACCTATAAGTATATTTAACTTAAAAATTAATTAATTAATTAAGGTATGTGAACGCAAATGTATTCAAGGTGTAAGACAAATAAAAGGGTTACTACTCTTTACTTCATGGTTACACCACAGTCTTTAAATTACAAACCAAAGTTTTATTGAAAGTTTTTCAAAACCATAAGAAACCAACATGATTGCAAGGAATAAATTAATTAGAAGTGCATGTGTTTTTTGACCCTTATAGTAACTTTTTATATTATATATATTGTATTTTTATATTCTAGTACCAATAGGATTATATTATGTTAACCAAGTGCAATTAACACTTTACAAATAGTATGTTGCAGTCATTATATTTAAATGTTGTAATTCCTGAGAGTTTCTTGTGTTTGGTTGTTGAATCCCGTCTGAGTTGAAACCCTTGGTTGGATTTTCCCCATCGCATGTGGATGGAGGCCTTTGAGACCACTTTCATCTCACTGCTGCTATTCTAAGCGTGCATGACGTTGGTTTGGCACCAGGTGAAAATGCATCTCGTTTCCACACTGTAAACACTGTAAAAGCAAGATGGGAGCAAACGCATTCCCTGAGCCAACTGACAATGACTCCTTGAGGTGAGACTGTAGGGAATGAAACCAAAGCTGGAAAAAACCAACAGCTCACTTTGCATCTTGGAAAAAAAAAAACTGTTACTGTTAAGGTTTAATATATTTTTTTCTTTCCAGTAAGCATCACAGATCTCTCTTGTGAATTGTATATCTTTGTTTTGTTCCAAGGTCAGTGGTCTGCTGTTTTTTTGAGGAATGCCGTACTCATCTGGTTCATAGACGGCTGTATTATATCAATATGTGGTTTGTACTCTGAAAATGAAAGGAGGAAATGTTTCTTAATTTTGTCTTTTTTTTCTTAATTTTCTTTTTTTTCCTTGTTCTCCTTTGCCTTTTTCAATTTCCTGCTCAAATGAGCAAGCTAGCGTGCAAAATTGGTAGGTGTCCTTCGTAATCGACAATGTCTACACTGTGCATTTTAAAGAGTGATGACAGCTGTCTCATTGTGCACTTTTCTGAGCAATAATCTGCAGTCATTCAATATCAAATGCATTTTATGCAGTGTTTAGGTTTTACTGTTGTGTGCTTGCATTTCACATGGCTTCAAATAAGATGGACAATTAATTGCTGTTCTCTTTGTAAAGTGGTTTGGTCTAGTGTTTCTCTTTGGCACACGCAGAGGAGTCAGCAGTCACCGATGTGGCTGAGTAATGGGTTCAGAGGTCACTGTTCGTGGTACGCTGACATTTTATCTGGTATTAAAGTGTTTTGATGAGCCCATCACTCTTTTTGATGTGGATTACAGCAGGATTCTGCTCTCCAGCTGCGTTTTCTTGATATTGCTTCGGTGAGCCTGGTCTAAGAACAGCAGGAGGGTGGATCTTTTGAGGTCTCATAGTAGAGATCTTCGATGAGTGACAGTATGAGAATTTAACAGAAGAATCACTGGACACTTTGCTGTGTGTCCAAAAGCTATTAAATAATGCCTATGCAGACTGCATATGGAGGTAGGAAGACAACATGGCAGATATGAAATTTAAATTAATGTAACGTCTTGCTCCGTAGTAAGATGCCTTTGTCTGGTTGATTTCGGAAGGCAGTTTAGAGATCCATTGTTGCTTATGACATCCTACAATCAAAATGGGTTTGACAGTTGGTGAAAAATGGCATCTGAAGTACAGCTGTAACAAGTAAATTTAATTTATAAAAATGATCTACTGAGAAATAACTATTGTAGTCATTAAATATTTGCACGGTTATCTATCACGGTTATTTGCACGGTTATCTAAGAACTCACTTGAATTTGTTCTACACCATTAGACATGATGTCATGGTACCTTGGAAGTCTGTTTTCTTACTAATAATTTACTTACCCAAATGCCATTCCAAACTGTTAGGAGTTACTTTTTTTCTGTGAAACGCAAAAGAAGATATTTTAAAGAATGTCCAAGCTGTTTTCTTCCATAGAATGTTAGTGGATGGGTGCCAGGGGCAAGATAATAAAAAATGTAATTAAATAAAATTAAATACTATGAAATTTATCCTGACAC
Source organism: Rhinogobio ventralis (assembly GCA_039654625.1). Classification (NCBI taxonomy): domain Eukaryota; kingdom Metazoa; phylum Chordata; class Actinopteri; order Cypriniformes; family Gobionidae; genus Rhinogobio; species Rhinogobio ventralis. Next base: position 29,321,620 of record CM077194.1, read on the forward strand.
TATATTCCAAAATTTCTTAAGCTGGAGTTATTCACTGAAAATCTTGCTTGACATTTGTGGTCACATTCACTTTCATTGTACGGAAAAGAGCAGCTTGAATGTTGCATTTTATCTTTTTTTTGTTGCACAGAAGAATACCATTTAAGTCTGTAATGACGAGGGGGAATAAACAATGACATATTGTTATTTTTGGATGAACTAAGTGCTGCAAACCTGATGAATGTATCACCTGATCGTGTCTGATAATGTTTGTATTTTATTTATAGACACCGATTTAGTGTGCTTTGGGTTTAAACATGCAGATTTGTCTTTAATGGTTTATTTGTGACTTTAGTATAAATATGAAACAGAACAGTAATATAATTTAGAATATTCATTTTCTTGGTCAGCAAGAGCGGAGGCATCTGTGTATCTCAGTGGATAAAATGCTGCATAATGGCTGTGCAGCACAACAAAGGTGCTCTGAATCCTAATGGCAACCTGGGCTGGTGTTCAGCCGCACACAGGAGGGAGGGTCATTTGGAAGAAAATGCATCAAATGGAAGAAAAACATGTATAATAGTGAAACCAAGAAAAAAGGAACAAGCCCTGAAGATAGTGGCATTTGATCAGGCCCCTCTTCATCATTCACCCGTGTTCATTACGTCTTCGTTGTCATATAGGTGATCTTGCCATGACACCAGGTCAGGCTGATGCTGGGGATTTTGACAATGACATCCAAATCCTGCCTGAAGAATAAGCCAGGCACAAGGAATCTGTATTCAAACCGCGCTAACCCACTTAAATATTCATCCAGAGCAGTAGCGGCTGGTTAGGACTGTCCGTGTATGTTACGCTAATGGAACTGAGTGCACCTGGCATTGTGTTTTCATTAGGAACCAACCACTTAGTGAAGGATCTCTCATTTTTTCAGAGTTTCTTACCTACCATCCTTTTGCTCATTCATGCTCATTCTCAACCTGTCGTGACAAAGGCTTCCCATCTGACAGAAACGCCTCTGATCTTATTTGTGCACCTTGTTACTCTGCGTTTCATACAAAATGTAACAGGGCAAGAGTCTGATTTCATTGCAACCCAAAATTGCTTTTGACACACGCTTTTGTTCAAAAAGCCCAAAATTATCCATAATTGAGTATTCAGAAGATAGCAGGCTACATAAAAGACTAAAGCACCTGGAAACAAAGTGCTTCCCTCTGGGAATACGCCCCTGTACTTGTATAAGTTGGGGAGGGATTGACTCATACAGCCAAAATTATCATTCTGGAATTAAATTACTTGCAATTAAATGTATATATAAATGCATTATATTAAATGAATGTATAATGTGTTTACTATACTTCATTTATTTACTGATAATAGATATAGATAATAGATATAGAATAGTAAGTGTTAGTATTCATGGGATAAGTGTTGATGAAAAAGATGAGTCTTTAGCAGTTTCTTGACTCAGCAGCTTGGGTTAAGATAGACAGGTCATTCCACCAGCTTGGAGCAGTCAAGGTAAAGGTCTGTGAAAATGATTTTGTGCCTTTTTGAGATGCCACCACAAGGCGCCGTTTACTTGCAGAACGTAAGCTTCTGGATGGCTATTAGGTCATAAGTAATGAGTTTAGGTTTGGGGGTGCAGAGCCAGTGGTTGTTCTGTAGGCAAACATCAATGCCTTGAAATTGATGCAAGCGGCTATTGGCAACCAGTGCAAATTGATGAAGAGAGGTGTGTTGTGCGCTCTCGTCGGCTTGTTAAAGACCACTCTTGCTGCAGCATTCTGGATCAGTTGCAGAGGTTTGACAGTGCATGCTGTAAGGCCTGCCAAGAGAGCATTACAATAGTCCAGTCTGGATAGAACAAGAGCTTGGACAAGGAGTTATGTATCATGCTCCGATAGGAAAGCCCTGACATTCCTAATGTTGTTTAAGGCAAATCTGCAGGACCGGGCAGTTCTAGCAATGTGGTGAAGTTCAATTGATCGTCAATCACAACTCCAAGGTCAGGGCCGTCGCTAGTGGAGTGAAAGGTGGTGACAATTATAGGGGCCCCCACTGAATCATGAATCATTATAATATATACATTTGTATGCCTGAGAGTTAAATGAAAACCACAAAAATATGCAATTTAGTTAAAGTTCCCCCCCCTTTTTTTTGCTATTATGTAGTTTGTTCATTTGTATAACATGCAGAAAAATAGATATGCTTCTCACAAGGATTACAGACTTGCCGGCTGCTGATGATATTTTTAACAACTCATTGCTATTAATGGATACATTTATTAGCTTTATTTAATAAAACCGCACATTATCCTCATCAACAATGAAGACAGTGAGAAACTTAAGTGGTTTTATTTTACATTGACAATTTCTGACTTTATCTCAGCTGTTAGAGATCAGGCTGACTGGAAATACATTATATTTATTATATTATATTTATAGGCCTTTTAAAACTTTATTTTTATCATTTTACTAACTTGTCTTTTGTTTTTATTTATTAGTTTGTCTTGCATAATTGCTTGATGATTTTAAACAATAATAAGTTATTAGTCGCTTAATTCCATTGTTTTGATATAATATTTATATACAACTTTGCAAAAACATTTATTTGCATTCATTATTTGTAGGAAATCCTTATTAGTTGCATGGCACTTGGTATCTTGGCACGGTGGGCCTCCATGCCTAGGCCCACTGTATTTGATATGAGTGGAGGGCGTTGGGGGCCCACATCAATGAATTCCCTAGCATCGGCCCTGTCCAAGGTTCCTGGCTGGAGTTATGGTTGACGAACCTAGCTGAATTGAGAAGTTGTGATGAAGTGTTGGGTTGGTCTTCGCAAGGTTGAGTTAAAGGTGGTGATCCAGCAAGAAATGTCTGTCAGGCAGGCCAAGATGTGAGCAGCTACCGTCGGATCATCCGGCTGGAATGAGAGGTAGATTTGTGTGTCATCAGCATAGCAGTAATAGAAAAGACCATGTTTCTGAATGACAGATCCTAGTGATGACATGTAGATGGAGAAGAGAAGTGGTCGAAGTACTGAGCCCTGAGGCACACCATTAGCTAGATGTTGCAACTTAGACACCTCACCCCTCCACGATACCCTGAAGAACCTACCTGAGAGGTAACCTACTAGAGAAAACTCCTATGATTCTCAGCATGCTTTGGGATTGGAGCAAATCAACAATAAACAGTGGTCCTCGTAATAAGGGGTTGCACGAGACGAGTGCCCTATAATCATAAATGTGGTGCTGAATCAAACACGCACATTCTGCAAATGTGATTTTCCAAATCAGCATTCTTACCCATTTGTGTTGAGTAATGCAAATCTCTGTTTTTTGGCTCTCCTGGCCTAAAGATCTTTTCAGGCAGGCCCGGACTGCAGTAGGTACACAGAAAACAGGACGCAAAAGGGAAACAGAGGCTGTTCACATCCCTCCCCCTAGCCCTCCTCCACAAGCTGGCTCAAGTTTCACTGCAAAAGTTGGAAGCCTCTTTCCAAAGAAGTAACAAAGAACAACATGATCCCTCGCAATAGTGTGTCTGGGAGTAAAAGTTGAGTTTCCTGGCCTGCTTTGTTTACATAAATTTTGATGTGTCCTTTAGGTATAAACATGCAAATTAAGTCATTATTAATGATAGGCTATTTTGCCTCATTGCGGTTGAGCGGGAGTGTAACTTGCACTTAAAGCATGGGGTCTCTCTTTAGGATCCTATGGGAATAATTACAGAGTGGGATTTTCTACTGAATGTGTTGTTGACATTTAGGCTTGTTCATAACCTGGTCATGGAGCGCTGCTCCAGAACAGCCAGTTGCATTAAAGATTTATACCATTACGTTTTTTCCCATCCTTTTTATTGTTAAAACATATTTTGACCATTTGACAATGTTTCTGATTTATTATTATTAGACTGTATTCTTATGACTCAATGCCCCTAGGCATGTATAATATCTGTCTTTTAATGGAAAAATAAGATTAAATTGACCATTGATATTGATATAGATGGTGTGTACGCTAGCTGTATTGTTAGGACAATGTTTGTCAAAGCAGTTCTTGTACTAACAGCTCACTGGAGGAGAAGATTATCAGAGAATAATGACTTACATTTCAGTCTGTTCCTCACACAAAAACTATTGTATGACAGAATGCCACCATTTCCATACATGCACACAGTCATATAGATACATACGCTATACCGTTTACTTCAAAAGTTTTGGGTCGGTAAGGCTGCATTTATTTGATCAAAAATAACACATGAGAGCATATAACATGAGAAGATGAGTAAATAATGACTATTCCTTCAAGATGATCTGAGCAGTTGTTTGCAGAAGTTGTTTTCACTACTTGGGGAAATACTTTCTCCTCTAAATGAACCAGGGGGTTTGTATCTTTTCTTAAACACGGCCCTTTTCTTTCAATGCTACTTCAGGTCTTGCATGTGCATGTTGGATTTACCTTCTGATTTACTTCATACTCCCTCAAGGTACTTTCTTAACACACTATCAACAAATATTAATGAATGTGGATCAGTTTTTAATCTGACATTGATGGTGTTACTGACCTCAATTTTTCTGCTTCATTTTGTCTTATATGTTTTGCAAGTCCCAGGTTGTAATCCTGGTTATAATTCAAAACTTAATTTGGATTTTAATCTGCTTTCTTTATCTACAGATGTAATCAGCCCTCTAAGAAGTTGTGCCTTCTGGTGCAAAATGTAAAAAGGGGTCATGTGATGTACTGTAGTAGCTTTTCCCATGACTGTGGAAAATGTTTGGACTCTTATAGGCTAAAGGGCAAAGTCCAGTAACTGCAATTAATCCTGATGTGGATTCCAACATGATTAGATCTATTATACACAGTTCATTGAAATTCTTGTTTTTTTTTTTCGTGTTCAGAGTATCCATCTTTTCATAGTGACGCTTCATATATCCTGAAAAAAATGTTGGATTTACTTCGAAACATTTTCACTCTGAATTTGTTAGTAAATTTCAACCACATAAAGCCACAACTTCAATAGTTTAACCAAACTCATATTACTTCAAGACAAACCCTGAGTGACTTACAGCACTCCAGACACTAGATGAATGCCAGCTCAGCTTCAGCCTTGATAACGGGGACTTGTATCTTGTGCAAATCTTGTGCCCATCTTGTGCCCACTCTAAAGAGTGCTTCCTCTGGGCAAGCTCTTTAATGTCTGCTGTGATTGCCATGGCTCTTCATCACTATGGCGCTCCAGATTTCATGAGCACAAGCCCTGCTACTCTGACATTGATACGCACATTTGCCCATCTCCCATTCAGAGCAGGCAGAAACAGCTCTGAAAAGGACTTTGGGAACAGCCTAACTTGTATAAGAGAAAAACATGCCGTGTCTATTGTCGACCGGTTGCCGGGCTATGTGTGACGATGTTTGCTGTGGACTGTTGTGCTCCGCAGGCTTCTTTCTAGCCGACACGACCCCCTCCTCTCCTACTGCCCTGCCCCCAGCACTGCTATAGAAACTGGCACAGCTGAAGACCCATGCCTCTCACTGAGGAGTGTCGCTGACAAAAGCATTTAGACATGCCTGAATGCCAAAAGTAACGCTGTCAAAACCATGAGGCATGACTTTCTGATTTTCAGTTATTTTTAATTCAGCTCTTGAAATGTACACAGGCCTGTACAATATGAGTTTATTGTTTAGTATAATAGTCAACAAAAATAACAATAAAATTAACTATAAGCAATCGATGATGTGTTTTTTTTTGTAGCAGGGCTGGTCCTTAATTAAAAGATTGGTCCCTCTTTATATTAGGTGGCCTTAACTACTATGTACTTACATCAAAAAATAAGTACAATGTACTTATTTTGTTCATATTGTATTGCAAAACACTATTGAGGTGGGATACGGGTAAAGTTAGGGACAGGTGTGGTGGTATGGGTAAGTTTAAGGGTAGGGAAGGGAAGTGTCAACAGTGTAATTGTAATTACAGAAATTAATTACAGATGTAATTACATGCAGGTATTTTTAAAAATGTAAGTACAATGTAAAAACTTTGTATCAAATTATTAATTTAAATGTTAGTACATAGTAGTTAAGGCCCACAATATAAAGTGGGTCCAAAAGATTAGTGTACTAAAAAATGGAAATGTTGTTCTAAACCTGTATTTCTATACAAAACACTTTTCAATATAATGGAACAGGGGCAGTCATCAGAAGAACAAAAAACGCACCATAAATGTATCATAAAAGTGGTTTTATTTGAGGAACAGACTGAAATTTAAGACATTTTTAGTGACAGTGTTGTCATCTGTACTAGTTCTGTAGTTTATGAGAGAAGTAGCAATGTCCTGCATGTAAAATACTCATTCATCAGTCAAATCTTTTATTTTAATTGGTTGATCCAGTACATAAAACTGTTCTGAATGATTTGAATCAGATGGTTCCAGTTAGTGAATTGACTCAATCATTTGCTCGCAGTGGTTAAAGGAATAGTTCACCCAGAAATTAACATTTGTTTTATTTGCTACTTGAATTAAACCACTCGATTTCATATGAATTTCCTTTTTTTATGAACTTTTTGAAATGTCATAGTTTTGGTGGAATGGACTTTCGACAGAGGAAAAGAAATCTGTCAGGTTTCATTAAAAATATCTTCATTTGTGTTTTGAAGATGTACAGAAGTCTAATGGGTTTGGAATGACATGAGGGCGAGTAAATAATGACAGAATTTTTATTTTGGGGTGAACAACCCATTTAAAAGCCCACTGGAGAAAATGAAGATTATCATTGAATAATGATTGAATTTTTTGTTTTACAAAGCTCATATGGTTTCAAAATATATGACTTGGAATATAATCATATGGACTAATTGTATGATACATTTTGGTCATTTTGGAGCTTGACAACCTCAGTCTTCATTATTTTTAATGTGTGGAAAGAGGTAACCAGGATATTCTTCAGAAATTCACATTTTTATTGCATAGAAGTCATATGTGTAACAAAATGAAGGCAAGTAAATGATGACCATTTTCATTTTTGGGTGAACTATTCCTTTAAGATTACACAGCGAGGATCTCTGCTTTCTCCGAACCTTTCAGGCCCCAGATAAAATGCAAATGTACTGTCTCCCGTTGCTGTGGGGCCTGATTGCTGTCTGGGTGACAAAAGGTGGAGCAGGCAAGAATAGAAGCCCTGCGTTTTGCATTTGCATGAGAAAGCCCCATCCCAATGACCACTTTCCTTTTCCGTGTTGTTTAGTTTTTTTGTTTCTTCGCCCCAAAACAATTGTCGTTTCTTTAGAAAGAAATCTCCCAACAGCTGTATAACAGCCACATTTAAAAGAGCCAGACATTTTGCAGAGCTGTGACATTTTGAGATGATCCTATTGGGATATTCCTCACAATATATGCTGCTTGGCTCGGCAGAGTTATAAGCTTCAGGGGCCCAAATGTGCTTGTGTATTATACTGGTCTGGGGTGCGTTTCCCAAAAGCATCGTTCCAACAAACATTCGCAAACAGTATCGCAAAGTTGTATGGCCTGAATGACAGCTCTCGACCTGTGGTTAGAAGCATAGTTTCTTGTTTGCTTTACATGTGAACTTAATAAATCCTTGTCTTGAGCAAAATAAGCAAGCTGACATTCAGTACAATCTATGTGTTTTATTTATAATACATACAAATGTCAATTACGTCTTTTCGTTTGTCAAGAGGTTTAAAGCACAGTTTTTGAAGAGTGCGCATATGCGTGCATGCTCTAGTACGTAAGAACGAGCCGATGATTGAATCTGGAAATAAAGCAAAATAACTGAGAAAAAAGAGAATTAGTCCTCAGATCCCATGTCTGTAATTTATAGCAAAAAATCTAGCATTCATTCAGAAGTTATTACTCCACCACCTGCGTGACATCATTAACCAACGTGGTTGAGTGACAAATTAGCAACAATACATTTCTGAAAAACAGTCGTGACTAGCTAGTTGATCTCTTCAACAATGCATTGTACTATAGTAGTTAATCAGTGAGTTATGTTGTTGTACGGGAAACGCACCCGTTTGGTATGATGGTTTTGAATGGCATAGCATGTGTCATTGTTATCCACCCTGATAATATCACCCATTGAACAGCACTGAAAACCACTGAATATCCACATGATGTGGAAAAACCTAGATATCATGCTGTTTCCCGTTTAATATGTTGAAGTAATAGGCCTCATTTATGTCATTCAAAAATAATTCTTACATTCATACACAAATTGATATTAGTGTTTAAATGTGATTGTGGCAGTCAGCCTGACTTGATCTTGTTGGCAATTTGTGACCATTCAGCTTGGCCGACTGTTGGTTTCTGGCAGTGGTTCAGAATGCATGTTGTGGCTTACGGAGACTAAGATTGGAACGTGTCGAAGGGGTATGTGGAGTCATGCTTGTTGGCAGTATATAGAGGAGCAAAACTGAATTCACACATTAAAGAGTCATTTTCACTTCTAATTTTAGAGCATTGTGTCATTTGCAAGGTGCACAAATATTGCTATTCTACATTTTTTACACAATAAATCTCTGTTAATGTCCAAACTTTTGTATTGAAATATGTATATTTAGTCCTATTTTGGTGTTTTAAAATATTAAAAATAAATAGACATATCTGTTTGTGCTTGAATGTGACAGCATGTTTTTTTCTTTCTTCCAGTGGTCAGTTTGCAGTGGTAAAGAAATGCCGTCATAAGAACACTGGTGTGGAATATGCAGCAAAATTTATCAAGAAGAGGCGCAGCAAATCGAGCCGGCGTGGGGTCTCCAAAGATGACATTGAAAGGGAGGTCAGCATCTTGAGGGAAATCCAGCACCCAAATGTCATCACCCTGCACGATGTGTTTGAAAACAAGAACGAGGTCATTCTCATCCTGGAGCTGTGAGTCATTGTTTTTCTTGCATTTACTGAATCATGAAATCATTAAGAGCCTCCATTCTTAGTCTTATTTCTGTGGCACAATTAAAAACTACAAGATCGGTAATAGACGCTAGTACATGAACAGCTGGCTCTTTTAGAGCTCTGGAACATGACAGTTTGAATAAATCTCTAAAAGATGTTGTCTAGGCCTTCTCCCTGAATGCAGTTGCACCAACCTTTACTTACAAAGCAAACACTTGACAAGGTCAACAGTGGGGGGTTGAGGAGAACCAGTCTATTGAGTAGATCAACCAGTTTTGTGTGTTGTACCGTGCACATTCATACACTACTGCCCATGTGTTCTAAGGGAAAAGACATGTATTGATGTCTATACTGTCTTAACTATACTGGTGCACAAAAACAAAGACCTTTGGCTGATAAAGCAAAGTTTATTTTAAGTTACAAGTCAGGGCTCACACACATTTTTACTTGCCCTGCCAAAATTTTCACTGGCCCCACCACAAAAATCAATAAATAATAATAAAAAAAGTCATTTGTTTTTTACTGCTGTAACCTTGTATTCTAATAAATAAGCTTATTACACCAATATATCTTGTTTCCAATACCACAGCAAAGACTACTAGCCTAACTAATATGAAGTTCAGACATTATTAAAGACAAGTGAACAATCAGTAATAAAGTAAGAGCAAATAAATTACAATCAATGTTCTTGTAGTTGGTTGGTTCATGGCTTATTACTCTTTAACGGAGAGGGGGAAAATTAATGGGAAAAAGCGAGCAGGCACTAAAGCACTCTATTGGTGATGTACAATGTTTGGATGTAGTATTACCCTATTGTGCTTCAAGAATCGCTTCCTAGAGTAACCAGTCTAACCTGAAAATCAACATGAAGTCTATCATTGTAAGCAACTTAAATGTGACCTAAAGAACAAAATTAAAAATAATCAAGCAGTCAATGAGTGACTCATTACATTGTGTAATTAATTCCCCATTATCAGAACAGAATGTTTTAAAGATTTTGTTATATGTAATTTGACAATGTAATAAAAGTTAACGTAATTAGTGTCTGGAATGCCAAACCTCACCATTTCAGCAGAAATGTTTTGTAAGACATGTGTGATGGAAGTGTCTTTCCTCTGAACCTCTTGAAGTGTCTCCTCACCCAACTGTTTTTTTTTGCTACTTCATAACCTTTGACAAAGGGCGTCCCTGCAGCTATGTTATGAGCTCATATTTGTTACACATAACTCATCAGTGAAGCTATTTTATTTACTAACTGAGGCATCTGGAGTTGAATACCTTGCTAAAGGACATAACCACACCATCCTGACCTCGGAACTGAAGGTCAAGTTTCATTTTCAGGTCATTAGGTGTCCTCTCAAAACCTTTGTGCTCCCAATATTGAGAAGTGAGAAGTTACAAGCTATCATGTGTTTTTCTAGTCTCAGACGACATGCTCATGCACCACCCACAGTCCATTCACTGTGACCGTCTGATGCGTTAAAAAATGGCAAGTGCTGGCTGAAATCTGATTGGCTTGCACTACGCAACTTCCCAAAGTAAGACATTTTTTTTTATCAGTCTGCCTGGAAACAAAGTCGTGTTTGTAAGGTAGCAGGTTGATACAATGAGTGCTTTTGAAGAAGAACTAATTTAGTTTAGTTTAATCTGTTTCAGATAACCCACCCTAAATGGCGGTTTGCTGTTTTATGTCAATTAGATGTTTGTTTTTTTTTCCTGATTAAGTAGTTTCTTTGCCAGAACAAGCTGTAATGAGGACTAGACTTTATGCCGTGAGTCAAAAATCTGACTACGAAGCTTGTGTTGTTCGGGGTGGAGGCTGGTGTTTTTCTTTCTGTTTCTGTGATGGGGAATAGAGAGGTATCTGCCGCCGGTGTTTTTGCAGCTGGGTGGCTCGTCGCTGCACTTGCTCAGCCTCACCATTAGCAGCAAACGTTATCATGTCATCAGGGTGCAGCTGGTTTGCAGCTTCCTTCTGCTGAATAAATATATGCCCGAATCCTGTTGGTCCTCTCTCAGAAGCCATGATTATAGCCCTGCCAACAGCCATTTCTGCCAGAGTGAATCTCTCAGAACCATTAGAGAGGCTGGTTCTTCTGCTTAATAAGCCAGACTCACTCTAGGTGATTATTATTATTATTATGTTACACCATCGCCATATCTTTTTATTGCAGATTTAATTCTCAGATCTTTTTATTGGTGTTTCTTTCTATGTAATTCTGTTAATCCTGATTTGTACGGTCTCTGATTCCCAAAATGATGTAAAATTACATTTTAAGGTTTATTTATGTATCTATCTGTCTTATCTCTCTTTAAACATTAAGTTATACACCTTATCTGACTTTTCCCCATGTTAAGTACGAGTTTTGTTTTTTGTTTAGTTTTTTTTTAAGTTTCTTTCAGAATTTCAAAGTGAAACATCCAGTGATTGGCGCTAAAAGTGCGTTCAGGTTTATCTGAAACAGATGAACATGAATCTGACAATGCTTTATTACGTTGGTTGTTGTACGTATCCCGGCAGTTCTGAACTGAACTTCCGGTGAATGGCACTAAACGTTTAATGCTCTATAGCATTTGAAAATAACGTACCACACACTAAACCCTAAACATACCTGACAGAAAAGCCTGAAGCATGACATAAAAACACATTTAATGAAGCAACCATTGCACTTTAATGCGGAGTTCACACTGCACTATTTTAGGCCCGATTTTCACTCGCCAACAAATGCCCGAAATCATAGGCAAATCTGTATTTGGCATGCTAAGTATCTGGACCTGTCGCCAATTCAAAATCCTGCTGTGTGAAATGTGTTCTGACTAAAAAATTACATCGGTGATGACCTACAGCCAATGAGAGAGCAAGATACAGGGGAAAGTTCGGGAAGGAGTTAAAGACCAGAATATCAGTATTTTAATAGATATATTTACAATTATATCAAACAGAAACAAAGCACAAACATTTGCTTGAACAGTCGCAACAGCAGCACATTGCGAAATTATTTATTTACCTCTCTTTGCAGAACACACAATCCTTTCTCCCTGTGTCTCCCCAATCAATTCCTCCATAATCTTTTTTTTATTTTCTCCTTTTCGCTGCAAATCAGCGCACAGACAATTTGGATTGCAAGCTTCTTGCGGGATATCATTTGTAATAACAATTCAAGTTAACAAAACAAGTCTCGTGCGAGAACGCCGGTCTCACACATGCGTGATCTCGCGTTATTTCCTTGTCACTTCTCGCATGTGTTTGCTTGTGAAACGTAGTTTGCGGACAGGTGTCATGAGAAATCCTGTCCCCCTGTGAAATAGTGTCCGCTTAGGACCCAACGTGGTAGCTGTTTTAAATGCCTGATCAAAAGCTGTTATCGCGATGTTTCGTTTAATAGCTAAAATATAATGAATTAAATTATTATATTAATTTGTTAAAATAATATAATATCTCTAAACTCTTATTATTAATTCAGTTGATTTTTTTTTTTTTTTTTCTACATGTACTCAGTTGTTGCATTAAAGTAACGTAATTGTTGTATGTAATAATAACTGTGGTTCACAAATTACATAATATTTAATTGTATTGTATGTGTGTTATTTACATTTTGACATTTGGATTTTGTAAGAATTGTAGTCAGGCTCTGAACAGATTACCCATTAAAAGTTCTTTCAGCCAATAGAATCGCTCTGGGGCAGAGTTGTCTGCGATTCTTCTGAAACCCCCTGTCGCCGATCCATCGTGCAGTGTGAACACAGCAGTAACTGAATACTACCCCAGATAGTCATGCAGTGTGAAAATAACTGTGATCTGACAACTTTGAAAAACCGTGCAGTCTGAACTTGGCACAGTTTGCTTCTACAAAGTCGTGTATCATGGTACTCGTACCCGAGCGCACCGCATCACAAGTGCAATGTACAGCGTGAGATACCAAGCATGTCTGCTACGTCAGAAAAGGTATATGGACATATGGAGCTGGTTATGTGATGCAGACATCAAAATGTATTAGTTTATCAAATGATGCACTATGGTAAAAGTGTTTTGAGCTCATAACATAGTATTGTGCAGGGAACTGTATGAAAATAAGACTTTATTTATCTGCTCCTGTAATCATCATTTTGTGTGAAAAGTAGTTGCTGTTTTACTGCCTTTAGTGTTCATTTCAGCTGCAAATTGTAGTGATTTGTATGTGTTTTTGTGCTTTGTAGAGGTACGTTTACCAGTGAGCCTGTGTTGGATTTGGCAGTTGTTATACAGTCCATCTTGTCACTCAGAGAGATTTATCTCAGTTTTATTTTGGTTAAATGAAAATGATCAACTAAGTAGCTCTATTGCAAGTGTCAACATCTGTCCTCTCTCTGTACAGTGTGGCAGGTGGTGAACTCTTTGACTTTCTAGCTGAGAAAGAGTCATTGAGTGAAGAGGAGGCCACCGAGTTCCTCAAGCAGATCTTGGATGGAGTCAGTTACCTACACTCCAAACAGATTGCCCACTTTGACCTGAAGGTACTGAGACATGTTGAGTTTCACCCCAATGCCAGACTGTGGTGATTAACATTGCCGTAGACCAGCCACAACAAATCAATTGAGGCGCTTTTATCCTCCCTGCTGGTTATCCACTCATTTCCAACCTTTACATAATTACTGACTGTCCCAGAGCTGGAATAGTCATAAATTCAGTCCGTTTTCCCTATGTAGTTTTTGAACGGTGTTATTGCTAAATTGCATTAATAATTTAGTAGTCATTGATTTAAATGTTTAAGATGTAGATCAAGTTTTTACTTCCGACTAAAATAACCAGTCTAACTGACAAACTAACATCAAAGCAACCAACATTCACATTGAACAACTTAACTGTGACCTAAAGAATGAAATTAAATAGTCAAGCAGTCACTGAGTCGCTCATATTAGCATTTTATGTCTAATCCGTCATGTTACTCAAGCAACAATGTTTATGTAATTAGATCCACTGCTTTCAGAGCAGTCATCCACACAGCTTTCCTTAACATTTCTGTTAAATATTTTGAAGTCATTGGAGCTTTTAAGAGATTAGTCCGTGCATGAATAAAGCCCATTGAAGGAAGTATTGTTTCTATGGAATGTCCAGGCAGGGATCTGTTACTGCCAGGCTTGAGTATGCCTGCTCTTTCTAGAGAGCGTTTCTGTAGCTTTGCATGTGATTTCCATGTGTTATTATGGCAGATTTCCTGCACTCACTCTCTCTCTCCCCCTCTGCTGCTGTGTTTTTGTTCTGTACCTATCATTAGATCCTCTGATTCTCTCTTTTGCCTTCTCCCTCCAATTCTTTCTCTATTCTCATCTCTCTCAGCCGGAGAACATCATGCTGTTAAATCGGAGTGTGCCTCACCCACGCATTAAGCTCATTGACTTTGGCCTGGCCCACAAGATCGATTTTGGCAACGATTTCAAAAACATCTTTGGTACCCCGGAGTTTGTAGGTCAGTGCCATCCACTGGTCAGTCTATAGAGATGTGTTGTAATTACACACACTCTTATTGTTATGGTCCTCTGTCCAATCCTTTCTTTTCTCCTTTCATGTGTAATCTGAACCACAAGCCTGACATAACTGTAAAGAAATACCATAGATCACTGCTTTGTGATCCATTGAATCCTGCAAATAGGTAAACGTAAGTGTAAACAAATATATATATACATTTTTAATAATAATATTTAACATTTATATTACATGTATGCATTCTAATAATTATATACAGTTGCAAGAAAAAAGTATGTGAACCGCTTGCAGAATCTGTGAAAATGTGAATAATCTTAACAAAATGAAAGAGATCATACAAAATGCGTTATTTTTTATTTAGTACTGTCCTGAATAAGATATTTTACATAAAAAAAACTTTTTGAACAGGAAGATGTCCAAATTTTTAAAATTGTGTTTAAATATCAATTTCTTTCATTTAGTACTGCCCTTCGAAAGCAACAGAAGATAAATTAAGTACAATTTACCTTGATCTTCAAATTCAATAACTTTTCACCCCCTGGCTTCGTGCATCGTGTTTCCTTCTGGAGCATCAGTAAATGTTTGAATCTTTTTTAATAGTTGTGTTTGAGTCCCTCAATTGTCCTCAGTGTGAAAAGATGGATCTCAAAATCATACAGTCATTGCTGGAGAGGGTTCAAATATGCAAAAGATGCTGGAGAACTGAAGAATTTGCAGGACCTGGAGGATTTTTCTGAAGAACATTGGTCGGTTTAACTGCTCAGGACAAACAAGAGACTCGTGAACAACCATCACAAAACAAAAAAAACAGCCGTGGATCATCCAGTTAACAACACACAGAATTAAGAATCAATGGTTCATAAGCTTCTTGTCCTGTGGACTATATGTAAAAAAGTTTTTATGTAAAATATCTTATTCAGGACAGTCCTAAATAAAAAATAACGCATTTTGTATGATCTCTCTCATTTAGTTAAAATGATTTACATTTTCACAGATTCTGCAAGCGGTTCACATACTTTTTCTTGCAACTGTGTTTATATATATATATATATATATATATATATATATATATATATATATATATATATATATATATATATATATATATATATATATATAACAAGATTAGTCAATAATTTCATATAAATATATTTTAAATGGTATTATTATTGTTATATTTTTAATTTGTTACATTCCTTTTTACCATTTTGCATATTTTGGAAAATTATCATATGAACAATGAAAAACACTATTGTTAAACAAATAAAAACTTAACTTATATTTAAGCTTCTTTAAAGTATGAAGTAGGAAGAGGTTTTTAAAACTGTGACGGAGTTCACATGTACACTGGGCTGTTTTGTAATGAAATTTGTGCATTTTAAGCATAGGCTTTTAGATTCCCAGGTTTTTGAGATAATGAAAAACAATAGTCAAGTGTGTTCAGACATTTAACTGGTAGTGTATATGTATGTGTTTGGGTTGGTATTTTGTGTACAACAATATCAACTCAAAGTCAGCTCTGTTATGTTTCATATTTTACATCAACAAGCCCTTAACCAACATAGAAAGAGCACACAGACATGCACACCCACGCCACCCTCATCCCTCCATGCCATTGGCATCACATCCAGTCCTACCTGAATGGCAGCCAGTATGGCTGCAGGCAGTGATGATACAGCAGTCTTAATAGAGACACAGTGCTAAAGGCCACGGTCAAGTTCCAGCTTCCCCACAGTGCCGTCTATTTCAGTGCTTAAAGTTACGATCAGGCTTCATGGAGGAGAATCCGGTCAAGCTAGACACCTAGTCTTCGAGACACTAATCCAAAACAGTCCCAGTAGCTGAACAATTAGCCCATTTCACAGGCATGCCTTCATTGATTTATTTATTTTTTTTGCCTTAGAATCAGGGAGCAACTTGCTTCTTTGCATCCCTGGTCAATGACCAAATCCAGTGCATGATAAGACAAATAGTAAATCTAAGTCAATTCTCAGGCATCTCTCCCACCTCAGTCTTATTTCCTTGTTTCCTCATTAACACATCAGAGATTGAGATCCTCTGAAACCAGTGACTCATTTCACAGCTCAAACGGTGAGAAACTACAAAAATATCCTACCATCGACTTAGCATTTAGATATTTTTGCAGTCCTTTTTGTTAGGGAGAATAGGGTAGGATGTGTTGCACCCCCTCATCTTGCAAACTGTATATTTAGTTCATATATAGCTGTTTGAGAGATTAACACAAGTGAAAAGCATTGTTTTAATGCTAAAAACTGTATTTTCTGTATAGCGGATATAATTAGTTTTAAGCAAACTTATCCAGGTCTGAAAATATATAATGCCTGTCTGTGAATTGCTGATATATAAAACCATGTAAATTATTTACTTTACTTTACTTTATACTTTATTTGTCCCTTTAAGGGAAAATTGTTTTGGGCAAAGATTAGTTATGAATTATTAATAAAGCATTTCCCAAAATGGTTGTTGTGGGGTAAAGTACGTCTGGAATTTGCGACCAACTCTGAGTAAGTAAATTTGAGTATTGAATGAGAACAAATAGAGGGCATATGTAATATCTTTGACTAGATGTTACAAAGACAAACATTTTTTTGTGGATAAACTTGCACAAGACTAATAGGGTGCTATAACATATACTATTTAAATTGTTTCTTTCATTTCATTTAAATATTAAATCTTTTCTTGGTTGTTTTATGAAAATGTGAATGATATACAGCAGAATGTGATTGAATCTCATTTGTTTTTATTTTATTTGAAATCAGATTCTTTACTTATTCAACTTACTCCTTGATACCATGCAACTTACCCCTAATGTGTTTTTTTTTTTTTTTTTTTTTTTTTTTTTTGCAGACATCCTGAAATATAATTAGGTGTATTAGTTTTAGCTCACATTTCTCTTTGCCAATAGGATGATCTAAGTGAAAACTGGGACAGCTTACCCTTATCTCTTCTATATTGTATGATTGTATTGTAAGTGATTTTGTTTTGTGGTTTGCAGCTCCAGAAGTGGTCAACTATGAGCCTCTTGGCCTGGAGGCAGACATGTGGTGAGAATGAGCATTATCTCATATCACTATCTGACCTCGCTGTTTACTCCCTTCCTAAGCTAATCTTGTGTTTTTATTCCTGTCTAACTCTAGGAGCGTTGGGGTGATCACTTATATTCTGTGAGTATTCATAATCATCAGTGTTGTTGTGATGTTGTAAATATAGTATATATCATTACAAATGAAATCTGAATGCATTTATGGATTTTCACTTAGGCGGTAAATAGCATCCATTTTCGTAACTGACTTATTTTTCTAAAAGCATGGCTGTAATCACATTCCACAGTAAAACGAAGGCTTGGTGACCAAATTTAGCTGAATATGAAACTAAGTGTTTTTATTACCTTAATTTGCAGTTTTGTGTCAGCTAGTGTCACAGAATAAACTCTTGTCACTCTATAACTCTTATAATGATTGATGTTTAAAGTAAAAAGATAAAGCTCAGTAAGATCTTCCAACTAGCCCAGTGCTGCATCAGACATTGATGTTTCCATGAGCTGCACAGTCAGATGGTGCATTGACAGTTTTTCTCATTTACCACATTTTGTAAAAATAAAAAAGTAAAATCCAAGCACTTGGTAAGGCTTAAAGTGCTCTTGCCACAGAAGTTCTTGTGATATCAATGTCACATAAAAATACCAAGCAGTAGTGTTTTACTGCAATATAAAAATAGACATGGAATTTATAACCCAGTCCGTCAAAGTGATGGATAATGATTATTAGCGCAACCTCTGAGTGCAGTGTCTAATTGTAAAGCTGGTGTTGGTCTTACTGTGGAAACATTGAGGTTGCTGTTAACTCTGTACGTGTGTGTGTGTGTGTGCGTTTGTGTGTGTGTGTGTGTATATGTGTTATTGAGGGGGAACTAAGCATATCACAGAGCAATATAAACAATGGAACTTGCCTGTTGCTTGTGATAAGACCTGAGGGGACCCTCCTGTTTTGATGGGAACCAAATCCCCATATCTCTGACGTAAATAGGTGAATCTCACGAAAACTGTCAGGAAATATCCAACTCATTTTTCACCCTATATTCAAAAGGGGGAAAAAAGAAATTACATTACTTAAAGAACAATAAGGTCAAGCCTACTTTTAGGATTTTATAGAACCACATTTGATCACAAAAAAGTCTGTTCTTCTCTGTCTTATCTGTCCATCACTATCCGTCCATCAACACGTGCTAATATTAGCAGTCTAAAGAGAGCTGGAAAGTTCTGTCTATCTCAGGGCTGTTCCTCCCACTCCTCTTTCATCATTGGCAAATACAAATAGAGGTTTTTTATCAGGTAGATATCACACACCATTGTCACATCTAATCCTGTCGGTCTACTTGCATTCCTATTCTACCTTTCTTTTCTTTTTCTCACTCTTTTCAAGGACTTAATGATTAATCCAGCAATATTTAAATATTCAATCAAGATTATCTCCTGACAACGTTTCTTGCCCCACATATTTATCTGTTAAGATTTCTAATTAGCTATAGCAAAAAAATATCAATTATAATAGTGGAAAGACATGACCAGATGGTGTAAGACCAGAACTTTTAGAGTTTATCATCACAAAGGAAAAAATGGAACACAGCGTGTATAATAAAGTGCTTATTATTTATGTGTTAAACGCTAAATAGCCTTTGCTGGTTTTCTCACACTTTGATAGTAATGGTCAGGAAACTGCTGGGTGGTAGTTTATAATATCACTGCAACAGTCATTCACATAAAACTTGACTTTGTTGAATGCTGCTATACTGAAGACCTTTACATTCAATAATGGTAGATAAAATGTTATTTTTTTCCTCTGTATCTTCAGGCTTAGTGGTGCCTCACCTTTCCTGGGTGAAAATAAGCAGGAGACACTTGCTAATGTGTCAGCTGTGGACTACGAGTTCGATGAGGAGTACTTCAGCAACACCAGTGCTCTGGCCAAAGACTTCATTGCACGGTTACTGATCAAAGATCCAAAGTGAGGACCATTGAAGTAGCTTCTGATGGTTTGAGGTGGTTTGGTAGGGTTTTGAGGCTAGTTGTTTTTTTTTCATTAGCAATTTTTTTTATATAAAAATTTATTGAATTTATCAAACACTTCATCAAACACAATTTAATCATACATTAAATATAGTTTAGTCCTTATTAAAGCTACAAAAGTTATTCAATCAAGTTATTCAAATTATTTTTTCTTTTGTTCTTTGATTGACATTAAGGACAGACAGCAGCAGGTTTATTAGGATGCTGTCACTTTAAGACCTGACGCAGATCTGACACACATTCTATTTTCTCACAACCCTTTATTTTAATTTAAGACTTTAACTCATTTAAGACTGTGCATATGATGATACTCAACAAAATGGTCATTTTGGCATAATTTTGTGTGTTTTTGTCCGTGAAAGAGAACTGAAAGCGGTACTGGCACGCTGTCTTTAGAAATATTAATAATAATTAACAGTTTGTAAATTGACTGGTTATACTGTCTGTATCATTGAAAACTGCAAAGAACATTTTCATCACAAATCATACTAACTGAGGATGTGGGTTGTCAACAAACAGGAACAGGTGCTTTGCACAAGAAGGTAGAGACATTAACAGTAATTCCTGTTTATTTTCTAAATTGCATTTCTGCCTGTTTACTGCTCTCATTTCGTTTTTATTTTCACTGTGGACTGACCTCATTCACCTCTGATGATTTTTTTAAAGAGAACTAAAACTAGTTCAGTGGAAGTTCTCTCGGTACTTCACTAAAATGCGTCATTCATAGTATAACTTCTGTTTAGGTCTAAACATTGTCACAAAAGCTGATATGCAACATTCCAGACCCAATCCCACAATTCCATTTGTGTGTACATTGCGATAACCATCTTTCAGTTTGTATATTGAATGCCTTCTCGTTTCTTCTAAAGGTTGTCCTTTATGTGCTTATTCGTGGGAGCTTATTTTAAGTTAAATGTTGGAAAGTATCATGATAAAGAGAGATTCGCAGACTGCCTGCCTATGTTTATTACATGTACTAATATATATATTTCTTATATAAGTGAAAATTATGTTTTCATGTTTACAGAAAAAGAATGACAATCCTGGACAGTCTTCAACATCCCTGGATCAAGGTTTGTCCAACAACTACTACATATGAAGCACTTATCAAACACATTTTATTACCTTAACGTTTGGTTAAATGCGTCAATGTCTTTTTTAAGCCAAAGGACACGCAGCAGGCACTGAGTCGTAAGGAATCAGCTGTGAATATGGAGAAATTTAAGAAGTTTGCTGCCAGAAGAAAGTGGAAGGTGCTTTTTTTCATTTAATTTTTAATCATGTTCTGCTATGAGACATTTAACTATATGACATAAAACATAATTAGTTCTCTGCCCTCAGTCAGCATTATGTGCCACACCAACAAGTCACACTATTTCCGCACACACTATTAAAAGCATGGAAAAACAAGCCCTTGGCTATGAAACAAGCTATGAAACAAAGAAGCACCCACATAGGTACAATGCCCTCATACGCCGAATTAAGTTCATGTAAAAAAACATAAAAGTTGGTTAATATGTTATTTGAAGAGCTGAAATGTCATTTAATCTTTTTGAAAAGAGTTCTAATTGCTGTTTGATGATTTAGATAAAAAAGCCTGATCTACTGAAGGTGCCACGAATATCATCTACTTCATATCATCATTTAATATGGTTTGCTTGTTTTATCTGTCTTCCTCAGCAATCGGTGCGTCTCATCTCTCTGTGTAACCGGCTCTCCCGCTCCTTCCTGTCTAGGAGCAACATGAGTGTGGCACGCAGTGATGACACACTGGTAAGAGCTCACAGTTAAAGTCACCTTTCAAGAAGCGTATTAAAAAAAGCTTGTATTAAGGATTTGCTAACACAATAAGGTGCATTTTTAGGGCCCGAGCACCGATGGTGTGAGGACCCTATTGGAATTGCTCAGCCTATTATTATTCTTCTCCCAAATGAATCGCGTTTTTGATGGCCTAAACATGCTCGAAAACTCACGAAACTTTGCACACGCGTCAAAAGTGGTGAAAATTTACGTCTGATATGGATTTCAGAATTAGGCGTGGCAAGATGGCTCGATAGCGGCACCTACATTATTTCAACGAAGTGCCCCTCCCGCTACGTTTCACGTACAGGTATGAAATGCGGTAGACGCATGTAACAACCCAATACCTACAAAAAAGTCTCCTGGTACGAAACCTGAAAACCAACAGAAAGTTAGATATTTTGAATTTTCTTTGCAAAATTGTTGCAAATTTTGCCATTTCCAGACATTGTACTTTAACAAACTCCTCTTAGAGATTGTATCAGATCAACATCATATTTGCACAGTCTAATCTAAAGGCCTTTGCGACATTAAACTGTGAAGATCTTGAGTTTTCCCCGATGGGCGTGTCCATGGCGGCCTCACAAAGTTCGATGTTTCACCATAAAACAGGAAGTTGTTGTAACTGGGGCATACAATGTCCGATCTGCCCCAAACTTCACATGTTTTATTAGAGTCCTGACCTGAAGACATCTACACGCCAATATTAGTTAGTCATAGCGCCACCTGCTGGCAACAGGAAATGGCATGCTTTACACTGTAATTCCCTCCCAGAAACACATTTAAATATGCCATCAAGTCCCAAACATACTAGAAACACATTAAATCAAGCAAAACATGGCTAAGTGCTAATGTATGCGTTTTACGCCACGAAACAGGAAGTTGTTTTAACTCAGGTATACAATGTTCTGACCAAACTTCACATGTTTGATAATAGTCCTGGCCTGAAGACATCTACATGCCAATATTTGGTTATAGTCAAAGCGCCACCTGCTGGCAGCAGGAAGTGTGGCACATTGTAGTGCCATATTTCTCCTATATTTACCCACTTAAATGCATGTCGCCCACTATTCGCTGTTTTCCTGAGGCCACCAGGGGGCGGTGCTCCCGGGTGCGAGGGCCCTTTCATCGCTGCTTGCAGCTTTAATTTTATTTTAAATTTGTGCATTGAAAATAAAACGCACTCTAAGTTCAAGTTCAGACACACCCCCCCCCCCCAAAAAAACACAACATAAAACAGCAGCAGGAACTGGCAAAAAGAACAATAAAAGGCCTAAAAAGACACATGATCAGCCTGGCAACAGCAGAGGAACCCCTGTATCCCTGGGGTCTGGACTGGTCTGTATTTATGGGATGAAACAGCTCTAATGAGCTCCGTCAGCTTCCCACACACCTGAGAATAGAGACACACACACACACACACAAAACAGCTCCACACAAAATTGACTTGGACATAATGAAATACTTGCACTTATGTTCTATCTAAAGGCTGTAATTGGTTTCTACAGGTTTTGGAAGAATACTTTTTAACACATTAATGCACATGACTGCTAATTGTAGTGAACGCTTATATTGAAGCTTGCCATAAAGTCAGATGACTCATCCAAACTATTATATGCACATTCATCGACACTTATATGGTCATGTGAGGTTTTGCATGATCTTTCTACTGTCCAGATATTTGCTTAGTAATGTGTGATAAGCCTGAAGAGTGAAGTGTTATTGCTGTTGGGCTACATAAATTATCAAAAGTTTACAGCTTACTATCTCTCTCTTCCCCTGCTTTGTATTAGTCACACATCTGTTAAACTGCTATAAAATAAACGTCTTTTTTTACCCCATGCACTCCACATTCACCTGAAATAATCTTATAAATCTAATATCTATTTATTACTATTATGGTGATAGTGTAACCATAAGAAACATTTTAACCTTTATAGTGCACTAAAATATGTGATTAATTTTGGGCTTCTTTGCGAACAGGAAATGGGTGAGTTTCATACAGGAAGGGTGTCAGAAGCAATAATCAAGATGTGACCTCCTTTATCATTCTAATAATCCATCTATACACTACTTTTTTTAAAGAAATAAATATATTTGATCGAAAGTGACAGTAAAGACTTCTAAAATTATTTCTGTTTGAAAAAAATTCTGCTCTTTTGAACTTTCTATTCATCAAACACAAAAATATTAAGCAGCACAACTGTTTTCAACATTGATAATAATAAGAAAAGTATCTTGAGCACAAAATCAGTGTATTTTATGATTTTTGAAAGATCATGTGACTGAAGACTGGAGTACTGGAGTTTGCTGTTGAAAATTCAGCTTACGGAAATAAATTACATTTAAAATAGAAAACCGTTATTTTCAATTATATTAATATTTTACAATATTACTGTTTTCACTGTATTTTTAATCAAATAAATTCAGCTTAACTGAGAATTATTTCAAAATCATTTTGAACAGAAGTGAATGATTTGTGTGCCATATTGTGAATGCATTTTAAATTAAAATGGGGTTGCACTTTATTTTACAGTACTTGCACTTAAGTGTATTTACAGCGTACTTACCTAAGAAAGTCCTGAGTAATATGAGGGTTAAGGTTAGGTTTCATGGTTAGTACCTAATTATTACCCAGTTATTGTAATTACTATAATAAGTACATAGTATATGCGGAACAGAACTGTAAGTTAAAGTGCTACTGAATATGGCTATCACTCAGTACCTTATCTTATATTAAGTACATGGCATAATCTTCTGATACCATCTTTGTATTATAGTAGTGCCACAGTATTTTTTATTTTTTTCAGGAACAGAACAAATTTGCACCCGAATTCATGAACAGAAATCACCTAAAGGTCACATAAAATGACACAAAATCCCATTGGAGTCGTGTTTTACAATCCACAAGTGACTCTAGCATCACTCCCTGTAGAAGCCTCTGGCTGTTTGTAGAGTGTGTTCGAGCGTGCGTTTTGTGTAATTGGATACACTCGTCTTGTATGAGATGTGTATGTGGGTATATCTGGGTGTTATTCCAGTACACTCCTTCACTAAACACAAGCACACATACTCTCTCGTTCTCTTCTGTCACTCACGGCCAGTCCAGTTTCCCTCTAGCCATGTATTTGAGTCTTCTGACACACACATCTGAACTGTCAGATGCAGTTTGGAGGTGGTTGGGTCACAAAGCACACTAAGCAGCGGTCGAGCGGTGAAGAGAAAGCGTTGTCTGTGCACCGCCCCTCTTCTGCATTATTCAATAGGATTAGGACTTCACGCTGTGTATTTGCTGATAATACCAACTGTAGTACTACTGAGCGTAAAAGGATTTGCTCAAAGTGTGACTGTCAAAGGAGGCTTGCTGTTGTTTTTGCTTCTAAAGCTTATTGTATAATAGCCTAAATACTGTCATGTTGGCGGTTTTTCATCTGAAGTTGAGCTCGTCATTTATTTGAATTCACAAATAGAACAAATAGTCAGAGCTGTGCAGTAGACATGTTTGAACTGTGGAGCTCACACGTGTGATACAGGTTTGAGTCTAGCTTGCAACATGTCCTGACCTAAGGAACTATATAATAAAAATTAATAATTTAAATTAATTAAAAAATACATTTGACCTAAAATACCCATCAAAAGTTTGGAGTCAGTAAGATCTATGTTTTTAAAGAAAATGCTCACTAAGGCTGCATTTATTTGATTAAAAATACAGTAATAACTGTAAAAATTGTATATATTATATATATTTTAAAATGTAATTTATTCTTGTGATGGCAAAGCTGAATTTTCAGCATCATTACTCCAGTCTTCAGTATCACATGATTCTTCATAAATCACACTAATATGCTGATTTGGTGCTTAAGAAGCATTTTTTATGGTCAATGTTGAAAACGGTTCTGCTGCTTAATAGTTTTGTGGAAACTGTGATGCTTCTTTTCAGGATTCTTTGATAAATAGAAAAAAATATGAAAAAAAATTGGAATAGAAATCTTTATGTAACAATGTATAATGTCTATATTGTCACTTTCGATCAATTTAATGCATCTTTAATGCATCAGCACCTTGCTGAATAAAAGTATTTCTTTAAAAACAAAAAAACCTACTGACCCCAAACATTTCAACAGTACTGTATTATACTGAAATATGTAATGTGTGCTTGTAGTATGTGTTTTGGTCTGTTATCATGAAGATATTGTTTAGATTCAGTAATTCATATTTTTGTTTTTTTTACAGGATGAGGAGGACTCATTTGTCATGAAGGCCATTATCCACGCAATCAACGACGACAATGTTCCAGGTCTGAAACACCTGCTTGGATCCCTGACCAGCTATGATATCAATCAACCTAACAAGGTGAGGGAGACAAAGCAAGTCTTATAGAGGTGATATGTGGAAGGAAAATTATAGAGAGAGTGACAAGCTTATACTTGACTCAGACTCGGTCCAAGTGATCAGTAGCCAACCTGAGCTTGATTGAGCTGATAAGTGTCTCAATGTCACTGTACTCCCATGACGTCTGAGTTTACATTGTGATGTGCGGCATGTGGCTGAGAAACAGTCACTGGACCATATCTCATCCCATTCGAGTGAGGCTGTGCTTTGCATAGTCACCTTCACAATGGGAATGGGAATTTTGAATAGAATGAAAGAGGCTTGGGGCTAAACTACCATTATTATGCTAATCGTTCCAGATATTTGCAAGAGAACACTACAAAAAAAATTCTTAATCAGTATTTTTAGCCAGTAAAAATATTTAAACATGCTTATATCAAGATCAATTTATTGAGACACATTTTTAATTTAGAATTTTTATTAATAAAAATAAAATATTTTTATTTAAAGAGAACCTATTATGCTTTTTTACATTTTCAACTTTCTTTAGTGTGTAATGTTGCTTTTTGAGCATGAAAAAGGTCTGCAAAGTTACAAAGTCCATTCCAAAGGGACTTATTCTCTATATCAGTAAGCACTGTTTCTGAACTCCCTAAAACACCTCGATTGTAGTTGTAGATTTTTCTTTCATGAACGTACACTATACAATATTCCTCATTAAATATTCCTCATTTCCTTCCCAAGGCATACGCAATATAAAGGGGTGAGGCCTGGTCGGGTTGCGTTTAGTAGTGTGTTGAAACTCACGGTTATGGCATGCTTGAAGCGGTTGACCAATCACAACACTTCTGGTCCAGCTGACCAATCAGAGCACATTGCGCTTTTCGTAAGGAATGATTTCAATAGCTATCTATTTGTGAATTTGTATTTGTGAATACAGTACCGTTTCTATCCAGTGAGTCGAAGAGAACAAAATCTTCATTTCCTGATAAACTGGTGCTAAATATCACTGAGAAAAGTAGGAGAAGCCACTGTATATAATAATTTTTGTATATAGTAAATTACTTGCTTCTCAGAGCGTGCAGACAAAAAACAATAAATGTGTTATCTTGCTTTCGGAGGCAGATGTTGCTGTTTGGGAACGCAGTCAAGAGAGTTCTGGGAGGGAATTATACCAAAACACTTTTCTCAGGCATTTCAGAACAACCAAAACATTTCAAATGCTGTGCAACAAGATCGGTCAGCTGGTTAGTCCAGTTATGCCGTCCCATCGCAAAGTCACGTCTTTTTTGATGCGCATTGAGGAATTTATATTTAGTAAAGGTGATTCCATTGTAGTTTATGCGAATGTTTTCTTATTGGATACATTTTTTTTTATCCAACTCAAGTTTTTATCTGCATTTTTAGAATGTATTTGCATCTTCGCGTTTCCATCCAGCAGTTTTTAATGCAATATCCCAAAATGCGCATAAAAATAGGTGGACGGAAACATAGCTATAGAGACAAGAACTAAACAAAGCATTACTGTAAGACTGGAAAGAGAGGTGTTGCAACAAAATAAAATGTGGAAAATTCATTCAAATTCCATTCAGGCATGAAAACCTATTCTAGTAGACCCCGAAAACAAAATCAAGACTTTGTAAAAGGGCATAATAGGTTCTCTTTAGCAAGATGTGTTTTCAGGGAGACTATCTTGAGTTAAAATGTAAAAATGCTGAAAGTTTTTTGTGATCGGTAGGTTTAGGGTTATGGGATATAATATACAGATTGTACAGTATAAAAACCAATACACCTATGGAGAGTCCACACAAAGATAGTGAAATCGAGTATGTGCGTGTGTGTGTGTTGTGACAGGAAAAGTGTTTGTGTAGAAGGAGGGAATGAGGCCGAGGTTGATGAAACTGTAATCTGCTCACTGATGTGAAGAGACAAGCGTGCTTTTAATTGCATTGCTCAGAGCTGTCCGACGCTATCTGTGTTTATATATGCACAGTGAGAACTATTCCCATCATGACTCTCATGCATTTATTCATTCAAAGGAGTTTATCGCCAGTCTTGAGAAACAATTTCAGTCTCGCAGTGGTATTTTTTTTGTTGTTGCAACCACTGCGATCGCTCTTCGCCAAATAAAAATGCTGTGCGAACAATGAAAAATGAATCAGGCTAACTTGAATTGCCATGTTCATACTGACTCGGAATTATAGGCTTAATTAAAGCTGCTTTCGAAAGCTTCAAGGAGCTATTAATGCCTTGTTATATTCAATACAATGATTCCTGTTTGTGTGTGTGTTTCTGTTTGTTTTTGTGTGTGTGTATACTTCAGCACGGGACCCCTCCACTCCTGATCGCCGCGGGCTGTGGAAACGTCCAGATCATTGATGTGCTAATGAAAAAAGGGGCGGAGATTCAAGCCTTTGATAAGGTGTCGTACTTCATTCTCCCATTTAATTCATGTACAAGAAAATTACCATTTTTTAATGTTATTTTAATGTCATAATGTATTCTAGCGTTCAAATGTTTGGGGTCGAAAAGATTTGGTGCTCACTTTTGATCATTTTAATGTCTTTGCTGAATAAAAAAAATTATTTCATTAAATAAATAAGTACACTTCAGACAAAATGCTCCAGAAGTATTGAATAGTACCACAGATAGGCTTTACATACTAGTAGTTTTAACAGAGTTTCAATGGTAAATATGTGTGATAGACATCAAATATGCAAAACGACTGCAGATACGTACAATTCTGCTCAAGATGTCATTCTTTTCTTCAGACTGGAGCCAACGCTATCTACTACGCTGCCCGACATGGCCATGTGGGGACCTTGAGATTCTTGCATGAAAAGAAATGCCCTCTGGACATCCAAGATAAGGTGCTTCCATCACTCTCACACATACACACACACACACTCAACAATCACAACACCAGGGAGAGGACAGATTCGATTTTTCAAAGGCTTTCCCCATCCGGCACCTTTTCTCCAGAAAAACCTTTCCTACTGAGTTCACACGCCTCTCTATTTCCCTTTGGTAATTTGCAGTTGCTATGGTTACTCACTGGCCTGAGGTTGGCTGTTGTATGAAATAATTGTTGACTGTTTGTTGACTGCCTCACTAGTCAGTGAAGTGCGCTCAGTCAAGCGAAATCGCGGGGTAAAGTGTCGTTGAGTTTGTCGGGAGTGCGATACAGGATCACACTTGGAGTGTCCACAGCTTCATTAAGGGTGTAAATTGAGTTCTTAAAACGTCCGCCTCAGCCTAAACTGTTGCTAGGAGGAGCACTGTGCTCAGATCTGGCGCAAAGCTGATTTGGGACTGGCTTTGGCAATTCTCAGCACACACAGGGATCTCCCTTAAACTGGTCACGTTCTGTTTACGCAGGCTTTTTCAGATCCTTTGACCCTTCTTTGGCATCAGGGAAATACTTTAATGAAGTTCATAGCTGTTTCTTACCATCTTGTTCAGCAGTTTTGATTGTTTCCCTGATGTACATATACACATGGTCATTGCATTTTTTTTTTCATATCATCAAAGTCTAATCACATTAATAAAATGCCTGCTCATCACTGAATTACGGGCAGACGTCAGCACATAATTCATAACGTGAGTAATGTTTGACATTCTGTTCTAGTCTGGAGAAACGGCTCTGCATGTGGCAGCTCGCTATGGTAACGTGGATGTAGTCCAATACCTTTGCAGCATCCATGCCAACCCTGACCTACTGGACCGGGTATGTGTCATACCCAAACACACTGATCTACACTGATCTAAACAATGAACAGCCCAAGCCTAATATGACACTTAGCGGTGTGAATGTAGCATCACGCAAGAAAGGAAAAAAATCAGTTAACATTGTACAAATGTGATCTTAACAGTCATCTTATTTAATAGATGACCAATAAAAGGGTGGTTGCAGAGATAAGACGAACGAGTAGTGTTAGATTGGTCATGTGATCTCAGTTTTTTCATTGGTCATGAGATGTCTGCCCCCATGAGGCAGTCTGCTCCATGTAAAATAACCTATATAAGTTCCTATATATCCACAAAGAGTGCTATTTTTTTTTAACAAAAATATCAAGTAGCAATGTTTCAACATTGATAATGTCAATGTCATTGAACATTGATAATAATAAAACATTTTCTTAAGCATCAAATTAGCATATTAGAATGATTTCTGAAGGATCATGTGACTGAAGACTGGAGTAATGATGCTGAAAATTCAGCTTTTGCATCACAGGAATAAATCCCATTTATAACACATAAAATGTATTCATAATGTAGAAAACAGTTTTTGAAATTGTAATAATATTTCACAATATTACTGTTTTTACTGTATTTTTATCAAATAAATGCATACGCTTAAGAGACTTCTTTCAAAAGCATAAAATAAAATCTTACCAACCCCAAACTTTTGAACGGTAGTGTATTTGAAAGTATCCCTAATAATGTTCAACTTGAAAGAAGAAAATGTTCTTTTATAAAAGAAATGCTTAATCTCGGGTGTCTTTGGTGACAGTAAGAACTGCCATTGTAATAAATGGTTTCGCAAGTGCTGACGTGATATGAGTGCTGAAAAGTAATCATGTCCATGCCTCACTTCATTTGTTCAGCACTATGAGCTCACAGCAGTAACTTTCATAGGCATATAGTCTCTTGTGTGTTTGGAAATATTGCTTCCATTGACTAACAGGCAAAATAAAAAATAGTCACTGTAAAAAAAAAAAATAGCTATACCTCAAATTAATTAGCGTGAAGCACCACTTCAGAGAAATGCAATAAAGATAATCGTTTTAAGATGATGTGTCTGCAAGTTCAATTATTAGACTAACGATAAGCAATGTGCACAACTAAATTATTTAATAGTATTACAGATTCATTTTAAAGTGGTTGCTTTTACCATTATCAACATTTTATGTGTCCATCCCACTTTTAATATCCTGCTCTGTTGAAGGAACCCAATATTCACATGCCATTCCAGGAAGCAGACACAGCCATGTATTGTATATTTAAAATAGTTACATTCATTGAAGGTGGCAGGCTAATTAAGAGCAATTCGTCATGTGAAATGGCCTTGACACAGACTAATGTTGTTTTGTTAGCTCCGTGTGTTCAAGGTTATTCATGAGCTCTTGGTCTGAATGCCAAAGACTGCTTTCATGCCTCAACAGGAGCAGGAGACACCTCTACACTGTGCAGCCTGGCACGGTTACTCTGCGGTGGCCAGAGCCTTGTGCGAGGCTGGCTGTGATGTCAACGCCCGGAACCGTGAGGGTGAGAGCCCGTTACTTACCGCTTCCGCCCGCGGCTTCAAGGACATTGTGGAGTGTCTGCTGGAGCATGGGGCAGACATGGACTCTGCTGATAAGGTGAACACAGACACTTACAAAATATTAACCATTAACAACTGCAGTGGTTGGGTGTTTTATGGTTCATTCAAGGTCAAAATAATCATTGACTATCCTTATCATGGTTTGTTTGCATCTGTATATTTCAGGACGGTCATATCGCTCTGCATCTGGCGGTGAGGAGATGTCAGATTGAAGTGGTGAAGTGTCTGCTCAGCCATCACTGCTATGTGGACCACCAGGATCGTCACGGCAACACACCCCTTCACATCGCCTGCAAGGACGGCAACCTGCCTGTGGTCACACAGCTCTGTGCTGCTAAAGCCAACTTGGATATTCCTAACAAAGTGAGTTTCAAACTAGGATGGAGAAAACCTTCTGTATAATATGCTTTTTTGGCCCCTAATTGTGTGTTTTAGCCAGTGTTATTTTTGTGTTATTTATACAGTACTGTACTAAGACTAAGTCTTAGGCTTGCTAGTATTTTTACACACAAAAAGTGGGTTTAAGCCAGTTATTTATATCTTTTGCTGTAGTGTGTCAGTAGGAAATATCAGTTTACATTTATAAATGAATTGCCATTAATTTTAATAATCCAGTGAGATTTTTGTATGCATAAAGAGTCTGACAATAGTCTCTATGCTCCACATGGAGATCTGATCTCATCTTCATTGAGTCTGTCTGTGATTACATGAAGAAACATGAAAAAACTGAGATGGACAAAATCCAGAAAAACTGTGGCAACGTCTCCAAGACACTTGAAGAAACCTTCCCACAAAACTACATGAATAGGTGTAGGAATAGATGCAGGTGACAAAAGCCGTTTTAAACGCAAAGGGTGGTCACCCCAAATATCGATTTGATTTAGTTAATAGGAGTTAATTCATAAATAAAATGTGCGTGTGCGTCGCTTAGCTGGGGAACACATGGCACCAGGATGCACTATGGGAAGAAGGCAACCCGGCGGAGGCAGTGTGATGCTTTTGGGACTTAAAGGTCCATGCCTTGATGGGTCAGGGCTGTTTTGGCAGCAAAAGGGGGAGCAACACAACATTAGGATCGGTGTGATATATATATATATATATATACACTCACCTAAAGGATTATTAGGAACACCTGTTCAATTTCTCATTAATGCAATTATCTAATCAACCAATCACATGGCAGTTGCTTCAATGCATTTAGGGGTGTGGTCCTGGTCAAGACAATCTCCTGAACTGAATGTCAGAATTGGAAAAAAAGGTGATTTTAAGCAATTTTGAGGGTGGCATGGTTGTTGGTGCCAGACGGGCCGGTCTGAGTATTTCACAATCTGCTCAGTTACTGGGATTTTCACGCACAACCATTTCTAGAGTTTACAAAGAATGGTGTGAAAAGAGAAAAACATCCAGTATGCGGCAGTCCTGTGGGCGAAAATGCCTTGTTGATGCTAGAGGTCAGAGGAGAATGGGCCGACTGATTCAAGCTGATAGAAGAGCAACTTTGACTGAAATAACCACTCGTTACAACCGAGGTATGCAGCAAAGCATTTGTGAAGCCACAACACGCACAACCTTGAGGCGGATGGGCTACAACAGCAGAAGACCCCACCGGGTACCACTCATCTCCACTACAAATAGGAAAAAGAGGCTACAATTTGCACGAGCTCACCAAAATTGGACCGTTGAAGACTGGAAAAATGTTGCCTGGTCTGATGAGTCTGGATTTCTGTTGAGACATTCAGATGGTAGAGTCAGAATTTGGCGTAAACAGAATGAGAACATGGATCCATCATGCCTTGTTACCACTGTGCAGGCTGGTGGTGGTGGTGTAATGGTGTGGGGGATGTTTTCTTGGCACACTTTAGGCCCCTTAGTGCCAATTGGGCATCGTTTAAATGCCACGGCCTACCTGAGCATTGTTTCTGACCATGTCCATCCCTTTATGACCACCATGTACCCATCCTCTGATGGCTACTTCCAGCAGGATAATGCACCATGTCACAAAGCTCGAATCATTTCAAATTGGTTTCTTGAACATGACAATGAGTTCACTGTACTAAAATGGCCCCCACAGTCACCAGATCTCAACCCAATAGAGCATCTTTGGGATGTGGTGGAACGGGAGCTTCGTGCCCTGGATGTGCATCCCACAAATCTCCATCAACTGCAAGATGCTATCCTATCAATATGGGCCAACATTTCTAAAGAATGCTTTCAGCACCTTGTTGAATCAATGCCACGTAGAATTAAGGCAGTTCTGAAGGCGAAAGGGGGTCAAACACAGTATTAGTATGGTGTTCCTAATAATCCTTTAGGTGAGTGTATGTCAACATTAACACATTAGCAAATGCACTTTAATAAAAAATCCTTAACATGTTAAAATAATTTAACAAAAAAATGACTGATACACGCGAAATTGCATCATTAATGTAATTTACATCACGCAGTTACAGTTAGATGATCTTAGAATTCGAGAGCATCTACAATGGCGCAAGCACCTGTAACCCTGGTAGGCATACATTTCTATTTTAACCCTTTAACCTGATTTCGCGCTTCTGTTTTCTGTTTTGATTTTAAGCTGCTACACTCCGAGAATATTTACAGTCCAGGAATCCAGTAAGCAAATTCATTCAAACAGCACTAATGTATAGAAAACCTGGCTGATTACATCCGAAATTGCAGAGAGGATAGATACTCGTGTTACGTTTTCAGTAAATTATTCATTGCAGTGTTTCACTTTGAAACACAAGCTCTGTCATATTCTGTGATTGTTTCTGAAGAGTGCAAGCCCTCATCTCGCTGTGTGAAATACAGTACACATACACATACTGTACACATACTATTCACTGTGAATTCTGAAAAGTTTTGTTCTGTCATTTTTTGATTTTCATGGGTGCTTTGGTGTGCATAAATGTATGAATATATCATTTTATTATATCATTTGGTGTCCTTTTGGAAAGACACCTAAATTTACCATGAAAAAAGCTGGCAGAAAATACAGTTTTGTGAGAATCAATCAGATGGTTTACTTTGCTGGATATAGCAAATAATGACAAAATGAAAGTGTTAAACAAGATAAATGATGTATGCTTAATTTCATGATAAGCGTTCAATTAATCGCAATTAATTTTTTATCTATTGACATATAGCTTTTATTTGTATTTTTCAGTTCTCATTTTAATTTTAGTATATTTTTTTGTATTTTTGTCATTTTTAATTGTTTTTTTAAATATTACTATTTAGGTTTAATTTATTTGTTTTAGTTTGTATTTATTTTCAGTTAGTAATTTTAGAGCGTCAGCTTATTTTAGTTTGTTTTCGTTTGTTTAGTTTTTTGTCTAATATTTATATTTTATTTCAACTTTATTTCAAAATTAACAAAATAATAACTTTAATTTATAATAACTCTAGTTTTAGCCTATGAACCAGTCTTTGCTTTTTATCTTATTCAAGTATTAATTATGGCTCTTGAGGAAGCACCTTTTCTTTTCAGTCTTAAAGGAACACGCCGACTTTTTGGGACTTTAGCTTATTCACCTTATCCCCCAGAGTTAGATAAGTCCATACATACCATTTTTATCTCTGTGCGTGCCATAACTCTGTCTGACGCACCCACTGCTAGCCTAGCTTAGCAAAAAGACTGGAGGTAAACAGCTCCAGCTAGCCTACTGCTCAATAAGTGACAAAATAACGCCAACATTTTCCTATATATATGTTGTGATGTGTATAGTTACATTGTGTACTAAGGCCGACAGAAAATGAAAAGTTGCAATTTTCTAGACCGATATGGCTAGGGACTATACTCTCATTCCTGCGTAATAATCCAGGTACTTTGTTGCCGTACCATGGGTGCAGCGGCGCAATGATATTACGCAGTGCCTGAAAACAGGCTAATTTCCATCAACATAACCAACGTGACAACCTGCTTGCACAGAGAGCGTGCTGGGGACTATTTTCAGGTGCTGCACCCATGGTACGGCAGCAAAGTTCCTGGATTATTACGCAGGAATGAGAGTATAGTCCCTAGCCATATCGGTCTAGAAAATTGCAACTTTTCATTTTCCGTCGGTCTTAGTACACGATGTAACTATACACTTCACAACATGTAAATAGGAAAATGTTGGCGTTATCTTGTCACATATTGAGCAGTAGGCTAGATGGAGCCGTTTACCTCTAGTCTTTGTGCTAAGCTAGGCTAACGGTGGGTGCGTCAGACAGAGTTATGGCACGCACAGAGATAAAAATGGTAGGTATGGACTTATCTAACTCTGGGGGATACGGTGAATAAGCTAAAGTCCCAAAAAGTCGGCGTGTTCCTTTAAATTATCATCCACTCCTTTTTCAAGTCCCCTTAACTGACCCCATTTACTTGGTTGTCATTTTTTTTTTTTTTTTACGTACCAGTTGTACATGCCAAGTTGCTACTACTTTGTGAAATTTTTAAATGGCACTTCCATTACAGCTGGAAGAAGATTTGTGTTCCTTCTAAATGAGGGCTTTACGGGTCAAACGGAACAGAATTATAGTCATGTGAAATGGAATCATTAACATTTTGCACTTGTATTCATGTGGTTCACACTTGAACAATTTTCTGACAAAAGCATTTTTTTTACCTAATTGTTTTCTAGTTACCGTTTGTGATGAATCATTCTCAGAAAGAGAGCATTTAGAGATGTTTGTTTTTTATTTGTCTGTAGTTTGGGAGAACACCTCTTCACCTGGCAGCTAGTAATGGTGGTCTGGAGGTGGTGCGTCATCTCTGCGTTACAGGAGCCAACACTGAGGCTATCACTAATGTAAGTTCAACATCCTTCAGGGTTTTGATGTGAATAAGTGAGATATAACTTGTAACTGTATTATACATTTATTATTTATTAAAAATATACATTTATATACACTACCATTCAAAAGTTTGGGGTCAGTAAGATTTTTTTTAAATCAAAAGTAACTGTAAAGACACATGTATAATGTTACAAAATATTTACATTTCAAATAAATGCTGATCTTTGCAGAAAAAATTTATCATGGTTACCACAAAAATATTAAGCAGCACAACAGCAAGAAATGTTTCTTGAGCAGCAAATTAGCATATCAGAATGATTTCTGAAGGATCATGTGACACTGAATACTGGAGTAATGATGCTGAAAATTCAGCTTTGCGTCACAGGAATAAATTACATTTTAAAATATGTTAAACTAAAAACCAGTTTATTTAAAGTTGTAATAATATTTCACAATATTACTGCTTTTACTGTATTTTGATACATACAGCCTTTGAGCATAAGAGACTTATTTTAAAAAATCATACCGACCCCAAACATTTGAATTGTATTGTATATGCCTTTAGTTCACTATATAAATATTTACAAAAGTACATTAGAAAAGTTTTAAAAAAAATCCACATGCTATAAAAAGCTTTTTTGGGGTTCTGTTCGACAACTGTCGTCTTTTTGTGTTAGACTGAGGTGGAACACTAATGATCTGGTGTCCTGCCCTCTTAGCACATTAATCAAATTGCAGGCTCTTCATCTCTTTAAACAAGTGTTCATTTATCATTCATGACAGCCTAGATTACCATTTCTCTCCTTAATCCTTAATCTTTCAATCAACTGCATCTCGTCTCATATAGAGCCTCTCCCATAGGATGTGTGTTGGTTGCTGTAGGTTTGCATGTTCTTATATGATTGTGTGGGTGTCCTCCATCATCATCATCCTTCTTGGATGACTGATTCTTAATATGCATTTGTGTGGAGATATATGTCTGCCTTTATCAAGTGTTCAGAGATTTGTGCATTTTTTCTTTCTTTCTGTAATATAAGGGTGTACCTTCTCCAGTAAGCTGTCAGCCCAGTGCAATATAATTTCCAGACTGAAGCTTAATGAAAATGCCCAAGCATCATGATAGCACTCACATTTTCTTCAGAGAATCATTGTTTCACTGGTGAAGGACAACATGTCCCAATGAACACCCAACCAACTCGTCCTAAACAATGTATGTTTCTAATCAATAACCCCCACATCCCTCCCCTCGGCCGACTCGCACGCCCCTCGCTCACACACCCTACCTCAACCCCATCTCAAAGTGCTTCTGCTCTGTGTAAATATTGTATAGCAGCTGATGCACAATGCATGTTACAGCACACAGGAATTTTGAGAATCCATAATTCATTGCCAGAGGCATATGGGCCAGCAGCTTAAGAAAGAAAAAATGGCTTCCACATATAGGAAGCTGCTGATTAATGTGGCTTTTGGTCTTTGTGTGTTGCTCTTTTTTTGTGTGTGTGATTTGTTAGGCTATATAGTACCATTCAAAAGTTTGGGGTGGGTATGATTTTTTTATTTTTATGTATTTTATAACACTTTACAATAAGGTTAACTACATTACCTAACAATGAAAAATACCTCAAAAGCATTTATTAATCTTAGTTCATGTTAATTTCAATGTTTACTAATATATTATTAAAATAAAAAATATGTTACTGTTATTTAATGGACCTGAGCTAACATGAACTAACAATGCACAGTTGTATTTTTATTAACTAACATTTACAAAGATTAACAAATGTATTGCTCATTGTTAGTTAATGTTAGATAATGCATTAACTAATGTTGACTAATGGGACCTTATTTTTTTTGTTATTATTTTGTTGAAATAGGTCTTTTTCTATACGCTCACCAATACTGCATTTATTTGATCAAAAATAAAGTAAAAACAGTAGCAATATATTGTGAAATATTATTACAAGTGAAAATAATTGTTTTCAATTTTAATATATTTTAAAATGTAATTTTTAGCTGTCGTGGCAAAGCTGAATTTTCAGCATTGTTTCTCCAGTCTTCAGTGTCATATGATCCTTCATGATCCTGTCATTTCTTATTATTATCATTGTTAAAACAGTTTTGCTGCTGTATATTTTTGAGGAAATCATGAAACATTTTTTTCAGGATTATTTGATGGATAGAAAGTTCACAAGAGCAACATTTATTTGAATTTTATTTTTTTATAAGTATATACAATATACATTATAAATAATTGACTGTCACTTTTGATCAATTTAATGAATCTTTGCTGAATATAAGTATTCCATTCTTTTAAAAAAAAATCCTACTGACCCAAACTTTTGAACGGTAGTGTATTTATCAGACATATTATTTTCACCTGGTTTATGCTAAAATGGCAAAAACACCTCTTTAGATCACCTTAGCAACTGCATAGCAACGGACTAAAACCCACAGACAATCTACTTTGATTTGTTTTTGTTCATCTCTTCCAAACAACCATATATTTTTCATGTCTCCCTTTCCAATACGATAATGACAAGCTGTGGTCTCAATGTGTCAAATAAACATTAGATTTGGTTCCCTCATGTCAGGATGCTCCATTCAGCCTTGAGATTTCCAGGCATCTTTTAATCTTTTGGGAGACAACCACAAATCAATAAATTAATACAAGCCCGCCCTCATGGGGACACAGTATGAGCTGGAGATGATCAGACAAACACAAAAGAGTCTGTGAATAAGAAAACAGGCTGTTTTGTACGGCAGAATTTGTAGTCATATCTCATAGTCTAATTGGTAGGAAAGGCACGTTAGATAAGAGTAATTACAGTGCAGCATTTCTATCCTTTTCATCGGTGCTTTAACACCTCTGTTGTGTTCATCACATCCTCCTTCACTCTGGTTTTCGTGGGGGTGTGTAGGGACTCTCTTTCAGAGGGAGGCTGGTTCATTTGTCCCTGTCGGTTTGAGGAGGAACACAGCTGTTTCTGGTTGTGTGGTTTGCTTGTGACCCCAGGTGTTATGTGTTGGTTTGTATTGCTGTGTGTGAGATTGTGTACATGTATCCTGAGGTGTTAAATCATTAATGGTTTTGGTCAAGGGCTGTGACTCTTGTGGGTTTTGGGTAAACCAAATTTTTTTTTTTTTTTTTTTTCAGATAACCAAGACTGCCTTGAGGTTTGTGTACAGCATTGCAGAGTTGCCTCACGTTTTTTTCTAATGCTGTCTTTAAGTTTTTTATGCCATTTTTACATATGACCTTTCTGTGGAATATACTTCCTTTTCGCCTCCACAACCCCACTTCTGATGCTGATTTCACAATCACACATGTGCAAAACCTCCTGGGAAGTTCTTATGAGCGTCAATTTGGTGGTAATAAAATAGTCGCAGATTTGTTTGGTCTCTCTCTCTCTCTCTCTCTCTCTCTCTCTCTCTCTCTCTCTCTTTCACTTCCACACAAAGACAAAAAGGTTTTTTAGTGCTTGTGAAAAAATGAATAGCAAAGGAAGTGCATTAGGTGTGTCATTAATGCTTTCATTATTTATTTTATCACTCCATTGCTGATCCGTAAAATGATTAGAAATTTAGATTGGTTGGGCGGCATTAACCGACTTAAATGAGAACCATTTTCCAGGTGGGTCTCTAGATATAAATGACACATGGGGTTTAGCCCATTAGTGCCAAATTATAATACAAAGCTTCCAGTCTTTCCAATTTAACAGGATTGTTAATTTGATGGTTAATACTGGGGTTTGAATAATATATACACTACCTGTCACCAAAGGTTGCAAAAAAAGGTGAGGGAACGGATCTATTCGCAGCAGTGTATATTTATTTAACAGAACTCAAAGTACTCTGAACACCAGAAACAGAACAATCACTGGACACACGACGAGAACTGACAAAGAACAATGGAAACATAGGACTTAAATACACAGTCCAAACTAATTAACCAAATGAACATCAGGTGCAAACAATAATCAGACAATAAATAACCAAGGAAACTGATCTTGTGAAAACCTACCCAAACAGACACCGATAATCACTTAAGGCCCCGATATACTCACGGCCAAGTTCTTTTTCGTTCTTCACTTAGAGGTAAAATGATTTTCGAAATACATGAGCAGAGATATACTGTTAGCAAACATATGACGCCGACCACACTGCTGAGAGCGACGGTTAGATGAATATGTAAATATGTGCTGCGCGCTTTCCTCTCAATAACAAAATTAACACACTTATTTTTTTAATACTTTATACAAGGACACATTCAATTGATCAAAGGTAAACATAAAGACATTTATAATTTACAAAATATTTATATTTCAAATAAATGCTGTTCTTCTGAACTTTCTATTCATCAAAGAATCCTGGAAAAAAATCAATCAGTTTCCACAAAAATATTAAGCAGTTGTTTTAAACATCGATGATCGGCATATCACCAAATCATGATTTCTGAAGGTTCATGTGACACTGTAGACTAGAGTAATGATGCTGAAAATGCAGCTTTGACATAACAGGAATAAATTACAAAAAAAAAGAAAGAAAGAAACACTTAGTGTAAAGGGTAATAATATTTCACAATATTACTTTTTTACTGTATTTTTGAAAAAAAAATTAATCTTACCAACAACAAACTTTTGAACTGTATGCGTGTAGGGGTGTAACGATATATTGTGTCACAATATATCACAATACAAAAATGCCACAATATGTATCGTGGATATTGACAATCTGTATTGTGTATAGTTCAAAAAACTATTGTTTACAGAGTTTTAGTGTCAGTACTACATTAAACTGCTATATATTATGTTGAATATAATGTATAATAATGCAATGGGGGAATATTTGTGGGTCCATATTCGTCTAAAGTAATTCTGTATTTTCAACTTCAGAATCATGAATATTTTTATTCTGGTGTCACCATTTTCCTGTGCATTGGGCTACCAGCACCAAGTCCAAGCCTATTAATTTCCACCTCCAATGTAATACCAAAATTAGCATTTTAATCAACTGTACATTTTTTGCTAACCTTTTACCATATGTCTTGGAGTATCGCAATAATATCGTATTGTGAGTTCAGTACCGTGATATGTATTGAATCGTGACATGAGGGTATCGTCACACCCCTAGTAGCGTGTATTGTATATCTCAAGTTAAAATCTCAAAGAAATTATTTTATATTGATGCACATTTTTCTGTGATGTAGTGAACTTTACCTGAACTGTATGGTGCTAACATGGCTTCTCGCAGGTGAAGAGACTGTTTCCATGGGCGGACAGACAGATAGCAGCAGAAGTGAGAGGGGGTGTGTGAATAGTTGGGAGTTGTTCAGAAAAATATTAGCCAACGTATCACTCTTCTTCAATGAGTGCAGCAGTCAGGTGGAACGGAAAGCACGTGTAATCCCATGACTGTTGCAAATGAGTGTTGTATAAAGAATGACACCCTGGTACTGACTTAATATTTTTGCCTGATAACCATCATTTTTGACTGATTACAATTTTGTGGTGTCTTTTATGTGCACTCATCTCGAATATACAATCATCTGATGTGAGCTGAAGGCAGCATTACACCTTTCATTCATTTCAGCCATAATCATCACTGTACCTGCTGTTTGTCTCAAGCAGCTTTTGTAGCATACTGAGTCACGCTGTTGAGCTGTGATATTCTCTCTTTTCTTTCTTTCTCACTCGTTAGCTTCTCGCTTTCTCTTTTACACGTCTACACTGCAAACTCACTCACTCGTTCTCTATATCTCTCTATCTATCAGAGCTTTATCAGTGCAGTGGTCTGGTAATACTGAGCAGATGAAAGGCTGATGGACTTTTATTTATCTAGCTTTACTCATTCATCTGTGTCACTGGATGCTGAAGGGCCCCGCATTGCCTGTAATGTTCTGTCCCTGCAGTTCCATCACTGTCATTGTCTCTTGCAGGATGGAAAGACAGCAGAGGATCTTGCAACTGCAGAGCAGCAGGAGCATGTAGCAGTGCTGCTGGCCAAGCTGAAAAAGGTGTGAGTCTTTGTTTATTATTCATCTCACTAAAACTCAAGAGACATTCATTTGCATTACATGAATGCTTTGTTAAGGCTTATGAGATCCTTGCTGCCTTTTTTATGACACCTGCAAAAGATGTCAGTTTTGCTCTCAATAATGCCTTTCATCCCCCTAAAATGTATGCAGAAGAACTGATTTAGTTATTTAAAAAATAAATGTTTGGCTTGCATAACATATAATTTTTAACCCATTGATCTGCTGTTGGTCTGGATCATATTGAAATGTATCAATTATAAATAGTTAGGTGATTTTTATAGTATTTA
Organism: Rhinogobio ventralis; assembly: GCA_039654625.1. NCBI lineage: Eukaryota > Metazoa > Chordata > Actinopteri > Cypriniformes > Gobionidae > Rhinogobio > Rhinogobio ventralis. The sequence continues at coordinate 29,363,620 of CM077194.1, forward strand.
TAATATAGCAAAGCAACTTAAATCTCACTGGCCCAATATCGATCTCCATATACTGTACAAAATATGCTCAGATTGGCTATGATTATATGCCATGCAGCAGTTTTTTTATACAGTATATAATGATGTATAGCTAAACTACATTTTGAAGCTAATTCATGTTTAAAAGTCCAGTGGACTTTATGGGCAGCTCTGAACTATAATGACTAACAAAGGACTAACAAAAAAGGTACCAAAAAGAGTGCAACAGTCAGGTTCCAGAAGTAAAAGTACCATTCACATTCTCCATATTGGAATTGATTTTTTTAATGATAACTTCGAAACCATTAAAAAACAGAGCCACTGAGAGCTACATATGCTTTTGCTGTAGCCATCAGTTATTTCAACTTATTTTTGAATAATCGTGTTTAACAGCAGAATTCCTAGTGAAAAACTACATTACCCATGACAGTGCGAAAAAATCTCCCCCAATTAGAGAATCGTGTCAAGTGAATCGTGCCAAAAGAACTCATTAGCGGCCGTCCAATTCAATGAAACCCTGCAAATGACGAAATAGAGTCATGCATATTTTGCAATAAACTTAAAATATATTGTTGATTTTGTATGTGTGTGTATGTATAAGTTCACAGTCTTGTACCTTTTGTCTGATTTTCAAATACTTAGATTCTCATCATAGTTTGTAATTTTGTGATTCACCTCATAGCTGGTTGGTTTGTTTTATGGCTTACAACTCTTTAACGAAAGAAGAAAATGAATGGGAAAAATACACTCTATAGTGTCATGTTCTTTCTATGATTTATTGGGTATGTTCTATGGTATTCTTTAAAGAACCCTGGAATACCATGTAAATTTGTTGGTACAATAATATCATAGCTGAAGCTTGCAGGCCCTCCCATCAATGTGAAACATAATGCCAGATCTGCCAATTAATCCCAATAAAATCCCAGATGGCATTTTGAAGCTCTTGCGTAGTCCTTTTAATGTGGCGAAAACATTTTCATGGTGACTAAAAATAAATGTTTTTCCATATGTTAACATATTTCAGTCACTTTTAATTTGACCTTCAGTGTACATCAGTTTCTTTTAAATCTTAGTCATTTTAATGCTGCATTCGCTCTGATGTGATCATCTGCTCAGATGTATGGTTTATCTAGATTTTGAAAGTCATTTTATTTGACCATCACATACATGATTTAATATATGGCATCCAGCGTCTTGCTATTTGCTTCAAAAATGTGGATTATGTTCAGTCAGCAGACCCAGAATACTAGCTATTAAGAGCCTATAAATTACACTCATTAGGATGCGCTGCACAGTCTCAGTCACATTACCATTATGTCATTGCTCCATATGTCATGCTGTAATGCCATTGGATTGTGTTAATTTACATGCCCTTTGTGACTGGTCTTACAGGACAACCATAAGAGTGTTTACATCCAGCAGCTGCGGCCTACACAGACCCTTCAACCTCGCGTCAAACTCAAGCTGTTCGGCCACTCGGGAGCAGGGAAGAGCACTCTGGTGGAGTCTTTAAAGTGTGGCATCTTGCGGAGTTTCTTCAGGAGGAGAAGGACCAGACTGACCAACCCTGTACGACACCCAGCCTCGCCGGTCACCTCCAAACCTGCAGGTAGGGTGATGTTTCTTCCTTCTGTATCTATAGAAAAGCTGAAAATTAAGCTTGGCAAATCGAATTATGAAACTGTGGCAACTTTGTTCGCTTTACTCATTCCCAGATTAACACACGCGTCATATAGTGCTATTTTTGTAAGGCGGAATCACATCAATATAATGCATTATCTATGAAGCTTTTTTTCCCCCCCCTCACAAATACTGCCGCAGCCAAACTGAGGAAGGTTTCTGTGAGAAAAGTTTTTAGAAAGAACCAAAGTTCAGTGTAAGGCGTTGATTGTGCGAGACATATGCAGCGCAGTGCGACTAACACGTTTGTAGGGTATAAAAAAAGAGTTTTGAGTCATTCTGTGGTTTTGTCAGGAATCAGAATTTCTTAAATTATGTATATATGTGGTGATATTTGATCATCCATTGTGGGGCTTATCTTTTTCCATTACCAGCCCATATCTTTAACCAACTAAGCAACATTTCCCTTACTATGCAGAGAATTTTTCTGCAGAGAAAACAATCTGTAGAGAAAAGCTTCTGTAGACACCTTTCCTAAACATTTCTATTCCTGTTAACCATGAGAAAGCTGGAATCAGGCCTTTAGCAAAGAGCTCCCCCATGTGGTGGGTTTCCACAGGTCATGAAATATTATATTATATATATTTTTTTAAACCCTCAAATAACAGACATAATTTATCCTTCAGTTACAAATATATCCGTATTGTATTTGTTGTTATAAATTATAAGGAGTCATAAAATTCCATGTAGTTTACAGTCTTTCTTTTTTTGGCTTCCCTATGTGTGTGTTGTGTGCCTGTAGTGTCTGTTAGTATCTCTAACCTGTACCCAGGCTGTGAGAATGTAAGTGTTCGTAGCCGCAGTATGATGTTTGAGCCCAGTTTGACTAAAGGAGTGTTGGAGGTCTTCAGTCCTGTTCATAACGCTCTCTCCACGGCTGACGACACCGCCACCAAAGCCATCGACATCCAGAACGCCAATGTCAATGGTGAACGTTTTTAATGTCTCTCTTTCTCTCTTCTCTCTATACATTTTATATATATATATATATATACAGTATATATAAGGCAGTAGTAGTTATCTGATTTTTAGATTATGTATTCCTATAATAAATTGAATATTATTTAATGTTTTTGAAAGAAGTCTCTTATGCTCACCAAGGCTGCATTTATTTGATCAAAAATACAGTAAAAAATAACATTATTGTGAAATATATTTTTTTTTACAATTTAGAGATGCTTTTTTCTATTTTTATATATTTTACAATGTAATTTATTCCTGTGATTTTAATTTTCAGCAGTAATTACTCTAGTCTTCATTGTAACATGATTCTTATATTTTTTATTTTATAAATTGTATTATATTTTATTGTGTATATGGGTGCATTTTCAGGTGTTGGAGACTTCAGTATATGGGAGTTCTCTGGTAATCCCGTCTACTACTGCTCATATGACTACTTTGCTGCAAATGACACCACAGCGATTCATCTGGTCTTATTCAGCCTAGAGGAGCCTTATGAGACTCAACTCAATCAGGTCACATTCTGGCTCAACTGCCTAAAGGCTCTCATGCTGCCAGAGGACAACATCGGTATGTGTGAGACTGCAGTGTGCAATAGACCTTATTCAGAGCAGCACTATGACAGCTATGAAAGCGAGGCTGTGAGGGATAGACTTACCATATTTTCAATGGCATCCGCTGTATAAAGCTCCTAGCTCATATTGTCTGGGGTTTTTGTCTACTGGAATTCCTCTGAAAGATATTTTTTGCAGTGTTTCGTCAGCCGAATAATCCAAAAACACATTAAATAACAGTACAACCCACTGAAGAAATGTCTATCTTTCACAGCCTAAATTTCATTCCCGCTTAAGATGGTGCTGCTGTTAATAAGGTCTATGTATGGATTTTTTTTCCTCTTCCTTTGTCGAGGGATTTCCATTACAATAATTACAGGGAACAGCTGAAGCTGTGAAGTCTGTGATTTAAGAGGTCTTAGGAAGAAGTTATACAATTGTTTCTGGATTAAAATGTATATATTATACTTAGTTAGTAACTTAGTTAATTTAGTAGTTTTGTGTAATTTTTTATTTGACTTGACGTTTTTCATGGAAGTCATACAAATACTCTGTAACATACAGTATCTTCATTTATTGCATTTACACCCTAACATATCTGTATTTATTGCATTTTTGTTAAGGCTCAGTTTTATTCATCAGTCTCTGCCCCTCTTTTACCCATACTATTGAAACTCTCATTTCCATAATGAGTCAAATCAACATTTACTAACATTGGTGATATTAGTAAGCTACAAAAACTGCTAGATGGATGTTTTAACCGTTGTGTCATGTCTTGCTGTTTTTCACACCTTGTGCATCATATTTTAAGATGCTTTCAAAAGTGTAACTGCTTTTAAAAGTGCATCTCAAGACCCCCTGCATTCTGTTCCGTTGTGCCTCTGTTGCTTTTGCTGTTTTTGAACCAATTCTCTAATAGTCACTTTTTTAACACATTAATTTTTAAATATAATTATTTGTACTAAATTAACAAGGTAATTGACAGCCCTATGAAAAAAAACGAGCTTGTGTGTGCAGTTTTGTTGTCCATGCATCACTGTTTCACTGTTTCACATTCTGTGTGCTTCATTGATGCTGTTTTTAGTTTTCTCATTCTTGTCTCGCTCAAACTTTCTCTGGTAATTTCAGCCTGGCTTGCACTGCCGTGATTTTTGCTTGCACTGTATTGATGGTTGATGAATTTGTGTAGTACTGTAGTACTGTAGCAGGCACATCCATAGTGTTATGGATAATGCCAAAAAGAGACTTCATTAGAGTCAGTGCATCAGTCTAGGAATCTTTTTTTTTTTTTTTTTATTATGAGATGAAATAATGCATTGAGATTAAAGATGTTGAGAACAGAGAATAAGATTGGTGCTCTGTTGTGTCCGCAGCCTTTGGAGGGAAGATCAGGAATCCACTACGCGTGGTGCTGGTGGCCACACATGCTGACATTGTGAATCTTCCCCGATCGTTTGGGGGAGAGTTCAGCTATGACAAGGAGAGATCTCTACTTAGGGAAGTCAGAAACAGGTGATTAAATCAGTATAAACTGTCAATTTGGATCTATGAGACCTACAAGGACGATATTTGGCAGAGTGACCCTTTTACTCTATGTAGCACGGATTAAATCATACTCATTAAAGCGATTTGGTGAATGTGCTTTGTTTCTATTAAATTGAGTATTACTGATTATTTTTTTGTCAGGTTTGGGAATGATCTACAGATTGCTGAGAAGCTCTTTGTCATGGATGCAGGAGCGTCCAACTCCAAAGACATGAAGCTCCTGAGAAACCTTCTGTTAGAGCTCCGCAACGCCATCATCTCTGTAAGATCGTTCTCCACTCTACTGCACATCCCAGCACTTTACAGTTCCAACTGCCTAAATGTAGCATTCATATTAAACGACCTGAAACCCCCGTTTTATCATTGATGATTTGCATTAATAATGAAAAATCATGGAACTTTCCTAAAGACATTGCTCTTCTGGTGCTTTTGATTTCTATCAAATGATTTTAAAGACCCCCTGTGGTGCAAATCAAGTTTTTAATGTTGTTTATATGTCTATGTGGTGTTTTTAATATATGCTTTAAGACAAACCATGTGCAAATTCATAAGTCAACACCATTGCTGAGTATTTTCTCATTAAAACTGCAGTGAAAAAAAGACACAAAAGAACACACACGGTTTGAAATCACAAACTACCTTGTAACCAATCAGGTCAACGTGCAGATGGGCTTTAGCAAGTCATCATTAACTGCTGCAAAGTAGGGGAGTCTCAAGAGAAGCCAGTTGATATGAAAAATCATGTACATTTAGCTGTATAGTGAATTATGTATATAATGTATATTACAATGTTATGATGAACTATATGCCTTTCTCCACTGACGTTCTGAGTTGTTCAAAGCATTTCTAAGGATGCTGATTTTTAGAAAGCAACTGTCTGACTTTGAAGCCGAAAGTATACTTCTTTTGACTCGTACGCGTACACAGGCGTTAGACGCATGCGCAGTTTTGAGCAATCTCTCGCGTACGCGTAAGTCAGTACGCACATACTCTTCTGATGACAAAATTTGCATCGCGCGCACTGTAAGCTGACCCTCACGTGCGCGTAAAAAGTATACTTTGGCTGTCAGATGACGAACGGGAACATGGTTTGTGTAACATTAGCAACACATTATTAGCGGTTTGATAACGTAGTTATCTTAAATTATGTTATCATAAGTTATATTAATTACCGTTATGTGTCCGACGTTGTAAAGAGCAATACCATTGTGCAGCGTTTACTACAGTAACTTGAGTGAAGTTGAGCGAGTAGATCTCTGAGCTGGTGTGAGTGAGTTGGAGGTGGGGCTCATTTGCATATTCATGGACCCGTGTATACTAAATTAAAGGGGGCATAACACACACCGTTTCTGCCAATCTCATGTTAATCTTGAGTACCTATAGAGTAGTATTGCATCATTCATATGTCCGAAGAGTCTTTTGTTTTATCATATTTATGATATTTATATTCAAGACATACGCTGTACAGATTCTTTCTGAAAATAGCCAAACTCGTAAAGGCGTGCAGTGGTCAGAGCTAAAGAATCTCGAGCACACACACACACTCCCTGGATAACTTTCGATTCACTATACGTTTGTGTTGTTTACTTTTATATGCACTTACGCACGCCAATTGCCAACAAAACACAGACATTTGATGCAGTTTCACTCACTGCCTGCAGTTTCGACTCATGACCGGGAACAAACAAACACACACTTTCCGAAGCTTGTTCGCATCCTGATGGAGTGTATTTGGCACAGAAATACTCTGTCAAATTTTGGCCATGTTGAGCATGAGAGGCAAGGTATTTTAAAGCATAAAGCATCACAGGAAAAACGTTTACATGTGTCATTTTGGTGATCAGAGATGAGTTTTAAGAGATACAATTATTGACTACAGGGGGACTTTAAAAATGTTTATCCAGCCATCACAAATGTCTGAAAAGAAAAGTGTGAAACTCTGATTATATGTAATGTTTTCTGATGGTATGCTGCCTTCTCTTTACCAAATCAGCACACAGAGTTTTCTCTCAGAAATACACAAAATCAAACACTGACACTCAGATCCTCCCACCTACATCTCTCTCTTTGTCGCACTCCTACACGTACCTGTTGCGTTTTCTTTCTCATCTGCCATTATATTGTGTCTGGAATGGATTTTTGTGTACAGTACAGTATATCATAAAGAAAAAATACTATTTCAAGAAGTATTTACTATAGTATTTATGTATTTATTATATGTTGAGGAAGTCTGGTATTCATTTATAAGTGGTGGTTTCTATTATTGCTCTTTTGGTTAATGGGGAAAAAAACGTATATTTGGACAATATTTTAAGATGAGAATATTAAAGACTTTGGGGTCCGCTCTTTTGACTTGGGTTGAAAGTAACTACCTAGCAACCACTCAAAACACTCTAGCAACTGCATAGGAACATGTTAAGAACCACTTGAGACCGACTTGACAACCCCTTTGATAAGTACACACTCGTGTTTCCTTCAGAAATGTAAAAATTGCTTGTCTCATTTTGACAGACCTGCAGGCCGATGACTCAGCTGGCAGAGAAGCTGTTGTCCACTCTGCCTTCCTGGCGGAAACTGAATGGGCCAAACCAGTTGATGTCATGGCAACAGTTTGTTGTGGATGTGCAAGAACAAATCAACCCTCTAGCCAGCGAAGAGGATCTGCGGGAACTGGCTTCACAACTTCACAGCATGGGAGAGGTGTGTGTGTGTGTGTGTGTGTGTGGGTGGGTGGGCGGCCCAGTGAAAGTGTGAGAGTATGTGTGTGGTGATGAGCAGATGATTAAATATGTATGCATGTTTGAATTATGGGTATATTGCTGTGGGTATAAACTGTGTTTGAGGTGGTTGCACTGTATCATTAATTAAAATTATTATTTTCATGCATTCTGCTATATTATCATACACGCCCCCGCTATTAATGCCACATCCATTACTTCAAACCACTCAAAGTCTACAATGCAGAACATCTACAAACATGTTTTTATGTGGATCCAAATGAGTTGGTGGGCGTCAGCAACTGAATAGGGGCTTTTTCAGTCTATTGACCACCCACAACCATTACAACAACAGCTTCACCGATAGAGAGGGCAGGTGAATGAGTCATTATCATCAATATTAGTCATTTGCGTTTTCAGCAGCAACACTTAAACACATTTTAGGGAATGTTTTGATGTTGATGGGCTAAAATGCCACGCTGTGATTCAGCTTTATTAACATTTACTTACATAAGATACTTTGTTTACGCGGCTTCAGCTCCACTCTATTTATCCTCATCCCCCTTAAAATCTGTTATGTCATTTCTCTTCAAAGAATAATTCACCCAAAGATGACAATCTTGTCAGCCTCTGTGATTGCATTGCAGTCTTAGGCTATCTGATTTCAAAAATCACTCTTTAAGTTTCATAAAAGTTTTCCGTATTCCTAGTCTTCCGAATGCATACAATAGCTCTGTGTGATGAACAGACCCAAGTTCTGACATTATAACTGATATACATCTACTGATGATTTATAACATTTATTTGAAACAATATATAATTTTAAATTTAGAAAGTGACCTTTCTCTCCTAAAGTTTTACATTTGGATCTGCTGAACTGTTATGAAAGCCACCTAAAGGCTTGTTCACACCAACAAAAATATTCACCACAAATATTTGGTCCGATTTTCGCATGTGATGTGTCTGTTAAGACTAATGCTTAAAAAACACCAGACAGGCTGAATGAAAACGCAGATTCATTGACTAACAGTAGGTGGTGCTTCTAGAAAAGCAGTCACAAAACAGCATGCAACTTTGTTTTGACGCCCGCTTGTCAGGGAGAAAAAATGAAGTGTAACAGTATTTACATGTTTTCAAATAGCCATTCAGATTTTTGTATTCGCTATGGTGTTTATCAAACAATAGCAAATACAAGAGCATAGAGAGCTGGTTCCAAATTCTTCCTCTGCTATTCACTGGCACTTAGCAAAATAGTCTGTTCGTGAGCGCCACCAAGTTGAAGTTTTATGTAACTTCAGTAGCTCTGAGCATGTAACCAAAAGTGTCAATCTTATTGTTTTTTTCCTGGTGCAGTGGAACAGTTTAGCACATCTCTACATAAAAATAAAAAAAAATCTGTCAAATTGAACCGACACATTAACAGCCGTTTATTTAAATAAAAAATTAATTGCACTGAATATTCATCTTGATATGAACAGACCTTTAAAAGGCAAACAGAATCACCCATTTGCCTGCACTCAATCATATCTGTTTCCTTTTTTTTGCTCTAGATTAACATCATGCAGAGTGAGACTGTCCAGGATGTTGTCCTGTTAGATCCTCGCTGGCTTTGTAGTAACGTACTTGGCAAGCTTCTCTCAATTGAAACCCCCAAAGCGATCCACCACTACCGAGGCCGCTACCGTGTGGAAGAACTCCAAAACCTTGTCACCGAAGGCGACATCGATGAACTTCTCCAGGTGCTCGACGCCATGGACGTATGTGCCCGTGATTTAGCCAACCCCGGAATGGTGGACATCCCTGCCCTGATACGCACGGGTGGCCTACAGCACACCTGGACTGATGAGGAAGACATCGAAGGTGAGGACACTTTGCTTTATGGTGGAGTGCGCGTGGTCCCCGCGGAGCACTTGGCGCCATTCCCTTGTGGACTTTTCCATAAGTTCCAAGTGAACTTATGCCGGTGGGGCCGGCAACAGAAGCCTGAGGTCGAGCCTGAGGATGTGAGGTTGTGGAGCGGTGGAGCTCGGGTCGGACTCGGTGGTGCTGAGGCTCTGGTTCTGCTTGTGAACCACGGGCAGGGCATGGAGGTACAGTTACGAGGACCTGACACAGATCCCGGACGTTGCTATGCTTTGTTGGACACATTGTGCGGCATGGCAGAGGGTCTCTTAGCTGCTACATTACCCGGTTTGCTTACCGCCCGACATTATCTAAGCCCTCAGCAGCTGCGGGAACACCACGGCCCAGTCATGCTCTACCAGCCGAGGGACTTTTTCCGTGCTCAGGCGCGAGGCGAGAACGCGCTGTCGAACACAATGGGTGGCTATCGTGAGAGCTTTGTCAGTATCGTAGCATTAGGTTGCATCCAGGTCTACAAACAGGGCAGCCTTGGTGGGGAAGTGGCCGTGGCGGAAGTCAGTCACCTGGCTCGACGCAAACTCTGCCGCCTGCTGGACCCACCTGATGCCCTTGGAAAGGACTGGTGCCTGCTTGCCATGAACTTGGGCCTTAGCGAGCTCGCTGCTAAATACAGTTCTGGCACCAATGGGACTCCGCCTGCAGACCCCCTTTCCCTTCTCAGCCCCACAGCCACGCTCCTGCAAGAGTGGAGCCAACGACCCGATTCAAGCATAGGCGTTTTGGTCGCTAAGTTGCGAGAACTTGGCCGTCGGGACGCAGCGGATTTCCTCCTTAGAGCTGCGCCAGTGTTCCGAGTCAACATGGAGATTCTGGGCACCCCACCGGAGCCCTACAGCCCGGTGTGTAATGGGGGCGGTACGTCCTACAACTCCATCAGTTCCGTGATCTCTCGTTAGGACGTCACTGGTGTCTATAGAGAAACGTGCAATTAACCGGCAGACTCAGAGTGGTGTTAAATGTCAAACTCCCTGGTGTCCTAAAACTGAAGTATTTGAATCAGATACTCTTTTCATGTCCATTTTGTTGCCCTTTGCGATTTCTGAATGTTCATCCTTGGTGTCTCTCAAAAGGTGCCTATGTAACTTTTTTCCTGCAAATATTTTATTGATTGTCTCGCATTCCCAAGGTGAAACAACTGTAGATGGCCTTTCTCAAAATGTCCTTATCGAATTAATCTTTTTATATAATCAGACAGCTGTTAAAGGGGAATCACACTAAATTTGATAACCGAATGATAGATCACTAAGTGCTTGGCAACATTATTTAATAAATGACTCAAGCTATTGAGTGCCTTGAAGATGGTAAACTGTTGACAAAGAGCCATCATTTTAGATTTCAAAATTGGATGTGCACCTCTGCAAGTGCTTCAGTGTTTACCTGTCTTATGAAGCTTTTAATGAACATATCTATTACGCAACAATAGATTTATGCTCGTTGTCAAACAGAAAATTGTGTAGTTTACATTTACTACCTGAATGTTTCTTATTGCAACTAAAAGGCATAATTTGTCAGACAGGATTTTATTTGACTGATAAAGCACAAACCAACATACTAAACATTCCTTTTTAAAAGACAAAATACATGATCAATTATTTTAAAATCTGGTTTCTGAAATCCTTCACATTTGTCCTATTCACACTTATACTTGTCACATTCACTTTTGAGAAATATTACAGTTCTAACTACCTATCAAATGGAAATGATGAAATAATCAAGGCACTTACATGACAAATTAGATTTCATTCTTTTTTTTTTTTTTTATAAAAATGACGTCTGCTTCAGTGTATTGATAAGCATGATCTTTGTTGCAATTGTTCAGCTATTATATCAATATATTCAGTTTCACACATTTACACTGTTGTTGAGTGTTTAAGACAAATTCATTTTGAACACTTAGTCATGTGTATTCTTTACACTGGAGAATTGAGAATTAAAAAAAAAAAATTGTCATAAAATGTCAACATTTGCATTAAAGCTGATAAAAGCGATGCCATTCCTCAGTTACAGGAATACCTGTCTAGTTGTAATGAATGTGGCATATTGGACACAAATGAAGTGACAACTTGAAAACTGAAGATGGCAGCAAAGACTCTCTGTTACATCTAAACACATGCTATGACTCTTTTGCTCTCCTTCAAACGAGACAGTTTCATCATGTTTTTTAATGTCTAAAAAAAAACGAGGACTGTTCCATATTATATTTTGGGACAGGTCTAACCTGCAACCCTTCATCATTCCCCTTGCAGGCTTAAAATCTCGAACATTTCTATAAGGGAATCGGGCATATTTTGTTCTCTCATTCCAAAAGGCACATTTTTATATTGTGATTAAGTCCATGTATTATGGAGCTCTTTCTCTGTTTAGCTGTGGTCAAGGTTCATGATTTCCCCTCTGAAGACTTTAACACGGTAAATCAGAGGGGAATTTATCCTGGTGTATTTAAGACTTGTACAGTCATCTCTTTGCACAAGACCTTCACATTATTTCTCTATTTATATTATGTTCGCATGTCTCTGAATGCCATGTCCTTAATACTTCCTTCAACTTTACAGTGTACTACTTTTTTTATATATAATAAATTGTTTACTCAATGATTCTCATCAATGTTTTTTCCCCCCAATATTTTATAGTGTTGTTTATGCGTTATTTTACATTTCGCTGTTTGAAAATTTTTTTTAGGAGAATAATAACAATACATTTTATTTATGAAGCACCCCAACTTAAGGGCACTGTACAAAGAAAATAAATTATGTGAAGACATAACACTTAGAAACATTCATAGTTCAATGTAAGCAAACAACAACAAAACATAAACACTAGCAGAGATGAGCTGAGAAACTGAGAGAAAAGATTTGAAGGAAAGCGATTGTAGAGATGTCATGGAAATTGCAAGGACAGGAAGATTTTTAGGAGTTTTCCCCTACAAAATAGCTGATTACTTGGTCTAAATTATGTAATATGCTATTAAACCTGTTCCAGTAACATTCAAAGTATTTTAAATTAATTTTCAAATGTATTGTACATTCTGAGTAAAATGGCTTTAGCATGTTCTCTCCCACTGAGGCCTTCAAATCAACCGTGAGTAGTAAGGCCCACTAAAGCGAATTGAAAATGATAATGATTACATGATGAATAATAAGTCATGTGCTTGTTTTTTGTCAGATCGTGTGGCATGACAGAGCTTGCATTATTCAGCAAACGGAATTACCGCACCTATATTTCAACATAACATTTTGAAGCTTTCCTGTTCTCTTCTTTCTTGTTTCTTTTTATCGAGGTTTCTTTTTTTTCCACTTTAAAGAATCTTTATCCACTGATGTTAAAGGTTCTTAAAGGGATAGTTCACCCAAAAATTCACCAAAAAAATAATTTACTCACCCTCAAGTTGTTCCAAACCTGTATGAATTTCTTTCTTTTGCTGAACACAAAGGAAGATATTTGGAAGAATGTGAAGGTGAGTAAATGATTTTTTTAATTTTTGGGTGAACTATCCCTTTAATGGAACCATCCATGCCAAAACAACATTTATTTTTAAGAGTGTAGTTGACAAAAAAACTATTTAGTGACAATGTAATACTAATGTAACACAGAGTCATGTTTAGCGTATTTTGCGTAATGGTTGGCAATTTCTTTTACCTGCTCCTTTTTGATCATTGCTGGAGAGATTGGCTGATAGGTGATAAGTGATAACTGAGCAATCTTCCCATCCACAGCTATTGTGCACTACTTGTGACAGACGTACCCATTAATCAGTATGTTTCCCCTTGTTATGTAGATTCAGCAGGACTCTAATTCAGACCTGCCACAAAGCTTGGCAATGAATGTAAACAATGTGGAATGTTGTTACAGAGTCAAGTTATAGGATTAGATAACATGTACTGACGTCCTCACATAGACGTACTGATAGTAAATTCAATATACACTGATCTTGATGTTTTCGATGTGTGAGTGATCAGGCCATGCAGTTCAATGCATTCATGTTGTTTACTTAGGATTGTATAGTGTTCCATGTGAAAATATGAGACTGCCTATTAAAATAAGACTTCATTTTGTTTTATGATCTTTTATCATTTAGTATATAACCGTTTTAAATGTATTTATTCACAAATGAGCTAGTCAGCTGTTAGAATCATGCTTTGGTAATTCAATCTAACATTTTTCAATCAATTGTAATAGATTTCTAGTTGTGTTTAGAGCTTATCTTTGAACACTACTATATGTTTAATAATAGGTATAAAAATCTTTTAGGTTGTTTATTTAGCAACGTTTTTTTTTCTCCCTGAGTAACATCATCTGTCGGGAACTCATCACGTGCTGGTGGGTCACATGCTCTGACGTGTTGTCGGGGGGCGGATCGAAAGACCTATAGACAAGCGTCTCGACCAATGAGAAATTGAGGAATTTGCCTTCAGATGCCCTATAAACTTGTGGCCGTCTGCGACAAAATATTATCTTCGGGATTCAGGACGACAGGGTGAGTCAGGAGTTTTTAAACCTCTCCGAAATCTAGTTGTTTTTACATTTATAAAAAAAAAAAAAAAAAAAAAAACGTCTATATGGACCATTTAAAGCAAATTTGTTATATACATCTTTGTTGTAAATGTTTTCTTTAGCTTTATACAGAACAGAATGGAGCTTGTTATGTAGCTCTGTTGCCGATACATTCTTATGGACTGTGTTTGACACACGGTTACATCTTCGTTTAATAGCTCTTTTTGCTATAGCCATTTATCTAAAATTGTTCCAATAGTTTCTTTTTCGATTTCCGTGGCCTGGTTTCGCTCTTTGTTTTCTTTTCCTGGGAAACTGTGGGCTGCAACCACCCGGATCCCGTGACTTCTGCTACAAAAGGAACATCGTTATTCTGTTCTGTGTTCAGTCCAGAGGCCCGTGCTGTGAACACGTACAGTTTTCGAAGATATACAGATATCGCTATAGATCCGTTTCTGTTCGGCGGCATAGGTCAGTGTCTTTTTTAATTTACGCGTCTTTTCATTACTCTCTGGCTTTTATTACTATTCATAACAAGGTTATTAACTACATCTGCCTGCTGGTGGTTCTTTACACGGTGTAAACAAATGTGTCGTGGCAGTAATCTGATCTCACGACACCGTGGAAATATACGCCTGTTCTTTTAAATATACATACACGTTTAATTATACAGCAGTGAGGAATATTTGGCAAGAAATCTCAAGCGGTTAACAAATTTTAAATAGGTTTATGCAGCACTAACAATTCCTATTTCAGCCCCATACGAAAAAATAATATGACAAAAAGTCTGACTTGCTAATTCATAATGAGTTAAAAAGTAGAAATTATGACATAGTAATAATTCTGGTCCCAAAAGCTCGAATTATTATCATCATTTATTTTTTCTCATCTCATAATTTTGTCTTTTTCTCTCTTAATTTATACTTTTTGATCTCATAATTGCAACCTTTTATGTTAAAATTATGATCTACCAAAGAAATAGGCTTCCATATAAGACACTGAATATTTGTACTAAAAAAATAATGTCTCATTTCAAGATATTAGAGCTAAAATGGTGGTGAAAAACAAACAAACAAAAAAAGTTCATGGTCACTTGTTGCAACATGTCTGACCTGTTGTTTTTTTTCCCCCTGCAGTGTTTTGATCATGAGGGTGTATTTGGCAGCGTTCACGTTGTGCCTCAGTGCAGTATTTGCTGCTCCAACTCTGGACAAGCAGTTAGACGACCATTGGGAGCAGTGGAAGAATTGGCACAGTAAAAAATACCATGAAGTGAGTGTTAAAGGTTCATTGCTGACTTTAAATTAACATGAACAAACTGAGCTAGACGTGAAACTCAGTGTTATCTCTTTCAACACAGAAGGAGGAGGGGTGGAGGCGAATGGTCTGGGAGAAAAACTTGAACAAGATCGAACTGCACAATCTTGAGCACTCCATGGGCAAACACACTTACAGACTCGGAATGAACCATTTTGGTGACATGGTAAGACAGTGGAAGAGGTTTATTTGAGGCATATCCATACTGAAATTCCTTCAGCATCCATCAATATATTCTTTATCTACAGACTCATGAGGAGTTCAGGCAGGTGATGAATGGCTTCAAGCACAAGAAGGAGAGACGATTCACTGGATCCTTCTTCATGGAACCCAACTTCCTGGAGGTCCCAAACAAGTTGGACTGGAGAGAGAAGGGATATGTGACTCCCGTGAAAGATCAGGTGAGATAGCTGCCTTTATCTTAAATAGCTAGAAAATATATACAATTGAATATGAGCCATTGGTCACACTTTAGATTAACCACAACTTTTCCCTCAATAAAATCCTAATTACTGCTCATTAATAGTAAGATAGTTGTTAAGTTTTAGTATTGGATACGATTAAAGGATGTAGAATATCGTATGCAGAATAAGGCATTAATATGTGCTTTATAAGTACTAATAAACAGCCAATATGCATGCTAATAGGAAAATAGTTAATAGTGAGAATTGGACCCTAAACTAAAGTGTTACCAAACTTTTTAACTCCAAGCCCCCCTTTGTGCACAACAATATTCTATTCTAGTTTTCAAAACGAATTTTAATCTATGGGCAATCATAGATTCTATTAATAAAAAAAGGAACTAAAATAATGAATTCAAAATAACTAATTTTAAAAATCCAGATTCCAGATTTTTTCTTGTTATTCACAATTTATACACAATAAAGTTTTATAGAGCTTTCCATTACTAGTGAATAGTAGCAGTTATTAAAAAATACCCATGGTTTATTAATTTACATGACTTTTCCAGGTCTAGAAATTGCATTTTTAAAATTAGGCCTCTTCATATATCCAGGTTTTTCCAGACAGTGGTTCTTTAAAGAAAAAAAAAATATCTTGATTATTTTATGGCAAAATTATTTTGTCATCCCCTGACCCCAGCCCTGTTTGATAATCGCTGGTCTAAAACATTTTCAAATGTGATATTTTCAGGGTGAGTGCGGTTCTTGCTGGGCCTTCAGCACTACTGGAGCCATGGAGGGTCAGATGTTCAGGAAGACTGGAAAACTGGTGTCTCTGAGCGAGCAGAACCTGGTGGATTGCTCCCGTCCTGAAGGCAATGAGGGCTGTAACGGAGGCCTCATGGACCAGGCCTTCCAGTACATCAAGGACCAAAGCGGTCTGGACTCAGAGGAGTCCTACCCCTACTTGGGAACTGTAAGTTACATAACTTTTTATTCTTCTGAAATTATTCGGATTAATTATATAATGGATTACCATAACTTACATGCTTTGTTTTACATTTGTTTTCAGGACGATCAGCCCTGCCATTACGATCCCAAAAACAGCGCAGCCAATGACACTGGATTCGTTGACATTCCCAGTGGAAAGGAACATGCTCTGATGAAAGCTATAGCCTCTGTGGGACCGGTGTCTGTGGCTATTGACGCTGGACACGAGTCTTTCCAGTTCTACCAGTCAGGTGTGCATATTTCTCACCACTGGTTGTTAAGCCTACTAAATGACTGAGTTATGGCAATTTAGTGAAGGAGAAGCCTGTTGATGTGAACTAACAGATGTATATCTCTTGTTATAGGCATCTACTTTGAGAAGGAGTGCAGCAGCGAGGAGCTAGATCATGGCGTTCTTGCTGTTGGTTATGGTTTTGAGGGTGAGGATGTTGATGGCAAGAAGTACTGGATTGTCAAGAACAGGTAAGAAGATCATTAATACTGTACATTCATATAAAACCTTGCCTGGCTATCACCAGACCAAGCTCAATTTAAGATTGAACATTGGTCTGGCGAGTCTGCTATGTATTTTCTACTGCACAAGAGGCGTGATAAACGAGCATAATTCAAATGACTCTGTACGCAATTGGATAGTCCTTCAACCAATCAGACCACAAGAGGCGTGATCAACGGGCAACGACCCATCGCTTCTCTATCTATCATCATGTTAAACCCGCCAACAGCGCGACCGGTGGATAAGCCAGTCTGTGATTGGTTCCCGCAAAAGTGTAACAGAAGCAGTAGAAATTAATGTACAGGTTTCCAGACTGAGTTGCAGAGCGAAATCAAATCGCCGGCAGATCAGGCTGGGTTTACCCAGTCTATATAAAATCATGAATGGACAATGTTTAAAGCCAGTGTTTTTAACCCAATGTGCCTTTTCTGTATTCTAGCTGGAGTGAGAACTGGGGTGATAAAGGATATATCTACATGGCAAAGGACAGACACAACCACTGTGGTATTGCTACAGCAGCTAGCTACCCTCTTGTCTAAGGAAGATACCTCTAATATCGAGACATTGTACCAGAAGGCCACATTAGTGTCTCGGGTACCCGAGTGGTTCACTGAATCCACTAGTGTAGTAAAAAAGGAGTCGCCTAACACAGGGGACTGTGTCTCGCAGCCTGAATGAGACTGTGAGAGAGAAACCTCTAGGCATTGTGTGATACTGTTTTAGGGACTTTATGCAATTGTTTTTTGGTCATTTGAATGGCTTTGATTTAGTTGATTTTTGCTTCAATGTAAATACATGTTCTTTAGTTTAAGTCGAAATGTACAAATGTGTTTTTTATTTCTACTTTCTGTATGATCAAATAAACTTTTAAACATGTAACTGTTTTCGGTTGGCTTGGATTTATATTCTTCCAATAGTTTTATATATAGAATTAAAAAAAAAATGTTTGCCCATAACCGCATACATTACTGTTTAAAAGATTTTTTCACTAAATCATCATATTAAAATGATTTCTGAAGGATCATGTGACGCTGAAGACTGGAGTAATGATGCTGAAAATTCAGCTTTGACATCACAGAAATAAATTACATTTTAAAATATATTCAAATAGAAAAAATGAAAATTCTGTCATCCTTTACTCACATTCATGTTGTTCCAAATCTGTATGATTTTTTTTCTTCTGCTAAACACAAAAGAAGATATTTTGAAGAATGTTGGTAACCAGACAGTTGACGGTAGCCAATGACTTCCATAGTATTTACTATGACAGACAGTTGATGACACCCATTGACTTCCATAGTATTTTACTATGGAAGTCATTGGCTACCGTCAACTGTCTGGTTACCAACATTATTTAAAATATATTCTTTTGTGTTCAACAGAAGAAAGTAACTTGTACAGGTTTGAAACAACTGGAAAATTTCCATTTTTGGGTGAACTCTCCCTTTAAGCCTTAGGAAGTTAGTTAGTTATGATTGAATGGTACTGGTTTTCAGTACTGCTTTCTACAACTTAAACCTAAGCAGCAGCATATCTGGGATCAATGTCATGTTCATGAGGGTTTAAAAAAAAAAAAGGTTTTCCAAACATACTCACATTCTATTTTTTTCTTCACTGTATGTGTTGTGATCTTCAGGAGAGGTAAACATTAACATGGAGGGCTGTTCATTTGCTCAAGCAATACAATGTGTCCTATTTGTTTATCTCTTGGCATGTTGCCATTAAACATGTGCCGTCGTCATGACCAGCAAACTTAGACTTGTGGGGTGGAGATTACTGGGGTTTTGGCTCTTGTACTAGCAGGGAGGAGTCTGTTAGAACGGGAGGGTTTAAACGTTTTACCAACTAACAAACAACACATTGCTAAAGGCACAATATGTTCACATACAATAAGTGAGGAAGAAAGATAGATTGCAAAAGGGTTAGAAGACCAAATCTGAACTGGAAAGACCTTGAATGTGTGATTTGTGAAATAAGGAAAGAAAAAAAATTATTTAAAATACTGGAAATTTAATGTGATTCTGTTTACAAAAGCATTGCTTCTACTATTTTAAAAAAGCTACTGTGATGTTTTGTATGTTAACTCGATGCCATGTGGGTTTTCAATGTGTCAAATCACAACCGAAATCTCTATTTTTTCTGTTTCTTGACAAAGGACAAGTACTCCTCCACATCATCTGGAGAGCCCGCCACAAAGGGCGCTCTCTGGTGCAATGCCTCGGGAATAATATCCAGGACGCGCTGGGTGCCTGTCGTGGCGATGCCTCCGGCCTGCTCGATCAGGAAGCCTATGGGGTTACACTCATACAGCAACCTCAGCTGATGAGCATGAAACATGTGAGGGGGGAAAAAAGAGCCATAGAAGTTACATAACGCTGATAAACCCACAATGGAAGTTTTTCTTTCAAAGGGTCTAAACCGTGAAGACTTGTCCTAGTTTTACCTCAGAGTTTGAAGCCGATATGTTTCATTTTCTCTTATCAATTGTCAATTTGGGCCATTGAGTATTTTTTGAGTCCATTCAGAAAGGATTCATTTTAGTCTTATCTATGTAGAACAGAGAAACTGGACTGTGTAAATACATTTTAAAGTTTATACACTGGTATTTCTTGAAAAGCAGCATGAACTGAAGATACAATATCTGGGTCACTGCTTTCATGCTATAGTGTGTATTTGCTCCCGTTTGTGTTTGGTCACTGCCCATTGTCAGGAATGGCACCGCTCTTCAACCTCAAATGAGAGGTTATCTGTTATCAGAATACAACCTGCCTGCACCTGCTGTAAACCATAAAGTAATCTACAGTATAAAACAGTGCATAGACTTATGGATAATAGAAGTGTTCTTATGCCTTATGATGTAGGGACCCAGTCTGCTGCAGTCTGAAGATTAAAGGCACCCACACACTACAAGGTAATCGGGCCGATTTTGGGCCCAGTTCTCCCCTCCGACAATCCTGGGTAAATCCTGGAACACAGCAAGGTCTATTATCGCTGTTTCTTCTTTCCCGTCATCCGCCACGTTTGTCTACTCTAAAACTGTTATATCTATGATTTTTTTATGGTCATGTTTGTGGTCTCTCACATTTTAAAAAGCTTATAAGATTTTTAAAATCTTTTAGTGTGGGCCAGCCTTTACTCATTAGTGTTTCCCTTGAGATTTTCCTATGGGTTTTTATAACGGGGTTTTTCAGTTTATGAATAAAATAAGGTCTGTGGTAAACATAACTTCACGGTTCTCGGTACCTTATGTTACTTATTATTTGAAAAACTCCATTATAAAAACCAATAGGAAAACCACTGGCCAATTAGTCTTCCGGGTTTTCACGTCATGGCTGCAGCACTCTATTAAAATAAAGTTGAAATAAATAATATGTAAATATTAGATGAAAACTTAAACAAAAAAACTTGAAAGGAAAAATGAGAAATGTTGCCTTGGAAATAAAATACGTTGAAGTACTAAAATTAGTAAAACTGAAATAAAAAGGAAAGCTACATAGAAATATTAAAAAACGAATTAAAATGGCAACAGAACATAACAATGTTACTAAAACTTAAAACTAAAATAAAAAAATGAATATATAAAAATAACAGCTAATAATAAATGCTAAAATACATAAATAATACCAAAATAACACTGAACACAACCATAAGATTAACCTGATGTGAAACACTTTACTGTAACATAATATGATAAAAGTCTTTATTATATCACTATCACCAGATGTGCTTTTTTATGACCGGTTTCCACTGTTTGCCCTGAATATCTTAAAACACGTGATCTCACCTTTCCTTTTGGACTCTTCTCATTGGCTGGGTACATGAATATGCCACCATAGGCGATGGTACGGTGTATATCAGACACCATCGACCCAACATACCTGGCACCATACGGGGCACCGCCATCCTGTGAGACAATTACATAATATAATATCAGGACATGTCATCAGTATTCATATGAATAAACAAAACTTTCTTCACACAATTTTGCTTTGAATTAGAAACTTTGATTATATATGATCTTTCTAGGCTTGGATTTGTGAAGAAACTGAAAATATTTCGACTTGCATCACAGTCTGCAAACAATCTAAAAAACAAATATTGCTGGGAACAAAGGTCACATGTGCTTCAATAAAAGAGAATAGGAAAGCAGGAAGTAGTGTGAGAAGTTCCAGGAAACTGAAACCCAGCTGGACAGCTAAAACACATCGGTGGCACTTTATTTTACAGTGTCCTTATTATACATCTTATACATCTGTACTAGTTAGAAAAACACCAACTAACCCAAAACCAAACCCTACTCCTAATCCTAATTATATAGTAAGCACATGTTGTTAATTAATATTTCTCAGTACTTATTTGTATAATTACACTGACACGTTAAAATAAAGTGTAACCCACACATCTGTCATCAAATGAAAGGCCTCTTCCTTTAGAAAGATAGCATGTTTCTGACAACACTAAAAACGAAAACGAGTTGATAATGTACGTGATTAGCAAGTTTCCCATTTTGTAATGCAGTATTTTATCTAAGACAAGCTCTTTAGGGTTTTTTTGTTTACTTTTTCCTTCTTATCACCATCAGACTGCTTAAGATGATCTTAAAATGAAGAAACAAAAACATGTATTCCTGGAAACACAAGATCTCACATCTATTCACTACAAAAAAAACTTTAATAATTAACTAGCTGACCCACAGAAAATTCATACTCTGCATATTTTGTGATCACACTGCACCCAGTCGCTCTTGAATCAGTTACATATGCTGAGTCTGTATGTTCCAGGTCAGAAAACAGAACAGGATTCTTTCTGCAGAGGAAGTCGCTCATCACTTTCCAGCATATGTAACCATCAGCTGATGCTAAGCACGGCCTTGCAGTCATGCAAGCTGTTGATCAGTCAGCAAGCATTATTCAGACTCACTTTGTTTTAAACTAAGTGATCTTCAGGCCAGCTAAGCAACATTCCCTGTTCTGTCGCAACATGTCATGAACATGTGAGTAAGGCTCTGTCACATGATGTGTTGTACACAGCAAATCACCATGTGCACTCAACACTTTGATTTGTGCTGTGTAAGTGTTGTGATCTTACGGACACACTTAGCTCAGAAAATCTCAGTTAGCAACAATAAGACTTTCCCAAAATAATATACGTAAACAGGCAAAGCAACATACTTTGGCTATGTATGTCTCTGTGCGGAACCCACCTCTGGGTATTTCTTGTGCTTTAAATACTCATTGACTGCAGGCTCAAAGTACTTAGCATAGCCCTCGTTGATACTGTAAATCTTCCCCTTTTTCTTGATCTTCACATTTCTGTCTGTCAGAATGAATTCACCAATTGCCTGAAGAAAAATCATGAGCTCATGTTACACAATGACACACAACTGTAGCCTACTACTGTATGTTGTAATAAAATGGAGAAACTAAATATAAATTAGCCAACGATGAGGAATCAAAACTAGTTCACTACAGCCACAAATTATACAAGACGTGTATCCGAAATTGAAAAAAAGAAGTGAAAATATATAAAGTTTAAAATATATAAAGATGTTAAACTATAAAGAGAAGTGAAACAACTCTCAGTAACACATTGTATAAGTATAAAAAAAGTTTACTACATAACTATTTTTCTTTTTAAAACAATATTATGTTCGGTGTCTGTTCACTTTGCTCATAATAGTCGTTAAGCTGTAAATTATTCACTTGAATTACTTGAGTAGGCCTACCTTGAAATACGGTGGCCATAAAACTCTGTCATAACAACCTACTTTAATATTTATTTTATAAATCCTAGCATTATTATTCATTATTAGTCTATAATTTCAGCAGATTGAACTTTTTGTGCGTACTGGATCCAGCATGAAGAAGTTAACTCCAGCTCCTGTGCTGAGAGCCACTACCGTGGCGCTGCCGTAAAGAGCGTAACCCGCACACACGATCTGATTGCCTGGCTGTAGGGCGTCCTTGACGGTCGGTTCTCCATCTGAGGCCTGAAACAGGAAAAACAACTGAATCAGCCGTCTGTCTACAAAGACAAATGAGTGAATTTAGTCTCATCGTGATTATGAAATTGTACACACACGTCAACATTCAACAAACTCAAATGACACCTTCTAGAATACATGTTCGTTACTGCAGTTCTACGTGAAGTAGTAAGAAAATATCATATTAAAACGTTCAATAATAGACTAATAAGATAAGCTGTACCGTTGCTATTCATTACATTCTAGTGCACTTAATAAAATAAATTTAAAGTTATATTAAATGAATTGCTTAGCCAATATTTGTCATCAGGCAGGGTCAAATGCAGCCAGCATACCTCGTCAATCTGCATGGAAAAGTAGCACAAGAACACCAAACATCAAACCAATCCATCCCACACACATGACAAAAGGCTTACATGGAAACACAATTCTATTACTATTTTTTGCATTTGCTTATGGCTTTCTCACAAGCACCAAAAAGTAGTACACCAAATGCACATGCAACTCCAATCTAGCAGTCAACAGATGCAGTACAAACACTCACCCTTTTGTAGATGGCAAAGATGGTGCCTATGGGGGCCAAACAGTCAATGTTGGAGGAGCCATCCAGGGGATCAAAACAGACTATATACTTTCCCTGTGACAAACAGCAGCCTGAACTGAGTATGCAGCCGGAATGAGACGGCGACCTCATGTGGTAATTATCTGAATAAACTCCAACAAATATGCATCAGCACGGTACATTAGACTGACATAAATAGTTTACATAGCAGCCATAACTTTTTTTTTTTTTTGAAACCACACAGACTAAGGTTTTATTTATTTATGCTTCCAGAGGTGCAATTTTATTTTACCTGAATATACAAAAATGTAACATTGCCATTTAGATGTATGTGTGATGGAAACTAATTATACTTTATCCTGTGCTAATGGTTTTAATAAAATGCAGCTCGAAATATTTATTATTACTATTGTTATTATTATTATTATTATATTAAAACAAGCTCTGAGCTAGATTATTCTCTCTTTTATCTATATAACAATGTTTCCAATGAGCAGCAGTACCCTTTTATCATATAAGCACATTAATATTTACTTGTTAGACCAGAGTTCATTGCTGAAATAAAAACTCCAATAGGTTATGCTTTCTATTCATTCTACCTTTGGTTCATTCATAACACAATCGTGAACATGACATCAGGTTTTAAACGATAATTCAAAAATATATATTTTGTCATCATATACTCACTCTCATGTTGTTTCAAACCTGTATAGGCTACTTTCTTTCTTCTTTGAACACAAAAGGAAATTAAATGACAAAAAAAAGACAAAAACACTTATAGTCAATATTACAAATTTTCTTAAACCAAACCAATGAAAGTATGTCATATTATATATCAAAACATGTTTGACACTCATGATGTTGGACGTGAAGTTTCAAAACCAATCATGAAATGCCAAATGTGCACATATTCAATATAGCAAAAACAAGATAAACAAAACTTTCTGTGAATAGTGACTTAAATAGTGACTTATTTTGTTAGTTTTTTCAGAAAATGTTGACTATAGTCATGGACAACTTTTGTGAAGTTTTTAATATGCTTGACTGACTCTCTTTATGAATAGAGCAGCATAAACCTTCTGCCTAAAATATTTTGTGGAAAGAAAAACATCCTACAGGTTTAGAATGACACGAGGGTGAGTAAATAATGACAGACCTTTCTCTTTAACAGTAAAATATATATATATAAACAAGACTCATACTCTTTTCTCAGCAGGTGTGTAAATGACGTCCTTGTTCTCCTCAGAAACCATCAAACAGGTGCCATAAGAGGCCTGCAGCATATTGATGACCAGATCATTGGAAAGCACATCCAACTTCTTCTGGTCATCGCCTGTGACGTTCACCTGCCCGGCAAGGCCGTGACTGTGTTCAGTGAAACCAGAACATACTAACATTATTAAAATGCAGATACTGAGGTTCAAATGCCAAAACAGTGAATGCTGGCGTTTCCTTATTAACACAGAGAAGGTGTACCTTTAGGGGTACAACAGCTTGTCGCTGGGGCAGTACCCTTAAAAGGACATCTTTGTACCTTTTTTACTCCTAAAAGGTGCATATTAGTACCTTAAGGTACGACGAACCTTTTTGTGGTAAAAAAAGAACAAAGATGTCCTTTCAAGGGTACTGCCCCAGCGACAAGCTGTTGTACCCCTAAAGGTACAATTTTGACACCTTTTTTCTCTGTGTTCCTAAATAATGCTGCCATGAGACTTACATATTAGTAAATTAGTACTAGGGTTTAAATCCCCAGTTGCACAGGTTGGACATGTTGTAACACTGCATTACAATGTGCCCCTATTAGAATTATGCTATTATATTCTTTTGAGAAACCTTGAGAAAAAGGTGAATAAAGACTGAGAGTCAATGTTCAGAAATTATTCATTATTTTTATGTTTAACTATGCTGTATAGCTGTGTTTAGCGATGTGCTTGTTGTCAAACCCAAAATTAGTTTATTTTTAATTATTAAAAAATGCCATTATTTTATTTGAAAAAGTTAATAATTGTATTGTATTGACAAAATATTTTTAGTTTGTCTTGGATATTTTCTTGATTATATCAGATAACATTTAAGCTGTCATATTTTAATGTTACATCGTGCCCCTCATATGTTGCAATGTACCGCACATATGGGGCATGTTGTCACATTTCACTTCTATTCTTTCAGGGTAAATCAAGAAAAAAGTATACACTGTATTAATGAAACAAAACCACATAATTGTACTAGACGTGTGAAATTAATGTGTGGAAAAATAAATACTCTGAACCACAAGTGGATTTACACAAACCGAGAAAGTCAAAAAAGGTTGTGCCCCGCTCTCCCCTACCCTGTCACTGTTTGTCTGAGGTCATTATTTGTTGCTATGGTGTCTGATTGAGTTTCACACCTGTTCTTCATTTCATTATCTTCCCTGTGCATATAAGCCCTCAGTTTCTCTTAGTTTTTTGTTCTGCATCGTCTGATGTATGGTTGATGTTTAACGTCTCATCTTGTGCCTTGATCTTTTGTGGATTACTCACAGCGTAACACATGCACTCAAAAAAATTATTCATGCCCTTCATAGATATGACACATTTAAATTCTGTTCACTTTAAATTTAGGGATTAAAGTAATATTTGATGTGGTTTTTCTGAAAAGGGAAAGATGTTTTTAGTTAATGTTAGTGTTTAATGTTCAGTTATGTTGGACATTTAGAGGAGTTTTGTATTTTGTGGTTACCATTATGCGGAAGAATGCCGCCTGTGTTTAGGCTGTGGGCACAGTCTTTTCTTATATTTTAATTATATACATTGTGTATGATGACGAATTAAACGTCTTATAATTGATTTTCCAATTAAATGTTTTAATTTAAGTTTGACAAGTATATAAATATACCAACTCAATTACATTGTCCCAAATTGTTTTGGACCAACTCAATTACATTTTATTGCATGAATTCGTTTTTTTATGAGTTGGGGCTACACATATTTATTGGATGGAAAACCTGCCTCAATTAAATTAAGTTTGTCCAATACTATATACTTAATATAGTTATTCCAATAACTGGGTACTAACCCTGAACCTACCCCTAAACCTAACCTTAACCCATATTATTGGCTGAGCTGAATGAACTTTCACCCTCTTCAGTCAAAGCATGCGTTCACAACACAGTAAAGCATATTAATTCTCATAATGCATATACGAAAATTCAATGAAACTTACAGGTGAACGAGTCCAGCTTTCCTGACAGCAGATGAAATAGCTTTAATAGCAGTTAACAAGGAATTAATGAGCTGTGTGAGTTCTCCGGTGGAACCCTTCGCCTTCCGCCCCGTCTCCATCACAAAGCGAGTGAGGGTCCATACGTCCACATCAAAGACCGACTGATCCGACATTCTTACAGTATCCGAGTGTTGCAGCAGTTGGACAAGCAGAGACTAAATGAACAGACTCTAGGCAGTCTTTTTACATACACAGTGAGTGGATGAAGGCCAAGGTTATATTGGTGAAGCAGATCAAGTGACAGTAGTATAGTCTGAATGCTAGTAGAGCCAGAGCTCAAAGAGCCCAACTTATAAAGCACGTTCCTTGGCTCTCAGCTTGTTATTTATGTTCACTATGGACACATGACATATACTCAGGGGTTAGAAGTTCATGGGTCACAAATCAAAGTTCATGATTGTTTATGACAATCATGTCCTAATGAACACCGGAGGTCTGTTAAATGGATCGCATTAATAAAACTGTATTTATTTATATGTAAATGTGTCCCCATAAGTCAAAATCAAACCTAGAACTGTGACTAAACACATCAAACACATTTAAAGAAAATGGATAAACAGCATGCTACTCATGCATTATATTTGATTCACAGCACTGAAAAGTGCAATTAACATGCTTTCCGAGGACTTTATTTAAATTGTAACCCTCAACAAGCACTGTTTACGCAATATATTTAAGTGCCACTATAGACGTCACTCTCCAGATTCAACAGACATATTTCCAAACAAGCATTGCCTTGTGCTCTTATTGCCTTAAATGTGGGTGCTTTCTCTGCTACAGAGCCCAAAATAATAAACTCATTAGATCAGATCCTTCCAGACAACATTTCACTCACAGAAGAAAAGCTGTGGGCTCCAACACAGGAGAAATCACTGAACACAGGCAAGCATTTCTATACACAAATTTTGTTTTATACTGCACTATGCTACAATTAATAATTATTACTACCATCTTGAAATGAACAGATTTGACCAAGGTCATGTAGAGCAACACACCAAAATGTGTCTCAAATGTCAGCTGGGCTCTGTGCACCTATACTGGCCTTTACAGAAAAGGTCATCTGCTCTTGGTTGCTTGAACTTCTTGTACAGTATGTCTTGTATTCAAATCTCTGTATATGTAGGAATATGTTGAGTATGATAAAAAAAGAAGCTTTTTTTCATTCACAAATAATATTAATATAAGTGTTCTCATTACTGAAACACAATTAAAACATGAACATATTTTAAAGTCACCATGAATTCAAAATGGACAATTCCCCACTTATAATTATAAGGTTCTATCTGCATGCATTCGGTTTTGAGATATTGAGCTTCAAAGTTTATGGGGAACATGTCTCTTTCATATATGAAAATGACAGAGACCCTAATGTATACCAAAATCCTCTCAAAATTGTAATTGGGGATTTTTGCAGATAGAACCCCCTAATTAAAAAAGTAGTTTACTTATAATTTATTTTTAAACATAACATTTGTGTTGTAACAATGTGTGAACATGTATGATACAGATATATTTAATGCTTTCTATGAAATTTATTTAATATTTTAGGATGAATAAATATTTTCTTGTTCAAGTTAAGCATAAAAGGGAGTGCTAAATTATTGCAGGAGCCATTAGTTTAAGTTGCTTTTGCAGAAATCAGCTACTGTAATACATCTGATCAGGACTTTATTCTACAAAAAATGGGACGGGTAAAATGGCTTTCTCTCTAAAGATCTGTATGGATTGAAAAGTTTGTAGACAAACTTTGATGTTGGAAGTAGTTTTAACAGCTTTAAGTTTGAAAAGCTAGAATTTTAGATAGATAGATAGATATACACATCTTAAAAAAACACCACATAATGTAAATAAGTTGTCACAGAATAAAAATATATGAATAACTCAATTTTGACAAAAATGTCAGATAGAACCTTATAATTTCAAGGTGATGAATTCTTACATTGGAGTATTTATTATAAATGATTTTTCCATACACGTTATTATTTAATTTTTTTAATTTGTATGACATTGTAACCTTTAATCAAAATAACTTCCCCTCCCTCTTCTCTGATGACATGTTTACTGGCACGAGTGCAGTCACTCCCTGCAATAGCCAAGCAGTTCCCCATGGACAGAGTCACATTTTTTCTTATCCGAGAAGCCGTTTTACTCGGTTTTGCATCACAATAGGGAAGAAAAGACTATCATAACTTCCGTTTCAGGCCTACTTTAATGTTTAATGTTTTTAACACAGAACAAACATGTCTTACAAAGTCTTTTGTTTTGGCAAAAACTTTATTCACAGCTTCCCTCAATAGGGTGCAATAAAGGCACAAGTGAATATTTGATCAGAAATGAGATCAATTTAAATTCAAATAATCCTCATGAACAATTTCAGCTGCCAGTAACAGAATATACTGTGTTTCTCTAAAAGTAAACGTTTTGGTCTCAAGTTTTTTTGCTAAAAAATAATCTGTGTCCTCTAAAATAATTCTTATATTTCTTTATGGAGGTATGAAGTGTATAAAAACATTTGGTTTTAGGGAATTAGAGCTACATCGCAGAGGTACTTTGAAAGTAAGAATATATTTTGGTCTCTTATTCTGGAGTGTCAAGTGTTATATATCTTCTTTATTAAGAGTCTTAGTTGTACATTCTGACTATTGGCCTTCATTTATGGTGTTTCTGAAAGATGGAGATGTACTCTTGGACATCATCAGGGGAGCCCATCACCACAGGTACCCGCTGATGGATGTTCTCAGGCTGGATGTCCAGGATGTTTGTGGTCCCTGTGGTGGCCATTCCTCCAGCCTGCTCCATGATGAAGGCCATGGGGTTGCACTCATAGAGAAGTCTGAGCTGAAGAGGGTAAACGAGTTTTACAAGTCTCTATTTATCCAAGAACATTTAGTTATGGCTTCCTCCTATTGCTACAGCTTCCTCTATAGGCCTTAGAAGGATCCGTAGCAGACACACGTGAGTGAAGCATTAAAAGCTTTCTCACTAAGGTATTTGAATTATAATACTGTGAAGTAATAGCATGGCACAAAGGTTTTTACGCAAGTATCTGTAATGTAATGGATCCTTTTTCAGGTCTTACGGATAAGAGAGAATAAACATAGACACGCCTGTAGATTTGACACCAAACAAAAGGTCATATATACTATATATACAGTGTCCCCAAAACTATCTGGACACTTTAAGTGAATATATGAATGTCATTAAATGAATGAAATAATACATTACATTTACACTGCTACATACATGGTGGATCATTACACCTGTGGTTACTCTGAATGAACTTGAGAGGAATTCATTGGGAAAAGTTCGGTTCTAACCTTATTTAGAAGGTGCTAATGCATTCAGGCTTTTTTTAAGTGCAACTTAAATATGAGAAATAAATAATCTATCAATAAACTGCAATGATTCAACTATCATCCTATTCTAAACAACACAATATTCCTGAATATATGGTTATATTCATCTGAGTATTATGATAGTATATATATAACTGAATATATGACTGTATTCAGATTTTAAGTGTTTAAGAGCATTTCAGAAAAAAAAAAAACTTGATTTATTGGCGTCCATGTAAACAGTGAATGTAAACAATGTTTAGATGAAGTACCTTTCCTTTGGGGCTCTTCACATTTGCAGGGTAAAGGAAGATTCCTCCATAAACAAGCGTCCGATGCACATCTGCCACCATTGAGCCTACATAACGGGCTCCATAGGGCGCACTGCCATCCTGAACACATTTTTATAGTTATACTCCATGCGTGTCCTTTAGTAGCTGGATATTATAAAATAATTAATGTTTATTTTCAGATGTACCATATTTTTGCTTAAAAGAATATATTTTTTAGGAAAAAATGCATACTGAACCTCTGGGAACTTTTTCTTCTGCAGGTACTCTGTGACGGCAGGATCAAAATAAAGGGCGTAACCTTCATTCAGACTGTAGATCTTCCCCTTCTTCTTAATCTTCACATCTCTGTCCACCAGAATGAACTCCCCAATAGCCTGACGTTTAAATTCATTAATGCATGTGTTATTTAGAACGTAATGTCTTTGGACAGCATCTGTGACATCTGTCAATTACCACAGAAAATAACTTCACCCTCAGTTTAAAAAAAGGTAGAGAATACATTTACAGTAATAACCATCTTAAAGGGTTAGTTCACCCAAAAATGAAAATTCTGTCATCATTTAATCACCCTTGTGTTGTTCCAAACCCGTAAGACTTTCATTCATCTTTGGAACACAAATGAAGATATTTTTAATGAAATCTGAGCCAGTAATGTATTCTCCATTGAAAGGTTTATGAATGGTTTAGTCCAAAGTTTATGAGAAGGCATGTTTGCTTTATGATAAACAGATTGAATTTTAGTCCCCTAAAAGGTTCACGCTTTTCTAAGAGTGTACACGGTTTCAAAATATGTCTCCTAGCCGTATGAATCATATCATTTCAATCTACAAATGATTAACTACACATAGCTGCACATTCTTAGCTTGCTTTGTGTACACTGAATGAACTGTGTGATGCCGACTGATTCAATGCTAAATGATCCCAAAAGTGATGTGTAAAAAATTGTGTAAGTAAAACTGACTCACTGGATCTAACATGAAGCAGTTGACTCCCTGACCAGTGGAGAGGACAATCATGGTGGCACTGCCGTATAGTGCATATCCAGCTGCCACTATGTCTCTACCAGACTGCAGGGCATCTTTCTCAGATGGCTCGGTGTCTGTGGACTGTGAACAGAGCAGTCATTAAAGTGTGTTCAGATACTAGGGTGGAATCCACTCGGACTGTCATGGGCTGTATACTTGCAAATCTATTAAATATATTCAGTCCTACCTTTCTGTAGATGGCAAAGATGGTGCCAATCGAAGCAAGGCAGTCAATGTTGGATGAACCATCAAGAGGGTCAAAGCAAACCACATATTTACCCTTGAACACATGCAAGAAGTTTTGGTTAAATAAATATTACTAAAGTAGTGGTGCATCTTGACTTACATTACAGCCATTTAATGATGTAGCTCTATCATATGAAATCCTCCTTTGTCCTTTAAAAAAAAAAACACACACACAGGCCTGGCTTATGTCTGATTTTAACTTCATACAAGGTTCCCACAGCTTTTTACTAATGTATTTCCATGACTTTTAATTATTTATGATTAGTGGATAGAGTTTTTAACAAGTCATTTTATAGAAAATGAACTCAATTTTCTCTAGAGCAGAGAACTAGAAGCATTTACATTCAAAATTAAATTTCCATGATATTTAAGATTTTATTAAATGTGTAATATCCAGGACTGGAAAAGGCCTTTTTAAAATTCCCTGAATTTCCAGGTTTTCTATGACTATGGGTACCCAATTGATAGTACATCTTTGCACATGTATCTGAGTTCCCTATTCTTGAATGTCAGAATAGATTCAGGATAGGTTTCTGGCCAAAAATGCAGGTAAAGGCCTGAATTTCACTACATACAAGTTATGATCTATAGGCATGCATCTCTACCTAGAAGCTGAAGTCATGTGACTAAGTCTCCATGTTCTACACAGGAAATGCAAGTTTATCTGGAAACACACTTTTCCATTCTTGGAATAGACTATGAAAAGTTGCTGTGAACTCATTGGCTATGTTCTGGCAAACAAAATATATCTTGATTAAAGGGTTTATAATTAAACACTTACAGGAGTACCTTACCCGTCTATCTGGCTCCACAATGATTGCACTGTCATTTTCCTCAGTGACCAGAACACATGATGTGAATGAGGATTTGATCATGTTTATGACGAGGTCATTGGAAAGGATGTCCAGCTTCTTAACCTGGTCACCTGTCACATTGGTACTTCCAGCAATGCCATACCTGCCAGAAATTTTTCAAAGCCATGAGTTGAATCATATCAGAGGGACTGAAATGAGTTTTTAGGTATTGTTTCTCAATGCTTGTTTACAGAAAATTTGTATAAAAGCAACATCACACTACATCCAGTATAATAGCACTGTTTGATCATGTGATACTGCATACATAATCTATGTAATGGATATACTGAATAATAAACAAACATCAGGTTTTTCAGTTCTGCTGGCATTTCCTAACAACAGCATGTCAACATGCTTCAGTTTCAAAACTGTGGGAGGGGGGAAAAAACTAATAAACCTGCATGATCTTGCTGTCTGAATGAGCAATTATGCAAAAATTTTTTTTTTTTAAATAAACATTAAAATGCATAAAACTTAAGAAAATGTCCAGGTCATATTTCACTCAAAAAAAAAAAAAAAAAAAAAAGAAATTATATACACTCACCTAAAGGATTATTAGGAACACCATACTAATACTGTGTTTGACCCCCTTTCGCCTTCAGAACTGCCTTAATTCTACGTGGCATTGATTCAACAAGGTGCTGAAAGCATTCTTTAGAAATGTTGGCCCATATTGATAGGATAGCATCTTGCAGTTGATGGAGATTTGTGGGATGCACATCCAGGGCACGAAGCTCCCGTTCCACCACATCCCAAAGATGCTCTATTGGGTTGAGATCTGGTGACTGTCGGGGCCATTTTAGTACAGTGAACTCATTGTCATGTTCAAGAAACCAATTTGAAATGATTCGAGCTTTGTGACATGGTGCATTATCCTGCTGGAAGTAGCCATCAGAGGATGGGTACATAGTGGTCATAAAGGGATGGACATGGTCAGAAACAATACTCAGATAGGCCGTGGCATTTAAACGATGCCCAATTGGCACTAAGGGGCCTAAAGTGTGCCAAGAAAACATCCCCCACACCATTACACCACCACCACCAGCCTGCACAGTGGTAACAAGGCATGATGGATCCATGTTCTCATTCTGTTTACGCCAAATTCTGACTCTACCATCTGAATGTCTCAACAGAAATCGAGACTCATCAGACCAGGCAACATTTTTCCAGTCTTCAACTGTCCAATTTTGGTGAGCTCGTGCAAATTGTAGCCTCTTTTTCCTATTTGTAGTGGAGATGAGTGGTACCCGGTGGGGTCTTCTGCTGTTGTAGCCCATCCGCCTCAAGGTTGTGCGTGTTGTGGCTTCACAAATGCTTTGCTGCATACCTCGGTTGTAACGAGTGGTTATTTCAGTCAAAGTTGCTCTTCTATCAGCTTGAATCAGTCGGCCCATTCTCCTCTGACCTCTAGCATCAACAAGGCATTTTCGCCCACAGGACTGCCGCATACTGGATGTTTTTCCCTTTTCACACCATTCTTTGTAAACTCTAGAAATGGTTGTGCGTGAAAATCCCAGTAACTGAGCAGATTGTGAAATACTCAGACCGGCCCGTCTGGCACCAACAACCATGCCACGCTCAAAATTGCTTAAATCACCTTTCTTTCCCATTCTGACATTCAGTTTGGAGTTCAGGAGATTGTCTTGACCAGGACCACAACCCTAAATGCATTGAAGCAACTGCCATGTGATTGGTTGATTAGATAATTGCATTAATGAGAAATTGAACAGGTGTTCCTAATAATCCTTTAGGTGAGTGTATATATTAGGTGTGAAACCATCAGGCACCCTTTAGTCCCTTTAGCCACCATTTTCCAGAACCTACCTGCAGTCTCCAGAAGTACAAGATGTCAGGATCTGTCAGACTTTGCTAAGGTAAAGAATCCTGAAATATATGAAGACTGTTTATAGACAAACTGTCTGAAGGCTTTATAGACAGATAGGTTGAGGGTGACTCTTGAGGGACCAGCACCAGTTCAAGTCAGACAACAGCAGCGATGGCAAGGGAGTCGTGCAGTGAGCTACTAACAATGAGCAAGACAGACCTTTCAGGGTAGGACTTAAAATCACCTCCCAAAACTTACAACCAGATTCTGGAAGATAAATTCTTCAAATTGTGGTGGAGCATGTCATGCTGATGCTTCAAGAGTCACTCCCAACCTATCTTTCTATAAAGCCTATAAAAAAAATTCATGTATTTCACAACACTTCTTATTAAGTGTGGGTCATGTTTTAGGATTCTTTACCTTAGCAAAGTCTCTGAGGACCTGATATCTTGTACTTCTGGAGACTGCAGTTAGGTTGCAGTTCTGGAAAATGGTGGCACTGGAGACTAAGGTGTTCCTGGTGGTTTCATACCTAATTCTTCACCCTAATTCCTCATTTGTATTGCAGTTAACATGTGTCTTTTCCAACTTCCCTTACGGAAAATAACCATGTTTTTTTGGCTAATTGATTACCATTTGTATAACAACAGTTTTACCACATATACCATGGTTAAACTATGGTTAGAGTAGCAAAACCATGGTTAATTTGTGGTTACCATGGTTTAACTACAATAACCATGGTTTTTTGGTTTTATTTGTAGTAAAACCATAGTTAATTTTCGTAAGGGTTGGCCTGTTTTTATATGACCGTACTGAACCAATGAGCGTTTTGCTGTTCATTAGTCACGCCTTAACTTTGCAATTTCTAGTATTGCATTAGTATTGCATCCCTCTAATGAGCATTTCATAATTTCAAATCTCTTTTTTGGCCCATTTTACCTGTAAAAGAAAACCTGCTTACTATTTTTGCACACCTGATGTTTTTCACTTCCTTAACAATTATATATATCACTTTTAAATGATAAAATACAAAATTAATTGTTATTATTAAGATTGATGTGGTTTGGAATTGGTCAAATGTGCTTGGAAAAAAATATGATCAGAATATCTTGCATAATAATATCAATGTATAAAGTACATTGATAACAAACAAAAAAAGAAAGTACAACAAATGCTTTTTTTTGCATTGAAATAAGGAAAATTGCAAAAATTGCATTTAATTATTTAAATGTCACAATGCAAAAATAAATTATCTAAAATATATGCTTTGGTAACACTATTTTACAGTGTCCTTGTTACACGTTACACGTACTTACTATAGTAGTACCAGTGAATTATGCATTATTACAAGCAAATAACCCTATTCCTAACCCTATAGTAAGTACATGTTGTTAATTGTATTAAACGTGTCTCTCAAATCTGATTGGTTGATTGAAATGTTGTTCCAGGATCAACAACGACATGCATGCCTAATTGGTGAAATCACATCGATGTGAAACAAACACGTTCGTTTTTGCAACTAATGTTTTTGCAACTCGAACTCTTTGGAGTCCCAATCGATCCGTCAAAGGTGAACATAAGAAATACTCACAGGTGCGCGATACCTGCTTTCCTGACAGCGCTCGAGATGGCTTTTACAGCCGTGCACATCGCGTTCAGAAGTGTTGTCAGCTCGCCTGTGCCTTTGGCTTTCCTGCCCTCTTCAAGCAGAAATCTCGTCAAAGTCACAACATTAGTGTCGAAAGATCCTCGGTCTGACATGACTGCAGATTTAAAGATCTTCGTGCTGATGTAAAAAAGAAGAAAAATCTCGCTGTTGTATTAATCATATGTATAATTCATGCAACTCATTCAATCGCGGAAACAACAATATGAAGGCGGAAATGGTGCTGGAGAGGGGTGTATGGAGAGCTAAACCAATGAGCCAGAGGCTGAGAGGTGTGACTGACTGACTGCGTGGAAGTTTCAAAACAATGTTGCTTTGTGGAAACGAAACGGGGGAGTGAATGAAAGGCTCCCTCATGCCAGATCTCTGCTGTGTCATCATGATCATGTTTGACTGGCGAGCTGAGATTACTAGCGGACTAGTTTCCTTTAGAAATTTCCTTTAGAGTATGAATGGTCTAAAAAGAGTTGCTGATGATTTTTCAGAGAGTTGTCAACTATAAATGTAAGTCAGTCTTCAGTCTGCCATGTTTGTACTGTAGGTTGTAGTTTGTCTCCCATACTGGTCAGGCTGTTTTATTGGCCGGATTTAGCCTAGAGCATTTTTTCTTTTCTTTCTTTCTTTTCATTTTATTCAGTTGTGGTTCAGTTCACCTTAAAATAAAGGTAAGCAAACAAATAGTTCCCCCAACACATACTAATGTATGCAAGAGATTTACTGAAACATACTTCATACATTTTTCTGATACAAACAGTATGAAAATTAGGCTAAGCTGTGGGCTATTTATGCAATTTACGGTCAGAGCTACATTGTTATAGGAAATTATCATTGCAAAAAACTTTTATGCTGTGAATATTCAGCATTTCCCTTATAATGAGAAAGCCTTAAATTGCTTACAAAATTCTAACTGTTTTAGGTAGGTATTTAAGTATTTAAAGGCACAATATGTAATTTTTGCCGCTAGAGGTCGCTTTATTCAAAACAAAGGCGTAGCTTGATGACGCATTGATTTCGCAGAATCATGGGAGATGTTGTCTTCACCTCTACAGCCGGTGGAAAAGAATCCGACGGGAGAAATCAAATTCATGGATGAGCTAATGTATTAAAGGGGTCATGAACTGGCTTTTTTTTTTATACTGTTGTCTAAGGTCAACTTATGATGTTCGCGTGGTTTTTACATTCAAAAACATTATAATGAATAAGTAATAGGCTATTTTCTACCCTGGTTTTGAGGCTCTCTCAAGAAACGCTCGGTTATTATGGGCGTGCCGCATTGAAGACTTGGAAGTAAACACCCACGGCTAGGATTGGATAAGATTTGCATATTTAATGAGCTTCAGCTCCCCTGTCAGATTTGTATGGTTGCTTTTTGCTTTGTATTTCTGTATTTCTTGGCAAAAAAAGAAAAATAACTCTAAACAGTTGTTAACAAAAAAAAAAGATAGCCCGTTGGCAGGGCGGGCTTACGTTTTGGTAGCCCTTTTGGAAAACACATAGCCCCGGTACACTGGGCTTTGCGAGCCCTGGCCCATAAATGTCCGAGTCTGATCCTGAATCGCAATTAACCAACAACACCACAAATAAAGGATTCTTCAGCCTTTGACAGCGTACTAAGGTATGTTCTGTTAGAAACGTACACATCAATAAATATCAAACGATCTGTAACAATGCAATACTATCACATATAAAAAACATTTTTTACTCGCATAAGTGTGTTGCTTCATTCATTCATGTAATCTCATCCTGTCTGCAAATCCAGTCTCTTGTTTACAAACAATTCCGCGGTGAAATGAAGGAACAAACGCGCAATGTCTTACCCACATGAGCTGGATCTTCATTAAAAATAAAGTTCATCAATTCATAATATTGGAATCTGAATGAAGCTTATGCGGTATGTTTATTGCTTAGAAGTTCGATCCGGTTTAGCTCTATGTAGGCCTATATCATCTCAGGCACGAGTCAGTGGGCGGGGCTACAGAATCAGGCGTTGTTCTTTTTCTGTTGAGGTGGAGTTTCACCACACGATGACGTCAAGATGTGGCATATTCTGAGATTGATCGTTTGCTGGGCCTGGTGTCAATAAAAGCTTTTCTTTGACTAACAAGGAAGTTTTCAGCTCTGAAACTTACAGGATATTCTTATATTACCATGACCTTTTATATATCAAAAGCTCCAGGGAAAGTTGATTTCTCAATTCATCACCCCTTTAAAGATTTCTTAACGTTACTGTAGTATGAAGCAGGGTGGGGCTGAGAGCCGTTGGAGCAGGATTAGGCCGCTAGAGCGATTGCTAATGAGAGACAAGCACGGGTAGGATGTCACTGATAGGTGACTCACGAACACGGTCTGTGTCCTAGTTAAAATAGCTTATTTCTCTGGATTTAAACATTCTTGGAAACATTTAAGTACACAAGTCAATAAAATATATAACATTGTGCAGTTGTTTTTTTTTGTGTGTGTGTGTGTGTGTGTGTGTGTGTGGATATTTTAAACCAAAAATCTTACATATTCTGCCTTTAATTAGTGAATCTTTACATTTTGTGTATTCTGGCTCTTCATGCCGAACTACCTATAGTAACCACTAGAGGTCAGCCCTGATTAAGTGTTTTTTTATTTATTGGAGAATGCATAAAGTACAGATAACTTAGCAGAAATAGAATAAAAAGATCCTTTGTATTTTTATTTTGCTTACAAAAATCTAACAAATAAAAGTTATAGTTTCTTTCTGCAGTTAAGTACATAAACAAGTCATAAGTATGCACACACAAGCGTACACAGATATACTTACATGCACATGCCACCTATACATAAATACACGCAAACATGCATATATTCCAACGTACAGAAAACTCCTAAAACAGAACAGCTATCCACCCACCCACGACTCTCCATCTGCCTGATACACACTGCATGGGGAGGAATGCTAAAAACAGCCAACGGTGGAAGTTCAACAAACTCACAAATACACTTGACCTGGAACATATATGGCTCTTTCTAAGGAATAAGAGACACCAGTTTGCTAAAACATGGGAACCCTTTATAAGGTATTTAAAGGGAGGAGGCAGAGGAGTGTATTTGTGAGTTTGTTGAGCCAAAGCTGATTGTGTTGTCTTAATTCACTTTCCACATTGAGAGGCATGATGAGCCCATTTCAGCAAGTTCTCTTAAGCTTTGAAAAAAAAAAACAGACTGAATATTCAAATAAAGAGCAATACAGAACTACCTCCATTCCAGACTGTTGTAACATCCTGTATAAAAGTTCATATTCCTGCACCACAAAACAAACAAACTAAAATAATGATCATGGATCATCCACAAGTATTAAGAATATGTACACTTTTGAATGGGTTCACTTTTTTAGGGCAGTTCTAAATAAAAAATTACAAGCAATATAATCCCTGTAATTTGTAAACCGTATTTCCAAATGCTAATTTTCTGCTTGGTTCCTTATTCAGCTCCACATTAGATCATTAAAAATAATAAATAAATAAAAAACCCTGTCAGAACAGTTAGTTTATTAATGAGTTTAATACAGTCTATTATAATTAGAACAGAAGTGAGAACATTCAGGTTAAAGTTTTGTATCCTATTAAAGACTTAACATTTAGTAAAACAAAAATAAAAGTCACAACTTTGCAAAATTCATAGCATGTTGTTAGTCTGACTTGAGAAAAAGTGAAAATGCATGCCCCAGGAAATCTATAGGATTAGCATAAACTTAAAATAGCCTCTAAATGATTATAATAATTTGGTTATTATAGTCACAACTGGGTGACATTCAGTGGCCCTGCTGATATATTAAGCAGTAAGAGGAGCACCTGCCTTTGTGTACTCAGTTATTTGTACGTCACGCTGTCACGTCAGGGAACATGTATTGTGCGCTCGGGTCTGGTGAAGCACGATCCGTGCTGCTCTTGTGCGCATGCGCGAAGAGGACACTTCACCGGGACTTTTACAAAGGGAGCGCAGGGACAGGAGAGGGACGTATAAACAAACTTCGTTGAAAAAAACAAAAAGGTAATTCAGTGTTCCTTTTTAAAAACCGCTGACCGCGTACTTATAAACTAGACTTCATCGCTCACGTCAGGGCGCGTGCGAAACCTGATCCTGCAGCTACAACAGGTCTGCAAACACTTGTGTTTTTCTGTGGGATATGTTAAGCTGATAAATTTGGTCTTAGGTTAAATATAATGAGAAAACAAATGAATCGTGACAGTGGTATAAAAACACTGAATGTAAGCTGCAGGACCAACGTGCCGTGGGTGATTGTAGGTGTATGTCGCACGACTCTTGTTGCTTGTCTCAAAGCAAGATAAGAGATAACAATATCATTTGAATGGTTAACAGGGTCAGATATTTGTGGGAAAAAATATTTTTCTTCAGATGAACCGATGATTTACGGTGTTTTTACACACCTGTTCGATATAAGTGATGTAAATAGAGAGTTTTTGCAAGTATATCTTTAGTGTCAGGAAGCATGCGTTCTTAATTTTTGTCCCGCTACATCATGCGTTTAAGTTTTATGTTTGTTTATTTATTTATTTTGGTGTGTGTGATGTAAGTTGTCTGCTTTTCACAACTGAGTAGGGGAGAGCATGGTAACACTGTTTCAAGGTCTGTGTTTTTGTCTTAACTTTGATACAATGTTACTATATTTCTTTGTTAAATAAAGTAGTTTAAAATCTACAACTTAGGCCTAAACTGTATAAATGAATGTCAAGTGAGTGCTGGTGTTACAACTTCCCCCACTGCCAGATGGGTTGTGTTACACTAATAGAATACATAGACATTTGGCAATTTGTGAAAGAAATTTGTTAAATGTATGATATATCCCTGTAGCTTGTTTCTGTTTTGTTAGTGATTGATTGTTACAACATTCCCCAGTCTCCCCTAGTAGAAATACATTTTCCAGTATACATGAAGTCCAGCAAATTTAGAAACTTTTCAGATGCAGTCCACAGGTCGCTTGACAGGAAGTAATTATGATGATTGCCTTTCCTGTGCAGATTTCAGGAAGTTTTAACTGATTTTCATGATAACCTCACTGTAAACGACGGATGTCCTAAAGCTGTTTGGTGGTGGTTTTAGTTCTTGCCATTTCATGAAAATAATCTTTCACTAATGAATATATCATCATATCATATGTCAAGTTATTCTCCAGGAAAGTGTATTCCTAGTTGTAATACCTAAATCTGCTTTGCACCTTAAAATATACTGAAAACCACCATAATAATGCAGGCGATAAAATAGAATGTTACCTAATGAATCAAAGTTCATCATAAATGACATATCAATAAACCGTGACTATACAAACAAAGACTAGACAGAGCACTGCGTCATACAAACAAAGACAAAACTCCATCAGGGTAACTCATGTGACACTAAAATAATGGCATATGCATTCACTAAACAACAATATGTAACATAAAATGCCCTAAATAAGGAAATATAATTACTATTTATTTAAACTTTAAAATAACCAGATGTGACTTCTGGGAATGTCATTTTATACATGACATGACATTTTTTTTTTTATAGTGCAGCTTTTCATGAAGGTCCAAGAGAAAAGAACTTGTGCATTGTGTGTGCAGTGTTAGCATGCTCATTCTTCCAGATTGGCATCACTGCCATGTACAGTCTGCAAGAGACTCTCACAAAGACATGATTATACTCTAGTGAAAAGGATTGTCAGCGACCTACAAATATTATCACCACCAGAAATGAAACCTCTGTTTGGCATATCTGAAACAAGGGAGCCCTTTCCCCTTTCAAATATCATTTACTGGATGCATTCACCCGTCATTTCAACAGCAGACAATTTTTAAATTCTTCTTTGTCAGATTGGATTCCTCTCCTGTTCCAGTTGCGCTCCTCAAGAAGTCTGTGACCTCTTAGACCACATTAAATTTG
This sequence comes from Rhinogobio ventralis, assembly GCA_039654625.1. Lineage (NCBI taxonomy): Eukaryota > Metazoa > Chordata > Actinopteri > Cypriniformes > Gobionidae > Rhinogobio > Rhinogobio ventralis. The sequence continues at coordinate 29,405,693 of CM077194.1, forward strand.
TGATAGTATATTTTGTAAGGGGCTAATCCATAGGAAAATTGGCACGTCCACAGGGTATAAACTGTTCGGTTCTGCTCCCAGACTATGAATGGAAAAAGGCTTTGTGATGCAGAGACATCTTTTGGAGGAAGTCCCAGTTGTTTAAAGAGGGAACTGTTTCTAGATGAAAGTCTTCTAAAGCCTCCTTTCATCAATGACATAATGAAAGACCATATTTGAGATCCCTGTCTGCCTTTATGCTTGCTTTCCATAGGGATTTTTATTGTTAAAAGCAAGATGGCTAGAACCTTTCTTTGAAGCTGAGTGCTGTTCATGGGTGGCAATGTGGCCGTTTCAAATGAGAAGATACAGTGTGCAGCTCTATGTGAATTTCACTTTCTGCCCATGTGAACACATACATACTCCTGTCAATTTGAAAACAATAGGATGTTCTATACACATTGTGTCCCTCATTAAATATTTATTCTGTTCTCTTTGTTTTGTACATGAATTTGTTAGTCAAGTCACCTTTATTTATATAGCGCTTTCTACAGTGCAGATTGTTTCAAAGCAGCTTCACAGTGTTAACAAGAAAATAATGCAACAGAATTTGATTTGGTTCTTACAGCCGCTCTGGAGAAAATGGTGATGTCATCCAGCTCATTTCCATTATCATATAGTGTCAATGCGGGCAGATCAGTAATATAGTTGAAATGTTAGCAACAACAGGCTTGGTTTCTGATTACTTGTTACAAAATAAAACCGCTATAAAAAGGATAGATAGACCCAAAGGTCATTTACTTGCCCTCATGTCGTTCCAAACCTCTATGACTGACTGACTTCTGTGAGACACAAAAAAAATGTGTTTAGTGTTTAGACGTTCTTCAAAATATCTCCTTTTGCAGAAAAAAGGAAATCCATGCAGGTTTTAAAAAATTGTGGAAACGAAGATGTGTACGTCCAGGCCTTTGTGGACATATGGTAGAAGCCTTCTCAATTTGCACCTTGCTGAGAAAGCTTTCCACATTGGGATCAAAGCTCAGTTCATGGTGAAGGGAACTGTCCCTCTCTCTCTCAGGCTGTAAAATCCACACTGCCACGGCCGCCTGTTTATACAGAGGAAATTACTTCCACTTTGCTGCTTGGTTAGAATTGTTTGCAAATCTAATCTACCCCCTTTACCATCGCTCGCTCCAAGCCTACCAAACATCTCTAGAATCTTTCACTATATGGGTTACTATGACTTTTTAGGCTGGTTTCTAAAACTGCTTCTGGTAGATATTTGTTTTGTTGTACATAAAGTTGGTTCTTGAAAAGCAAGATTTTGTAATTTCTGTTTCATTGCTTACAATTTTTAGTTTCTTAAAAAAAAAAATCATATTGCAAACTTTTTAATGGTAGTGTGTCTTCAGATTCACTCACTGGCTAGTTTATGATTTGTGTCATAATTAAACATGTTACTTATATTGTTAAACAATATGCAGACAGAAATGCAATCCTGCATTTAAATTAGTCATCGGTTATCGATGCAAGTTACTCATTCAAGTAGGTTCAGTAAAATAAGGTTCATAATTTTGATATTAGTCAACTTTGCTTGCTCTAGTAATCCTTTCTTAAGATTAAATGCTGCTTTCTATCTCTTCAAAACGCTTAAAGGTGGAATATGTAACATTTTAGCACTAAAATATCCAAAAACCACTAGTGTTATATATTTTGTTCAGTTGAGTACTTATAATATCCCAAATGTTTCCAACTATTTGTAAATCGTGAGAAAATTGCTATTTTAACCAAGGAACCGGGATGTGTGAGGGAGTCGCCTGTCAATTGCTTCATATCTGCGTTATCCTCGGTTTCCGGTTTTATTTAGCAGAAAATGCTTTACTCTTACTGCAGTGTGCAACAAGTGTCATAGCAGCCGCCGAGCGAGCGCACAGAGTAACATAATTTTCAACACACTTAAATGTGTCTAATATGATAAACAGAGCTGCATTACTTCATACTCATGACCGGAAATGGCGCCGGTGACTGTGGCATAATAAAACTCCCGCTGCTCACGAGGCGTGTGTTGCGCAATCGCTCCAGCGGCCTTGCTCAGCTCACACAACACTCGGTCCTACTCTGCTTCATACTACAGTAACGTTAATAATCCCATACATGAACATGATTTCTGCCTGAGTCCTATCCCGATTCTTTTCCACCGGCTGTGAGGTAAAGACCACATGTCCCAAGATTCTGCGCTCAAACTTGGCGTCATCAAACTATGCCTTTGTTTTGAATAGGCGACCTCTAGCAGACGAAAAAGTTACATAAAAAGAGTTGTTTGCACTCAGAATTGCCTTCCTTTCCGTGCAGTGTTTTAATCACCTGCATTTGATGCCTCATCAACTTCATCTTTGTTCTTTCTCTTGGTGGAATATGAGGTACATCAAATCAAATCAGTCATTTTCCATCATATGCAGTAAATGTCCCTTCAGTTAAAGCCTTTTCTCATAATAATGCACCCTTTTTTTGTCCTGCTAGCCTCAAGGAGGGGGTATATTTGAGGAAGAGACTCGGGTACAAGGCAATTAAAATCAAGAGGCAGGAGGTCCTGCTCTTTTGTTGTTGTTAACTGGTCGTATCCAATCAGGGACCATCACATTGGCTTGTTGGACCGTATTCAAGACACTCATGCTGACTAGAATCAAGATAAACACCAGAATGACTTTTTTAATGAGGATGCCATCTAGACGTTCATGTTTACATATTAATTAGGAATTAATTATCTAGACAATCTTGTTGTTTTTTCCTCATTTATTTAATGATTGCAGTATTAACAACAACAACAGTAAAAAAGTGCTATTGGCAATTTTATGGAATATTGCTTTGCTTTTTGTAGTTTTGTACTTTGTACACAGCTTTGCCTTGAGCATCCACGAAAGGCCTTCTTAAAACTAGCTTTCTTTGGTCAGTAGTAGTATCAGTGAATTGCTTATAGGCTTTCCTCTTTGCTTATGAGAAAGTAATTAGTAAATACTCTTAATTAGAAGAGCAAAATGAAGGAAAAACGGCTTTATGATTTATCAAACCTGTGTAATGTGAATTGCTTGTTTAGGTTGGCTGTCTCTACATGGTTAGCACTGGGTCTTAGACTTAAACTGCTTTGTAAAATTGGTCCTTTCCTTTGTTACCCAGAATGGACAGATTGAATGGCATGCTGCATTCTGACACTCAGTCCAAAACACCGGATTAAGAGGAACACCTGGTCATTTGACGATTCTTTTATTTAGCTAGAAGCATTCCAGTAAAATAGAGAAACAAAAGATCAGGTTTACTGCATCCCTGAGAGCTCACAGCACTTTTAAGGTCATTGTCCTGAGACTATGTTGCCGCCTAACACAGTGACTTTATTGTAGTCTGTTTTAGAGTTTTGGATTGATTTCTTAGAGTTGGAGGTAGAGAAACACTTTACCCATCCATCTACTGTTTCATGTTTACATGTTGAACATGGATGGATATAATACAATACAAGTTGGCAGTTTTCCATCTTCTTCCTCAACTTGGGCAGAGTTTAAAGTTTGTTTCCCATTTCATTTAATTTTCATCTGAAGACCAGGTTGTATAATTAAATGCAATTTTTTAAATGTCACAGTGAGACAAATGGTGGCCCTTATTATTTATTTCATGCATGTAAGTGGCTGATGAAATCACTTCACTATCCATTTTTAAAAGTGAAAACAGCATCACACAGTCGTTCCAACTTATCAGGTATATCTAAGCAGTGTCTCTGTATGGCTCTTCACCATGACTTATCTTTATTCATCAAAATGAAGGTAGATGTTCATCAATATGAAGGTTTCACATGTAGCAGCATGAAGAGAAAAGGGACTCAAGGGAGCAAAGATGCAGCTGGGATTAGTGGGTGCAGAGGAAAAACATTCTCAACGTGTCAGTTGTTTCACAGAGGTCTTTTTGTTCTTTGTGACGTATGACATACCCACATTTGCAAGTGACATTCATTTTTGTAAATTTGGTGTACTCTTTACATAAATGTGCCATTTGACAGTGAAGTTAACATAAGTCAAATAATATACTATTTTCTATCAGACTGAGCCATAGTTGACTTCCTCTAGCTTCCTCTACATTCAGTGGGTTGACATGTACAGTTACAGTCTTCATCTGTCTGTCGAAATATACGACACATTACGTAATGGAATATTTGAAGGACACAGAGCATCACTTATGTCTATAGGAGCAAGCCAAAACCATTTGCTGTATGATTAAAGGTTGGAATATGCTGGAAGAATACGAAATTCAGAGCCAGTCTGCAGATTTTGGGCAGTCTAAATCTGTAAACTCAGACTGGCCAAAATCTGCGGACTGGCTCTGACTTTCGGCAACTACTGTTGACTTCTCCAGACTATAAATCGGGGCAAAAAGTCTTCCAGCGTATTCCAGCCTTTAATCATACTGCACATGGCCTTGGCTTGCTCCTATAGACATAAGTGACTCTCAGTGTCCTTCAAATATTCCATTACGCAATTTGTCATGTATATCCCTATTCAGATGAAAATGTATCTCTTAATGTGTGCACCATGTTCTTTGATTAACATGACAGACAGCAGCAGGAATATTGGACTGCTGTCCCTACAGAATACTACAGAAATTAAAGTAATCAAATGTAAAATAACACATTCAGTGTTTTTACATTTGATTACTTTAATTTCTGTAGTATTTCTTCCCTGAATAGAAACCCATTTAACCTGAGAAATTTAATTTCATAGCTCTCTTTATTCTATTGCATTTATTTGAGCTGTTTATATTTTATTACTGGCTTTTTACTTGTTTTTTTTATGAAAATAAAACGTTGCGTTGAAGAAAAGTAGATTTTTGTATATATATGTTGTCAATTATAGTTCTTAGAAAGAAAATCGGTATCGGCAGATCATACTAACAAAAAAAAAATTGTATTATGTTTTTAATAAAAAAACGTTTCAGAAAAAAAATTCAGTCACATTGCTGTTGTAGCCAATACAGCACAGTGACATTGAATTCGAATTTGTGCCATCAAATCTACACTAGAAAGAATGCCCCCTGGGAACTCTCAGAAATGTTATGCTTGATGTTGCCTGCTCTAATTGGTTGTTTTGATGGCTGTTCATGATAGTTAATGTAGACAGGAGCAAAAAAAGACACTTGCTGTATTCGGAACCACATACTATTACTATTCCTGCCATAGAAAAATATGATAAAAATAGTAGTAAGAGCAGTATGTGGTTCTGAATTCAGCAGCTGAGTCGATTATTAGCCATAGACTTTTTATAAAAGGATTCCAGCAGGTCTGGTTTGAAGTGAGGAAAAGATATTCAGGGAATGAACCCTCCTGATCTCCCCTACACTGACTTCTGAAGATCAGCTCTCAATGGAATGCAGTGAAGGGTAGCGTTGATAAATACTGAGCTGAAGGTTTGGGACAGGAACAGGCAGGTCTGAGGAACGTACACCTTTACTAAGGAAAGGCAAATGCCAAATAGTCCTGGGTGTGAGATATTGTGAGTGGCAGACACTGCTCAATTGAGTGCCCAACATTTATGGAAATCTGCCTTGTTTGAGATCTTTCTTTATACATTTTAACCCTAGTCATGAAGTAGCTGGTCTTTTGTTGTTAAGAATGTGGAATATATAGTCAGGTTGACGGCATATTGAATTTAACACAGGTGAAAACGAGGCTGTTAGGGATAAACTTAAAGTGTTTACAATGGCGCACACAGTATAAAGGTTCTGGATTGTGTATTTTCACAACTCACAACTTCTAAAACAGTTTTGAGTTTTTGTCTACTGAAAGTTTTATTTGGAAAGATTCGTCAGCTGAACAAACGGTATGTTGTTAAACAACAGTACAATCGATAAAATGCACTGTAATCCTATCCCTCAGCTTTAGTTTTATATTCTGATAATATACAAATGGCTGGTGTTCGATTTATTTAGTTTATTATAGCAGTACTGGATGACCTTGAACAAAGATGGTAGAACTCATATTGTGTCAGCTGAGCAGCTGGCATTGATATGAATGGGAATAGTAAAATTTTCTCCAGGTATTATTGACCTCCTTGCTTACAAAGTAACAAATAAGCCGTTATTTAGGCTGTGTGTGTGTATATGTGAACTCTAATATATTTAACAGCCCACATTTGACTGTATGTGTTGCAGCAAGCTGACAGCCTACAGAGAGCTTGGTTGACTGACCACTGATCTCAGGTTTCAGGTGAAGGTGTCTACCTCAGCCTGTCGGACTGCTTGAGTTACCCCATCAATGTCAGCTAGACTGATGTCCTCCTACACACTACCTTTAGGTGTCCAGTGGTTACATGCTGATGATTTGTCTGAAAGCAATAAAACTTTAGGAATTAAGACAGGATGATATGGAGGGTTAATCTGAAATATTTAAGAACAGGTAGTTTTGTGTAACATCCTTTCAGTAATTAGTCTTTGTTGTACAGACTGTACAATGAAAGCCTCAATAATTTTCCTTTCAGAACTTTCCATTTTTTAAAGATGCATTCAGTAGGCCTAGTTGTTTAGTTAGCATTAGCATCACTGTTCTTTGTGTGCTTTAAGTGGCAGTTAGTGATGGGTTGATCATGAATGATTAGTTCATTTTGAAAGAATCTTTAATATGAACAAGAAGTTGTTTCAGAGAGTGATTCGTTAATTTTGTGTTGACCGCGCATGTGCAACATCCCATAGGTTCTGTACAAGAAACCGAAATGATTAGTTCTCCTCTCGAGTCTTCGGGTCCAAGTTGTTTGTTCTTTTGTCAAGTCACCGCCCCATAGGCTAAGGCTATGCAGACGATACCGGAAACAGAAATTATTAGTTCACCTCCCGAGTCTTCGGGTCTGAGTCATTCATTAATTTGTCACATGACGTGGCGGCCATATTGGATTCAGAAATTAAATAATAATTCCCAATAATTCCGTAGTTAGTAGGGGTGTGAAGAGATCTTGTGATATTAAAATGTGACGAGATTTCTCGTCAAGGTGAAAAGCTCAGATCGGGAGGTGAGGTGACTGGAGGTGGGATTGAAGACCCAGCTAAGCAATGAATGAATAATTTCTGTTTCTCATAATTTGGCCTTGGCTGTATTATAGATTTTTCTTATTCTAAATGTGATCAATGTTTGCGTAAATTAATGTGTTGGGGAATTTGGCTATTAACATGTAAAGCCCCATTCACACCACCAGCAACTTCGCTGTATATCGCTAGTCTCTGTACTGTGAGACGCTTGGGCGTTTCTAGTGCTATCGCTCTAATGTTATTGGTAGACTGCACATCTGGCCATATCTTTAGAAAATGCAATCACAAATGATAAACTGAAATATCATTCTAATTTGATTAGACTTAAAAAAAAAAAAAAAGTAAAGTAGCATTCTGCTGTTGGAGAGTGTCGCGATATTAAAATACAGAAGTGCTCAGTGCATTAAGTCATTAACCAGAATAACGATCAATCAATAAATGAATTAAACTCACTCATACTGTCAAAAATTACTAAAACTCGAAATTTGACAAATAACCAATTAAATAACCAACAAGTGTTTAAATTACCACTTTCAGTCATTAATTGGTGAACATAATTGGTTCATTATTGATGCTGAAAATGGGATGGACATCCTTGTTTTGGCTATTCTTAAATTTTTCAGCAAAACGTTTGACTTTGTTACTTGAATAGTCTATATGCTTCATATAGAGAACTATAATAATAGAGATCACCCTTTCTTTCATTTTTTTTTTTTCATTTTTTTTTTTCTTTTCTTCAAAGACCAAGCTTTAAACTTGTTGACAGCACTTTATTTTTGAAGTGAACTTTTGTCTGTTTGGTGATTGGATTCACTGTTTTGGTCAGCCTCCTTAAACTGAACGCGTGGTGTGTCCGGTGTCCGATACTTCGGCAAACTCCGGCACTCTGTGGCACTTCTGGCTTAACTGTTGCATTGTCAATACAAGATCTTGACCAAAAATGTATGCACCTCTTGATGGAAATAAATGTTGTGATGTTATTTCCATCAAGAGGTGCATACATTTTTGGTCAAGATTGTATTGACAAAGAGTCAAGCACTCTAAAGCACTGTAAAGTCTACTCCAGCACATCCCAAAGTCTTTCAATGAATTTAAGGTCTGGATTCAGAGGTGCAAATTCATGTGTGAAAATGATTTTTCATGCTCCCTCCCAACCATTCTTTCACAATTTGAGCCTGATGAATCTTGACATTGTCATCCTGGAATATGGTCATGATGTGTCTTCCTACATGGTTGTTTAAGAAATGAAAAGCTACACATTCTATCAATTAGGGTTGGAAGAACTGTTGCCAAACATATAACATGCTAGAAACATAATAACCACTGCAATAATGATCCAATCATAGACTCTTAAACATGTGCCTATTTAAATCCAAACAGTGACTTTCTTTTTTGGCCAGGCAAAAGTATATGTATATGTATATGTATATGTATATGTATATGTATATGTATATGTGTGTGTAGATTGTTTCTATATATGTTTTGTTTGTGCAAATAACTTTTATTAATATTTATAAGTGAATCACATGGAACATGTATATTAAAAAATCCATGTTATGACCCCTTTAAATCAGACTGTCCTTTCTCCTCTAAGCCATGCTTTTTGTTTGCAGCTGTTGTCTGCCTTCCTCCCTCTGAAATAAACTTTTAGATATCCAGCTAACAAAGTTCTAGTACAGTAGTTAAAGCAACAGTTCACTCTAAAATTAAGGGTCATCATTTACTTACACTCTCATGCTGTTCCATATCCATATAGTGTTATTTTTCTTCGTTGACTTCCTGCAAATACTTGTTGTGAACACCCAGTTAATTGCTAAACATTTAGCAATTGGCTTGATTTCTCAGTGATCTTATCTTAACCGGTACAAGCATGCTGCCACAAGCTTGTTCCTTATGTTGAGCTCTAAAACATGCTTTATGTTCTAATGTGTGATTTTAAAAACCACAAGAACAGCTTGCTAATGTTTTTTCTTAAAAAAAAAAAAAAGAAATAATTTTTTTTTACTTCTCTGAATTGATAGCAACATGCTTGACCTAACCTGAAATGGTCTCTCTTGCACTTTTGTCCCCCCATATTTACCTAATTTCAAGCCGAATTTGATACTGTCATGTTTCTGCTTGATATTAATCTGAAATAACCAGGCTGTCTGTGTCTGTGTGGGATTTAGTGCTTGGCCTCTCTGAGCGCCGTGCCGAGCTAAAGCAAAGCCCAGTTCATAATAGTCCTCTCAGGTTTCTGTTTTCACTAATAGGGGCAGGTTCACCTAGGTAACCAAATTTCCATCTGGATTCAAACTTCTAATGTGTCTTTTTATCCTTCCCTTCATGCTTTCGAGAAAAAAATCAAACAAGTTAGTTTACTGAAAGAAAAATCACAACAATGTTTTGTGCATTTGTTTAAACGGCCGAGCAGGATCTCACCACCTGCTTTGTTTATTGAAATGAACAGGCCACCTGCACGTCAACACAAGCTTTTTAGCTGATTGATTTCAAATATTTCTGAGGGTATTTTTATTGGAATAGGGAAATTCTATGGAAAAATCATAGTCGCTGATTCAATTCACATTTATTTGTATAGCGCTTTTTACAATACATATCGTTTCAAAGCAGCTTCACAGAAAAAAGCATGTGTCTACATTACAATTTAAAGTGGTTTGTTATCAGTATGTATTTCAGAAATGTTCATATACAAAGCACACAATTAGCTAACAATGTATTATTAATCGGTATTAAAATAAATTAAGGCAGAGACAATGGGCTAAGTGAAATAAGAATACATGTTGTTAACAATGATTAGAGTATATAGGAAATTGAGCATGGGTGCGTGTTGATGCAGAGCTGCGTCATCTGAAGTCCTTGCAGGAGTTGGAGTCGTCTCTTCACAGGTGATGGTCATCTGAAGTCTTCATAAGAGGCTGGATCCAGACTGGAGCTGACGGACTCTCTAGTTACCTTTAATTTAGATTTAAACTGGGAGAGTGAGTCTGAGCCCCGAACATTATCAGAAAGGCTGTTCGAGAGTTTAGGGGCCAAATATGAAAATGTTCTCCCTCCTTTAGTGGACTTAGATATCGTAGGTACTACCAGAAGCCCAGAGTTTAGTGATCTTAAAGAGTGAGATGGATTATAGGGCGATAGGAGATCAGTTAAATACACGGGAGCTAAACCGTTTAGGGCCTTATAGGTCAGTAGCAATTCTTTATAATTGATACGGAACTTAACCAGTGTAGAGATGATAAAATTGGTGTTATGTGATCATATTTTCTTAACCTAGTAAGAACTCTAGCAGCTGCATTTTGGACTAGTTGTAGCTTGTTTATTGAGGATGCTGGACAGCCAGCTAGTAATGCATTACAGTAATCTAGTCTAGTGGTGATGAATGCATGAACTAACTTTTCTGCATCAGAGACAGATAACATGTTCCGCAGCTTAGCGATGTTTATAAGGTGGATGAAGGCTGTTTTTGTAACATTTGAAATATGATTTTCGAAAGACAGGTTACTGTCTAATATAACACCCAGGTCTTTAACTGTAGTGGATGAAGTAACAGTCCATCCCTCTAAATGAAAATTATATTCTAAGAGATTCTGTGTACAGGTTTTTGGTTCAATAAGTAATACCTCAGTCTTATCTGAATTTTAAATTACAGATCATTCAAAATTTCATATCTTTAACACACATTTCATATCTTTAGTGCTGAAATATATAACTGAGTATCATCGGCATAACAGTGGAAACTAATTCCATGTTTTCTTATAATATTACCAAGTGGCAGCATATATATTGAGAATAACAGAGGGCCTAACACAAATCCTTGCGGCACTCCATAATTTAGCGACCTTATCTTAGATTTTCCCCCGTTTAAATAGACAAATTGGTAATGTTCTGATAGATACGGTCTAAACCAGTTTAATGCCTGTCCCTGAATACCAGTGTAATTTTGTAGATGATCTAGGAGTATTTTATGATCTATGGTGTCGAATGCGGCACTAATATCAAGTAAAACTAGTATTGAGATACAGCCTTGGTCAGCAGCTAGAAGTAAGTCATTTGTAATTTTAACAGTTTCTGTGCTATGATGTGGTCTGAATCCAGACTGAAATCTTTCATAGATATCGTTTTCTTGTAAGTGAGAGCACAATTGAGCGGACACAATCTTTTCTAGTATTTTAGGCAGAAATGGAAGATTTGAAATGGGTCTGTAATTTGCTAATTCATTTGGATCTAGTTGTGGTTTCTTAATGAGAGGTTTAATAACTGCCATCTTGAACAGGGGACATGACTTTTGACTGCAGTTAGCAGTCACAAGTTACCAATCTCATGAGAAAATGTAAATATTTTACATTGACAAATTGGTGGCTCATTTGTATGCCTATGATTTGAGTAGTATGAAAACTGCATTAAGAGATTGAGAGCAAGTCTTACAGTCCTCATGTAAATTCTACTTGTACATAACCTAATCAATACAACCAGTCAATTTTATAAATAATAGTTTAACAGGTAAGGCGATGGTAATGTTGTCGGGAGCCAACCAAGATGTTTTAGTTTGGCTTAAAGGATACGTAACACACACAGTTTCTGCCAATCTCATGTTAATCTTGAGTACCTATAGAGTAGTATTGCATCCTTCATATCTCCGAGGAGTCTTTAGTTTTATCATATTTATAAAAGACAGATACGCTGTACCGATTATTTCCGAAAACAGCCAAGCTTGTGCAGGTGTGCAGTGGGCGGAGCTGAAGAGACACGAGCACACACGCGCAGAATACATCATGTGCCTGGATAATTTTTCGATTCACTATATGTGTTATGTTCGTGTCGTTTACATAATATGCACAGACATTTGATGTACTTTCACTCACCGCCTGCGGGTTCGACTCAGGACCGGGAAAAAACAAACACACTTGCAGAACTCCATGGGAAAACAAACTGCATCCACTGTTTCCTTATCGCTGGATTATTTGGGAAGCTGAATAAGGTCTATCTTTCCCTCACAACCAAAATCACACTTCTTCAGTGACATTTGTTGATTTCATGGTCTAAAAAAAATGACGGCACTGCCGACGGCTCCCATAACCCGAACAAAGCTCGTTGATGGGCGTGCTCTTGCTCTAGCTCTGGTTGATGTGCACATGTGCTCATCCGGGAGAAGTGCCCATACAAGGAATTCCACCCTTTGACGTCATACAGGGCCATACTCGAATAAAACTTTCCGAAACGTATTTGAATCCTGAAGAAGTGTATTTGGCACAGAAATACTCGTCATACATTTTGGCCATGATGAGCATGAGAATCCAACTCTTTAACAGTGCAAGTCAAAATGCATGAAATAGCATTAGACCCCCCCCCCCCCCTTTAAACTGCATGACAGCACAGTGAAGTTGCGCTTCCAAGTTAGTGCAATCGTGACATTGCAGAGAGAGTGCATTCGCAGATGTACATGGATGCAAATATGGAGATTTAATCTCACAGTAATCTCAAGGAATGGTTTGCTACATTTTATGTATTTGAATTTGCATACTGCACTGTGTAAAGTCTTTTCTCTTGCCAAGAAAATTATTATTCGTTCTCAAGAGAGGGAAAGTAAATGTCCCTGATAAAATGTCTAATTAATGCATTCTTATGGAAATATGAAAAATGATCACGATCACAATGTATCTTGGCAATACTGTATCTTGAAAAAACACTGAAAATGTTTCATTAATTTATCAAGACATGATACGTGTATGTTGCTGCTTTGTTTAGCCAGTGTAAAAACTAAATGTAAAAATGAGAAGTTGCCGCATTTAGACTTTAGACTTTCAGATAAACATCTCTTTTATTTTCTGAGGCACAGATACTTGATTGTTTTACAGTCAGATGCATTATGTATTATGTGAGAGTGTTTGACTGTGTAAAACACTTCCAGGGGCTTGTGGTGTGATGACTTGATTAAAAATTCCTTAACCTCAGGCCTTGGCAGACAAGTCTGCTGTACAGTGACAGACCTCTCCCTGAGAAGAAAATTAATACTGTCTTGATCTGGAAAAGCAACAGGGAACTGGTCATGTTTAAAAGGATTCAGTAGCTTTGAATGAAATTTTTTTTAAAGATTCACAAATCTTCATCCTACTTTTCAACTTTGATAATCCCCATTAAACCTGCCTTAAGTATCAGAATTTAGTCTTGCGTTTTATCCTTATTTATTTCTAAATATACATTATTCCCCCTCTCAGTAATACCAGATTATGCGCAAGTCCCTCTAACAGCTCCAAACATTACGTGTTTGTGTGGCTACGTGACAGAACCCCTATTGAGGAGTCTATTTACAGACTCCTCCACATGTCCACAGCGAGAGGAGGGTCCCTGGAGTCAGCTTTGCGGTTGATAGACAATGCTTCTCCTAATTTGATCAGTGCTCATTGATTCGTTAAGCCATGCTCGCAATTACTGAGCTCATTCCCAGGCATTCCTCTAGTGTCAAGGTCATGAGCCGAGCTGTGTTCTATAAAATCAGTCCACTTGGGGTGCCATGTCTAATGGACCCGGGCAGCTTGTAGACCAGAAAGAGCATATGACTTCTCTCCAGCTGCCCATTGTGTGGGTTTGCTAATGCCGATTACTGGGTTCAAAGTTTTAGAGCAAAAAATCTCTTTTTAATAGATTAAAAATCTCTTTAGAAATATTTCTGGAAAATTTAGAGGGCGAAGTCCATTCTATGAATTGTTTACATGGACACTTTTTGCTTCAATCTGAATGAATTTATTTTGATTGAATCTGAACATAAGTTGTGTTTACATGAACTCTAAATAAAGTTATCAGGTTGATTTGCATGTTTATATCACAAGCTTCTGATCGGATTTAATCATTTGACATGTACACAAATATACAGAGTTTCCCGCTGTTGTTGCATATACTAACCATTCTAAACTCCTTTTCTTTGTTTTAAAAAGCAGACTGAATATTTATCTATTTCGGGTCCTTATTGGGAGACGACGAGTATATGCCGTGCTGCTTATATTTATCAAGCAGTAAAAACGCCCATTTCCACACCCAAAACAAGGTGTCTGGGGATAAGAGTCCGAAACAAGAACTGGTGGGATGTTGTCCTGCTCCACTTCACAGACGATGAGTGGAAAGGGAATTTTAGAATGACTGGGCACTCATTTATGACACTTTATTCAACCGGAGGAACAGCTCGTTCCGCACGTCATACGTAATTACACTATTTCTATGTCATTGCACATGCACAGTTTTCTTCAGTTTCGGTTTTCAATCAGATCAAGTGTTTATATGTCCTCTTGATCAGATTACAAAAGTAAGAAACCACCCCTTACAATCCGAGTGAAATTTTGATCAGATCTGGCCAATTCATTCCGATTGACGTGGTTACATGTGACACTTTGTTATGCTACTAGTCCGATTGCAGCTAGTGTTATTCAACTATATTTTAACACGCATGACAATCAGTGCATTAATTGAATTTCATGGAGAATAGGCGTTTGCAAAGACACGCATGTTTTAAGTATCTTGTTGATGTTTTTTCTGAACTGGTATGAGATGTGGTGCAGAATGGAAAACAATTTCAGCCTCTTAATGGAACGCTCCATCCTAGCACTGGAGATTAGTCTGTTATTGTTCACTTCCTTTTGTGTGAACCGTCCATTGACAAGGAAGGGTGGGATGTTCAGCAAAACTCCCTCTGGCAAAATGTTGAGAATTGTGAATCCCTTGTCTGCCATAACCATATCACCTGGTTGTAGGTGTTCGAGAAGTCCACAGTCACCTGTTATTGCCTTGTTTGAGGCACTCCCACCATACAGGTCACTGGCAAAGGTAATTACTCCATTGGGAGCTACACCGATTAGAGCCTTCAGTGCGGTGTGTCCAGTACAATTGATTCTGTGCATCAAGCCTCTCTGTGTTACAGTACAGACAGTAACCTCTGTGCAGTCAAGCACTATCCTACAATTAGGAAACAGTCTGGCAATGATGTTTGATTCTTGGCTGTGGAAGGGATGTTGTTCTCAAGCAGACCGACATACAAAATGCCATACAGTGCACTAACGATGGTGGTAAAGATGTTGGTTACTGTGGCAGTGCTACAATCAGGGCCGTCACAAGCTCAACTGGCGCTCTAGGCAAAACACCGCCGTGCCGCCCCCACACACTCACAATTAAAGACGATCTTTGAGATGTATGTGAAAGACTGGAGATTTTGTTAATTGATAATATTGCATTAAAATAAAAGCATACAGAAGCATGTTTTCAGATTCAGTTTTCAGACCACTAGTGCAAATGCAAATTATGTTTTATATTATATAATAAGTAGCCTATATGTACAGGCCTGGAGTAGCCATCGGAAGATTCGGAAGAATTCCCAGTGGGCCGCTGATAAATTGGGCCGGTAGCACTTCGACATACGGGACGCGGAAAGCACAAGACTCTAGTTCATTTTTAATGAATGACGCACGGAAAGCGGAAAATCAGTTGTAGTTCTAGTAGCAGTGAAGCTACAGTGCGCAAGCGATGTTCGTACACCCGAAATCCTGTCACTTGCGCTTTGTAGTGGTTATAAATATTATTAATATCAATAGCCCTATATGGCATCCCAGCGAACATTGGTCCGACGGCAACATTGTGTCCCTGGCCAAAAATAGTTGGCCAGTCAACTTTCATTTTGGAACTATTTTTCAACCATGACAGGACGTGTTGGAGGGACGTCTTTTCAGCTGTCATTAAATGTCCAAATGTTAGCTGGAATATATAAATATTACGCACACAATAAGGTGAGCCACATAACTTCTCCCCCTCTTTCTCTCACATAGCTACAGCGCATGTCGGGCTTTAAAATCATTAACCATCACCAGCAGTAAAAGTAGTCATCTTTTGTATTCATGTAGGGAATTTTTTTTTTCTTTTTCATTTGGATGATATTTTTGGATGTACATCAGGGAGTTTTTCATATAGACCGATTGCGCTCTAGTGTGTGGCGGGATGGGGTGGGAGTGGTAGGCTACTAGAATGAAGGAAAGTTAATTTAGATTTAGAATAACTGATGGAGTGATAATTTGATGATGGAAGTGCAATAATTCAAATGAATGTCCAAAATGTTTTTTTTTTTTAAAGAAAGATCTCTTCATTCTTGCCGCCCTGACTTTGCTGCCCTGCCTAGTTTGCCTATAGGCACATGTCGGGCTTGGCTACAATTAAGCCTAAGCTTCATGAAAGGGTTAGAAAATTCTGTCATTAATTACTCATCCTCATGTCGTTCCAAACCCTTAACGTTTATCTTCGGAAGATATTTTTGATGAAATCCAAGCGCTTTCTGACCATCCATTAACAATCTACACAACTAAAACTTTCATGCCCCAGAAAGGTAGTAAAGATATCGTTAAAATAGTCCATGTGAATACAGTGGTTCAACCTTAATGTTGTGCAGTGGGTGCTAACGTTAGGCAATTGGGAGTTTCACGTAAGAGCAAAAAAGTTTGCCGTATGCAGATTTTGCTTATGTTCAAGTTAGTCAAGCATATTCACCATACTGGCTGACAGAAAGCTGCTTGGTTTGAAAGTGACTGACTTATGTGTGAGCTGTGCTTCGCTATTGACAATGGACAATGTACCTTTTTTTGCCTGTCAAATTTAGCTGAAATTGTGCTAATTTGACTGCACTTTAAGACTTTATGCTTATTTAGTTGACCAGCTGCTTCATTAGTTTACCTGTAGGAAATTATATGAATGAACGCATAAATGTAAAGAAAAAAAATTGACAAAAGGACTTACAGTATTGATGCAACGTGAGAAAAATTATGATGCGTAAATAATATATGATTGCATCTGCAAGGCCCTATTGAAGACTAACTTTGTGTGTGCTTTCTGCAGACATATGTGGAGCACTCATGTTTTCCAACAAATTTTAGTCTTATTTTATTTATACTTTATGTACACTGAAAAAATTGGTGTATGTTTTAACACATTGGTTAAAATGTGAAATTTTGAAGTAGAAAGACTGAAAGGCATTTTTAGTGTAGTATTATGGGATTGTTTCAAACAGGTTATTAATGGTATATAGATAATAGTTGTAAGTTTTACCAATTTGCACATCTTCTCATATTATAGTTTTCTCATGAGTTCCTCCAGTTCTCTGAGTTCTTGTAATTACAGGGACGGGCTGGATGTGGGATTCCTGCTTTGATGTGAGCGTACAGTGACCCATAGGGTCACAATGGCGCTGTCTGTTCTCCTCCAGAGCTCACTTATCACAGCTCTCAACTTCCTGCTGAGAGCAGAGCTCCAGTGATCTCCACACAATACAGTGCATTATCTGCAGGAGGGTGCGCTAGTATTGTCATAACCTTATGACCCTTTGACCCTTCACACCATAAACAAACAAAAAAAAACAATATAAGTCAGGAGGGGCAAATGGTCCCAAGGAGCTCAGCTGAAGTTGTTGCAAGCTGTTGCAGATGATTAATTTGTGCTCCTTTTTAAGGAATCTGAAGCAATTTTCCAAAATTGCATTTCTGAGCCATATAATAATGGAAATTAATGCTCGTGGAGTGGACTGGGCATATAAAAGCGATTGAGGTAGACTAATAAAATAAAGTCTCTGTGTATTTTTGGTGTAATGATAACTTGCGTTTAGAGCTTTGCTGAAAGCTCTTACATATTTTTGTTTATACAAGTTGAAGGTTTGGTGAAATAAATTTCTCTTTCTGTGTATATTTCACATCATCTGTACACGTTCACTCTGAAAAGTTTGAAATGACTAGTCACAGCTGTCAGCAGTACCATTCAACATGTCTGAGCATCAGAAACATTAAACAGGCATCATCATGTCCATTTGCAATTCAGCTTTAGCTGAAGGGGACAGTTAAATTCATAGTATGTCAGATATCATGGATGGTGACTACAGCAGAGAACGAGCTTCTGCTTCATCCGTGTATGTTTATACATTCCTATACCCTTGTTTGTTGTGTTCTTTTTATTCTTTAAATGTCAGCGGATCAGTCGACATCAATATCTTTTTCTTTCCCCAGGCAGTGCTTCTCATCTGTTAAAAGGGTTTACTGCATGCTTTATTTAGAGATCATAAGCTCTGAAAACTGTGGGTCTTCTCACATCTCAACAACAGGTGATCTTTTTGTTTGTTTCTTCTTCTTTTTTTCTTACTGAATGAGCCAGCCATTTTGGGCAAACGAATGACAGAAGGCTGTTGTTTTATTAAGTCAGTTTGGCCTCAATGTCTTTGTTTTTTTTCTGCCATGGGTGTTTATTTAGAGGCTTGTTCGTGGTTTTACTTTAGTTGCTTGTGTGTGAATCCTCAGACCGAGACCTTTTGTGAACATACTGGATTTGTCAAGGGTTAGATGCTGCTGACATGCTGTCAACCACAACACTCATTATACCTTTCAGTTTGAGCACAAATAAGGGTTCATTTACAGACTATAATGTCTCTTTCAAAAGAACTAGGGAAAGCACCACAAACACACTTAAATCTGGTAAATGATTATTTTGCTGTCCTCAGCTAACCATTTCAGTTATTCTTGTTTTGTAGTCTAAACCGCTTCTTTTCATGTCGTCTTTATGAATCTCAGTTGGGTTATTATACACTATTGTTTAAAAGTTTTGGGTTGTTAAGATTTTTTATTGTTTTTGAAAAGTCTCTTATGCTCTCAAGGCTTTGATTTTAAAATACAGTAATACTGTGAATTATTACTATTTAAAAGTTTTTAATATGACAAATCAGAATTTCCAGCATCATTACTCCAGTCTTCAGTGTAACACAATCCTTCTGAAATCATTGTAATATAACAGTCGTGCTGCTTTTACATATTTTTTTTTAACTTTTTTTTCAGGTTTCTTTGAATAGAAAGATTAAAAGAACAGTATTTGGGTAGTTGACAAATAAGCAGTAAAAATTCATTTTTTTGTAAAACACCACTTTTGAAGAAAAATGCATATTGTTTTGTAGTGTAAAGTCTGATGTTTGAGAAAATATAAGGGATCTTTGTCAATTCTTCCACTCTTTCTTGAAAAATTTTACTAAAATGTGTCCTATGGTGTGACAGAAAGAATTAAGAATATAGGGATGTCGCACCAAAGTACAACAGAAATTAACACTTTTATAGTGGTTACAAAAAAGTTAAATATTCAAACAATTCTGAGACAAAATCTTACCATGAGCATGTGTCATGGGCTTCACAGTAACGTGACCTTGAATGGGGTCCTTCAACTAATTAAAGGGATAGTTCACCCAAAAATGAAAATTAGCCCATGATTTACTTACCCTCAAGTCATCCTAGGTGTATATGACATTCTTCTTTCGGATATAGGGCCCACCCAATCGTTCCAATGATGGCTTATGATTAGCGGGTGAAGGTTTCTTGCACGTTCTGTCTTTTCAGCGGGGCAAAGTAATTTTAATTCCAATATACCTTTATCTGACTCTATTTTATCATGACCTCGAATTTAGGTTAGAATGCCAATTGGTTATTTGGTCGTTTGTATAATAGTTTAACTACACGTTTGATTAATCTGTTTTACTCTTTATTGAAATTATACCCGTTCATCCGGATCTTAATAACACTTTGAATCTCGCACCAGCCGGATTATGATCTCTTTATCACAAACCCGTCAGTCTTGGTCACTAGACAGAGGTGATTAACTGATATCCTAGACGCCCGTGCTCCGCGTTGATCATTCTAGAATATTTTTTCTTCAGTTCCCTTAGATCTGAACTAATTAATGCAAGACTATATCTAATCAGAGGCCATGACCATTACCATAGAACCAAGTGACCAACTTAACTTCCTCTAATGGCAACTTTACATAATCATGCCGTGGTTTCCCACGTACACGTAATTAGAATAATATTACAATAATCAGGAGATTTGCAGTGTTATTGACTTAACGTAATCTACTAGAGTTAATAATTCCAGAGTAAGTCAGAATAAATAAATGTAATAATTTATTATTAGTCAGGTAAATGTATCATGCCACTTACATAATCAATTCAAAGATAATCGATACATAACATCAAATGCTCTCAAGTAAAGAGTAAGAAACTCTGAAAAATTTCTGACCTCAAGGAAATAGGATACATAATGCATAGCATTACATCTGGTTACAGAATCGCGCCCTGACCCTTCTGCAACATCTCCTTAAATACCAGACCAAGACTGAAAATGTAAACATGAGTTCACAATGGGAATTTGCATTAATCAAGTCTCCAGACCTGTAGTTTACACCTTATTGAGGACAGGAGGTAAAGACCAATTGGCAGAGGACACACCCACACACAATAAGCAAAATATCTCTAAACTCTTAAAACCTTTGTTACCTTTTGCATTACTTCTGTGAGAATGAGACCTTTGTACCAGTCACACAGAGACATTTCAAATGATACCAAACATGTATAATACTGTATAGTACTTGTTTACATTAACCCATATAGATTTTGGGTGAATTGTAAAGGAGAGATGGGGGAAGAGGCAGTGAAAGGAAAGACATGTAAATTAAGGCAATTCTTGGATGAATAACTCTGTGTGATGTCGTCTTGGATCGGGACGCTAAATGCACAAGTGTGAGTTCAGATGTTAATTTCCTTTGTTTTCTCAGAGAATTGACATCTCCTACAGTTCTTCTGGTTTCTCCAGTCTTACACAGACAAATACAATCGGAATTATATTTAAAAATATCCTGGTGCTTCCTAGCTTTATAATGGCATTGACTTGTTGGTTTGTTTTTGAAGTCCATAAAAGTGCATCTGTCCATCATATAACTGCTTCACAGGTATACAGTCCGGGGGGTTAATAAAGGCCTTCTGAAGCGAAGTGGCACGTTTGTGTAAGAAAATTATCCATATTTAAAACTTTATAGACTATAATAACTAACTTCTGGTGGTCAGCGGTATGCACACATACATGCCACTTTGCTTCAGAAGGACTTTATTAAACCCCCGGAGCCATGTGGAGCAGTTATATGATGGATAGATGCACTTTTATGGACTTAAAAAACAAACCAACAAGTCAATGCCATTATAAATCTGGGAAGAGCCAGGACTTTTTTTTAATATAACTCTGATTGTATTCGTCTGAAAGAAGAATGTCATATACACCTAGGATGACTTGAGGGTGAGTAAATCATAAAAATATAAATTGTAATTTTTGGGTGAACTATCCCTTTAAACTTGCCAGTGGAATTGCCCGATTTAAAATCAGGATATGACATCACACCGGCGGACACAATGTATCCTACGCTTTTAGAAATATATGGATGAGAAAAATGATTGTCATTTACTAAAATAGACACTTGTAAAATTATGCCTGAGGTATTTATTAGCATTTGTATGCTTTTCTTTTTAATGTATAAAAGCTGTAATTTATTGAACCATGCTTAGGACAGTCACACCATAGGATTAATATGTAAAAAGCAATATGTAAGATTTAGCTAAAAAATTTAAAAATGCAGTTTTTATAACAACAGGTCAATGTAAGACATATAACCCAAGGTTTATTTTTCTCCATTATGCCACCTGATGGAGTTTTGGTTCCTTGCCACTGTCGCCTTTGGCTTGGCTTGCTCAGTTGGGGACACACAATTTTCAAATAAATATCCAAATAAATTTAATTACTAAATTAAATTAACTATGTCAACTACATTACTTGAATATATATGATAATTGAAATGAGCTAATTACATCACCAGCTGTACAGCCAAATCAAATTCTGTTGCATTATTTTCCTGTTAACACTGTGAAGCTGCTTTGAAGCAATCTGCATTGTAGAAAGCTCTATATAAATAAAGTTGACTTGACTTAAGACAAAGAAATGTTTAACCATTTACTGCATTTTAAATGATGACAATACTAATTATATAAATTTTTATCTTGTGTGACAATGAAAATGTCATGTCAACAACCCATTTATTTGGGAAAACCTTTGTATGTCTTTACTGTCAAATGAATATGACCTTGCTGAAAAAAGGAAAAACGCCTTACTGAACATTGATTGACTGATATATGCCGATATGGGAAGCATGTCAAAGCCCAATCGAAGTATTCATGCACCTCTTCACACTATTGTTCAGCCCATTTCTGCCTCAGTTGTTCTACAGGAAGCAATTAAAATATTTACTGCCAGATTGTGTCTAGTGCATCCGTTCTAGTCATGAGAGTTTTTACAGAGCAAGCTTCAGTGTTCTGACAGTCCAACAGATCCCATGGGGAGAATTGGATGGGTGGAAAAGTGTGTGTGTGTGTGTGTTGGATGGCAGTTACAGGGTTTAAATGTGGGGGTTTCCTTAAACTGGCTTCGTCTACCAGTGGCTTACCCAGATGGGATCCTCACAGTTTCTCTTCCTCAACTGTGGTGAGACAAATCACTTCACTGTGACAACACCATTATCTGCGTCTTTCCCACACTTGCTGCCAGTAAACAACCAGAATCTGTTAACCTATTTCAGACACCAAATATCTTTTTATTTCTCTTTTCTTTCTTTTTTTTTTTACCTAAGACTTTAGGTGTATTTGGTGGGTCAGAATTGTTAAGGTTTCTACTTCATTTCTTTTCCCACCAAGCTCTCCTCGGGTCTTTCATTTTCAGATAACATTACACGGCTTATCAATTAGCCATGGGAATACTTTGTTCTGCGTGTCATTCGACCTTAAAGAGCATCTCTCGGTTCCTGCTGATAAGCTCATGACATATTGGTCCGCTCAATATCAGCATGAATGGCTGAAGGAAGCCATTTAACCATCTCTACAACTGGAGACAAAAGACTACTAGAGTAGTGACCGGCTAGTGGATATCCAATCTGACTCTGAGACTCAAATATTGTGGATGAACAGCTGGTCCAGTCACCGCTTAACAGATGGCTGTGCATAAACAGTGGATGAGGGTTAGAAAATGAATTCAGAGGGAATACATTAAGCCACTAACAAGATCATTTGACACATTAATGTTAATTTGTTGTTAATACATCTCTTTTTCAATCTGGAAGCTGATTTGGTAGCGGTTGAGCCAATTGTTGCTTTCCTGCTTTGTTGTTGGCATCTATTAGGGTGAGTTTTACAAAGTGTATCGGAGTACCTCCCTGAAACATATTGTTGCCTTCTTTACGGTTGCTCACTCGATTGAAAGCTTAGCGGATGAATGATTTCCCAAACTTTCACAGGGGATGCTCTGGGTCTTTGTTGTGCTGATTTCGGGCAGGGGAACAGCTGTGGAGGCTTCAGGATCATAGCGAGCAGAGAGCAAATAGATTTTTAACGCATTTCAGACAAAACCTGGTGGGATGATTGTGCTAAAGCCAACGGTCCTGAATCGGTTAAATGAAATGTACCTGAGTTTGTGCATGTTGAACCAGTCCCTTCTGCTGGTAATTGTTTTGGTTTTTTTAGGGTTATGTCCATTGGATGACAAGCAGTAAGGTGTGTCTATTCCATGCATTTCCCAGCCAAATCCACCCCCTCTCTTCCCACCCCCTGGAATGGGCCCTTTCTCATTAGCACCATTATAGCCTAGCCAGCTCAAGTGGTTAAGCCAAACAAAACCCTTTAGCCTTTAAGCGCAGCTCTAATTAATGCTGGCAAGGTGTGTTTAGCATAGGAATTTCTCCTGCTTTTTTGTAACTGCTGTCTAAAAAATTCCTGTAGTCTGTCAACAAGGAGCACCCTTTGGGTTTCCAATAAAACAATTTTTTTTAAATTTGTCTTGTAAACCGTAAACCGTAAATCTTAATTTGGAATTAGCATGTAGGTGGGAACTGTAGGAACAAAACATCCTTTGAATTATTACATTTTATTTTTTTATTTGTGTAGCAGTAACTATATTTATATATTTAATATACATTTTAATATATATATACATGCATGCATGATTATCATGAAGATTTTAAAGAAGTGGTCTGATGTATTTTTAAATGTTTCTTATTATGCATTACTATAGATACACTTATATTTTAAACTATTATAAACTAATATTTTATGTATAATATGCATATGGAAAATATATTGTATTAAACGTGTATATATAATATACAAAAATAATCAAATATATTAAGATATATTTTCTGGTTTTATAAATGTTTTAATTTTATGTAGCAGTAACTATTTATATATTTTGATATACATGTAAATTTAATTATTGGAAAAATACTGGGAACTACAGAAACAACATTTGAATTCATACATTTCTTTAAATCAAAATAAAATGTATTATTTTTGTCTAGCAGTAACTATTTAAACATTTGATGTATGTATACATATCTCTCACACACACACACACACACACACACACACACACACACACACACACACACATATATACACATATACAGACAGACAGACAGACAGACAATTACATATAAAAAAAAAAAAATTACATGAGGTTAGAAACTAAAATATTTTTTGTATTTATTTTGTTTTGCAGTAAAGTGTGGTAGTGCAGCATTCTATGTCCGTAACTCTGGGAGGCTCCCTTGGCCTCCAGCCCTCTCAAGGCTCTTTATCATGAGAAGAACGGCCACTGGGCCTCTCAGTCTGCCTGGCTCCACTGGAGAGCTAAACAAATAACTGGCTCCAGCCTGTCCTTGGTCAAATGCACGCTTGGACAGAGGTGAGGAGCTGAAAAATGCACATTGTTTTATTCAGTTCCAAAAGTGGTAGAATAAGAGGAGTAGAAAAAGACAACCATCTGTCAGACGAAAGAGGGTAAAGATAGCGAGAGTGTGTGGCTGATAGGGACTACCCACTCTCCTCATATACACCCTGTGGAGTGGAAGGGCTGGGTCATTGTTAAATGAAGCAGTGAGTGTGCTCTGCAGCAATACGTGGAGTTTCACTTCGGGTGCTTTCATGCATGTTTTACATGACTCAAAAACATTTTTTTTTTCTCTCTGATGGGAGCAGTGAGACAAATGGACTGTTGGTTTTTTGGTATGTATGTTTTTTTTCTCCATGTTTTAAATTGGTATTTTAATGTGATTTCATAGATATGGACGAAGCTTCATAGTTTCATGTATTTTAATTGTATTTGTGCTTGGGCGGGGGGGAAATGAATAAATAAAAATACTACAAGGATTTAATAATATTCATGTCCTCATGCACCCATTCACTGCAAATGTTTGAAGAATACAGGCCTGTAGATGGCAGTGTTGGCAGAAAATTGCACTTGGTTGCACTTGATTTAGTCTGCATTGAGAAGTTGATACAGTCCAGAGTGTCTGTTGGCTTCAATTATGTCCTCTGTCTGCAAGAAGACAAACATGGAAGTGTATTCACTGCTGTATTTCTGCTATTAATGAGAAGAGAAGTTGAGTAGAAAGTGTTTTGTGTTAAATCCTCTTGGAACTATTTGGTTAAAAGAATCTTCTGTTACCATACATTTTACTGGGTTTACAGCTCTCTGTGATGTATGGGTTTATTTCAGTAAACTCTGAAAATCAGCCTGTCACTAAAGTCAGACTGCTTATTAGGATTCATTTTTGGGAAATAATAATATTGGAAAGACAAAACAAGAAACTGTCAGACTTTCTCTGTTAGCTTGATCTGGAGTTTAGTTTTAAAATCTTGAAATTATAGTGCAAAAGAAATAAAATAAATATGTTCTCTGGGAGTAATTTAATGTTTAGTTTGTCAGCTTTTGTCTTCAGTGTGTTTGTTTGTGTGCCTACCTAACCATTATTTTGGGGACAACATATTTTGTACCCAGAGATGAGCAAATAAAAAAAAAAAAAAAAAAAAATATATATATATATATATATGTATACGTATACAACGTTACGTAAAATATTCTGCTATTTACATTAGCCCATGCAACCCTTTCTGTTATCAGGAAGAAAGCGTTTTCGATTAAAAAGGACAGATCTCAGCTCTTCTTCAACAGCAGTTCTTTGAAATCTGTCATTACTGCAAGTCATTGTCTCGCTCTTCCAGACCTCTTGACATTAGACTCTTAAGTAGAACAGCGGTGTTGTAATGTTTTTGGATTATTCATGAAAATGAATATGCATGATTTATTAGCTCAACAATTTCAGATGTAAGAATGAGTCTTGCTATATATACTACTGTTCAAAAGTTTGGGGTCAGTAAAATATCACTGTTTCCACAAAAATATTAAGCAGAAAAGCTGTTTTCAACATTAATAATCATAATAAATGTTTCTTGAACACCAAAGTAGCAGATTAGGATGATTTTTTTAAAGCATCTTGTGACACTGAAGACTGGAGTAATGGCTTTCCCATCACAGGAATAAATTACATTAAGTAAATAACATTTTACTTGCATTTTATAGTGTATATTTGATCAAATAGATGCAGCCTTGGTGAGCATAAGAGACTTCTTTCAAAACATTACAAAAATCTTACTGACCACAAACTTTTGAACAGTAGTTTACCTATAATCTTTCATTATTAATGCATTCCACAACAATCTATTAACCCCAATTTCTCTGTCAGCATGACGTATGAAGGTCAAAAACCTCTTTAACCTTTGACAACACTAAATAAGGTGGTTTGGAAAGGCGCAAATGGACTTTTCATATGGTCTTGCATTGAATCAGACTCATTTGTTCTAAATTGTGTCCATTTCATATACCTTTTGTTGTCTTTAAAGTAGTTTATTGATTCCAAATGTATTTATTTATTCCACATATTCCATATATATTGCACATACAGTTTTTAAGTTTCAGGGAGTTTATGAAAACAGGAAGAGGCTATAGTAGCTTTGAGTGATGTCCTTGTTACTGATAAGCAAACACTTTGCCTTCACTTACTAGTGAATCTACAGCTGTATCACAGGACGCCGTTTAAGGCGAACAGACAAGAGGGTGATAATGATAAAAATAGGGTCTACAGCCCATGCGAACGGGTCTGTGGTTATGATTAAGTCACTTTCTCTTCAGGGTTCTTTATATTTAGCTGACCTAGATCAGGTTTGGGACCGTTCAGTCTGATCTTCAGTAGAACTGGCTGTCTAGTGCATCAGCCGCTTGCAGGAGTTTGCACTCCCAGTTTGAGGTTTGACTTTGACTTTTCCAGCAAGTTGATGTCGAGTTCTTGGAATATCCTGGATACATTTGATTCAGATGAACCGGGTAATGACAATGTGGTTGAATTATTGTAATTATTTAATAAACCCATGCAGTGCTGCAGGGTTTTAGTGTGTGTCTAATTTGCATGTTAAGATGATTTCTTTAGGTTTTACATTGCTTATGCTGAAAAAAACAGACAGAATAAAAGTGGTCTGCAGTTTCAGAACCCCCTCTGTGCCTGTCAAGATAATTATAAGCTTTGAAGCTAGATTTGGAAGAAGGGGGATCCGCATGGTTGTCGTAAGTAATGGTTGGGGGCATTTGAGCCTGGGTCAGACCTTTGGCCCCCCTGCCAGAAGCCAACATGAATGCACAGGTGTGTTCAGCCCCTCTCTTTTCTGAAGTTCTTTAGTTCTGGCTTATTCAAAGCTCAATGCTATAATGAAATTCAGCTGCCTGCTTTCATGGTCAAGTTGCTGCTGGCAAATCCCCCTTTTCCCCCAACTCTTGTCTTCATAATGACTGTGGCTGATGGGAAGGGGGAAATGGTGTTTATGAGTGTACATTAGGCTTTTCCCCCCACTCTCTTAAACACTGGTGTGAAAGATCAAAAGGGTGTTTGTACATGTGAGTGTGTTTCTGGCAAATAGTTTCGAAGGGACTTAACTTGTCTTTTGCTTGCTCATTAATCTTGATTTTCTGACAGGTTGTCACATTATAGACCCTCGCTGAAAATTATCAATGGACACACCTGCAGCTCCACCTCAAACTACAACAGCAATATCCGAAACGGCCTTCCCCTGAGAACGTAAAGATCATGTTACTTTGACCCATTATCTGGAATTTTGTGATAACCGCATGAGGCTCTCTAGGTGGTCTCGGGTGGTTAGTTTGAAAAGCTTTTTGGATGGTGACTTAAACTTAAGTAAACTTAAAATCTGTTATATCGCCCTATATCACTTGTGCTTTGTGGAAAAAAGAAAAAAAAAGAGAGATATTTTTAAACAGGTGACCCCCAACCTTTCATACTCCAAAATGGACAAAACGCATTCAAGTAGCCCCCACTCCTGTGCTGTATTTCAAGGCTTTTGAAGCCATATGATAGCTCCACCATGGCTGTCATATACATAGCTGTCACATAGAGCCGCACGATTAATCGCTAAAAGATCGTGATCTCGTTTCAAACACCCACGCAATCTTAATTCTAAATGTCAACGATTCGTGTCTATTAAATCTTTGACAAGTAGCCTATGATTATTCAGATCTGCGTTTCTGATACACACAAGTATCATTATTTCTGTCTTACAATAAATTTGATTTATCACACAAGTACTGGGATAAAATGTTATAGTTCGGATATAAACACTGATGTCTACGGCAGTGATCGAAATAGAGTAAATCACCTTTTGAAACTTTACACTTCAAAAAAAGATTGCTTCAATTACATTATTATGCCAGTAATTGGTTTACAAGTGAAATAAAAATGTATTTGTCATTGAATCATTCATTCAAGAGATTCATGCAAAAACGCTAATTCATCCAGTAATGAAACAAGTGAAGTTTGAGTCATTGAATCATTCAAACAATTAAAAAAAATTATAATTCAAATGTATTAGTTTTGTTTAGTTGTATTTCTGTATTTCTTCACATTTATTTATTTGATTTATTTTTTTATTTTAGAAGTCTCTTTTTCTCACCAAGGATGCATTTATTTAATAAAAAATACAGTAAAAACATGCAATATTATTATAAATATTATTGCAATTTAAAATAACTTTTTCAGCAGCCATTCCTGTAGTTTTCAGTGTCATATGATCATTCAGAAATCATGCGCTAATATGCTTATTTGCTGCTCTAGAAATATTTCTTCTTATTATTTATACATTAGATTATTTTTTTATTTTTTTTGGGATTGAGGCAAATACAGTATGGTCAATGAATAACTTCAATTTTGAATGGAAAACTTGCTACAATTTATGTATTTTATGTATTTAATTACACTTGAAATATAGCACGACATTCAATGTTTCCCTCTAACAATTTACAATGAATTCTATGGAAGGTGTGGTGAAAAGGGCATTTAAATTAATGACATGCGGCAAGCAAAGTAGGTGTGTTTGTGCATTTTTCTAAAGCAATACACCTTACCACTCCCATTTTAAATCTGTCTCCAGCAGTGAAGCGTGTTTGTGTTTGTGTGTGTGTGTGTGTGTGTGTGTGTGTGTGTGTGTTTGAATTCAGAGCCTTGTACGGACCTGCACTCCATGTTTAAATGCTGCCTCTGGCTTTTGTGTTGTGTCAGATGACTGCCTCGTCATGCTACCCTGCCCTCACCTCTGGAGATGTGCTATACCTCCCACTAGCATGCCACGTTCTCTTGTGTAATTCCTGTATATCCTGTGTCACGTTCTGTTCATGAAACTTTTTAAAGAAACTTTCTAGCATAACATATAGACCGCAACAAGGCTTTGTACCCCCCTTCAGGGACTGGAACTGAATAGTTAAGTAGTTCAGTATAGGGCAATTTTATAAAAGGAATTTAAAGGTGGCCATTTTATTATAGTTAAATTGCTCTTTTTTTCAAATCTACCTGTTAGCAAAGTTTTAAGTGCCCTAATTTCTCAATGATGTGTTATTTAGGAGTTGTCAGCCATTTTGAGCCTGTATTTTATTTATCTTTTATAGAGTTAATGGCAAGATCCCATTGACATACCTGGAACAAGTTTATGAGAATATCTGTCCTTGCTATTAAAAATTGACTTATAAATTCAGTGGTATCTGATTCAGTCGGGACATATCACATATCCAGAGGTGTTGTCTGTGCATTTCTCCTTTTAATTTTTGTTTTTTAAAAGATTTACTCATATTCTACTAATACAGACTTTGCTAACAGGGTGTTGAGAACAGGGAGTGACACTGAATAAGTAAAAAATGATGAAACACGCCTTTCTTTTTCTTATGCTATCAGTAAGAAGGATCTACCTGCAGTTACACGTCAATCTGTAACAGGCTGACCCTGTTCGCTATTAATAAGAAATCTTGTTGATGCCATTGTGCCAATAGAGGACTTAACATTCTAAGAGTGTTTGATCGGACATCTTTTCCTTTACACCGAGGGTCTCTTGTTAATGGTCTGGTCACTGATCTGTTAAAACGCGGATGGATGCATCCTTTCCTCTTATAGGACCGGTGACATCTGAGAAAGTTAGCTAATCTTAGCTGTAATATACACTCCACTTTGCGTGGATGCTTTGGGTTATAGCTGACTGCAAAGCCGTAGTAACTTCATTCCCTGTGACTAGATGTTGAAGAAGTTTAACAATGACTGAACAAGGTAGGTGCAATTTTTAGTCTAATGTCATCTGCATGCATGCACATTTGCAGCATGAACAAGATTATATCTAATGTGTGTACATTTTTGACTGAACCTGAATTGACCCTTGAAGTGTTTTTGTCTGTACAATTAGTTATGCAAACTAATCTGTATGACATTTTTTAAATAATTCAAGCATTCTGGGTTTAAAATATAATTGAATTTAAGCCACTCATTCATTTTAATGGCAGCATTTTAGCATGTTTTGACAAGCTCAGAGCTGACTTTCAGCCACATGTGCATATTCTCATCTAATTAACTTGGTACATTTTTGCCTCTTTGTTGAGACGGAGTGATTATCTTTCTTGAAACTAAACCGCTGTCTACACAGTGTTGAATATGTCTCATTGTTTGTACAGACTGAAGTGATTTATTGATTAACTCTTTTGCTGCGCTAATGGTGAAAAGGAAAAGTTGTCCTTTGTCTTCTATTCATATAAAAAAATAAATATTGAGACTTGACAAACTTTTTGTCCTAGTGTCTGTTGAAAAAGACATTGCACAACATTTCTAAGTGGTTACCTCAGTTTGGCTATGAACTTTGCCTGTGCTGTATGTTTCTGCAAAAACTGAGCCATGCTGTTGTTGTAATATGTGTGTTTGTGTTTTTTTTTTGTGCAAGATGGAGGAAATTCCTTAACACGTCCTGTGTTTCGTAATACTCAGGACTGTTCCAATCATTGTTTTTACTAGCTTCCCAAGTCTGTGTTCTTCAGAGAACATGGAATACCTCCCACTGGTTCCTCTTCCTGCCGTTCTTCCACCAGGGGTTTATGAGACCCACCACTGTATCTGCTGCACACATGCATATTTGCTACTCCGTCTCTGCTTTGCTTTAACAATCCTGATCTGCTGCTAAAAGCGTTAAGGTCATGCTGAATGCTGAATCCAGCAATGCGGAATCTTAGTTCTTGAAATTACTGATGCTCCAACATGTAAAGATAAACAGCTTCTCCTTCACACAAAAACAAGTTTGTTTTGGCACCAGATAGGTAGTTTGAGATGGTTACAGATGGTGAGCTGGTTGCCCAACATTTCTGATTGGTCGAGTTGGTCCGTCTTTAGTTCCTTCCAGTCCCAGTGCTAATTTAGACTGCGTGCAGTTTAATTTCAGAGCTCTTATAAGGTAAAGTATGCGACTGTGTTAGGCTATCAGTGTTTTTATGACAAAATTCAAATTTTTAGGTGAACTATAACATTTCTACTGTCAAAAAAATGGTACAAAAGCTGTCACAAGCCTGGTTTCCATTACAGATTTACGCAAAACTTTGGCGTTATTTTCTAAATGTCGATAAAAAAACTATTGCGAAATGACGGTGTTTCCATTTAACCGATGTTATGTGACTAAAACAAATTTTTTTCCTCTTGTGATAAGTCATTCCAAAAATCATGGCAACGGATGTTAGTAGATTTAAGTATATCGCAGCCACTGCACTAGCCATTATTTTTAATCGAAGGAGACGTAGGCTCAGTTCAAAATGCTTGCGCTACGTCTGAGGAGCGTAACTGGTGTGCAGTGTGGTTTTGAACTGCGGGAGGCGCTACACTTTTTCCGTAAGTTGAATACGGAAGGCGATCGGCTGGAAGCTAGATAATTTACTTTATAAAGTTTTAAATATGGATATTTTTCTTGCACAAACACATCAATTCGCTTCAGAAGGCCTTTATTAACCCACGGAGCCGTGTGGAGCAGTTATATGATGGATAGATGCACTTTTATGGACTTCAAAAACAGAGCCACAATCACTGCCATTATAAAGCTTGGATTAGCCATGGCTTTTTTAATATAACTCTGACTGTATTCGTCTGAAAGAAAAATGTCATATACACCTAGGATGACTTGAGGGTGAGTAAATCATGGGCTAATTTTCATTTTTGGGTGAACTAACCCTTTAATGGCAAGATAAGCTCCTTATACTTGGGAACGGCCACATATTAGGTGTTTCTAGGAGGTTATAGTAGGCTACACGATTTCACAGAGTAACTGAGGATTTAGAATTTCCGGATGAATAGTTTAATAAAGAACTCTGTTCTTTAAAGAATGATCGACTTTTATGTAAGCCATGTGACCTGTAAATGTGAAAAAACTGTTTCCATTGCAGTTCTGCAAAATGTTCCTTTTTCGAATTGCCTGAAAAACCACCTCTTGCGGGTGTTAACTTTTTTGTGATTTATATGGGAGTTTTTGCGAAATTGACGCGTTTCCATTGGCCGTATTTTCAATTCTCAGCTAATGGTACTCTTTCAAGGGTACTATGTACCCTTTAGGAGTAAATAAGGTACAAAAGTGCACCTTTTGAAATGGTGACTGCTTTTTTACCATTTTTTTTAATGAGAGTGTAAGATTTATCACAAGGTTATTTCTACATGCCCACCATTTGAAGGTTAGAGTTCTATTTGTTGTTAAATATTAAATGACCTCAATGAAAGCTCATGTTTTGCTTAAACTACCCACAAGGTTTTGGAGACAAGCACAAAATTGCAACACTGAGGTTCTTCACCTATATCAGATCTGAGTCCATGATTTGTTTTGTGAACTTTACAATAGACTTTGGATTGTTTGTAGTATATGTATAACACGTGTATTTGTTGTTGTGATTCATGCATGTGCTATTGTCTGACATTTTGTGTTTTGTTGTTTTGTCTAGTTTGCAGGTTGCATGGCAAGCTGATTTGATGCATGACATTTGCATGAGTGCATTCAGGCTCTCTGTGGGATTTCGAACGAGTGTCTGCGGCCATGGCCCAAACCATGCACGTTAACGGCAATGCCTCAGGTAACACCCCTCCCTTTTAATTAGCATGATTGTCTGTTTTGTTCGCTAATGAATCATCAATGTTTATGCCTTACAATTCCCAGTTAAAACTAAAGTGTGTAATTTTTGCACCAGTAGAGTCACCAAATGGAATTGCAAAAATAATACTTGCTGTCAAATAGGTTTCCCCAAACACTCCCCCCTAAACAGTCCCACCCCAGACTCACGCCATTGTTGGAGCCAGTGGTTCTTTTTTGGGCTGGTTGTTTGCGATGCCCAAAAAACTAAGATGGAAAAGGAGAAAGTATTTAAATATCGAAAAATGTACACTTCAGCTTTAACTTTGCCAAGTGAAGACCCAGGTGAGCATTTGAATAGGTATATGAACATGACTGAACATATGCTTTTGAGTTTTGAGACATATTTTTCTGATTGTTGAGCACTGTTTGAGGATTCAAGCCCATGATTTTGGCACAGTCCTGCATTTTTTTAAAACGGGACAGGAGAGTGATTTTCACAGCATGCTGTGAAATATTGCGTGTTCGCCTTGCCGGGCTCCAAATACTCAACCACAACATTAACACATTCCACTGCACATTCCTTCTGACAATAAAGTGAAAGAGCAACAACTTGAGTAATAAAAAGAACTGTTATGTCAGTCGCTTTATATTGAGTGATGCAATGGAAATAAATTAAATTAATGGGTCCTTTTATTTTGCTCCTTTTTTTGTCATGCAGCCAGCTTGTGTTGACAAAAGGTCATTTTGATGGTACTTTAATGTCAAGTAGACATGTTTTTGTTGTAGATTAGGCAAATCCGCTTCACAAAACTAACACAGTCAATAGATAGCTTTATTCTTCATGATATTGTATCTCCTTTGGGCATTTTGGTTGTCTGTGTCAGTGAACCCTCACCTTTGATATTTATACAATGAAATTTAGGTCAGTAAAAAGCCTAAAGAAGATTTTGTGTTGTCTTGGCCTCTTTCCATATGGCGCCTCCACAGAACACAACGGGCCAGAGCACTTGGTGTTAAACAAGGCTGCCAAGCTGTGCCATTTATAAAGTCTAGAGGTCTAGCTGATTAGCACGTCAAGATTGAAGGGCTAAATTGTTGGACACTAGTATTACGGGTACTTGATTACTGTTAAGTTACAATGGTCTTCTTTATTTAAGCAATCTGGTACCTCATTAACCTTTTAAACATATTTTCAGTTTATTTGTGTATTGAGTGTCTGCAAAGTCAAGCTTTCATCCTGATCTAGAGTGTAGAAACTTGTATTGAACATTTTAGAAGTGTTTTTATAGCCTGGGATCGAACGTGACTGCTAAAATATTTAGTATCAGCGCATAATTTGAGTACATAATTTGAGTACATGAATTCGACATTTAGGTACAAGTTTAGTTTTGTAAAGCAAAACCATAAGCTCAGCATGGAAGTTTGGTAGCTTTGTGGCTATCTGTGGTGGAAGTTGACAAAATTATTAGATATTTATATTTAAAACCTTTTTTTGACATATTGTGCCCAGAAAAGAAAACAGTACTCTTCAAGCCATTTCATGGGGTATTTAAGGTTGTATATCAACTGAATCCCAGCACATCTGAAAATGTATGCAGTATATTATGTAATGATGAGTGAAACCAGGACTATGATTCAGCCATAATAATTTGAAGCCTATTATCTTCAACAATCCCCTGCATGTAATATTCCTTCAGATATTCTTGATTCAGTTACTGCTAATATTGGCTGGATTAGCATTAGTCTGCGGTGTACCGTGGGTTTAGTTAATATAAATGCTTTAATACTAGATCTGTTCACCGTTTCTCTTGGTTGCTCTGTTCTTTCATGCCAGGACTATTCTTAGAGATGCTTCTGTATCTGTTCCAGCATTGTTGTTGTGCTTGTTTAATGGCTCTGCGTGTTTGTTAGTGTGGTTAGTGTGTGTTAGTTGTTAGTGTCTTGATGACGTGGATTTCTGGGATAATTAAACTGGAAGGCTGACGTGGTTTCCATGGGCCGGGTCAGGAAATACCAGGCCAGAGTGAGAAAAAGGGCCTCTGTTTTCTCTTCTCTCTGTGTGTGTGTGTTTGAGAGAATACTCTGATATGCTCAGACCAGTAATGCTAGCCTGCTGCAGTAAAACTCCTGTCCCAGTAAGTGACAAAACAGTATTATATTCAGTGCTCTAGGCATTTAAAGGTAGACTGAATGAATGGCAATTAAGTAAAATGGATAAAGTGTTGTAGATACTTAATTACTGATATTCATGTCAGTTGTGTTTTGCCGATTTGGTTTAAAAGGAAATGTTCATTTGTATTGTATTTTTATTCAAGCTGCTCTGTTGTAGTTAATGTTAAAGATCATTTTTGAAAGGGACTCCATTGGATGGTCTTGTACAACAGGTTTTTGTGGGAAACATGTCCACCAGGCAATATCCTATTCTATAGCATTAGTACAGTAGGTAGTGCTGTGACTTGCATTGCTATTGCACTGGCAAACTGGTATTGTAAAGATCTGGAGGCCATTGATGTGTTTTTTTTTTTTTAGTTTTTGCAATGCATAAGTCTGAAATGCCTGTATAAATGTCCCAAGTGCATGTTTCAAAGCTGACTGAAATATCCATACATTCACAAGTGCTAACTGGGCCTTACAGGCATCCTTTATTGTAATATTTGCATACTGAATTGTGATTGGTCATGTCTTCCTTGCATATATTCAACTATTTATAACTGCAGTAAGTGTGTTGATTCTTGTGTGCAGCCGAGTAATAATTATATAAGCCTATAGTGAACCCAGTGTTTTTAGAAATATGTGTAGAAAAAAAAAGGTTTCATTTTCATCTCTTTATCGGTTTTATTTACTTATCAAGTGCTCATAGGTTACAGTTTCTCACGTTTTGTTCTGTTCAAGTAAAAGTAAAAATAAATTTAAATGTTCATGCAATGGAATGTACAGGGGTTAGCTGTTGTTAAATAGATTCTGTTTGGAAAGTGGCTAGCATATTCTGTTGGTGTGAAAGTTCACAGTAAAATTTAGAAAAGTAAATTATTGGATAACCTCGTGAAGAATTCTATAAGTTTTTTTTTTTATCACATTATTTTCGATGTGTTTTCCTGCTGCACATATACTGTGAAAGAGAACTTGGGTGTATGGTGGTCATTCCTGACATCCTGACCTCTCAAATTTCCATATAGGTTTTGTGGTTGGCAAAACAAGCTGATTTATGAAGTTTGTTTTTCCTCCTACATCATCGATTTGGGCATCTGAGGTCAGTCTTTCAAATAGGCATCTATTTTTATTGCTAACATTCAGCAGATCTCGTGCCTAAGGTGATTGTGAGAGATCCGCCGAATTTTCATTGTGTTATATGAGAACTGAAAACATTATCTTCAGGGGTTTGTAATTGGTAATGAATACTCTCAGGAGGGTTGTATTGGAAGAGACCTGAAGTGTAATAGGCAGAACATAAAAGAGGCCAAAAACAAATCGGAACTAAAGATTTTAGATAACAGTCTAGTTAAAATGTTTCTACTTTTGCAAGACAGCACGGTTTCTGGTGACAACGTAATGCTGATCGCTCAAATATTTAGCAGCTACTTGATGACATGTCTTTGGACATTTAGTCAGACAGTTTTTGCTAGACACAGTAGATAAACCATGACCTTTTAAACTCAAAGATTGTGAGTCACACTTGTACTAATTCTTCTCTGTCCATCTCTCTCTCTCTCTCTCTCTCTCTCTCTCTCTCTCTCTCTCTCTCTCTCTCTCTCTCTCTCTCTCTCTCTCTCTCTCTCTCTCTCTCTCTCTCTCTTTTTTTTTTTATTTTTTATTTTTGTAAAAGCAGTGCACAGACCAAGCAGGAAAAATAACAGGTCTGTCTGTGGACATCTATTTTAAGTTTACATGACACTAATGTTACATTTGGTCAAAAGTTGATGTCTTGTGAGAATTTAGAGAACGTACACCATCCTGTCCATCTGCAATTCCAAGTGAACATACAAAACAAAGGAAACAATTCTATATTTTAGAAATTATTCCTTCGGGATTCCCCAAACCATTTCCTCTACCAAATCAGGCAATTTTTTACCTTTTTAAATGGTTTAGACAGATTGGACAACGTCACTCCTAATGTGGGCTGATTGTACTTAAAGGGTTAATTCACCCAAAAATGAAAATTAGCCCATGATTTACTCACCCTCAAGTCATCCTAGGTGTATATGACATTCTTCTTTCAGACGAATAAAATCTGAGTTATATTAAAAAAGTCCTGGCTAATCCAAGCTTTATAATGGCAGTGATTGTGGCTCTGTTTTTGAAGTCCATAAAAGTGCATCTGTCCATCATATAACTGCTCCACACGGCTCGGGGGGGGGGGGGGTTAATAAAGGCCTTCTGAAGGGAATCGCTGTGTTTGTGTAAGAAAAATATCCATATTTAAAACTTTATAAAGAAAATGATCTAGCTTCCGGCCGATTGCCTTCCGTATTCAATTTACGGAAAAAGTGTAGCAATGTCGTCAGGTAAGCATTTTGAGCGTCTTACACAAACGCATTGATTCACTTCAGAAGGCCTTTATTAACCCCCTGGAGCCGTGTGGAGCAGTTATGTGAGGGATAGGTGCACTTTTATGGACTTTAAAAACAGAGCCACAATCGCTGCCATTATAAAGCTTGGATTAGCCAGGACTTTTTAATATAACTCCGATTTTATTCGTCTGAAAGAAGAATGTCATATACACCTAGGATGACTTGAGGGTGAGTAAATCATGGGCTAATTTTCATTTTTGGGTGAACTAACCCTTTAACACTTTTCTCCTCTACTATTAACAAAATCTATACCTTTTATAAACCCCATTTACACAGGGCTCTTTCTGCTCAATTT
Source organism: Rhinogobio ventralis (assembly GCA_039654625.1). Classification (NCBI taxonomy): domain Eukaryota; kingdom Metazoa; phylum Chordata; class Actinopteri; order Cypriniformes; family Gobionidae; genus Rhinogobio; species Rhinogobio ventralis. Next base: position 29,443,755 of record CM077194.1, read on the forward strand.
TGTCCAGAAATAACTTTGACACAACAGACATGCCAAATGATTGTGTGTCACGTTTGTTTGTACACCTGTCAGAAACATGAGTTTTTTCTTTTTTCTCTCTTACTGCTATATCCTTGCTTTTTGGCTTTAGCCAATCATATAAAAAAAGTTGCATCAACCCAGTAATTTTTGTTTCTTTTTCTCGTGACAAGGACTACAACTTGAAACCTTAGCCTGCACTAACACTAACCCTAACCCTCATCATTTTTGAATTTTACACAGGCGGAGTGTGCTTATGTCTTTGATTTATTCTGTAAGTACTGTCTCAGTTTGGTCTTCTTAAAATGTTGTACTTGCTGCCAGCCGGTTGCTGAACTTTAAACCAGTCTAGCTTACACTGTTAAAAGTGCTTTCCATCATAGAGTAAGTTTGCTTTATTACGTTGCCCGTAGCATAAACTATTTTGATCTGAACATCCTCTAGGCTGTTTTTGTGTCTGATGGTGGGTAGTGTAATTCTAGACTGCTAAAAGAGAGTGTGGGTGGATTATTCTTGGAGCCGTTTCTCACACTGCTTTCATTCTTTTCTCTTGCTTCTCACTCGTCCCTTTAGTGTCACAGGTTTACAACCCCCCTCCCGGTGAGGTCAGCGCTCAGCTGCCTAAGTGTCTGTTCCTCGTACCAGACGAGCCTGTCTCTCTCTCCATGACATTGCTGTTGTGCTCTTGCTATAGTCAGCAAAGCTAGCTGGTGTGCTTAACAAGCTAGCGATTGTTGCTGTGCAAATACAGTAAAAGAGTTTTGTCAGTGCTTTTGAATGATTGTTGCTTGGCTAAATAAAGAATAAGGCATTTTCTTTGGTTAGAGTAGTGTATTTAAAAAAATGTCTATTTTAGTCTACTAACCTTGTAACCCTTTATAGTTATTGAAAAAAGCCATATTCACACTATATCCTGGTGTTTTTATCTGTAATCCTAAACATAGTTCACATTAGGGAGCAGCAAAAGCTTAACTAAACCTTGTATTATGTGTCTGGTGAGTTTTGGCTCCTTAATATGACAAAGACATGCCTGGAAAGAGTGTTTAAAAAGGGACCACTGTTTTAAGGGGTTACAAAGTGTTTAAAGAACACTTTCAGAGAGGCAAGACAGAAGAAACAGTGTAAGTGCTGCATGATTGGTAGAGGCAACTAGCCTATCACAGGCGGCGCAGAGCTGGGCTAAGTTTACACCAATAGTGGAATTTTTCCCCTTATGGAGTGAAGGTTGAGAAAGTGCTCAGTGAGTGAGTGAGGGGAGGCAGCCTCCAGCTTGTTCTAGTTATAAAACTATTACGGCTTGTAAGGGAACAGGCGCCGCTGCATGAGGATTGCTGTTTGACTTTGGGTAAGTGACGCTTAAACAATGAGGGATTCGGTTACCTTAACCTTCTCAAAACCTCTTTCAGTTAAACCTATATAGGAAATGTTTGAATGAGTGTTACATGGTCAAGTAAACTTTCATGCATTTTACATATGTCTTTTAAAACGTAACAAGAAATTGTTCAATGGTTTGTTGTTTGTATTTAATGCACTGTGTCTGCTCTCTAAATCATCTGAAAGTGTCTTGGCTTTCAGAAAGTTAATCTGTCTAACTGACGGCTGGAATTCTCTGTCTGTTGTGGAATTTGGACTGTGATATAAGCTCTGTTGATGGATATTCCTTGGCTTCTAGCTGAAAAGAAACTATTAACGTTTTTGCCTTTCTGTCAAGGTATTTCTTGTCTGCTATGTAGTGAGTGAGTGAAATGTTTAAAATATTGCCAATTGTGCCAGACCAAATTGATCTTTGGGTAGAAAGAAATATTTGCTTGTTTTCCCTTAACCCCACCCCCACTTGCCCCCACCTTACAAATGCTCAGCAAACACATGGAGTTTGTTTTGCCATGAAATTGTGTGGAATACTTCTTTACATTTTAGTGTTGGAAGCCGATAGATGGAAAGTTCAACTTAGTTTTTTAGTTAATGGTTTGACTGTTCTTGGAAAAATCTTAGCAATGTATTGTACAAGTGTAAAGTGGTGTTGGAATAACTGACTCACAATGTTATGATTTACTGGGTATGACAGTAGTGATCACACCACTATCACACCTTTTGTGCCTGCAACCATAAGATGTGTCTTAATGTACCAAGGACTCAGACTGAAGAACCATTCTGTCTTTTTAGCGTAACTGGCTGTTTAAATCCTTTTGGGAAATGATTTTGTTGTTTTTGTTATAAAGCTTAAAAAAAGTAACCCATTTTAAGGACCGATCATATACATAATTTGTATTATATGTATATTTTAAATGTATATTTTTGTATTCATTTAATAAACTGTACAATGATTAGATAACACAACATAACTAATTTCACTCTCTGTTTCTCTTTGTTGCAGAAAAAGATGATGATGAGAAGGACCCTTACTGCTTGGAAACCCCATATGGTTATCAGCTAGACCTGGACTTCCTTAAGTATGTTGATGACATTGAGAGGGGCAACACCATCAAGAAGCTAAACATCCAGAGGAAGCCAAAAGTGGTCAAGTCTGTGCCTCCTCCTCGGAGCAGTTGCAGTGGCCAGACTGAGTGGACTTCAACAGACTCCTTGTCCTCTTCCAACAGCGATGAGTGCAAACAGTCACTCATCTACTTTGCGCCTCAGAACCAGGTAGCCCCCCCTGGCCATACTGTTCAAGTTCATGAAGCTCCCCAAGCCTTTGTGAACGTCCCTGAGACCAAGCAGCTGCTGCCACCACCTTCTCCCCGCCATCTTCGCCATAACCCCCAGGTGGAGAAAACACTGATGGAGACTCGAAGGCGACTGGAGCAAGAGCGGCTCCTAATGCAGCCACCAGTCAATGAGCCGCCTCGCAGGCGACTGGCCAGTTTTGGCGGAATGGGCTCTTCTAGTTCTCTGTCCTCTTACAGTGGCTCCTATGGGCCAAGCCAGATTTCACCTAGCTCACATTCTTTCCAACATAATGGACATCTAGGCAATGGCGAGTACAATCCATACTTCACATCATCTATGGGTAGTTCGATCCGCCACAGTCCCCTCAGCTCAGGAATGACCACACCAGTGACCAATGTTAGCCCCCTGCACCTCCAGCACATTCGAGAACAGATGGTAGTGGCTCTAAAGAGACTAAAAGAACTGGAAGAGCAGGTAAAGTCCATCCCAATCCTTCAAGTCAAGATATCAGTCTTGCAAGAAGAGAAAAGGCAACTAGTGTCCCAGATGAAGAACTCCAAGGTAGCAGGGCAGGGTCAGTGTGGAGGTTTTAGGAAGCGCTCCTATAGTGTTGGCAGTGCTGATCAGTATGAGCCCCTGACCCAAATCAGGACAGGCTCTGAACTTCACATTGAGGAGATTGAGAACACTGAGCACAGCACTCAAAGGCTACAGGAGTTTAGGCAACTGACAGCTGAAGTGGAGGCTCTGGAGAGGAACATACAGGATAATGGTGAGGAAATAAAGCACAGCTTACACCAAACAGAGCAAAAAACAAACCAAAACATCCAGCGGTGGAGCCGTGAGAGCAAGTCCATTGGTGTCGGAGCTGATGAGAACATGAACGACGTGGTGGTTTACAGAAAGTCGCCTGGGAAAAGCAGAGATGTGGCTGTTGGAACAGAGCAGGAGGTGAGGAGCACAGGAGTTGGTGTGACTGAAGCCATGCTAGGCATGAGCAGTGAGGTAGAAGCTGAAATCGAGATGCAGCACCAGACCATTGAAGCTCTCAAAGAGAAGATTTACAGACTGGAGGTCCAACTTAAGGAGACCACCCACCTAATGGAGATGGGAAAGCTAAAGCTTCAGCTTCAAGTGGCTGGATCGAGGAAAAAAACAGACAAGGGTGTGATGGCAAAGCCAGAGATGTACAGCACTTCAGTGGAGGCCAAAGTGTCTACAGAGAGCCAAGGTGTGGGCAACCATGTTGAGTTTAATGACGCGAGCACAAATCATGCCCAAAAAACGAATTCAGTAGGAATTACTTGCAGACCAGATGCAAGGCATGTTTTGGTTGGGCCAGAGTTGCCAATGGAGCGGTGGGTTGTACAAGAACACGTTGAGGTTCAGGATCAGTGTGTCGGCAGGCAGGTTGTAATGTGCAACCAGAGCGTGGGAGTGGAATTAAATGTATGTGAAATGGGGATCAACACTGAGTTAACGGCCGAAGGTTTAGGACTTTGCAAAAGAGAGGCTGAACAAGCCAAGGAGTTCAGGTCTATTGGATGTGGAGATTGTTCAGTGGATGTAATGGTCAGGCCCATCATGGAGATGGCAACCCAGAGCTCAGCAACAGATGAAGTTCACAGAACTGACTTTGGAGTCATGGTCTTACCCATGTGTGCTTCACAGTACACAAACACAGAAATTGAGACAATAGGCAAGTTAACCAATACAGACATGGTCATTCTTACTGATTCCTGCACTAATACACAACCATGCTCAGAAGACAAACAAGTAAGCACTGTACCAGTGGAGACTCGTACAATAGCCATTGGGGATGGTCTTGTAAAAGATGTACCGGCCACATTGAAAACGCGCTCAGTTTCCGTAGGTACTACAGCATCTGAAGAGGTTATGCTTGATAAGTCAGCATCTTGCAAAACCAAAGAGGCTGGGGTTGGCCACATGAACATACATGATAACTTTTTAGTCGGTCAGAAGACAAGAAACATTGCCTGTGGCCCATCTCAGTCTCCTGCCCCGACCCAAATTAAGAGTATGTCTGTGGGATCAATGTCATCAGCAGAACCCATCCAGTCACAGGGTGGGGCAGGAGTTGGGCTTGATCACTACATAGAGAGAGTGCAGAAGCTCTTGCAGGAACAGCAGATGTTGCTTGCTCAGAACTACAGTGAGCTGGCAGATGCATTTGGCCCACCTCAACAATCCCAGTTTAGCTCCATCAACAGTGAACTAGTTACTACTCTATCATCCATCAATTCAGTTATGAAGTATGGAAGTGTTGAGGAACTCTGCAATGTGGATCTTCTAAGGCAGCAGGAGAAATCAGACCACACAGTGAAAGGTTAGTTGCAGTTTGCTTGATCCCTATATGCTCAATGTTTAAAGACCTATGCTGATTTTTAAACAGCTTTTTTCTTCTTTTTTTTGTTGCATGTTGCAATGACCTCATTGATCCTGTCTGTTTTTTTCTGGGGAACTGTTGTGAAAAATATTTTATTTTAATGGTCATAATGATAAATATTTCACTGTCTTTCTTGGTTACTTTTCATTTTACATTCTGGAATCAAAGAACATAAGAAGAAGAAGAATATCACTGAATGTTTAGTATAAAGCACTGTTGCTATATTTACACTCAGGGCCCTGCTCCTGCTGAGTATGTTGAGGAACAGGGATGAGACTGGGGGAACACGGTGCGTTTGTGTCTGTAATAATGCCTGACATGATCTGACAGGACCGAGTTCTCTCTGACCCTGAAAAATGCATGGGGGGCTTTGGATCTAATCCAACAGTGATCTCATCTCTTTTGGAAGGCAGCAGCTTGTGCTAAATGGCTAGTTGTTGTTGTCTTTGCTGATGCTGATTCATAGGTCCACTGTGTTATGTAATAGACAGAAGCCTTATGTAAAGACGTTCTCTCTATAAGGCCAGCCTCATGAAGCATATCCAAAGTTTCTTTAAGTATGTGCACAAGTACTGTTTTTATTTCCAGGAATGAAGGCTTAAAAATTGTAGGAATCTAAAAGTTTTTAGTCATGGTCTTGTATTTCTCTCTCATCTTTTATTTAGAAATACCAGCCTTTTAGCATAAATTTTTATGGAATGCTCTGAAGTTATAAATAGCAGTTCCTTCTACTTCTTCTTTAGAGAAGGGAAAAGCGAGAGTGAGAGAATTTATACATGCACATCAGAGTATTATGGCCAATGGATCAGTCAAAATTGCTGCCAAGACTTTAGTGTTTCCATGTCTGCTGTGGACAGATTTGGCTCTAGATTAAGCAGGAGATGCGCTCAGGTATTCTTCATATCAGACATTCTTTTCAGAATAGTTTTTGTTATATTACTATATTTGGTGCATTCCAATAAAACACCACCTCATATTAGGAATATCTATAGACTTGAATTTAGATTCATACCATAACCAGTGCACATCAGTAAGAACAGCAAATTTCTGACACAGTTCTATGTGATATTGAGTTGTCCTTTTCAAGCAATTCTGTTTTGGCAGGAGGTATATTATAATGTCTTGGACGTGTGATTTTTGAGCGAGCAATTTATGCACAGAAATACATTGCTGTACCTCATTTCTGGTTTTTTTTCTGTCTCTTCTTCTATTTATCCAGAAACGCAAATGGTCAGTGCAGTCCATTCACACTCGAGTAGTGTGAGAACAGAGGTCACACGGATGGAAAATGTCTATACTGACGACTCACATGAACAGAGTACAGCTACACAGAAAAGCCGCATGGACCAGCAAATGTCCACAGCATTGCATGGTATGCCCAGTTCTGTCACCAAACAATAGACACATTTTTGCAGTTATGGTCAGTTGTAGTTGATAATCAGTATGTTGTAAGTACTATAAGACTGTAATTTAACCATTATAAAAGAAGCCACTTCTTCATGTTGAACTCCCCTTGACGGATGGCTTTTTTCATGAAGCCCCCCTTGTGTGACTGTCTTAGGAGAACATGTAACGGATTAACAGCTTCAAGGCACGTAGTTCCAGGGATTCAGCTGCTCTCACCTGTCAAAATAAGGGAAACGTGGATAATGAGTGCCTTAATCGTATACAATGTTAGAGATACAGACAGTCCAAGGGAGTGTGTCCATCCTGTAGGGCATGTTCTGGCAGTTCTCAGAACTGTTCTTTTTTCAGTCTCCGTGGAGAGGGGCGGCGATCCTCTTCGGTATTTGGCAGAGCGAAGCCTGTACTTAACATGTTTGCCATAGCTTTAGGCTGCGGGATGTTTTTTTGCTTCACATAGTTTTTTTTTTCAAAACTCATGTTTGATATGCAACAGTTTTTTTTTTTTATCCTAAACTCGCGGCGCTTGATTTATATTTTCTTCTGTTGAAAACGACAAGAAGGGTTTGACATTCTACTTGTCTATCAGATTTGATAAAGTAATGTAGCCAGCTCCAGCTTATGGTCTTGATTAGCTGTTACTGGCTAAAATAGATTCTGCTTGTTCATTTCCCATAACAGCAATAACACTGTATTTCATAAATCATGATGTCAGCTTTATGCATTTCTTTCCATTTTGATAGGGTGTGTAGATTTCTGTCAGCATTTGTGGTGGAGGTAAAATATTGCTTGCAGATCTAAAATAAAACTGTTGCACTAAAAATATGTATAGCTTGAATATACCTGACTACAATTTGTACCTGGACAAATATTTGATTTACAATGTAAACATTTAAGCTTTACTTTAACAATATAAAACAATAATTGTTGATTGCCTGCATTTCTCTTTTCTACTAGGCAGTCATAGCACCCTAAAGTCCATTATGAAGAAAGACGGTCATCAGGGACCTAATGGCACAAAAAAGAACTTGCAGTTTGTTGGTGTGAATGGAGGGTAGGTTCTCTTTCACAAGAGAAAAGATATTTATAAAAATATTTCTCAGTCGATGTTGGTCAAATGTAAGGCATACAGCCAGCGGGTCATTTTTGCAAAAAAAAAACAAGGAAAGAAAAAAAGAAAACTGAGGGTGATCAAGACCCTAATGCAAAGCTTACTACACGGCTACTTACCAAATAGCATGAAATATTACTTGTAGTTTAGCTTAAGGCGCAACAACATTATAATATACATTGATGTATTCTTAGTAACCTGCGAATAAAAGTAGATATGTTGCCATGAAAAACTACGAAATATACAGATAAGTGGTCATTATACAAATTATAATGGGGAATTATACAAATTCCAGAGCATCATGTAAATGTGCATAGATTCAACTCCATGCTGTTTTCCATCTCTAGGTACGAGACGACATCGAGCGATGACTCCAGCTCAGAAGAGAGCAGCTCTTCTGGGTCAGAGGATGAAGGGGAGGAGAAAGACAAGATGGTGAATGTGGGAGAAAGGAGGAAAGAAGAATTCAGGAACAATGAGGCAGTGGATGAAGATAGAGACACTGAAGATTTAGACCAGGACAAAAGGCAGAGGCAAGTGCTGCCAGTAACGCTTAGATCCAGATGCATCAAGTGATTTATAGCTAGTGTTGCGTCATTTATAACTGTAGACTAATTCAAGCATCTCTTGCATTAGAAAGAGAATTTAAGGTATTTTGGATGTGATGTCTGCAATGTTATATTTGAATATTTTTTTAAAAAGAGGCAGGAATAGGAGCTCTGTATAATCATATCAGTTAAGAATCCTGCATACCAAGCCTGACATGAGTTATGAGGAAAAAGTCCTAAAGTACTCTTTTCATAATCTCCAAGCAGTCCCCTTTCCACCTGGAATTAACATTATTTCATATTTGGATAGATGCACTTTGCATTCCAATACGTCTCCAATATGATCAAACAGAGAGCTGAAAATGTATACATGTATGTATGTTTTCCATTTTGCATGAATAAATGCAAACTTACCCATGCAAAATTAAAAGATTAATTAAAAGAAACATTGACAGATAGTTCTAAATACATTCAGACATTTCAAAAGAATGTATTTGGTCTGTTATGTTTCCCTACTTTACAAGCATTCCAACAGTAAAAGATGCTAATAGAGATTAGAAGTGAAGGGGAGAAAATCGGCACTTTGAAAATTTAATAATAGAGAAACGCAAGTGAGGACTTGGGAGAGATTCCTAGTTTAGCCCAGAAGAATAATTCATGGGATATTGTTCATTTAAATCAGATAACCAGATCACAAGACCGCAGTGTCTGTTGTCTTTTTTACATTGTGAGAGACAAGAATCCACAAAACCAAGCAAAAGACACAGACGTTCTTGTGAAAATGTCACGTTAATAAAAAAAACAAGCAGAGGTTTTGTTCTAGCGGGCAAAAATAGAGCATGACGGAAATCTGACTCCTTGAGTTGTGGATAATTATTTTTGGCACGACCTCTGTATTACAGATTATGTACTTGTATGCAGATAATGAAAATACATTAGCATTTACATCTTTGTCAAGTGTGGTCATCCCAGTCCACAATCCCCTGACCATCTCAAAATGTGGTTTTAGTTTGTAATCAAAAAATGCATTTTTATTTGCAGTTCTTTACCCAATACTGGTTAGCAGTCAGAAGTGTCATGTATTTAGTAACGTGGCTTTTTTTGTTCTTCCCAGGTATGAGTTGAATGAAAAGATGCTTTCTGCATGCAACATGCTGAAATCCCACCTCAACGACCCCAAGACCTTATCTAGTAAAGATGTGGTAAGAAAATATAACCTTGTGTAAACCCGCAGTGCACAAAAATAACTGTGAAATTAGTTTTTTTTTTTTTTTGCTCAGTCAGCAATCTTGCAAAACAAACAAGCGATTCAAAGCAAATTACAGTTTAGATGTTTCTTCATGCTCTGCTTCACTGCGCCTGAACGGGAAGGATATTGGCTTCTTTTGTGGTTAATGTGGTGTAAAAGAATGTTGGATCAACACTTATTTCTGCTGACCCCCTAACAGAGGGTCTGAGACGCACCCAGCTGTGCACTGACAGGCCTACTATTAAGTCCTGCCTCAAGTCAAAGCTGTATTTGTCCAGAATTTCAGAAAGGCTGTGTCTAATAAGTGGACGTAATTTAGACTAATTAGGATCATGATGTAACAAGATGCTGGATGTTTCTCTGTGTTTTGCCTGTTTTTTAATGATTTTGGGGTTCCTTCCATATTGAAGTGTTCCTACAATACAGCACAATCCATGTAAATCCTTTGTAATGCATACTGATCTCAATCATATTTATCATTTTGTGTCATTCCAGAGGCCATATGTGAACACGGTGCAGCACGAGTGGTTCCGTGTGTCCAGTCAGAAGACGGCTGTGGCAGAGATGGTGGAGGATTACCTGAATGCTTTTAGAGGCATCTGCCCTGCCCTGCTACAACACATTGTAAATATGGCTGACGGCAACGGAAACACCGCCCTCCATTACAGTGTATCCCATTCCAACTTCCACATTGTGAAGAAGCTGCTGGATGCTGGTAAGTATGTGGCTCACATTCCACATTTTCTTTTAAAGCCACTTACAGCCAGCTTTTTAGAGCAGAGGATGATTGACGAGTGTGAGGGTGGCCTGTTGATGTTGTTCGGGACGCATTGACATGAATAAAGTCACGTGATCACATACATCACAAAACACTTTGGGCCCGTTTACACCTGTAATTAGTGCTGTGCATTTGTGATTGGATCACCGGAGATCAATGTTAATACTAGTTAGTACCGATACCACATCCTTTCCGACACAGAGTACCAATACCTGTATTTTCATTGCATTAAATTTTATTTTATTTTATTTTTTCATATTGGGCAGAGAACGTTAGTTTGCTTAGCAAATAGACATTTCCTTCCTTTATTTTCATGCCTAATTATGCATGTTGAAATGTATTGTAAGAACATTACACTGTTACTTTCACTGTACATATTATTACTCTATCATATTTTTTAATTTTAATAGCACAGTGAATATTTAGAGCTGCTCCAGAAGGGCCAAACCAGTCAAGAGCAGTGATTTTCTCTGTCTTTTGTTTTTAGATTAACACTGAGAAAAAAGACAGCTGTAGGTTTATTAGGTTGCTGTCACTTTAAGCGCTGCATGTATCCAACATACTGTTACACACACGTTTTGTTTTCAACTATTTACCTTCACTTAAGACATAACCAACTATGTTTCACAGGGATACTTACATATACAGCATTTTGACATAATTTTGTGTGAATTTGTCCATTCAAGCACAGGACGACATGAAAGAGAACTCGATTCAATAGGAAATTTCGCACGCTGTCTGAGAGGCAGCTTTTCTTAGCGTGTGTTTCGAATGTTTGCGTACAGAAAACATATCATGTAACAGTTTGTTTTTACTTGCACATACAATTGAATTTTTGATCAGCAAACAAGAGCATGCACTCTCTCTCTTTACCGTCAGTTAACATTAGAAATATGCTCCTCATTTTACTTTTTTTGCTATTGCCATATGCAATAGAACTACAAAATTGACATCAATGTCTATGAAAAAGGGATGTGCGCTCGACAAACTTGCTTGTCTGTGCTGCTGCACCCTTAAACCACTCCATGTGTTTTGCTTATCAGCTCACACAGCAGCTATATAGGCATAAAAATGTAATTTGTTTAAAATTCTATTATTTCGATACATTTACTTCATAGATATCCTTCTCATATCTATTCATTCTGCTGTCTGTTTGCTCTGTTGTCTGTTTCTTTATCACAAGCACTGTACTGTACACGCTGCGTGGTATCGGTTGTTGGTATCAGAGCATTTTAATGAGTATGAGAAACTTTTTAATATTTCACAAAATGACTGTTTTTACTGTATTTCTGATCAAATAAATGCAGCCTTGGTGAGCATTAGAGACTTCTTTAAAAAATCTTACCAAGCTCAAATGGTGTATGTAAGCTAATGGCAAATTCTCCAGCCACATCCAGAATCATGCCGTTTCCCACTGTTCCCCCTCCAAAAAGCACCAAAGACCTCTCTGAATACCACATGATGAGGTGCCTCGACTCCTGAAAATAAAAGCCCATTGTCCCAACGCCTTTGTGTTCCTCTACTATCTGACTCTTTTCGGGCAGCCCCCATTGTCTCGATTGTCTGCTTCCATTCTCAGACCCTCTGGCCATCTTTGCCCTATTGCCAGTCAGTGAAGCCCCACTTTGGTCCTTCTCTTATTCCACAGCCCATGACTCTGAGTCTGAATAGCCTGCATGTCCTCGCTCTTAAATTCACACAAAAGACGGCCTCCTTCCAAATGCATTTACTTCAAGGGTGGGCTCAGCGGTCTCTCTGATTCCCCGGTTCTCTCCGTTTCTTCACAGATGTCTGCAATGTCAATCAGCAGAACAAGGCAGGCTATACTCCCATCATGCTAGCAGCACTAGCTGCCGTGGAGGCCCAGAAGGACATGAGGGTTGTTGAAGAGCTGTTCAGCAAAGGAGATGTCAATGCAAAAGCCAGCCAGGTCAGTGTGATCCGACAGTTACACTGAAAGTGTTAATAAATTACCATTAACCTAGATGAATAGCTTTTCCCACAGTAGTCAGTTACTTTAGAAGTGTCTAAGCTGATCTCATTGACCCTGTGAATCCAGGCTGGTCAGACAGGGCTGATGCTGGCTGTCAGTCATGGCAGAATGGACATGGTGAAGGCTCTGCTCGCCTGCGGTGCAGATGTCAACATCCAGGACGATGAGGGCTCGACCGCACTTATGTGCGCGAGTGAACATGGCCACGTTGAGATAGTCAAGCTGCTGCTGGCTCAGCCGGGCTGCGACGCCACACTCAGCGATAATGTAAGTGAGCAGAGTCCCCTTTTAAACTAGATAATCCACCAAATATGTTTAATGAACATGAAGTATGTTTATACACTCACCTAAAGGATTATTAGGAACACCTGTTTAAATTTCTCATTAATGCAATTATCTAATCAATCACATGGCAGTTGCTTCAATGCATTTAGGGGTGTGGTCCTGGTCAAGACAACCTCCTGAACTCCAAACTGAATGTCAGAATGGGAAAGAAAGGTGATTTTAAGCAATTTTGAGCGTGGCATGGTTGTTGGTGCCAGACGGGCCGGTCTGAGTATTTCACAATCTGCTCAGTTACTGGGATTTTCACGCACATTTACAAAGAATGGTGTGAAAAAGGAAAAAAATCCAGTATGCGGCAGTCCTGTGGGCGAAAATGCCTTGTTGATGCTAGAGGTCAGAGGAGAATGGGCCGACTGATTCAAGCTGATAGAAGAGCAACTTTGACTGAAATAACCACTCGTTACAACCGAGGTATGCAGCAAAGCCACAACACAAGTATTTGTGAAGCCACAACACGCACAACCTTGAGGCGGATGGGCTACAACAGCAGAAGACCCCACCGGGTACCACTCATCTCCACTACAAATAGGAAAAAGAGGCTACAATTTGCACGAGCTCACCAAAATTGGACAGTTGAAGACTGGAAAAATGTTGCCTGGTCTGATGAGTCTCGATTTCTGTTGAGACATTCAGATGGTAGAGTCAGAATTTGGCGTAAACAGAATGAGAACATGGATCCATCATGCCTTGTTACCACTGTGCAGGCTGGTGGTGGTGGTGTAATGGTGTGGGGGATGTTTTCTTGGCACACGTTAGGCCCCTTAGTGCCAATTGGGCATCGTTTAAATGCCACGGCCTACCTGAGCATTGTTTCTGACCATGTCCATCCCTTTATGACCACCATGTACCCATTCTCTGATGGCTACTTCCAGCAGGATAATGCACCATGTCACAAAGCTCGAATCATTTCAAATTGGTTTCTTGAACATGACAATAAGTTCACTGTACTAAAATGGCCCCCACAGTCACCAGATCTCAACCCAATAGAGCATCTTTGGGATGTGGTGGAACGGGAGCTTCGTGCCCTGGATGTGCATCCCACAAATCTCCATCAACTGCAAGATGCTATCCTATCAATATGGGCCAACATTTCTAAAGAATGCTTTCAGCACCTTGTTGAATCAATGCCACGTAGAATTAAGGCAGTTCTGAAGGCGAAAGGGGGTCAAACACAGTATTAGTATGGTGTTCCTAATAATCCTTTAGGTGAGTGTATAATGTGTCTAATTTCTAAATTCTAATTTATAATGTCAACTAATTTCTCTTAGTGGATAATGCAGTATTGTTAAAAGACTGCAAGTAAGGCTAATGAAGCGTTTGACCATTTAGATGTTTGTTTTCGTGTCCCTAGGATGAGAGCAATGCCCTGTCTATTGCTCTGGAAGCGGGTCATAAGGACATAGCAGTGTTGCTGTATGCCCATATGAACTTCTCCAAAGCACAGTCACCAGTGAGTGGCCACACTTTCACATTCAGCTGATATGCAATGCATTCATGTTTTCTTTCTTTTAAAAGAAGTATTATTATAAAGAATCTTGACCTGTTGGACTTTTTCAGTGAAGAATGACAATTTATTTTGTAATACTAGAGTTTAGGGTTTTATAATGGTTATAGATTTTGCAGCTGACTCATGTTTGCTCTTAATCATGCCTTTTATGTCTGTCATCTGCTCACAGGGTACGCCTCGACTTGGAAGGAAGACTTCACCCAGTCCTACAAGGAAGGGACATGTTTGATTGGAGAGCTTCTACCCCACCCTGCCCGAGCTGCTATTTTTTCAGGTTCTGCCGTGCCTACCATTTTCATCAGCTAGAAACCAAATCTACAGCTAAAAGACTGAAAACTTACTTCAAACCTCACTTAATGGATATTAGGCAATTATACTGAGCACTTTTGCAAACTTCTTCTTAGTTATGTCTTTCTCCTTGGCTTTCAGATTATATAATACAAATGGACTTGCAAGCTAAGAGTCAGTCCTTTCAAGACCTCAAATCTGTACTCACCCTGAATGTATTCGAAACAAAGTATTCTTCTGCCTGAAATCACCAGCATATTATCAGAGCTAGACGTCAACTGGAACGTGGCTATGGAGTTGCCTTCAGAATATTTTTATTCTCATATAAATGTAATTTTATAATATATGAATGTCTTGGTATTTTTCCTCCTAAAGCTTATCTATAGTCCTTTTCAAAGGTTTTTCTCTCCCTCCCACTCTCTCTCTCTCTCTCTCTTTTTTTTTTTTTTTTTTTTTTATATAAAGAATCAATAATTTATAATTCCAAGATGTGGCCAATGTTGCCTGACAATGAGTTTTATATTTGAACCATGTATATGCTGCCCAATATTTTCAGCCTTTATTGTTTTTTTTCTGCTCTATCCAAACCTCAGCAGAGATGTCCAGTGCGTATCACAAGTTGAAATACAGACTTTCAACTTGTTTTATACATAAATTTCTAGATTGGAAATGGTCCTTACTTTTATACTTGCCATTTTATCTATTTAAAAATCACAGTATTTAGGAAATTTCAGATATATTTACCAATTAAAAGTTTTTATCGGGAATAATTGTACTTTCATTGTATATAATATATGTTTTGCGATATGTAGATGTAATAGCTTTGACTGGCCTTTATGTAATAAACTTATGTCTTGCATCTAATATGTGGCTTTTCGTGTAGTCACAAATATAATAACGGATAACTGCTGATAGTAGCCTATAACTTGATAATAAAGTACTAAAATGACATGGCTTGTTCCTGGTTTTTCAGTCTCTCCAATGAAACTTCACTTTCAGTAGGCCAGCTTCTTACAAGTCAACAGTACAATGTCTCCCTCTACTGGAAAGGCCAGCTAATGTACACTTTTCATTTATTTAGACATGACTTGCTGTCTTGATCTCTTTTCTTATTAGGCACTATTATTCAAACAGTAAATATTCAGTTAAAAATAATGTAATTGCATACATTAAAACAATGTCTTTTAAACATAGTAATACATTAAATGTTTAATATTACATTTATATTTTAATAAAGTAGGCCTAATTAAAACTGTGCTCACTAATTAGCTTGACTCTGTTGCACTCCTTTGCAGGGGTGGGATTTGAAGGCATGAAAATATGATGAGCAGCTTCTCAATTCTAATAAAGAGGCCTTTTATATTTCGACACTGCAAAGAGAGTTACAATTATTATTATTATTATTATTAATAATAATAATAATAATATCATCATCATCAATCATCATCATCAATGTCCTGGCTGGTTAGCCCCTGATGGTTGATATCGTAACTACACCATTATGCTGCTAAAAGCATTTTGTTCTCTACTGACCATGATACAGAATTAGATGTATTCTGACTTTTTTCCAAGTCTACAGTTTATTATATATTTTATATAAAGTCAATTAAACTAGTCACTTTTTTTTTTTACTACACAGAAATGGTAGTATTGCAGTTAATTTGATATCCTGTCTGGACGGTGATGACGTCATCTAGCTCATGTATTTTCAAACTTCTTGCTCCAGTCCAGTAAAAAACTAAAATATTATAAATGTGTTAAAAACTGTAAAATTACGTTGCCTTTGTATCTTTTTCCTTCCCAACATAAATACTTTAGATGTATAAACTTGAAATGATGATTGTTGAATAAAATAATTCATTATTTTTTACTCTCTCTGAACTTCCCCTATAACCCCCTAGCACTCCCCTGTGTCCCACTCCCCGAAGGTTATTGGCCAAATCAACCAATTCTGTTTTTTTTGGCCACCGTTATTTATTCTATTTTTTTTTTTTTTTTTAAATGTAACTTTTAATTAATTTGTATTAATTAATTTTAAATTATTAGCTTTTTTACTTTTGTTGTTATTTGTAAATTATCACATCTTTCTTTGAGTTACGTTGACAGGCCTACCTAAACTGGCTGGCCTGGCCATCCTCGCATTTTGTTTTGTGTCTTATGATCTATGATTTCATGAGACATTTTGGGGAGTCATTTTGGTCTCAGTGGGAAGAAACTGAACATCAGCTCCCACGCGCGCTGGAATGCACAGGGTGCTCGCGCCAGACATTCGCCTATTGTATCAAACCTCAGACCCTTGCTCCCCCCTCCTTATAAACGTTTTATAATCCGCTGGCGTGACATATTCGAAGCAGAAGAGGCTGACCGTCACTACCACCTGTCGGGATGAGTGAGGAAGAGCAGAGTAACGGCTCGCTGTCAGTCAGGAAACCGTCCCGTATGCCCAAGTGCTCGCGCTGCAGGAACCACGGCGTCGTGTCTCCACTGAAGGGCCACAAACGCTTCTGCAACTGGAGGGAATGTCAGTGCCAGAAATGCCGACTAATCGCTGAAAGACAGCGGGTCATGGCAGCCCAGGTACACACGAGCCAGGAATCATGCAAGTTCAACTAGAGTCTGATTTGGGTTTCATTTTTCCCTCTTTCGTTTTCTTGTGATCTAAATGCACTGTTTGTGTTTATGTATGGGTTGTTTATCAACTTTAAACTAACGTTACTCTATTACGTGGCTTGCCTCCCCCTGTCGTTTTTTTTATTCGTTGTTACTTAAAGAACACCACCGCATGTTTGAGCCGTTTTTCCAGTTTACTGTCACGTTTACAAGTAATTGGATTGTTTGCAAAAAATAATCATGATAAATTGTTTATAATCATAATAACGTTTGGTAGCTACATTGTTAAAGAGTGCAGATTTTGCGACTGTTCCAGCTAGCTGCAGTTTGGCGCCGATATATATATTTTTTATTTTTTGCAAATAAAACACTGTAGAATAACAATTATTTTAGAAGTATTAAGCAATTTTATTGTAACAAAATTATATTTTAAATGTCTCGTGATACTTTTAATGCGTTCGTTGGGTGAACTTGTCTCGTCTGGGCCTTGAGTTCAATGTTTGTCGTGTTAGGTGGCCTTACGGAGGCAGCAGGCCCAGGAGGAAGAGATGGGCATTTGCTGTCCGGTTAACCTGTCCTGTTCAGATACTCTGGTGAAGAACGAGGTCATGGGTGATGTGAATGTGTTTACTATCAGCTCAAGACCGCCATCACCCACCGCAAGCAGTGCCACCGCCTCTCCTACAAACCTAGGTGAGAGAACCTCCCTGATTAAAAAGATGATTAAAGGGATAGTTCACCCAAAAAGGAAAATTAGCCCATGATTTACTCACCCTCAATTCATCCTAGGTGTGTATATGACATTCTTCTTTCAGACGAATACAATCAGAGTTATATTAAAAAATGTCCTGGCTCTTTCAAGCTTTATAATGGCAGTGAATGGCTGTTTCTGTTATGAAATCCATAAAAGTGCATCTATCCATCCATCGTAAAAGTAATCCACATGGCTCCGGGGGGTTAATAAAGACCTTCTGAAGCAAAGCGATGCATTTGTGTAAGAAAAAATATCCATATTTAAAACTTTACGGACTGTAATCTCTAACTTCCGCTAACTGTCGTACGAGCGTTCACCAGAGACTGGCGTTCCAGTGTAGGACGCAAGTTAGAGATTACAGTTTGTAAAATTTTAAATATTTTTAAATATTTTAAATATTTTTCTGAATATTCGTCTGAAAGAAGAATGTCATATACACCTAGGATGACTTGAGGGTGAGTAAATCATGGGCTAATTAAATTTTTTTTGGTGAACTAACCCTTTAACAAAAACTTTACTTGTCAAAGGATATATCACATTATCTCATATATGGTTTTGAGTCCAGTTAAGAAGTGGAAGTGGTTATTTACAGTATGTTGGGATAAAACATTTTGTAAATTAATCTAAGCAAAATATTCCAACAACATCATATACATTTTAGCCTATGTAATAGCTGTTTTTGGGTTACAAGTAAACAAAATAAAATCACACTGGGAAACATTAAGGTAAGAGTCAAATATATAATCAAGGCAGATTTTAACTGTAAAGGGCATCTTTCAAAAAAAATGTCAGGTTGGGGCAAGTTGTCATGCTACAGTTGTGGGCAAAAGTTTGCATACACCTTGCAGAATCTGCAAAATGTTATTCATTTTAACAAAACGAGGGAAATTGCTGCGTATGTAAACTTTTGAACTAGGTAATTTTATGTGAACTGGCTTAAAGGGTTAGTTACTCCAAACCCGTAAGACCTTTGTTCATCTTCAGAACACAAATTAAGATATTTTTGATGAAATACGAGAGCTCTCAGACCCCACATAGACAGCAATTTAATTTAACACTTTCAAGGCCCAGAAAGGTAGGAAAGACATCTTTAAAATAGTCCATGTGACTCCAGTAGTTCAACCTTAATTTTATGAAACGGGAGAGTATACTTTTTGTGCGCAAAAAAAAAAGAAAAATAATGAATAAAGTCATTATTTTAGTTTGTTCATTGCGCACAAAAAGTATACTCGCCGTTATCTTCTTATATCTTAAAAATATCTTCTTCTAACAGTGACTTATTCTTATTTGTGTTCCAAAGATGAACAAAGGTCTTACGGGTTTGGAACGACATGAGGGTGAGTAATTAATGACAGAATTTTCATTTTTGGGTGAACTAACCCTTTAACTGAGGGCAGTACTAAATATAAAATAACCCGTAAGGACAAAAACCTGACAAATCTCTTGAAACACAACATCTGAACAATGTCCTGAAGTGTGGTAACCATAAGATAAGCGGAATAATTGACACTGTTCCATTGAATTATTCGAAAATAATGCATTATGACCTTGGGTGTGAATTATTTTCTGATAATTCAATGGAGTCAATTATTAAAACCTATATTCTCACAAATCTAGTTTAGTAAAATATCAAGAAAAATATATCCTTTTTGTCTCAGAAAATATTTTTTTCATGCAATATCATCTTAACCCTCAATTTTAAGTTTTTGTTCACTTAGCTTGTATGTCCACTAGGAGCTTTTGTATTCAGTAAAAATTCTTAATGCAACAAAACCATTTAACATTTGTGCTTTGAAAGGCATGCGATCAAATAATATTATTATGAGAGCCTTGTAAAGTAAAAAAAAAGTGTAGCATCACAAGTTTCATTACTATGACCTTCTGTATTCTCATCATTTGTCCATCAATTTACACCCTCTTTTATTAAAATAAGATCTAAGCCCAACTCTTCGTAGGAGGTTTCTGTCTGTGAATCTGGCCTTTGTCACTTTACCATGGGAAAACAAAAAGATAAGTACATCTTGACCCCCTGAACTATCCACTGTGTGAGTGGCAGAGGAAAAACAAACTAAAGGAACCATGACCATGAACATCTTGTAACCGTCCAATGATTCTCCATTCTGCCAACCTCCTCAGCACACAGTGCAGTCAGTGAGGTGCATATCCATTCTCATAAGAGGGGGGAGGCTATCAGCATAGATGGCGATTGTGCCGTGCCAGACCATGTCTGTGAAGGGCTGTTGTGTTCGATGAGAAACGTCCTGTTCCTGGGATCTCCGATAGGACTAAGGAAGGAGTTGGATACCAGACAGGTCAAGGCTGCCTATGCTCTGTGATTTAGCCAGCTGCCTCTTGGGTTGCTGACAGATGAAGCAGGAGTTACTGGTGGTTTTCAGAATTTGTCGTCAGAGATAAAGTGACGCATGACATAACACGCATGCTGACAAAATAACTTCTCATAAACTGGCATTTTATATTGCTGTGAATCTGTGCCAATGCCATTACCATCACTAAAGAATTTTTGTAATCATTACTAAATTTTGCATTTGTTGATCATATGCATGTTTTTTATACATTGCAAACTTCAACATTTGTGAAAATGTGAGAATATCTCTTGGGCACTTCTCAAAAATCTAGTTCAGTAAAATATAAAATCATTTTTGAGTATTTTTTTACATGCATTAAAGCACTTTAATTATATGCCCTGCAACAATTTTTGCCTTTTTTTTTTCTTTTTTTTAACAAATGTTTGCAAACATACATTTTTGATTTGCTTTTAAGTATGAGAATAGCTAGGAAGGAATACGTTTCAGTTGGTTGATTTTTAAAAACAAAAACAACAACAACTATAATTTCCAATTTTGTTTGTGTTAAATTTGAAGCTGTCATTTTAACCTATTGTCTGATGTTTCAGAGAGCCGTTCCATGCTGGCTCTAAGCTCTGCAGTGACCAGCAGAGGGCACACTGAGGGCCCATCTGAG
Organism: Rhinogobio ventralis; assembly: GCA_039654625.1. NCBI lineage: Eukaryota > Metazoa > Chordata > Actinopteri > Cypriniformes > Gobionidae > Rhinogobio > Rhinogobio ventralis. The sequence continues at coordinate 29,464,419 of CM077194.1, forward strand.
CTGATGGTGGATGCCTCCTATTACAACCTCTACCAGCCCACACCGTACACGTCCTACTATAGCAACCTGTACAACTATCAGCAATACCAGGTGAATAGATGTGCTCCTCACGTCAAGTGCAACTGAACTCCTATTTCAGGTTTTAAATTAATGTTATGCATTATTTATTCTATACTAATATATAGTGTATATATATTATAGTAGTAGTAGTATCACTAATGGGACTGAGTTGCTTAATACATATAAATATTATAATAATAATATGTACTAAGCTTCCTAGACCCAATTGCACTTCACTTCAGGAACCTTTACTGTACGTTTGTAACCAGTAAGTTATTTCATTATTGCATTATTTCAATTGATTATTTTTAACAGCATGATTAAGCACAAAAATAACATTGCACCTCTCCTGCTAATAATTACATTTATCTTGATTATTCTGGATTCACATTGGGTGAAAATGTTGCCTCGTAATGTTTTATAGTATTTCATTTAAATAGTTTTTACACATTAGCTATGGTATTTCTTTACCATAAAGTGTCAGTTTTTTTACCGTAGAGTTGCATCACTGTAAAAGTAACAGGAAGTGTTCATGACAGTTTTTTTTTTAAGTTTGTACTTTCTAAAACAACTCATTTATTTTGCATTAATCTACTGACCCCAAACTCAACCCCCCCTACTATATAGTATCTTCAAACCAACCCTTTAGACATACAGTACCTCACATGAGCACACTAGCAAACATCCGTGTGAACGCCAGCATGGTGCACACACCTCCACACTCACCCAGTCTGCGTCCCATGTAGCCCGGGCCACGGTAATAAGGTGATTAAGTGTGTTGCAGCCGTGTTGATAGGGGCTGCTGTCATTGGACCCGTCTGGCTTGTTGAAGTTGGCAAGCTGTAGTTAGCTTCTGTCCTCGGCGTACAGTGATAATGCTTGTGCCATCGTTCCAAACCACTGGCCAAACACAGCAGGAAGGTGTGGAGCTTTCATGTCACGCTACACCTCTTATATGCTGTTTACATTTCCCCGCTCCCCCTAGCCAGAACCGCAACTAATTCTGTCATTGGAGGTTGTTTAACCCTTATCCTCATTGTACAACTATCACAAGAAGACTGGTATATCAAACAGTCTAAATAAGCACCGCTTTCAATTAGTTTTTGTTTTATAATATCAGCTAAATATATTTTTGTTAGTTTAATATGCAAAATCACATATTTCACATAAAATCACAGTTTTCTTATCGTGCTGCTCAGATACTGACGCTCTCACTCTTCTACCAGTAAAATATCCTTTTAAAAGTAGCTTCTGGTTATAGTAGTTGCATTACAAATGTTTAATGTAGTATAATATATTGCTGGTGTAACTACCGTTTAAAAGTTTGAGGTCAGTAAGATCATTTTTATTTAAAAAGAAAGAATTCATTCAATTGATCAAAAGCGACAGATGCTGAAGCAAATGATTTCTGTTCCAAGTAAATGCTGTTCTTTTGAACTTTCTGTGCATCAAAGAATCCTAATAAAGTTGTATCCCGGTTTCCTCAAAAATATTAAGCAGCAACTGTTTTCAACATTGATAATAATAAGAATGTTATAAGAGTAATGATGCTGAAAATTCAGCTTTGCCATTACAGGAAAAAAATATGTTTTTATATATATTAAAATAAAAAAAGTTATTTTAAATTGTAATAAGATTTCACAGTTTTACTGTATTTTTTTATCAAATAAATGCAGTGGTGAGCAAATATTTTTTAAAAGAATTCTAAATCGACCCTAAACTTTTCAACTGTATACTATAGAATTTACACAGTGGGGTAAAAACATCTGAGACACCACTGGAGAAAATTCTTTCAAATTATTTAATGATTAATAATAATACATTACACATATGTAATTGTGCTTGATTGCAAAGTCAATATGAATTTCAGAATTTCTCAGTATTTGATGTGTCCTCTTTTTGCTCCAAAAAGAATCTTGTTCTTCAATGAAATCTGACAAATTAGCTTATTTGATTAGTGACCTGGAAAAAGTGTAGAATAGAGGGGGCTAGGTGTTTCCATTTTGTAATAATAGAGACATTAACATATTAACTGTATGATTAAAGATTTAACACCAAGTTATATTCAGATGTACTGTAATTTCAAATAGTTATCAGCTTCCCTCAGAGTCAGATGCAAACCATGCAATTCTGATGCCAGGCACATGGATCTGTCCTGGCAACAACTCTCCAGTGTGGACATTGTCTATGTCAAACCATGCTGCACAAGTCTGTTTGAAGATATCAAATTGGACAGCATGAAATTGAGGGCATCCTCAAAGTCATGGCCCGTTCAACTTTGATATACCATCATCACATTGCAACAGTTTTACAAGCCCTTATTAATCAGCCAAGGCTCACTGACATAAAAAAAAAGTCTTCATACCATGATATAATATGGCTTTCATATGGAGATCAGCCTGTGTATATGGAATCTGATTTATAAAAGTATCCCTGTTGTAACAAATCTGATCTACTCATGTGTGAAGTAAATTAAATCTATATTTCTCCAGGGAGTCATTGCTGAGTGTTATATACACACGTCAGTGATGGGGCCATATTTCAGCATATTTGTGCAGTTGGGTCCCTGATGGCGACATATTGCTCCAGGGTCACTGCCTCCATCTCCTTAGTGTGTCCCAGGGTTTGAATTGCAAAGGTTAATGACATTGCTCATATGAAGATACAGCTTTGCTTTTTAAGCACAGCTCTGTAGAAGGGGAGTGACTTTAATTCTGCCTGATTTAACTATTTGGAAGATGAGTGAAGGAAATATGATGTGATTCTTTTGATGTTTTGTAGTAAACTACCGCTGCTTCTGAAATCGTGTACTGTGAGTAGTACTGAATTTGAATTTACTTCGTAACGTTCTATATAATGTGGGTAGTATGAATAAAATTCGGACATACTACATCCACCATGTTGTTACTGTCACGTGACCTACCAGCATGAGTTGCGTTGCTTCACTTCCATTCATAAATCTCCTCCCGTGGCCTCATGGAATAGTAAAGTGTCCATCGAATGCACACTTCAGAATCTCGGCGGAAGAGGTAGATCTTCTGGGAACTTTTTTGACTTCAGTTTTTGAATACTGTGTATTCGGACATGCTACTCTTTTGGTGTATTGTTTTTTTTGCATACTATATAGTAGGGAAGTATTTGATTTTGGACGCAGTAAAGACTATTAGTTTAGTCTTTGTTTTTGTTTTATTGTTTTCATTTTCATTAGCTATTGGTTTTGTTTTTTAGCATTTAATGAAATATTAATTTATTTAAAGGGATAGTTCACCCAAAAATGAAAATTCTGTCATCATTTACTCACTTTCATGTCATTCCAAACCCGTAACACTTTCGTTCATCTTCGGAACACAAATGAATATATTTTAATAAAATCAAATAAAAAAATTTGCCCTCCATTTACAGCTACACAACTACCACTTTGACGCTTCAAAAGTTCATAAAGAGATGAAAACAAATCCATATGAAGGGAGTGATTTAGTCCATTTTTAAATCGCTTTACATGATTAAATTATTAAATTTAGGCTTTTATTCATGCATTAACATGCATCAACGGACAAATCAGTTTTGATAAACGGAAGCTCGAGCACGTTCGCTTGACGTGCAAGAACCAATGAGGTTCATTCTTGTGTGTTACACAGCACGTGTAAGCTTCCACAAGAACCAATGAGGTTCATTCTCGTGTGTTACGCAGCGTTTGAGCTTTTGCAAGAACCAATGAGTTGTTCTTAAGCGTCAAACAAGTACAGTTGAGCTTCTTTTTATGTTCACTGATCAATATTTATATGTAAAACTTAAATAATAAACTAAAAATTAAATCTGTTCATCATATAAAGCGATCAAGTCTTTTCAGAAAATTTGGACTAAACCACTCAATCCATATGGATTAGTTTTACGATCTCTTTATGAACTTTTTGAAGTGGCAAAGTGGTAGTTGTCTAGCTGTCAATGGAGGGACAGAAATATCTTTTATATATTAGAATATATATATATTATTTATATATTATATATAGAAATATAATTTGTGTTCCAAAGATGAACAAAAGTCTTCGAACGACATGAGGGTGATTAAATTATACAGAATTTTCATTTTTGGGTGAACTAACCCTTTAACTTAGCAAGAGTTATTTTTATTTATGTCTGTTAAAAAATGCATTAAGAATTTTACAGTAGTGGCCAAAAGTTATTCATAACAGCTGTTTCCACTGATAGTGTTTTATTTACTGTAACTTGATGGAAACGCACCTAATTTGCATGTTTTTTTCCTTCTTTTTTTGCGAACTTTGAATTTTTGCAAAGATTTGCTTCACGCTTGGATGGAAACCCAGCTAATGGTTCTCTCTTGTTTTTGCATGCATTTATAATTTATTTGAATGACAACCTGGCTAATAATTATGACTGCAGAATTTGGCATGTTTCATTGCATTATCACAAATATTTTAATCCTTTAACAAATTTTTTATAATATTTGAATAAAGGGTGAAGATGTCAATTTTCCTAGGCCGGACATCACTTTTGTGCACTACTGAAGTTCATACAGATAGTCTTGAACACAGCTTTTTTTCTAGTTTCTAAATGTTTTCCATTTCTAAGTTAAAATGAATTTTAACTTTTTTTGTGGAAATATTTAATGCAAAATTGTCACTGTCCAGACGGTGTAACAGAAGAATCCCATTTAAAGGCTCAAATCCTTGTGTTGTTTAAGTAGTTTGACCTGATTTTAGTAAGTAGTTTGGTATAATATTTTAATATTTCATTAAAAAAAATTATAAAGCATGTTAAAAATATATACACTCACCTAAAGGATTATTAGGAACACCTGTTCAATTTCTCATTAATGCAATTATCTAATCAACCAATCACATGGCAGTTGCTTCAATGCATTTAGGGGTGTGGTCCTGGTCAAGACAATCTCCTGAACTCCAAACTGAATGTCAGAATGGGAAAGAAAGGTGATTTAAGCAATTTTGAGCGTGGCATGGTTGTTGGTGCCAGACGGGCCGGTCTGAGTATTTCACAATCTGCTCAGTTACTGGGATTTTCACGCACAACCATTTCTAGAGTTTACAAAGAATGGTGTGAAAAGGGAAAAACATCCAGTATGCGGCAGTCCTGTGGGAGAAAATGCCTTGTTGATGCTAGAGGTCAGAGGAGAATGGGCCGACTGATTCAAGCTGATAGAAGAGCAACTTTGACTGAAATAACCACTCGTTACAACCGAGGTATGCAGCAAAGCATTTGTGAAGCCACAACACGCACAACCTTGAGGCGGATGGGCTACAACAGCAGAAGACCCCACCGGGTACCACTCATCTCCACTACAAATAGGAAAAAGAGGCTACAATTTGCACAAGCTCACCAAAATTGGACAGTTGAAGACTGGAAAAATGTTGCCTGGTCTGATGAGTCTCGATTTCTGTTGAGACATTCAGATGGTAGAGTCAGAATTTGGCGTAAACAGAATGAGAACATGGATCCATCATGCCTTGTTACCACTGTACAGGCTGGTGGTGGTGGTGTAATGGTGTGGGGGATGTTTTCTTGGCACACTTTAGGCCCCATAGTGCCAACTGGGCATCGTTTAAATGCCACGGCCTACCTGAGCATTGTTTCTGACCATGTCCATCCCTTTATGACCACCATGTACCCATCCTCTGATGGCTACTTCCAGCAGGATAATGCACCATGTCACAAAGCTCGAATCATTTCAAATTGGTTTCTTGAACATGACAATGAGTTCACTGTACTAAAATGGCCCCCACAGTCACCAGATCTCAACCCAATAGAGCATCCTTGGGATGTGGTGGAACGGGAGCTTCGTGCCCTGGATGTGCATCCCACAAATCTCCATCAACTGCAAGATGCTATCCTATCAATATGGGCCAACATTTCTAAAGAATGCTTTCAGCACCTTGTTGAATCAATGCCACGTAGAATTAAGGCAGTTCTGAAGGCGAAAGGGGGTCAAACACAGTATTAGTATGGTGTTCCTAATAATCCTTTAGGTGAGTGTATATTTCTACAACATTTGTCCGTCAAATCAAAGTGAAATCATGAAATCACAGATAGGACTCCTGGTAGGACTTTTTCTGTAATTCTGAAACTTCACAGTTGTTGGTATGGAGTGTTTGTAGGACATTATTGTATTCTCCTTTACATTTACAAAATTATAACTTGTTCCATGAAACTTTTGATCATAGCTTCTTCTCTTTATTAGGGTTCATTTGATAAGGAAGTAATAGGGTGAGGAGCTATTCCTCCTCATCTGGCTTTTATCTTAGTGTGTCCATCTCCCGCCCTTTCCCACCTCCAGTGAGTGGGGCTCCGCTGCACTGCAGGTGGAGAATGAAAATATGAGGGTTGCGTAGAGGATCCAGACAGCTGATGGTGCCAGATAAGAGCTCACTCAGGGAGGTAAAGGACTCCAGCCAGCCCTCATTAATGGGGCTGCTCTGGATCTAACAATCATCATTTTTGTGAGAAGTTCTAGTATTAAAATGAATTAGGGATCACAGTGCACTTTCAAACTGCTGAAGCTGTCCTAAGCAGGCACTATGCAATGTTACCAGACTTTTGCCTACATATGTTCATACCTGAGATAGAGATCAGAATCACAGGGAATGACGTTGAATGATGCATGAATTTTGAATTTTTGGATGTAAGTGTTATGGTAGGTTAAGAGTGGCATAGAAAAGCCAGGAAATAGCTGAGTAGCATTGCAAATGTTTTGGCACAAACACGCAGTGTTTGTCTCTTGCTTGTTGCGGCACATGCTTTTTTTCCACCTTGTTTTATTTCATGTATGTATTGGTGGGGTACTCTTGAAAAAATACAGTTCAATTTGTATTATATTTGTCATAGGCAATACAAGAGGCTGACATTGTTTAAATAACAGTTTATAAACCTGTCAAGAGGTGATGGGGTGGACAGTAAATGGTGACATATTACTAGCTGACAGAAATCAAATTCCATAAAAGTGAAATTGAAAACACCCTAAAGCCTCTGTGCTGCCAAGTAGACAGCTTATTTTAAAGTTTTCACAAGAGGGAAGAAAACTTGCCAGAGCAGTGTGTTGCAGTTTATTTTGAAAAAGAGAGCGAGAAATAAAGCAATCTAGGCAGGAGGTCAACCATAACTTATACTGGCCTTTTTTTCTCCTTCTCGGAGTAGAGGTTCGTATTGTCACATGTACAGAGTGTAAAGACTCTGTTTTATCAAGTGTTTTCAGTGCTCTGAGATTAATATGTCATGCAGTGTGCAGTAGAACTCAAGACCCGGTTTAGGACCATCACTATTGGTGTACCATATACTGTACCTGGTGTCCATGTATATTATTTAGTATGTCTTCCGGTTCAAACAGAGACAGTATGAGAAAATGGACCATATATGTATAAAAGAATGAGGGAAATTGCAACACCCAATATGTTGTCTGTAATAAAGGATGTTCAGCCTTTTAATTAAGAAAGCCAGTTGCCTCGTTGGTAAAGGCACTGCTAAGTCTTTTTGCTTTACAGTGTGCATGCACATTAGCTGGGCCAACATGAAAATACAGTAAGTCGGGACGTTTTTTTTTGCTCTCTTATGCTCTTTGTCTCTTATGCTCTGTGCATATATTTATTCAAAAATACAGTAAAAACAGTAATTGTGAAATATTACAAATTATTACTATTTTTTTTTTCTTCATTTTAATATGTTTTAAAATAGGATTTATTCCTGTGATGGCAAAGCTGAATTTCCAGCAGCCATTACTTCAGGTTTTAGTTGGGGTTGGTACTGTTTTTCTTATTGATTCCCAGTTTCCATTCCAATATGGTAAAAAAAAGTCAAACATTTAGATATAAAACGTATTTATTGTCTTTTTAAAAAAACATTCTGTTCCAGCATGAACAAAAATCAGCAGCCTAAAGAACAACTAACTAATAACAATGAACTAATATAAATTTCAAACATTATTAAAGACAAGTATACAGTCAGTATACAGTAATCAAATGTAAAATAACACTGCATGGTTTTCTTTTTATAAATAAAATCTAGATTAATCCTTATTAAAGTTGCAAAAGTTATTCAGTCAAGATCAGTGAGTATTTTCTTTCTCTTTTTTTTTTTGTTCTTTGATTAACAGTAATGACAGACAGGCTTATTTAGGCTGCTGTCATTTTAAGACCAAATGCACAGATCCAGTATACTGTTACACATGCGTTTTCTTTCTCAACTGTTTGTTCACTTAAGACATGATCTACTGTGTTTAAGAGGATATTTTGGCATAATTTTGTCCGTTCAAGTGCAAAAAGATCTGAAAGAGAACTCAATTCAGTATTTGTGCAATATATGAGAGCCGTTTTTTGTGCGTGCGCTCTGGATGTGCCCAGCATAGAAAACAATGTGCAAGTGCCAAACTGAGTTCTCTTTGTCTTGTGCTTGAATGGTTTAAAACCACATTAAAATGCACACACAGGAATCTATAAGCAGAATCGAAATTAAAATTTTATATCAAGTATCTGATTCCCAACCCTAGTCTTCAGTGTCGCATGATCCTAATGAAATCATTCTAATATGCACATTTGCTGCTCATGTCACTAATAAGTGATTTCTGCATGTCTCTGTGTGAAATAATGGTGCGGTTTCGTCTGATACACAAACAAACACAAACTGTTTTCAGTGCCTGCCGTCTCAATATATATGAGGACATGAGCATGAACTTCATCTCCAGAGCTGCTCTGAGATTCACTTCACATGCTCTTTACTGTTTCAGTTCAGAAAAACCATCAAATACACACTGAAACTGAAACTGAAACTAAAACTGAAAGATCTTTACGACAAACCATCAAACTAAAAGTTCGATTTAACTTCAAGAAATAATGACAGAAATATCACTGCTGTATACTGAAATGTACTCCACAAAGTAATATTAATAATAATATTATTTCTAAGGAATATCATATAACCAAGATGATATGTTGATATGATCATCCATGTTTTAAATGTATACACTTCTGTTGTGCAGCATCTTATTTGGAAATTTTTTTTAAATGCAACGATTTGTTGTAAATTAATTGTTATATTTTCATTTGATTACATTTTAAAAGCTTGATTAGAATTTTTAAAGTTTATATACATTTGTAATAAATAATCATAAAACACAGAATCCCCCCAAAAAATTAAATGGAAAACACAGAATTTAGGGGAAAATAAAATGGATTTCATTGGGCCCTAAATTAAAAGACGTTTGTGAAACTCTGTGGAGTTTCATTTTGAACAAACATGTTTACATTTTTCATGTGGAAAGAATTTTCTTCCCCTTTCCTTTAATAGTAAATGAATATTGTGATAAATATCAATATTGTATGATGTGTAAAAATATTGTGATATTTTTGGCCATATCACCCAGCCCTATTGTCAATGTTGAAAACAGTTGTGCTGCTTAATATTTTTGTGGAAACCATGATACTTTTTTTCCAGGGTTCTTTGATGAACAGAAAGTTCATAAACTGCATCCTTGCTGAATAAAAATATGAATTTCTCTAAAAAATCTTATTGACACCAAACTTGATGCCATTTTGTTGCCAAGTGAACTGACTGATGCAAAATCTTTGTTGCATTCCTATTGCTTAACATTGCTCCATTCATTACTTTTTATTATTTTATTGGAGCGTAGAGATCAGCGAAATTAATCAATCAATCTTGTGTTGCCCAAGTTGTTCAATATGCTGTTCCATGCACGCTAACTTTGACATGTTTTGCAAATTTGAAGATTATGATGTAAAACATTGATGAGCAATTATACAATGTGAGTTAAAAAGTGATCTTGTGTCTTTCGATTCTTGACTATTCATACCATTAGACTCTTTATGTGTTGACTTAACTCTTCTTCTTTTTTCTCCACCTGCCCAAAAAATCAAATCCCTTCTGAAACAGATGCCCAGTGGAAATGGCCGCCTGTCCAGCCATAACGTTCCCCCCCAGTACCGCACACACTCCTACTATTCATCTTACCTGAGTCAGGGGATCGACACTGTCCCACCCACCACCTGCCCTGAGCCCAAAGCAGCAGGTCAGTCCCACACACACACACACACACACACACACACACACACACACACTCACACTCACACTCACACACACTCACACTCTTAGGGCCATAAACTTTTATCCAGAGATTATCAACAGTGTGAGCAAGTACATCTGAGGGAGGTTCATACTCTGAGTCAAGGGCGCTGTAAAATTTATAAAAATAAATAAATTCAAAGGTAAAACTTTTATGAGCATCATTTGTTCTGGCGACTTCAGATTTAAGGAGACAAGGACCATGTGCTAAGCTCTTCAGCCTTAGAACATAGAAATCATAAATTGTATTTTAAATAAAAAATTCCTGTACCTTTTACTCCGTAAAGCTATGTAGCGATAAACTGAAACGGTCTAAAATTATAAAAAAAATTTAAAAAACAATTTATGGCTTACTGTGCACCATTCTAAACTAATTTAGAGTGTTGAAGGACATTTTAGCACTCACTGTCAGTGTGAGTATGATTATGGCGTTTCTGTGATCCACCATTCCCGTATACCTCCAAGCTTGCCACCTGCCCTGGCTGTTAATGATTTTTACATGCTGATTTCCAGTGGTTTCAACATGAGGGTGCCGGTCACCCCCACTATCACTGCAGGGGGTGTTATGTTCCATTACAACACAAAACACTCCAAGTTGGGTGGTCCAATCTCCAAAACACCCATACTAGGAGCCCAGCATTGAATGGTCTGTGATCTATTATATGTGCTCCGTACCTACTATTTATATTATTCCCTAATGCAGGGGTTTTGGGGTCTGTGGATCCACAGGGGGATGCTAAGGAGTCAGAGAAAAGTTAATGTATTAAATTAAGATATTAATTAAACGTGAGTTACAAAAGACAATAATTGTAACTCATTTAAAGAATCTGACTATGACGGTTTGATTCTGCATTCTGTTTTGAAAATAATGAAATTACTTGCAGTATTTTTTTTCTGTTGATAGCCCTATAACATTAAAATGTATATAATTATATAATTGTATATAATTGTATTAATGTATATAATTGTGTGTATATGTGTGTATATATGTGTGTGTGTAATATAATGTATTTATGTTTGTGTGTATGTGTGTGTGTGTTTACTTAGTTTATTACATTATAGGGCTATCAACAGAAACTGCAAGTAATCTCATTATTAATTTGCTTCAGTACAGTAACAACATAAAAGCCAATAAATTAATTGCGTAAGCAACATACATGCAAATATATAGCTAGCTGTTTTTTTATTTCTTGAAGTGGGTCTTTCAGAAGTGGATCATCATATGTATTTGGGGGTCCTTGGCATCTAAAAGTTTGAAAACCTCTGCCGTAATGATTTTTAGTCAGCATAAATGTAATTTTGTGTTTGTGTGTGAATGAATGAAACTAGGCTAATCAACTACTACACATTTACAGCTTTAACAAAATTGTATTCAAGATTCATCCTGTTCAAAACCCTTTGGGAAGACACTAGATGACACTGAGTGATGTCCAGGCTAGTGTGGCCTGAGTTTGATGGGGTCTGCACTCCCTCTTCATTCAGATCCCTAAACATCTCATAGTGTTTTATTGTGTCATATTCACAATCACAACTTCTACAGTCAGACCTGATTAGCTGTTCACAGCATTGTTGTATTCTAGTAACTCTAGAGGACTTTGGGGTATTACTGCTTGAACTGTAATGAGAGATTAAAAAAAGAGGCAACTCAGTAAATGACAAGCATTCAAGTTTAATTATTTTCAAAGTAGCTTTACAGTAAGATACAATGGCGCCTGGTTTTCAGATGGCTCTCTGTACTCTTTCTGTGGCTCCAGTGCTTGTGCGGCATGTATTTATTTTCCCTAGCGCTGGGGTAATCAGTTGGCCAAATATGAGGCCAAATAACCTTCAGGAGTGCGACGCTGTCCTTTCTGAGCGGCCCCCACAGCTGTCTTTGGAAAATTGCCTCTGGGGTTAGTGAGCGGGAACAAGTTAAGATTTACAAACAATGATGAAGCTTGTCATGCGTCTTTCTCCATCCGTCACGAGCGGCGGCCTGCCGGGGCGTCGAAGTGTTCTTCATAAAGCTCAGCTCGCTGTGAAATACGCCCCTGTGCGCTCTTTACTGCTGGGAGCTCGTCAGCAGCGCTCCACCATAAATTGCCTGGGCCGGAGGTGACACTGCACTCCATCACCCGGCAGGGCAGCCTTACCTCCGCCCGCATCCGCCCCCACCCACGGCAGCCGCCCCGGCCTGTGAGATGATGTGCCCGCTGTGAGTTATGTAGGAATTTCAGTGTTATACGAGACAGTCTATGGGTTTTACCATTTTCTCTTGTGCTGTTTTTTCTTTTTGTCACCATTTATTATTGGAAGATTCAAAGTTAGTTTTGTTTGCAGTCTGGGCCAAGTTTACAGTTTTGGAGAAAGTGGAGAGGGGGCTTTCTGTTTGCCTGCAAGTTAGCAACCATATTTGAAGAGAATAGGGCTGGGCAATATGGCCAAAAAATTATATCTCTGTAATGTTTTGGCTGAATGAAAAAGGTTAACATATTTCACATCCTGCCCAATGTTGTCCTACAAACAGTTTTCATATTGAAGGCTATGAAAACAAATATAGTGAATGTAGGCTATGCTATATGTGCAAAGAAAAAAAGGGTTAAAACTACATTAAATTCTAACATTATAACAACATTATATTTCTGATTTTTAAAGCAGAAGTTAAAGTAACTAAACTAAAAATGAAAAGTAAAAACAAAAGCACAAGGTTAACTGGTAAGAGGAACACACATTTCCTTATCTGAGCGTAGTAATTTAGCCAACAATATGATTACTCCATTACAATAGTCACTTTACAGTTACTGCTAGCATAAAAATACACTTAATTGTAGGTTTAAAGTTCTACATATGGCACATTTAATGTCCAACAACAAATATTTTTGCAAAATGCATGTTTTCATCAGAATTATTGCGTCTGTTTGGAATGCATGCGTGCAGCGACACTCGTTCACTGAAGTCTGTAAAGTTTAGCGGAGACTTGCTTAAGCATAAAGCTCATCCACTCCTGACAGCAAAATGGAAATATTTGCATGACCTTGTAACATTGTGAAAAGTAAGTTATGAAATGAGGAAAACACCTCATCTCAGACGCATTAAACAGCACTAAAGTACCTGTCAGAGCAACTGACGGGGCAAGCCGCTTTAAACTATACGCATTCTTTAAACATCTTACGAGTTATTTTGAAGCCTTTAATGTTTAGGGCTAATTGGATTATGCACTTTCCCCACAGCAGCTCACTCTGTGGCCACCGCTATTTTTCATATGTGCTCGTAATATCAAACTACTGTATATCGATATATACGTTATTGCCTAATCCTATATCGTTTATAAAAATATAGGCCTATCGATATATCAAACTCATTATACCGCCCAGCTCTAGAAGAGAATATGTGGCTTTCTGAATAAAATATTGTAAATATATTGTTTTGTAGTGCATAAGCTTACAAATTACACATTATATCTTTTTTTGTTGTTTTTTTTGGACATGGTACTATGGTAATACCATGTTTTATTTGGCTTGGACCAAGCTAATGTCAAGTTATTCTTTATACTGTACATTCTAGTACCCTGTAAATATAGTATGGTATTCATTCAGGTCCATTTCATATTTTAAATAGTACAATGGTATTATCATCCTGTTTCTGCCTCAATACTTTTTTCTAATAAGTTCAAATTTGTTGTTGCTGTCCATCAGCAATGCTTTTATTTGAATATGAATATGGTGAAGGGCTTTATTTACAGGTAATTAATTACAAATTCCAGTCACATCGAATCGTACTGTGCTTTTGGCATATATCGATCGTTCTGATGCAGTTTACAAACCACAAATTTAATGGATGCATTTCTTCTCGGTCACAATGTTATATCACTTTCAGAGGTGTCAGACACCCTGGAAAAAGTTCCAGGAAAACACAAAATCGCATAGGAGCAACCAAAGAGCTCATTCATTCTCTTTCAATGCAGAATAACAATGGGGAATAATGATTTTTCTCCAAGCTCCAAGCACAATTGAGAGGTAGAGCTTGAGCAGGAAGAGGTGTAACTTCTCATCTGACAGAGAGGCTATGGAGCTTTTTTTAACATTTAATCCATCCTGTTTGTATTATTCCTCTTTGGAACATGCATAGAACTCTGGCACATCCTGTGCCCTCGAGGTTAAGTGCTGTTACATGTGTCCCTTTATTTGGTTGTTACACAGTTTTGCTAGCCTGGCTAGGGTTACAGATAGGGCATGAGTTCATAAGAAGCTGCATACACTAAATTTAGTGTCGATTTTGAAGGAATTATGGTTGAATGTTGTATAATGGCAGTTGCAAGACAGCTTATACTGTTGTACTCTCTATATTTACCTGCTGACAATTACCAGTTCTTTTCTATTTCCGCTTCTGATCTCAGATCAGTAGGAGAAAGCTACTGATCTGAGATCAAAACAAACACTTGATAGCTTTTGTAATCTGGGCCGTATGTTAGCAGTACAGATGACGAGGAAGCGCCACATAATGCATTTCAAAAACTTTCAAAGGAATTGGTGAATCCTGATGTGTCTCCGTCAAGTAAATCAGAGAGTGAATCAGTGGCCTGCAGGCAAAATCCCTGGCTTCATTGTTATTTAACCACACAGTCAGTAACTCCTCCATGTCATGCTGTCTTCCCTTCTCCAGTGCTGATGCTAAATGCTCTGTCTTTTCTTTCTATGGATCGGTTAAATACCAGTGTAATTGGCTGCTCCAGGCTCAAGCACTGTCGTAATGTGTTGTACAACATTTCCATTAACACTTGCCTGAGGCACTGAAGAGATAAAATGGGTAATGACTGCAGCCAAAGGTTCTGCTCTCTTTAGCACAGTGTCCTCCTCAAGAGATGGTCTGCGTTAAAGAAAGTCTAGAATCCTAAGTTTATATACCCCACCATTCAAAAGAATACCTTTATTCAGCAAGGATGCATTAAATTGATCAAGAGTGACGGTAAAGTTATTTTTATCAAATTACCAAAGATATATATTTTAAATAAATACTGCTCTTTTGAACTTTGTTGAAACAAATGTATCACGTTTTCCTCAATATTAACCAGCAAAACTGTATTCAACATTGTTAAAAATAAGAAATGTTTCCTGAGCAGCAAATTAGCATATTAGAATGATTTCTGAAAGATCATGTGACACTGAAGACTGGAGTAATGATGCTGAAAATTCAGCTTTGCCATTAAAGAAATAAAATGTTAAAATATTTTTAAATAGAAGTTTTATTTTGTCAATTTTTTTTTTTTTTTTAAATCACACAACTTAAAGAAAAGATGTGTTCATAGTTGCTGCAGAGCACTTTATTTTAAGGGAATGGTTAAAGGCTGGCATATTTTGAGTCTTTACCTCATAGTAATTGGTTCGTTTTCCACACAGATTTCAGTTAATTTGTTGTAGCATTTAATTAGTTTTGCTTACTACTAGAAGGGGGACATTCATTCTTGAGCAGAATGTTTTCTAAATGTAGTCTTATTTAACTATTCTAACGCTCGCTGTAACATAATTAATCCAACTGAATCTATTAAGTTGTTTATTTCACCCAGGGGTGCTTCATTCTTCATCAGAGCCTTGCTAACCGATGCCTGCACCGCTTATTTCTCACTTGTGATTATTTTCTCTCCTTTAAGGATAATAACACAAAATCCCTCAAATCATCGATCCTGTGTCTCAAGTCATTATAGTATATCCATAATGTTTCGACGGATCGGCGTGCAGGCCGGGAGAGACGGACAGGTCATTTGTAGGGCCGGCGGAGAGCTGTATCAGTGCTAGTGATTTAACAGGGAGGAGGGCCTGTCAATTCTCTCAGAGACACTTTCAGACTGGGGACAGATTGGGGAACAATACAGGTCTGGAGGTGCTTATGTGTTTAATTAGCCTCTGACCCTGGCATGATGCCTCCTGTCAGACGTTACAGGCCACTCATGCAGATCTCTAATAGTCCAATAATGGGGACTGAAGTGTCCGATGTGCTCACATGTGAGCTGAATTTTAGCAGCCATTACTTTAGTCGTCAGTGTCACATGATCCTAATAATTCTAATGCATTTTATCATTATCAATATTGAAAACATTTGTGCTGCTTAATATTTTTGCGGAAACCATGGTTTTTCGTGAGTCTATGATAAATAGATAGTTCACATAAAGTAACAATTACATAAAGAATTTTGGTCCCACTTTATATTAAGGGCCTTTTTATACAATGCACTTACTGTATAAATGTCATTACATTGTAGATATATTTTAAAAATACCTGCATGTAATTACAACTGTAATTAATTTCTGTAATTGCTTCTGTAATTACACTATTTACCCTTTCCTTACACTTTAACCCACCCTTAAACCTAGTATACCACCAAACCTATCCCATACCCGTATCCCATCTCGATAGCAGCAAAAGTGTTTTGCAATACAACATGAACACAATTAGTACACTGAATCTAACAATTACTTTTTGTGTAAGTAGTAGTTAAAGATACCTAATATAATAGTGTAACCAGAATTTTTTTTCTGAATAGAAAAAATACCGTAGTATTTAGTATTGATTTGCTCAAGTTAATTTTTCATATTTCAGGTTAGGAGTTGAACACTTTGGCGCATAACTTGTCCTGCATGACTTGCACTACACGCTTGAATCATACCGCCCACAACACCTTATCATTGTACGGGTGAGTTTTGCGCAGGCTACAGCACTGACATTTTCTTCATAGTAGTTGCATTCCGTTAGATTTTTTTTTTTACTGAGTTACAATATCTAATACCCAGTATTCATTTAATAAATCTAAAAATGATATTTTATGCGTAAAATGCTTTTGAATTTTACTTGTGCTCAGCTCGTTTGTCATTAAGTGTTAAACATGTCAGCATCAACCTCCCTTGAGTGCTTCAAACTCCAATGCCAATGTGATTATGAGTGAGCACTTCACTCCGAGAGTAGCATCCGTCTCTCTGCAGCAGCCACGGCTGTTCACTCTTTGAGGAGTCAGCAGCTGTTTAAAGTGCCGCCTCCTTGCTGTAGGCCTGTGTTTTCTGCGCCATTAAGTCCTGCCACGGCTCTAATGATTGAGAGAGACGTGCATGTCATTCCTTGAGGGAACTTCATCTCCCCCCAGCACATCTTCAGCCAAGTCATGTCGTATGGATATGTGTGTTTGTCTCTGAGGGTGCTTTCACAGCTTTTGGTTCTGAGTTTGTTTGAACGAATGAACTACACCCAAGTGAACAGCAATATTGTTCACCTTTGGCATAAGTTGGGAGCAAGGCTCCGAACAGTTTATGGAACAAAAACAAAAACTGGAAACGAACAAACTTTTAACAGGAACAAAAACGAAATCAAGTTGAATTAAGTTTAATTGTTCTGAACAGAAACGCTTATTTGAAATTACCATTAACCGGTTAATAACGGTATTTTATTGTTCTGTTTAATATTTTAATTTGGCAGTCAACCAATCAGGCCTATGCAAATGTGACGTTGACGTGAGTCAACGTGAGTGAAATGCCTGCGCTTAGCTGTCACTGGCATTAGCTTTTCAATCTGTGGAGTTTTTCAGAGGATATGTCACCAATCGTTAAAGTATTATAAAAATGAATGGCAGGTAGGCCTAATATCCAGCGTGGAGTGTGTTTTGAAAATTCTGGTTAGTTTAGAACCGCTACTATATAATTAATCACCATGTTGCCAAAGTTAGTGTTGTGGCACTTGCGCGTGTCATTATATTATCAATATTTACCCAAAATCAAACTCAAATGGAGTGAAAAAGTTTTTCACCAGCAAATGTCGGAGATTTGTGTTTTCTCAGTCATTAACGACCACATTTGAGGCAGTAAATTCAGCATTACGTTTTCATCAACTTACAGTTTACAAAGTTTACTGTAGCTATGTGGGTGCCCAGTTTTTCCTGTCGTTTAATACATCTGGCCAAAATCTCGTGTATAAAAGATGAAGTGCTATGCACAGGCTATATTGCCTATGATTAGAGGGCAAATATCAGACTGACACTCATCTCTGCTTCTCAAATACATAAAACCTTTACAAACATCGTGATTTTTGAATAATTAAAACGCTGTACTTCTTTAAAGAGCCAGTTCTTTATTTCCCCTTGCCCTGCAAGATGGTCCAAACTGTGTGCAGCGCTTCATTATGATTGAGGTGGGGCTATATATTGTATGAGGTTTTGCCACATTTTGAGGATCCACTGGAGTTAAGGTTTAGTCACAAGCTCTAGTATAAAGTTCCATTCAAGTACTGGTATAAAGTATAAGGTATTTTTTAAATAAAACGTAACATTATTAACTGGTATTTTTTCTAATCAAACCATTTTTTCGAAGTTACAGAAAGGACGCAGAACAGAAATGTTAAAATACTAATTTTGCTCAGAGTGAACCAATTGATTTTTCTTTTCTGTATTTAAGCCCTGGTTGGGAGGCACCAATACTACAATTCTCGCAGAAAACAATAACTTTATTTATAATAACCAATAAATTGCAATTCTAATATAGCTAATTCCTTTGAGATTTTCCTATGGGGTTTTATAATGGGTTTTTTTTTATTTATGAGTAAAATAAAGCCTGTGGTAAACATAACTTTACAATACTTTGACGTTTTGTTCTACAATGTAACTTGCAGACACCCATAGCAAAAACTAAAATTTTGAAGCTGTATGTTCATTTTTGAAAACATAAGTTTTTTCTAAAACATAATTAGTAGCTACATAAGACAGACAGTAAAATGAAAAAAGGGATAAACAAGCATGTACAATTAAGATCCAATATCCACTAATATTGATAAATTAAATTAATATCAGCCTCCCTGTCTCTTAATAATTTCTTGTTGGGCTACTCTGCTTTTAATGCAAGATAGCAATTTTACATAGTATGCTCTCTTAAGGACTTGTTTAATAAGATCTTACCAGAAAACATTTTTATAATTGTTTTCATATATACATTTAAAACACTTTGTGTAATTTTAATCTGTTGTATTTCTTTTTTCTATTTCTTTTTCATGAAATTGGCTTTGGCTGCTGACATGGCATTAAAATCTCAACTACCTACCGACCTCTAATATTAGCCTATAACCAAAATGGTACAGATATGTTGTGCACATCTTAACTCTCAGTTTTAGACTGATACAGTGAACATTTATTCTTATTTTAATCGCTGTAAGCACGTGTTTATGAGTGCATCTGTATACACGTTCGAGCATGTAAGTTTGTGTGCGTGTGTGTGTGTCTGCCTTTGTGTGTGCGTGTGTGTGTCCCTGCCCGTGTGCGTTATCTCCATGCAACTCTGTGTGTTTATCTAAGTGAAGGCATTATGGACCCTCATGGCCCAGTGCTGGCAGTATATGAGTTGCAGAGGAGAGAGCTTATCCACAATAGATCAACCCTGAATTACCATCTTCTCTCACATCTGGGCTTTTGTTCACCTTTTCCAAACTGCCAGAAATGATTGAGCTTCTTTCACTGTTTCCCCTCCCCTTTTCATGCTCTTTTTCTAAAAAAAAAAAAAAAGCTTCCTTTTGTTAAACCACACAAAGACTGTTTAATAGTTTGGAAATCTAAGATAGTCAGCCGAACAAGGGTGAATAGGGCAAAAGTTCAGATGGGAGAATAAGCTCTTTTTGGGCGTACAGAAATTAAATCCTCTCTTGTTTCAATACTGTTTTACACTTGACAGACACGTGATTTTTTTTTTGGGTAATTCCTGTGTTACTGCCACAGTGTAGGAAACTTCTTGTTTGGCAACTTTGTGAAAGTTTCATAAATGTTATTCTTATTCCACTTCAGTTTAAGCTGGTTTTTGGAGGCCTAAGATGGTCTTCCAGCATGACCAGCTGTAAATCCCTCCAAAACCAGCCTGGGAGACCAGCAAACCAGGATAGACTAGGTCAAATTTTGTGTCAAAAATTAATTATTTCTTCAAAATCATAATACTGTAATGAAAATGTTCTGTATTTTAAAAGTAAACAAACTCCATTTACTCATTTCATCATTTAGGTTTTATCTGTGTATTTAAAGGCCTGATTGTCTGTATTACAGAGTGTTTACTGCCGATCATCTAACATTAGTCTATATTAAGTGCTAATGCAATGATAATCAAAGGCAACGAAGCTATGACACAGAACATGTCCGCTCGCCGAACAGCCCCACAACTGATTTACCGTCCCCACAAACGACCTGTCCACTCACCCGTGAGATCTTCCCTTTAATTACACCATAGATTTCCCCCTGATGAACTCCCTTAGAATTAACACAGCCACGGCTAATTCCAGCCCCTCCTCTTTCACCCTCACTCGTGTATTATTGTTGTACAGAGAGCGCCGGTGCAGTTTAGCTACACAAACATTAGTATTAACGATTGGCCAGTTTGGAATTGGTGACAAACTGCAGGCGGAGTGCAAAGTTTTGTAGCCTGAAACCAATCAGGAAGTTAATGAGGAGAAAAATTACTCCTTTTCGCCAGCACCCCTTAATTACCTCCACGCCAGAGCAGCGCAGAGGAGGAGAGGCAGATGAAAAAGAGGGAGGGCAAGAAGGGATGAGAGGCACAGTAAGAGCCTTTATGCTCCTTTTCTCAGGTTATGAAGGTCAAGAAAGCAGCTGAACAGGATTTGTGTGCGTTGCCCCTCCCGACACTCGTAACTTTGATAGAATCTGTAGAGACTGTAATTATTATTAGCTTCACTTCATATGCACATTGAGATGAGAGCTGACCTGGCTCAATGCACAAACTACCATCCATTTTTATAGGGAACTATAACATTTGTGCTATTTGTTTCAGTTTTACATTTAAGTAGTCATTTATTTAAGCAGATGATTTGGTCTTTGGGTTAAAAATGTAACATAACTGGCAGGGTTTATTTAATGTTAAACAGAGCATGTGATTCTAAAGGTAATTTTTAGAGAGTCTTAATATTAATATCATGATGCTGTTTTGGTTATAGTCAACTTAAATGCTCTGCCATGACGCTTTAAACTTGGCGTCGACTAGTCGCTAATCGTGGCCTATAGAGGGTGCAACAGGATAAGAATTAAGTCTAAGGATAAGATAAGTCCATTTTTACTCTCTGTTTCCAAACAGTTAAATCTCTGAGAGCGCTTCACAAGATATGTTTGATTATACCATCTGGATGCTCAAAATTGATCTGTGAATGCACATTTTAAACAGCTTATTGTACACGTAACTTAATCGGCCTTCTGCGCTGATGCATTGTAACATACACACACATACAGAATGCGCACATCACGTCCAGATCACACGCACACAGAATCATTTATAAACGCAGAAATGTATTGTCAGCAATAGCTGGGTTTCCATCCAAATGTGAAGCGAATCTTTTCAAAGTTTGCAGAAAAAGGGAAAAAAACGAATGCGAATTAAGTGCGTTTCCATCAGCTGTTCAAGCGAATGACAATGGTATTGATAACCTAGTAACCAACAGTAAAAAAAACACCATTAGCGGAAACAGCCGATTAATAATGTGGGTTTTATGTTCGCTACGTCAGAATTTATTCTGCGTTTCCATCTCCCATTATTCGCATTAACTCTTTTCGCACAACTCAAAAACCACCTCAAGCGTGCGTGTAAACTTTTTTGCAAATGAAGGGTTTTTTTTTTCACTTGTTTGTAATGCAATACTTCAAAATGCGCATAAAAACAGGGTGATGGAAACATAGCTACTGTTCTGTGATTTATCAATAAAATAGATTAGAAACTGAAAAGTTCTAGCATATACAGTCAAACCAAAATGTATTCAGACACCAACATTTTCTCACATTATCACAGTTTATTCACTATAGTTTAGAAAATGAACTCAGAGTTAAACTGTGTCAGAACAAATTAATCTTGATAATGCCAGATAACTGATAGAAAGGTATGTAATGGATTACAATCAACCAATCAGCTGTCAGCTGTTAAATTTCAGTACACAATTAGATAATACCAATTTAGGTCAACCAATTACCAAGCAATGCTAAATTTTGTTCAGTCTGTGGTGTGAAAGGTCGCATTAGCAATTCAAGAAAAAACACTAAACGTAGTCAGGTCAAAGTGTCTGAATAATTTTGGTCCAAAATTTGTATCAATTTTACTGGTAGTCCACTGTATGAATAATTTTTGGGTATAATATATATCACAGTTTACTTTATTTTGCTATCCTCACTTACAGAAATTAACTATAGTGTCCTGCACCCAAAATTATATCTGGTGTCTGAATAATTTTTGGTTTGACTATATTTCTTAGTAACTAAAACCTACAGCTTCACTATTAGTAGAGAGACGCTGTCAGGTAGAATTAATTCACACGCAATTGCTCTCTCACTAATGCATTCATATCTTTACTGTGCTACTTTATCTGTATCTGATTTAGTAATATAACGACCCAAAGACAAAATAACTCATAAAAATAAGCAGTTATGTAGGAGCCAATAGCCTTGTGGGCAGTGCTGTCATATGCCATAATTGTGCACAAGGCAACCTGTGTTCGAGTCTCAGCTCGAGCTTTAGGCTTTTTTGTTCATTAATGACGTCATCAGCAACTAGTCGACTCGACTTTCATCACATAAATGTCCACTTTAAAAAATCTGATGTCGTTCAACCCCTACTACACACAGATACTGTAGAAAGTCAGCACAGTACAGACTCATCCTGCAGTCAGCAGCCGTGTGCTCGCTCAGCAGTCTGACTGGCTCAATACGCGTATCTTCAGCTTCAGTGAGTTTGCCAAAGTAGCCAGAACTTGCTGCAGTGTGAGATTCATAAAAGGCACCACTGTCTTTACTTTGTTGTAATGTTGAGAGCTGACCGCAGTGCTCATAAATTGATGCTGTTTGGTTTGACTGGAGAAGCTGATCATCTCTATCAGAAATACTTCAACAGCATTGTTTCCACTCTTCCACTCACCTTGTTCACAGATTCTTTTTTTGGTAGAATTCAAGATGGTAACTTTTAAGTTAATGACCCCAAAACATTTTGGACACTTAAATTACACTTCGAAATCATTTCATCATTTCAGTATCATTTCAGTATCATTTCATTACTTTGCTTTCAAAATGATTGTTATTAAATGTACACTACCATTCAAAAGTTTGGGGTTTGAAAGGTTTTTAAGTTTTTTAGCTTTTAGTATGACTATGTTAGCCTTAAGGTTAGGAATAAGCTGGTGTGTTCCAAAACAATGACAAAATTCGCATATAGGAGATATAAGCATTCAAAACTAACAGTCTCTCACTTCCGTTAAAATGTATCACAGATTTTGATGACATCATCGCTTCAACTTCTCATCACATTTTCTGTCCAATTAAATGCTCTCTAGAATCTGAAGCGTCCCACCCCCTACACTATAAATAGACGCTGAAGCCGCGGCTGAAATTGGTCAGTGGTTCACACATTTACTATTTCCTACATGTTGAATGGCACATAGCGCACTATACATGCGATAGGAAACGATTCAGACAGTGTAAATATGCTTTCAGTTGAAGCGAATGAAGTCTGGTTTCACCTAAAATTTCACGCGCAGCACACACACATAGTCTAGACCAGAGACACGTTGACTAGAGACACGAGCGCAGCGCGGATCATATACGCGAGTTGGCGCATACAATAAAACATATCGGACCCATTTAAATTCTGCACAGAATGCTGTATTTGAAAGCTATATGGAGGAGATTATGATGAGAAATGGTTAGAAATTAGGAGGAAACTGTGGCTTTACTAAACAGAAAGGCTCTAGTCAAACTGTGGTTTTAACGAAATGCTATTGGCTTTTTCATAAAAGGGGAGGAGCTGCTAACAGTTGGAGCTGTTTCAGGGGAAATTACATCAACACATTGAATAATGCTGCACGTTTCAAGGCACTTCAGTGGGCCTTTAAAAAAAAATACTTCATCCAGTATGGATGCATTAAATTGATCAAAAGTAACAGTAAATACACAAAAAATATATATTTTCTATTATCAATGAGTCTTGAAAAAATGTGTGAGTTTTTTCAAAAATAAAGCAGCACAACTGCTTTCAACTTTGATAATAATGTTAAGCATACTGTTGTTTATTGAGCAGCAAATCAGCATGTTACAATGATTTCTGAAGGATCATGTGACACTGGAGTAATGAAAATTCAGCTTTGACATCACAGGAATAAATTAAAAATTTCAATATATTAAAATAGAAAATAGTTATTTTAAGTAGTAATAATATTTCACAATATTTCTGTTTTTACTGTATTTTTGATCAAATATATGCAGCCTCTGTGATACTTTTAAACATTTACTGACCCCAAACATTTGAAGTTCCCTCAAGTTTACACAGGTAACCTAACTACAGGTATGGACGTTTTGTCTTGTTCTTGAACAATATATCTTATGTTTATGGTTATTGCTGATAAATGCTACTTGCTTGACATTTTGTTTCTAATGCAAAGACATTCAAACATCTTTAAGTGTGGCTTAAGGTTACTTTTTGGCACTATTGCACTGTACATGTTGTTAAATGTGAAAGAATGTCAGGAACCAAAAAGCTTGTGTTTCGTGCATGCATGCTTCAGGTGTCGTTTATCACAGATGCCATAACCAGATTATGCTCTGGCACAAAAGGTTTTCAATAATAAACAAAAAAATAGTTTGTGATGTCATGATGCATCCTATTTCAGCTTACTCCAGTGGAGCTCAAGACTCAATGATCAACACTGAGAACATGCTGGAGTGTGAAAGCAGCTCAATGATCAACACTGAGAACAGGCTGGAGTGTGAAAGCAGCTCAGAGTCTGGAACCTTCTCCGTCGACTCTGTCATAGATGGGGCAACCAAATAAAACACCCTCACCTGCACAAACAACTTGATTTTTTTCTTTGTTATTTGAGTTGTTTCTGTAATTTTCATCTAAAAGTGTAATGATTCTGTAACCAAATCCTACCAGGATCCTACCTATCAGTTAATACTGATCAGGTTGAGCAATGTGGTGTTATTAAACTTTGGAGGGGAAATTCTTTAAGATTTTTATAGACATTGGTTTTGTATTATTCAGTTTCTCAGTGATGATCAGAAATGCCCTTTACTATGTTTCATACAGTTCGATAGCTTCAGTTTGTTCACTTTGATGCTGCAGTTTTTAAAGACTAAAATGATTCACTTTCACTTTCTAGCAGAAAGCTATTGAAAGAAACGGCAGAGCAGAACGATTTATTGTCACATATCGGTTCAAGCTCAATATTGCTGTCATTGGCCTAATGGATAATCTAACTTCCTTTCCATGACCTTCATGCTGCAAACTATATGAGAGCTTCTCCAGCGCCTCCTTACTGTTGTGCGGGACAGTTGGGTCAGAAGAGATACTATTAAATTATGCTTCAATCTCACAGCGAACGGCTTGTTTATTTATGGCCATCACTAAAGGACATCATTTAACTTTTGATGATTTGCATCAACCCTGTTCCTGTGCATGATCCAGCTAATGTGCAGTGCTCTTCTGAGCTTTCTTTGTATAATGTGAAGCTCTGCCCTTGATTTTAATGGTCTTGGCATAGATAGTGTCCTCAGTCAAGTCACAAACAGGAGAAGAGGGACACAAAACTTTGCCTTTCCTTTTAGGCTCTGTTTGTTACAGACGTTTGTTATGACGGTACATTTAACTACAAATGATGTCATTTTTTCCAGTATCTTGATCTGATTGAAATGAGCCATTTGTTGTTTAATCTGATTTTAAAAATTTTTATTATAGTGGCTGGCCCTTTAATATGCCTCGACAATCAGTATATCTTATTTACTTGTGTACAACTCGCTATTAATAGATAACTAGCAGAGACGTAAATTTATTTTATTTAAATTTTTTTCTAAAAATGAATGTAAAATGTAATTACCTTTTATGCATTTCCATTTTGTGATTTTTGTACCATTTTGTTAGACTAACAGTTCACAGTTTGATTCATTTGTTAATTTGTTTTCCAGACAAGTAAATTTACCCACTGTATTTTGATGGTGGTGTGGATGTGCTCTTGTCCTCAGACACCATGATGTTACAAATATTTGTATTAGTGTTATGATTATAAAACAATGCAAAAGCTAATTTGCAATCGTTGTGTGTTTATATGCTCTCATGTTCAGTGGAAATAAAATCATTATTGATGACTGGCTTTCACAATGCTTTTGACTGTTGGGAGCGCGATATAAAACCTGAAATGAAAATTACTTGTATTTTCTTTGCTCTGCACCCTCAAAACATTCATTCAATTCTGCCCCATCTGCTGTAATCAATAACCTGACCATCTTGTTTTTTTTATTAAATGCACTTACTCTTAATTTCATCCCCCAGTGGTTTTAGTGAGAAGAATGTGGAGTTACCTATATGGCTTTGGCATTATAAATCACTTCTGGAGAGCAGATTGTACAGCAGTATCGATTGATCCTGATATATCACAGAAATTTACTGTCACTTCTGTTTTCAATTAAAGATACAATCAGTCAGATAATGACTTAATTGGATTTTACAGAAGATTGAGTTTTATTGTCCCGTGCTTTACGAGTTTAGTTAAGGAAGGCTGCTTTATCATAGGCTGTCAGCGCTGGGCTCCGGCGTGCCGCCGTGTCCTTCTGTTGCTGCTCCAGGTTTGTGTTCCGGCGACAGCCTGAAAAGTGTCTGTGGATTTGTTTTCCTTGAGCTGCTATTGTGCCATCAATCACGCCGGCTCCATGAAAGATAAAGCCGCCCCTGTCCCAAAGTCTCATACTGGAGAGGGGGGGACAGGTGCTAGAGCTGCATTTTCTTAAGTCAGGGCTTTTGGATTTAAGAGAGGAAGAGGTCATCATAAAAGTGTTTGATGACTGTACGGTCTGAAACAAGGCCCAGTTTAATCTGTAATAATACATTTATTTGAATTGAATGCATTTTATTTTGAGGGTTCTGCAAAGATATTAAAGAAGATTACTGGAAAGCGAGAAAATAGAAAAACTTGACAGTCAAATTTATGGAGAACATGCAGATTGTTGTTAAAATATTCCATATAATTATTACAATTACAGATTACAAATCAAAGAGTAGCATTCTTGCTTTGCACTTAATATATAACAACCTGTTTAGATTAATAGAAGTAGTACAACAATAATGTGGTTACATACCCCTTGCAGAATATGCAAAATGTTAAAAATTTACTTTAAAAAAAAATATATATATATATATATAAATATAAATATATATTATTATTTAGTATGGTCCTGAATAAGCTATTTCAAATAACATATGTTTACATGTATACACTCACTGGGCACTTTATTCCTGGTCAACTGCTCATTAACGCAAATATCTAAACAGCCAATCACATGGCAGAAACTCAATGCATTTAGGCATGCAGCAGAGATGGTTTTATGGGGAGATGCAAGGGTCTGTGGCTCTAACATGGGAGAAAGTGTAACGGATAACTTGGATCACGTGAGGCACCTCAGCCTATCATATGATGGCAGTGATATCAGCGTTCAGAGTTTTATGTCAGTTACAGTTTATGTTGCGCACAGTTTCTTGTGGATTAGCGCGTTCATCTTGTGAATAATGCTCTATATTTGGTGTTATATCTGGTATGGTCTTTTGCTGCTGTAGCTCATCTGCTTCAAGGTTAGATGTGTGTTTTATTCAGAGATGCTCTTCTGCAGACCTTGGTTATAATGAATGGTTACTGTTGCCTTTCTATCAGCTCAAACCAGATTAGAATTAGATAGCAGTAATACTAGTCACTAAAAATGTAATTTAATTGTTGAAATCTGGAAGCCATAGAAAGAATACATATATATTTTAAAATCTATATATTTTGTATATTTTCATTTATTAAAAAGCGTTTCATTAGGCATACACAGCAGTCATAAATCATTACAATTCAATTCTAATGTATTTGTTGAAACCTGGAAGCCAAAGAGAGAACCCATCTTTTTTATTTTTTTTTTATTTTTTATTAAACAACAATATAATAATAATAATAATAATAATATAATTATACAATAATATAATTTATAACAAAATTTTCTGTTTATTCATTAAAATGCATTATATCAGCATTATGGCAGTCATAGTAATTACAATTCAAGTCTTATTATAATTGGTAAAACCTGAAAGCCAAAGTAAGAAAACATCGATGTTGTTTATTTTCTTTAGACAATATACAATATCACTCAATATTTCACAACACCTATTATTAAACACTACTACACATTTGCTTGTGGTGGTAAAGCCGTAAATGAGTCCTGTTGTGACATTCCTTACTCTGCTTCTATTATAAAATACAATTTTTATCATAGTAAAATCTACATATAGTTATACCAACAAAAGTATTGTTTAGCGTAAACCATGTTAAAGATCAGCGGACAGGCCGTCGATTCATTAAATGATAAGCTATTTCCTTACAAACGCGGTTTATTCAGCATAGTGAAGCCTCTCCTCCATTGACATCCATTAAAAATGGCCTCTTGTCTCCTTCCCTGTGTACCACATTAGCAGCCATTACGCTGTTTTAAGTGGTGTTGGCATGTAGGCATCATCAAGATGATCTACTGAAGTTCAAACTGAGCATCAGAACTGGGAAGAAAGGTGATATAAATTACTTTAAACTTGGCATGGTTGTTGCTACAGAAGAGCATCTCTGAACGCATAACACGTCGAACCTTGAAGCAGATGGGCTACAGTAGCAGAAGATCACACCAGGTGCCACTCCTGTCAGCTAAGAACAGGAAACTGAGGCTACAATTCGCACGGGCTCACCAAAATTGAAATAGAAGATTGAAAAAAACGTTGCCTGGTCTGGTGAGTCTCGAATTCTGCTGCAACATTCAGATATAGGGTCAGAATTTGGTGTAAACATGAAAGCATGGATCCATCCTGCCTTATCGTCGGTTTAGGCTGGGACATCGAGTCGTTCAAATTGCCTCCACGGTCACCAGATCTCAATCCAGACCTTTGGGATGTGGTGGAACGGGAGATTTGCATCATGGATGTGCAGCCGACAAATCTGCAGCAACTGCGTGATGCTATCATGTCTCAGGAATATTTCCAGCTCTTTGTCAAATCTCTGCCTCGAAGAATGAAGGCAGTTCTGAAGGCAAAAGGGGGTTCGACCCGGTACTATCAAGGTGTAACTAAGTGGCCAGTGAATGTATGTAGTCCACAAGACAAAATAATAACTGAATGTACACAAATGAACTATTTCAAACTTTATTTTATACCCTTGAATCGTAAAATGCTCATTAGTGGGGTGGGTTTGTTACTCAAAAAATTTATTTATTACTCATTACTAGTTACTCCTTTCAAAAGTAATATTATTACTTTACTTAATACTCCCGGCTAACAGTAGTTACACTAATAGTTACATTACTTTTCCATTACACCCCAAAAAATTGGTAATTGCATCATTTTTGCAGCCTGTGAATATATGAAAGTTACAGATGACAAGCCACAATTTTTTTAAACAACTTAGTAGTAAAATCTACAACAGGGCTTAAGCAGGTAAAACCAACCAAACATGTTGGCAGAATGAAAAAGAGTCCAACAAGCACCAGCTCATTTAATCTGATGATGAAACAAGTTTATACAGTAGTATGCTATGTATATATCTAATCAACAATTAATGGAATGTGGTCTTTGAACGTTTCACTTGAGTAATGACCTAAAAACTATTACAATAGATAAAGTCTTAGTACCACTACACAAATTACATGTGACATTGATACTTTTGTCATCCTTTCTCCCTACAAAATTAAAATAATGGTTGTATTTCCAGCTGCTATATGATGTGCGCTTCTCCATCTTCCGATGTAGCTAGCTTGCTGCGTTGGTGACGTTACGTGCGTACACACATGACAACAATTATGAAAATGTATAAAGATGATTGGATTTTGGAATTTCAAATCATTAGTGAATACCATTTTTTGGATGGTACAGTGCATCCGGAAAGTATTCACAGCGCTTCACTTTTTCCACATTTTGTTATGTTACAGCCTTATTCCAAAATAGATTAAATTCATTATTTTTTTCCTCAATTCTACAAACAATACCCCATAATGACAACATGAAAGAAGTTTGTTTGAAATCTTAGCAAATTTCTTAAAAATAAAAAATGGGAAAAAAAATCACATTTACATAAGTATTCACAGCCTTTGCTCAATACTTTGTTGAAGCTCCTTTGGCACCAATTACAGCCTCAAGTCTTTTTGAGTATTATGCTACAAGCTTGGCACACCTATTTTTGGGCAGTTTCTCCCCTTCTTCTTTGCAGGACCTCTTAAGCTCCATCAGATTGGATGGGGAGTGTCGGTGCACAGCCATTTTCAAATCTCTCCAGAGATGTTCAATCGGGTTCAAGTCTGGGCTCTGGCTAGGTCACTCAATGACATTCACAGAGTTGTCCCATAGCCACTCCTTTGTTATCTTGGCTGTGTGCTTAGGGTCGTTGTCCTGTTGGAAGATGAACCTTTGCCCCAGTCTGAGGTTCAGAGTGCTCTGGAGCAGGTTTTCATCAAGGATGTCTCTGTACATTGCTGCATTCATCTTTCCCAGATCCTAACTAGTCTGCCGCTGAAAAACATCCCCACAGCATGATGCTGCCACCACCATGCTTCACTGTAGGGATGGTATTAGCAGTGCCTGGTTTCCTCCAGATATGACGCTTGCCATTCAGGCCAAAGAGTTTAATCTTTGTTTCATCAGACCAGAGAATTTTGTTTCTCATGGTCTGAGGGTCCTTCAGGTGCCTTTTGGCAAACTCCAGGCAGGTTGTTATGTGCCGTTTGGCCACTCTACCATACAGGCCTAATTGGTGGAGTGCTGCAGAGATGGTTGTTCTTCTGGAAGGTTCTCCTCTCTCCACAGAGAAATGTTGGAGCTCTGTCAGAGTGACCATCGGGTTCTTGGTCATCTCCCTGACTAAGGCCCTTCTCCCCAGTTCGCTCAGTTTGTCTGGGCGGCCAGCTCTAGGAAGGGTCCTGGTGGTTCCAAACTTCTTCCAGTGCTTATTGGGACTTTAAATGCTGCAAATTTTTCTGTACCCTTCCCCAGATCTGTGCCTCGATACAATCCTGTCTCAGAGGTCTACAGACAATTCCTTGGACTCCATGGCTTGGTTTGTGTTCTGACATGCACTGTTATCTGTGGGACCTTATATAGACAGGTGTGTGCCTTTCTAAATCATTTCCAATCAAACTGAATGGACTCCAATCAAGTTGTAGAAACATCTCAAGGATGATCAGTGGAAACAGGATGCGCCTCAATTTTGAGTGTCATGGCAAAGGCTGTGAATACTTATGTACATGTTATTTTTTTGTATTTTATTTTTAATAAATTTGCAAATATTTCAAAACAAACTGATATTTCTTTTTATGTTGTCATTATGTGGTATTGTTTGTAGAATTGAGGAAAAAAATTATGAATTTAATCCATTTTCGAATAAAGCTGTAACATAACAAAATGTGGAGAAAGTGAAGCACTGTGAATACTTTCTGGATGGACTGTAACTTTAATATTATTACTTAAATTTTAGTAGTAATTAGTTACACTATATTAGTTACCAGGTAAAATAATATTATTACTGTAATGTGTTACAAGTAACTAGTTACTGCACTGATGCCCATGCACTGTTCATTAGAAAAATGTTTGGTTTTCTGGCATCTTCTGTATGTTTGAACCGCTTTCCAATAGTGACTGTATGATTTTAAGATCTCAACAAGATGCATTAAAGTCACCATGAAATCGAAATTGACAAATCTTATTTTTTTATGGAACACTGCATTATAAATTATTTATCAACGCACATCATTATTTTCATGTACCTCCGTAATCTTTAATCAAACTAAGTTGCAACAACATCTCTTCTCTGATGACGTGTTTACTGGCACGAGGACGGGACGCAAGCCGTTTTACTCGGATTAACGTCACAATAAGGAAGATTTAAAATTACATATTCTGCAAGGGTTATGTAAACTTGTGAGCAGAACTGTATTATTTGCCAACATGTCAATGTGACAAGAACCATTTTTTTAACAATTATTTTGTTTTAAAATGGCTTGACCAATTTAGTATGTGCCCAATTAGGCCAACAACGTGATCAAGCACCTGACCTGTGAATGTAATGGCCTGAACATGAAACCCTTTTTCCCAGGCACAAAAAAAAGTTAATTAATACAGTAACTGTGCAAGAAATTCATAATGAGTCTAATTGATTGGATATGAAGCTGTCAGTGAGTTTTACAATTACTTATTTGTTGTACTGACTTAGAGTTTCAATTGCACTCAATTGTATATTTTAAGTCCCATTAGAGTGGGTTATAAAAAATAGTTGTCTGCCTTTGTTCACGTTGAGATGGAGAGGGTGTGGCGGGGAGGTGTGGGTCCTGTCAGAGTCTCAGTGATTTGAGTGCCCTTGGAGGCTCTGTCCATACAGAGGTAATAACCAGACATTTCACTGGACAGATGTCCCATCATTATTCACAACATTGAAACTATTGGCTGCCTGTCACAGAGCCGCAGTGAAAGAGAAGCCGATTGGGGTCTCGGTGGACAGTTCCCAGACTCAACGTTGAGTCTATACATAATTACCACTATAAACCTCAATCAAACCTGACAGAAAGTACAAAAAGAGACTGTTGTAATTAAATACAAGAGCATGACAATGTATACAATGTATTTTTTCCCTTTTGTACCATTTTCTTTGCATGTGTGTTCAAAGGCATTCATTCTAAACTGCAGTATCTGTACTACAATAAAGTAGAAGTATTTCGATTAAACAGATGAATGTTAGTATTCCTGGTCTGAAACATTAGAC
Source organism: Rhinogobio ventralis (assembly GCA_039654625.1). Lineage (NCBI taxonomy): Eukaryota > Metazoa > Chordata > Actinopteri > Cypriniformes > Gobionidae > Rhinogobio > Rhinogobio ventralis. The sequence goes on from CM077194.1 coordinate 29,497,361, forward strand.
CTGCTTACAAGTAACCTTTTGTGTGTGTGTGTGTGTGTGTGTGTGTGTAACCTACTACTTGTTTTCTCTCTGAGATTAATCTCTTATAGATATAATAATAATAATAATAATACTTAAACTCATTTGTAAGTTGCTGGGTATAACTGTGTTTTCTAAATTAATAATGTAAAATTTAAAATTATTCGGGAGTGAAAGTACCTCCCACACTGAGTGGTTGACTGGAGAGATTTAGTTGGTGTCATAATACTCAGTTTATTGTTTCTTGGATCTTAGACCTGGGACATTTACTGGCTTTATTCTGTCCTTCAGCTCAGTATAAAACAACTTTTGAGCTCCACATAGATAAACCACAGTCTAGGGATGCTAGTATGGTTCACTTAACCCACAGAAAATGTACATAGCCTACTAATCTTTCTCCATTGAAAATGAACACTTTTTAAAAATAAATTCCACTTTCAATTAGTGGTATTTTAGCAATGCTTTAAACACATTAATGAATGCAAAATTAATGAACATCCAAAATAATATTTATCCATTTATTGTATCTCTCCTTTTACATTTTCTGTTCTCTCCCATTACTGAATTAGGTTACACTTTATTTTAAGGTGTCATTGTTACAGTGTAATTATATATTTAAGTACTACATGTACTTACTATAGGGTTAGGTTAGGATTAGGGTTTGGTTGAGGGTTAGGTGCATGTAATTATGCATAATTTACTGTTATTACTATGGTAAGTACATGTAACATATGTAACAAGGACACTGTAAAATAAAGTGTTACCCTGAATTATCTTTCGTTGAGTGGATTTAATCAGTAAGTTCTGAACAGACAGACAAACAGTATTAAATGTTCTTTTTAAATGTATATACATATTTATATAATTTCAAAATAATTAAACAATCTGATTTTTATATAGGCTTTGGTTTCATGAATTGTCTTTAATTCAAAAGAGCCAGCTATTTGTTTCTTTGCTGGTTGGTTAGTTTGGTTTTTGTTATGCTTATTTCATTTAACATGCTTATATCTTAAAGGCAAACAAACTGTAAAAAATAAAGCATTATAGTTGTTAACAAATGTGCATTTTCACCGTATTCTCTTTTTATTTTTCATATCCATTTACTTTGATGTCAATCAGTGACAGAAAACATAAATAATTGTATTAGCATTTGTGTTGTCCTCCCACTCCCCTTGGTGTGAATTCCCCTCGCCATGCACAGACTGCACGCTGCATTATCGTCACCTTGAAATTTCATCTGCTATTTTCCAATTAAAAGCTTAATAGCCCTGGAAACGGAGTTCATGTGGTGAAGTTTACCGTGGCCCCCAGTTCTCAAAGTTGTGCTGCCGGGATCCCATTACGTGCTTGAATAAACCCATTTAGGAACAGAAACGGGACTCGAGGGTGCCCGGTGTTGAGTTTCACTGGACTTTAAAAGCGATGGGCATCATTTAAAAAAAGGTGTGCTGCAATTTACACCCTACATCGCGCGCCAAATTGCATTTAAAGTCTGTGTATGTTTACTGTGTGCACAAAACAAAATAGGTCTGTTTAATGTAGATGACATCGCCCATAGTTCACTTGATTCAATTCATTTTTTTTCATCTGATCCTTCCAGAACTCATTTGGTACACGTCCAAATTATATTGCCCAATTAACTCGCATGCATGTCGGACTATTCAACATTTTTCATGGGAATAAGTTAAGAGCTCATTCAAATGCAAACCACCATATTATTGTCGCCTGTGTTTAATTCGAATTCACAGCGTGTGGTTAAACTAAATACCAAAGCGGTTGTAGGATTTTCATGAAAAGCGCACAGCAGTTATGTGAATTCTTTTCTACATTCCCATTTAATTTTTGAAATTACTGCACTCCTAAGAGCCTCATATGTTGAAAAATCGCCGTGGGTCCGATTTCAAACAACCAGTGAAAATGATGGTGGATTATTATTATTATTTTTTAATTCCCTTTAGTTTTTACGCAATCTTACTAGGGGTAGCCTATAAAAATTCAATTAGAGAGTTGATTTAAAATAATGCGCATTATTCAATTAGTCTACTTTTATGGGAGTCGACGTTTTGGGATTCATTACTGTCAATAACTTTCGATAGTCTATTTCGCGTAATGTGTTAATGTTTGTCTAATGCAGCCGATTTGATTCTGACAGAGGCAACTACTTTTTAAGCAAAACATGGTTTGTGACAGGCTATACTTGTGTTATGTAAATGTATAATAAAATAATAATTTACAACAGTAGCCTATGCTTTGTTGATGCATCATCCTATAGACAAATCCGAGCCAGTGCTCAAGGAGCCAAGTTGGTTACAAACTTTTGAGACGCCTTCATCCTTTTATTTGGACTTCCTTATGAGGGCTCCAAGTTTGAACAGACCAGACATAATTCCCACGCTGCTTAAAAACACTAAAATTGTAGGCTGTTAAAAGCCGAGGTTGCACATCGGCAAGATATCAAAACTCGAGTTGTAATTAGAAAAAAGCGAGACTTCCTCCCTCCATCCAGTGTCAGGGGAATGGAAATTGCTCGTGACAGTGATGTGAGAAATAGAAGTTACTCGTTAGTGCGTGTCAGATTGCCTGATGCACTTCTTTATTGCGGGGCGAAAGGTGGATCCTCGTCTTAAAGAGTCAACACCTCTCATCACGAGTGTAGCGAGCAGCAGAGGGGCTTGATCTCTTGACTGTACTTGACAGCACTCTTCCTCTGCTGCTTATCTGATGCACTTGCGCCTCTGGCACCTCTGGAAACGACTTGAGAAATGAATGGCTACGGATCACCCTACCTCTACATGGGGGGCCCAGTGTCTCAGCCGAGAGCGCCCCTCCAGAGGACCCCCAAATGTGCCCGCTGCAGGAACCACGGGGTGCTCTCCTGGCTGAAAGGGCACAAGCGTTACTGCCGTTTTAAGGACTGCACTTGCGAGAAATGTATTCTAATAATCGAGCGACAGCGGGTCATGGCGGCTCAGGTGGCGCTGAGACGGCAGCAGGCGAACGAGAGTTTGGAGAGTTTGATCCCGGAGTCACTGAGAGCGCTGCCTGGCATCACGGTGGGGAGCGGAGAGCAGAACCCAAATAACCCACGGTCAAGCGACATAGACCTGCGCTGGAGCACAGAGACAGTGACCCCTAAACCACCGCAAGGTAATCGCTTACATAAGTAACTCAATGTTTTAGACATTTTACTCCGGTTTTAGCAACACCGAAGACGAAACGTATAGCGTTTTGCATGTTGGAAAGGTTCTAAGTAATTGTAATGAATCGTTTTATTTTAATAATTATAATTTGCCTGTTATTTTTATTGTTGTTGCAAAATTATTAGCCTACATAAAATATGATAAACGAGATCACGACTGGGGTTAAAACCACAATACTTTTTAAACAGGCCTAACATTGCCACGTTAATGTTAACAACAATAGCTACAAACATAATTATCTCAAATATCTTACAAAAACAACATGATACAGCATAATGCGGGCATTTTTGTTTCCTGGAAGTATTGCCTTTTTTCCTGACCCGGAAAAATAAACTCATAACAAGTATTGTTATTAAATTGTTCTTATACTAATATATATATATATATTATGGTGTTGTTCCTGATATTTTAACCATCGCAAACACGTTTATTGGACGTACTTTTTTCCATGTGAGATTAAAAATAGCTACATCCCAAACCTGAAAGTTCTAAATTATCTAGTCAAGAAATTATCTATATAAGAATATAAATATTTAAGACAATCAGACAAAGTCGAACTAAACTAGTGTCTTATTTCGGTGAGGTGATGAACTTGTACTTGTACAGCGAATGACAGTGTGCACATCACGGGTAATAGGACAGACCCTGCCGATCATTTCGGGGGAGGTCAAGCTGAAATGCAAAGATGTCCAAATTAATGTAAAACGTTTCTAAAGTAATCCGTTTTCAAAACTGTATAGAGAAGTGGAATCGACATTAGATTTCTCAGTGCCACCGCGTCAGCGTTTTTATGTGAACAGTTAATAAAGTCGCCCATTATAAATCACCGGAGTGCTGACAGGTCAATAACCTGAATGTTGCACTTTATAGTCTGCAGAATCGGACAGTCTTTGAGTAGGTATAGTGAGTCGGAATTTTAGCTGGACGGCTTCCACTTCATTCGTTCTGTATGAAATGCCTGTAATTTGTATATTTATCTTTTAGACTGGTGGTTTCATAATCATTAATTTTTTTTCAATCATAATGCAGCTCAATGATTTTAATGTAGCTTCAGCATCTCTGTATTACCATCTTTTGATATACAGTATGTTCATGAAGTCCATGCTTGTGTGCGTGTGTTCTCCAGACCTAAATGAGGATCTGTCTGGTGAGCAGTCTGGTGGAGAGAACGGAGGTAGTGCCAGTGACAGAGAACCAGAACCAGCCAGCTCCCCTGAGGAGTCTAAACCTAACTTGTGTTGCACCCCTGACACCTCAGACCCAACTCCCCAGCTTGAGGAGTCCCGCTTTAACCTGTCTAAATCCTGCACTGAGCCAGAGCCCAAAGCTGACAACCCCAAATACTCTCCTGAGCCCAACCTCCTCATCGAAGGCCTCTCAGGCTCTGTATCTCTGCCTTTCAGTCTGAGGGCCAACCGACCTCCACTGGAGGTCCTGAAGAAGATCTTCCCAGCCCACAAGCCAGCAGTCCTGGAGCTCATCCTGAAAGGCTGCGGTGGGGACCTGGTTGGAGCCATCGAGATCCTGCTGTCCAGCCGTTCCACAATGAAACCAGAGAAGATCCTGTCTGAGAACGCAGATACCCTGGTTGTCCCGTCAAACGGCCACCTTTTTGAGCACCCGCTGAGCTCTTACCCCGTCTCGTCTTCCAAGTGGTCGGTTGGTTCGGCCTTCCGTGTTCCCGATTCCCTGCGCTTCTCCTCGGAGCCTTCTGGTGGAGTTGTACCAGGCCCTCTTAGCATGCCGCTACAGCACGGCTTCCCCCAGCCACCTCGATACCCCCTCCTGCTGAGGAATTCGTTGAGCCGTGGCCAAGCCGGGCCCTTCGTGCACAACGATGTGACTCTGTGGAATACCATGACTTTACAGCAACAGTATCAGCTGCGCTCACAGTATATCCCGCCATTCTCAGGCCCTTCAGCCGGAGTGATCCGCAGCTCACCGCTCCTCACCAGCAGACCCACCGAGGAGCATCGAATCAGCATCCAGGAGGAGAGCTGCCCTGTCATTGCCAAACAGAGCATGTACGCTGCAGATGAGGAGTATGATGAAAGATCTGACTCCTCAGACTCCAGGATCCTGAATACTTCCTCCTAACTTCTGCTCACTCCAGCGCTTTCATTATGAGGATGGGAAACAAGCACTAAAATGCGTTTCAAATGAAATGATACAAAAGAGACACTGCTCGTCTAGGAGCGCAATGAAAAGTTATACAGTGCATTTCTTGAGGTATTGTATTTCTACCAGATCTGAGGTTGTTGTGCCAACTTAATCATGTGTGGAATAACATTAGCTTTAATTTTGGGGGGGAAGGAAATCATTAAGGTACTATTATTTGACCAAAAAGTCTGAATAACTTAATATATTTGAGCACAGTGATCTCTATTTCCACTTTGCATGAAATGTACCATAACAATTTATTGTAAAAAATATTCCAGCAGTCCTGCATGTAAAAGTATGGCAAATAAACCTTCTATGAACTGTTATTGTCATTGTGTTTACCTGAAGCGAACATATACATGTATTATATATCTGCAAAACAAACATTTATTATTTTCAAATAAAGAAGAAAAAAACGGTTATAAATAAATTAGGCTTGGATTTGTTTAGAACGCAGAATATATCTTCAAAGAAAGAAAACAAATTAAGTAGCAACTCTTTAGATTTAAACATTAAAAGGCATAGATTTGTTTTTTAGAATATAGAATATCCATTCAAAGAAAGAAAAACGACAATTCAGTAGCAACTGTAAAATGTAAAACTTCAAGGAATACATTACCTTCTCTTTTAGCATTTGATCCACTACCAATTCAGACCACCTCCTGCAAAGAACATTAATGCATATCTGGATAGTTCTTTAGTGTATAATAATTAAACCTATACCACTAATAATAACAAATGACCCAGTCGTCATCAGTCTCTTTATTTGTTTTAAACCAATCATACATAATTAAACAACAATTTGCTGTTTATTATCTGATGGCTTACGTTATTTATGTCAATGTGATAAACGTGATTACAAAATGAACATAACAGGGTATTTTTATAGGCTATCTGGAGCAAAGTATTTTCAGTGGATCAAGTTATTTGCGTTTATCAATGACGGAATGAGCTGTAAAAATGAGCTAACTGCGCCATCTAGTGGACCTTTTTAACAATAGACAATTTCGTGACTACTGACCCAAAGAAGAAAAAACCCTTTCAAAAATATGGCTGATTCCTGTTTAGTAAGTTATTATTGGTAAATACGTAACCTACACCTATAGCCAACAATAAAGGCTAATATGTTTCACGCTTAAAAAAGGGTTTATCGAAAAAACACTTTTTGTGCCATTGAAGAACTTTTAGTTTAAGTGAAAAGTTCTTTAAAATAACTCGTTTTCTTAGTGTGAAGAAAATTGTATTAATCTAAAGAACCCCTTTTCCACTATAAAGAGCCTTTTGTACAAAGTAAAGGTTCCACGGTTTTTAAATGTTCTTTATGGCTGCCACTTTATTTTTTAAGAGTGTTCGATTAGAACTCGATTTTATGGGAAACATAAAAACAAACTAATTTAAAATCATTCACGGCGAATATCGTTCTCCATATTAAAATGCACGAATTATTCCATCATCTGTCGAATGATATAATTCAACTATTTATTATTAGACTATTATTATGTAAAAGTGCTCTATGTGCAAGAATTCCTCGCTATGAAAACATCGATAATGACTCAATACCGTCACCTTGTGATCGTGTACAAAATAAGTCATGACGTCATAACAGTTGTGTTATAATTTGCTATCTAGGCCTACAATCTGACAAGTTCATTAGCCTATGCAAATGTCAAACAAAACATTACTCAGCGTCCGAGGTAGGCTACCAATATTAATATGCATCAAATAAATAGCCTAGCCTAGATTTAGAACTGAAAACCTGCAGTGGATATGTAGTGTGACTTGTTGCTTGTTTAAGGCGCCCTGTTTAGTTTTCATGTTGTTTATAAAAGTATGCGATGGTAAACCAGCGGTCGCTCGAGCGTGCAGGTGTTGCAGTTCTATTTAACACATCTGTTGACTTAACCGAGCGACAGCTTTTAATGTTGACATTTGAATCTGTGCCTCTAAGTCAACATGGCCCTGTGTTCTCAAACACCAACCGGACAGACACATTATGAGTGGTGAAGCATTCAGCAGGTTGCACGTGTTACCAATCCATCACGCGTCTTCAAATGCTAATTAACATAACATGGATTCAGTGAACTCACAAATCTCTTGTCTACTCCGATCAGGTTGCATTGCAGCGTGTAAAATCATGTGACACACCCTGAACCAAACAAGAAGCTCGGACGCGATTGGCTTATTGTCACATAGGCTATTGGTTGTAAATAAATACCCTCGAACGTGTCTGAAGGCGTGATGGACCTGTATTTTAATGTAATAGAAAGTAGCTATTGTAGGTATAACATGAATCATAAACAATGCAGGCTACTAACATAAAGCCCTCATTTCCTAACACAAGCTAACCTGCAAACAAGCATAGCCTACATATGACAAAGAACTGAAAAGGTATTTTCAGCGGAATAAAACAACCACTCGCGTATAGCATGTTCTATTTTATAACCTAGCCTATAAGCTAAAGCTCACTAAACAAACACACTCCGATTTTTCTCTCCATTTGGCATTGTCATATGCGTTTAGAAGAAGGCAACAGAGAAGATCAAAGCATTCCACATGGGGAAATTGCACCCTGGGTAGCAGTTTAGTTTGCTGGCCATAACCTTGCTAATAAATTAAGAGGAAAGAAGGGCGAGTGGCAAAGCTGCACCTGCACGGCAAACATCTTCACCACATGTGAGTAACAGAGAGGACGGGGCAAGACCAGACAGACAATTAGCTAGGCCCAACCAAAATCACCCTAGAAATACCATCCTGCTTATAAATAAAAATGCGTTGCCAAATCCAATGAGAATTTCCTACAGGAACTAATTTAAATGGCATTGACATTTTTTAAACCCATAATTGTCACCTTTATGGCCAATATATAATTTGTTGTTGTTGTTTTTAATGTATAGGCCTAGCCTATATAAAAACATAGACGAACGATTTTCCATCAGCTAGCCTTTTTATTTTTTCACGAACGAAAACGAGACTCGATTGTCTTGCACCTGGGTGTCGATTATTCAGCTGACGCGAAATTAAAAATAAATCGTTTTTTTTTTAAGTCAAACCACATAAAACCCTAAATCCATTGAACGGAATAGAGGCCTTATTTATTCCAGTGTTTCCCTGCTCCCGGAAACACCAACAGTGCACATTTTGGATGTCTCCCTTAATAACTGACTAGTTATGGAGTCTAACAAGATGATGAGTTGAATCAGGTGTGTTTTATTAGGAAGATTTTAAAAATTGGTGTGCCTCCAGGAAAAGGGTTGGGAAACACTGATCCTTCATATCCTTGTTTTCATTTGTGATGAAATGAACATGCGCCATTATAATTATTTTACACGTTTTTTAAAAGGCAACATTTTTAAATTCCATTCAAAATTCATGATATTAGTCTGGTTATGTTTTAATATGATATTAATACATAACCAGACGTTTCTTTATAGGCTACGCTACAAATGACGCAGCCTAATGTGTTGTTCATTTTGCAGCCAGCCTTACTTTCTCGTGCACGTCCCGCATATGCTGCTGTCTGTACAGATTCTTTAGTGTCAGTTGATTTCACTTTGTTTTGAGAAACATCACACATGGTAGGTCGATCGGGACAAAGAGAATTGTGTTTTGTGTATCAGTCCCGCATGCTTAGTCAATGTTTTTTAAGTAACGCTTGTTGTGTCAACTGTCATATCACGCTCAATCTTGAAAAGTTGAAAACAGTGTTTAAATGCATCCCCGAAGGGTTGTGCATTGTCAACAGCAACTCAGAAAGATATTAATTTGTGTAACAAGAGATCTAGTGTCTTGTTAACAGCCAAACTCATTTGTCAGACAACCGCTTCTAATCATTAAAATCGGAATTGCAACCTTTATGTAAACAATTGAGCAATTATAAATAAACATCTTTTCAAAGTTTTAAGATAATCATTAAAAAAAATTGTTTTAAAAAATGCAATTAATCATGCAAAAAATAATAATACTATTTATAAGCTATAGGGCCTACCCATTTATATCTTAAAGCAAGCAAACAAACAAAAACAAAAAACACCTGTATGGCAACGCTGTTAGGTGCATTTGAATAAAAATGAAAATTCATCGCCAGTTTTTGCATTCACCAACTGTAATTTGAATATTGTCAATTAGTGGTTACTTTAGCCACTGCAAGCACATTAACGAAATATAACAAAGTAACTTGCAAATACGTGTTTGCTATAATTACATAAACATCATAATTCAGTTGTCAGGCTAAGGCAATTTAAATAAATGTAACCTTCACGAAATATGCAGTGTTTATTCTTTTCGTTAAGCATCTGCCAAAGTGTTATTAATCTATTTTCTTTTATCAAATATTATTTTATTAATATCTCTCACTGTCGTTTCTAAGCGGGGAAAATCATTTCATGTAATATAGCTGTAAGTCTTAGCAATAAATGATTAATTAATAAGACGAGACATGGAGTGAAACTAGACGTATTAAACAGCTGAACCCCCACTGCCCTCCGTGATTAATTGATGATTTCCTAGAATTTTTTTATTTGTAACTTCACTCCATTAAGAACTTCATTTAGCGAGCGATTCAATTCCAGCCAATTGGGAAGCTCCGTTCACATCGAGCCAATCGGGATGTGCTGTCACACGCCGTCTCCTGATTGGCTCTCTGCGAGCGGAGATTCCCCATTGGCTGTGCCAGATTTGCTGCGCGGATCTCAGAGTTGAAAGGCTGAGAGACTCTCACCACACATTTCAGTGACAGATCAGGTAGTCTAAATGTTGCTCACTGACACATTTTTGAAGGTGGCTTAATTTACTTTGGAGGAGCGCATCTTATCTCTGTGAGAGGAGAAAACTCTAGTGCTATAAGAACTGTTGGATATTCACTCATCCTTTATTGGTCTGCTTTGGCAAGGTAAGTGTCTATGAAAAAGTCGGAATGCTATAATAATATTTTACAACACTAGCCATTTAAATGACATTTTAAATATACGGTAAAAACATGCGTTTAATTGTTGCTTTTTAAAGTAAAATCATTCAATTATTTCAACCATTTAGGATTTACTGGGGCAAATCTAATTTGACTCAAGGAGAAATTACAATAATTAATTGACACGCTAAATGAATGAGAAATATTTATGTTTATTATAGACTTGCTTAAAATAATTTAGGTCCTGTGTTCTTCTGGACAGCACCTATTTACACGCGTCCTGAAAATGACGGATCTTTCGGGCACGGAGTTTGAGATCGACGTGGAGGGCCTGGAAACGGAGAGCGATGATCAGGCGGTGTTCACCGGCACCGGCGAGGACGACGCGGGGACCAAAGACGATGACAAACCCAGCCGCTTAAACCTTGGCTCTGGAGACCAGCGCAAATTGAGCCGCACTCCGAAATGCGCTCGCTGTAGGAACCACGGCGTTGTGTCTTGTCTTAAGGGGCACAAGCGATTCTGCCGATGGAGAGATTGCCAGTGCGCAAATTGCCTTCTGGTGGTGGAGAGACAGCGCGTAATGGCTGCTCAAGTGGCCCTGCGGAGACAGCAAGCGACAGAGGTGAGTGCGCGCAAACTAATGCATTACTCCTGAAAACGCCATTTAGATAATTTATTGTCATCCATATCAAATTGAGGAAACAAAATGTAAGGGCGTAAGTGAAACAAAACAGTGAACATGCGTGCTTTTCTGAATGTAGTCAGTCAGATCAAAACATTACTGCATTGCTAAAGTAAAAATGCTATGCTTATTTTTTTAAAGCAAAAATGTAATTAAAATATGTATAATTTTAGGACAAAAAGGGAGTATCTGGCAAGCAAATACCAGTGGAAAGACGAAGTATCTATCAGCGACACATCCGTCCATCGACCATGCTGGCAAAAAGTATTTTAGAAGGTGGGTAAAAAATAAAGGAACCAAACTGCATGCACAAATTGAGAACTTTTCCTTACTTTTTATTAAAGCTCAAGATTGATCTGACTTTTCATCCTTTTCCCCTTCTTTTTAAAACTAATTGTTACCCCTCTTTTCTCCTCTTCTCTCAGCCTTTCTTGGACTTCTGTCCATTTCAAATTAATTCACTTGGTTCCTCTCTGGATATTTTCATGGCGTAAGCTTCTTTTTAAATACAGCATGTTTAACATAATATTATAATATATATATATATATATATATATAAAATATAAAACAATTAAAAGTAAAAAAATTTACAATTTGAGTGTACAAAAATCAAGTTTTTGTTTAAAACAAATTTAGAAATTCTTTACAGTAAATAAACAGAATTTTTTTTGCATAAATCTGGTCTGTTGTTCTATATAAATTGAACCACATGTATCTTCTTTATTCACAGGATATCGTCCAGTGCAAAATGACCCATTTCTAGGTGCCAGCCCCGCTTTGCCCCCTCCTCTGAGCGACCGCATGAGGAAGAGACGAGCCTTTGCTGACAAGGAGCTGGAGACTATCATGCTGGAACGAGAGTATAAAGAACGGGAGCTTCTCGAGTCCAGCCAGCCTTTCCTTCCTGGCAATATGGTCCATGCTGCCGAGTATAACTCCTACAAGACAGCCTTCTCATCCTCCTCGGCCCCATCCACGGTTGAACCTTCTCCCAAAGATCTCTGTGGCTTTCTGCCTGGCTGTCTGGATCTCTCCCTGCAGTATGCTGCCACAGGTGGGACGACAGCTAACGTGGAGCTCATCTCCTCCAACGTCAGCGTAGCGACCACCTATCGCCAATACCCACTCTCACCACGCTTTGTAATGTGGCCGCGGGGCAGCAGCAGTATTGGCGATGCCTTGTTATACCAGCAGTGTCTCTTGAACGCCACAGCAGTCCAGAACTTGAAACCTGGAGCTGTTTGGGATCCAAAGATGATGAGCTCCACCGAGAGCCACCCACCAGAGCATGTGGCAGCCGCGTCCAGGCTTGAGGGTTCTCGAGTGGCCCCAGAGCCCTGTGACCTCCAGACGGGGCCCAGAGAGGCTCAGACAGGACTCGGCCAGAACGGAAGTGCCCGTTCAGCCTTCTCGCCTCCTAAGAGGGCGTATGGACAAGCTTTCCCAAATGTACCTCCACATGCAGCACATGAGCATGTGATCAACAACATGAGCAAAGACGCTGCCAAGCACACGCTGTCCATGAAGCTCAACTCCTTCCATTCCCTCATACAGCAGACACTCAATGACAAGAATCCAGAGATGAATGGGCCGTACTGTAAGGAACTGCTGGAGGAAGCGGCAAAAAAGTTCAGGGAGGGTACAGCCAAAGACACAGTGGGACTCAAAAGCTCAGAAAGAGCGGGAAAGGACTTTGTAGCAAAGCCATGGAGCACCAAGGTCAGCCCAGGAGAGGCTCTGTCGTTCTCAGTGGAGGCCATATTAAAAAGACCTGCGCTTTCTTTAAATCGGACATCCCAGTAAGGCTTCCTGCTAAAAATATAAATAATAATAATAATCTTAAAATGCTTACTTTCTACTGATTGTATATTTATTCACACACACACACACACACTTGGACATTTAGAAAAAGAAATGTAAGAAAAATTACCCTAGCATTAATCTAAGCATAATTTTTTTCCCCACACATCTGTATATATAAAAATGTACATACCATTTCAGACATGCATGTTGTACATTATAATACATCATAATGTGTAGATTATTTAAATGTAAATGTTAATTTTGCTACTTAAAATGTGTCAATAAAATGAAATTTTTAAATATTTTAAGATGTCCCATGTTCAGACCTTACTTTGTCATTGTGATATTGTTTTGACAAAAGTAATTGTTTATATTAATCAAAGATTTTTTCAAGGCAACAAAACAAGAGAAAAAAACAAGTCAAAAAACGTCATCAGTTAATGTAAAATGTGAATACAAAGAGAGAGAGAGAGAAAAAAATGATATTGCTGCTTGAGACGTTCAAGCCTTTGTCATTTGTTTCTTAGATTGTGGCTTTTCCAGAGCAACAGCAACACTCTTTGTTACATTCTAGAGTCAATGTAAATATGTGCAAATACTGTATCTATATAAATGTGATTCTGACTTAGTTTAATTCTGGACATAGATGACAATTTTGACAACTAGTTTATTAACTAGTAGTGACTGTGTATTTATCTAAAATGATTCCACTTTGTGCAAATATGGAGCACCTGCTCAAGACATTAATTGTCTACATGTATCACAGATGTCGTTGAAGGAAACACTAGAGGTCCATAAATTGTGAAATACCTTTTACAATTCACTCTTTTTTTTAACATTTAGCTTTAGCTGACGTCAGATTATGCTGTGCCGACTGTAAACGCAGCAGTTGTATACTGAAGATGACAGATTCACAGAATAAAAAGCTAAAGGGGGAAAAAAAAGTGAACAAATTATGCTTTACTACATTTTAAGGCTTGAGTCTGATTCCATTCTATCATGTGAAATAAACCCTGAGCGTTATTTTAGTCTGCATATTAAAGTGAAATTTCCAAACTACATATGAAATAATTGTAAATGGACCTAATAAATGTTAGCTTAGACATTATAAATGTGCTAGTTGCACAGTTCATTGGAATCATTTCTGGCTTCAAATGGAGCAGGGAAAATCTTTTAGAAAAGCCCTCTGCATGATATCTCCTAAAACGACTGAGAATAGCATGAAATTATAGATTGACTACAGCTGTTCTGTTTTTTTTAGGAAGAATGTAGATCTTGGTAAGACAAGGTTCTGTGCTCATTTTACCTGTTATCTCTTCGCTTATTTACTGTAAACATATTCTGTAAATACCCTTGCAATGTGGAAAATGGGTCAGAAATTATACAACAGTAGAAGCTTTTGAGTTCAAATATACTGAAGCCAATGAGGGTCGATTGTAACAGTAGGACACTGGATCTGCTGATGTCATCAAGACTGATGAGCCCTGTTCCCATAGTGTCAGATTTAGCACATTAGCAAAGTGCCATCACTAGCATTGCCAGCATGTTTGCTCAGTTCCTTTTACTAGACCCATATGTCAGTGTAAGTTAACCTGTCTGTTTAAAAACTGTTGCAAACACATGAGGAAGGCAGGTCAGATCCACATTTATATTTCCTTAAGCAGAGTTTGGGAGTATATGATAATGAAGTTAATATGAAACAAGCAGTTTTGTCTTTCAATACTAACATTTTAAAGAGATCAGATTAGCGAGAATGAGATGACAAAATCAGATTTTGATAACAGATAAGACAAAATATATTTAAAAATAGCTTTTACTTGAGAATGCAAGCAATCTTTTAAGCACAAACCTCACTAAATATAGTTAGATTTATGCTTAAAACGAAACTAAAAACTATAGTTTTAGAAATGTACTCTTTAATTCGAGATATGTAGCTATATTCTAAAAAGACAAGTCTTCTTAAGTCAATGTATCTTGTTTTAAGAATGTTTTTGAATTTTACTAGAAAACAAGACAAAAAAAAAAAAACTGATTAAGAACATGTTTTGCGCAGCGTCAATAAAACAATGTAAAATGCACTTCTGTTAATTTGCATTGCTGCACAGTTTACACCCAAAACATTTGTCTGGCCGGAGTAAGTGAGGACAACTCAAACCGGCCAGGCCACGTCATTGTCCAAACTCGCACCTTCTTTTTCACTCGTTCCTCCCCAGGTGCAGAACAAACCCATCTCTCAATCTGTCGACTTTGTCGCCGTAGTTGCAGAGCACACGGGCCGAGGCCGTGCTGCAAGACGCTGTGCATTTAACACACATTAAGCCGAAGAGCATGCAAACCTAAACGCGGGGAAGTCACAGGGCCACAGGGTTATTTTGACATGTGAAATAAATGGCGTGCTGTAAATTTTGCATTGGCTTTCACCAATGCATGAACGAAAGGGGCAGGATCCCAATTTGTTACCCTCATTTCAGTACCAGCAGCTTTTGTGTGGAATTCCTGCAAAGCAACATGTAATATAATAAGAAATGTGTAGCGCATGAGCTTTTGTCAAATTTGCGGCTCTTAATTACCATGCTTGCTAAGCTGACAGCTGATAAAGTCAATGCGGGTATAGTTGAAGCTGTGTCTGCTCACACACTCACACACAAACTACCATCATCCTCTGTGTTTCCATGGCAGAACCTTGTCAGGCAGGTTTATATCATTAACACCTGTGGGATGTTTTTCTTCTCTCCTTCCTTTCACTTACCCCTCTCTGTCAGCATTTAACACATGCACAAACAGTCTTTCTTTTACAACATTGACTGTATTCTCCAATAAATAACAGCTGAGTATATCGAGAGGCTTCCTGTAAACAAACAATGCTGAAAATGTCACCTCCTCCCTTTCATGACAGGTTCATAAAGTAATCAGCCAAAGTCAGGGAGAGTGTGAATTGTGAAACGGAGTACAAATGAATATCACTTTCAGATGTTCATATCGAAGCCAAGCCATGTTGTGCTTGTGGTATTTATTCAAAGGTATTATTTACATGGATCCAAACAATAGTACAGTCCTGACCTCCTCGCTGTGCTCCTGCGTTTAAGCTCTCGTTTTTCGTTGTAGTTTGTTCGCAACATTTCCAAGACATTCAAGTAGATAAGCAAATCGCCTCAAGTTCAATGCAAATGCTTGTAAATCCAAATGTTTGTAAAGCGCTGCCTGTTACAACATTTCGTCTTGATCTGTCCTGGTTGGCCTTGGCATACGTATGTCCATTGTATGTTTTTATATAGCTTGTTTGACTGTTATTGTTGAGGGGCATTTTGTGTGATTTTAGCCTGAGTGGTTTGTGAGTACAAGAGCAGCAAACTATCTTCTGTGTCCAGCAATGCATGGTCTTAATTTGCGATTCTGAAAGGAACATGGAAATTGTATGGAAATCCTTGGAGAGAGTCATGAGATTTTACTCCAAAAGTCATTTTCGAAGATCTTTGCTTAGGCTCATTTACAGTGCCCTAAGAGAGCCAAGGAATGATGCTATGCTAAATCCAGAGAGGACAACATTGCTGATCGAAAATAAACATTGACCTGTTCGTATGTGCTTTTTAGGCCAAAAAATGCTTGTTTTGCTGATTTGTATATTTGGTTGGCTGTAACCACCATAGACATTGAGAAAGTTTGGGGGCATTTTTGAAGAAATGAATACTTTTATGCAGCAAGGGTGCATTAAATTGATCAAAAGTGACAGCAAAGACTTTTACATTGTTGCAAAATGTCTATTGCAAATAAATGCTGTTCTTTTGAACATTCTATTCAACAAAGAACCCTGAAAAAAGTTTTCTTTCAAAAATATTAAGCAGCACAACTGTTCTCAACATAATGTTACATAATATTACAACATAATGTTCCTTGAGCAGTAAATCAGCATATTAGAATGATTTCTGAAAGATCATGTGACACTGAAGACTGGAGTAATGATGCTGAAAATTCAGTCCCCCAACACACACATACACACATCCAGACTATATAGTTACATCATTGGATAATCCTGTTAATTCCTGTGAAATATATGTGGTAATATTTTTTAAATTCAAACTTTTCTCATACAAACTGTCAACCATTCAATGGAGAAACATTAAAAAGTCATTAACAAGCTAATAGAGGGGACTCAGCTCCCACGGGGGCCGCGGCAGCTTCGCTAAAGAAGTTATCACCCATTATTGGAGTCCAATGACAAAACACAGCTCTGTTTTCCCACAGAGCACGCTGTTGGCCCATTGCTGTCCACAAACCCTCAGCTTGGGGTTAAGAGTCCGGCCCCCGAGGCTACTTGACATCTGCCCTGGCCGTGGCTCTCTGATTCCTCCTCTCTGTGCATTCTTGGGGTAATGCCTGCTGGGAGAGAGGTCTCACTTCCCTCGTGCAAGCAGGCCGAACAAAGTCTTGCTGAAAGATCAGGCGAAGGGGAAGAGATTACATGTCAGGTTAAGAGTGGGTGAGAAGCAAACACGGGAGCCCCCGATGAGAGCGTGAAGAGGCTCTGAGGGAGGAATGTACACAAGGGATTGTGTTTGGGTTTATTTTGGGGTGGTTATTATTCAGTGGCAATGAGCGGTGAAATAGGGGGTGTGAAACATGAAAGACAGCTAATTCAGCCTGTAGACATTATAGTTTTTTTCTTTATTAGAGTTTAATTTTATTATTTTATATTTATTTTAATTGAATTGAACTTAACTTAAATATTTACAATGGAATAACCTAAGAAATGTAAGAATTTAAGAATTTTTTAAGCTTATCTGTGTGAAACAAACAGTAGAAATTTTATTATTATTATTTTTTTAATAATTTTTTAATCAGGTCATACCATCTTAAATAAAACATTTCATACAAATCATAAATTTTGTAAAGCTGTTCTGTGTGAAAAACAATAGAAAACATATAATTGATAATATAATTATTCTATTTCACTAATTTAATTTATTATTTAATTTAATTTAATTACAATGGAATAACCTAAGAAATGCAACAAATCATGCACATCCACATAATAATCATATTTTTAGGCTTATCAGTGTGAAACAAACATTTTTATTTTATTTTATTATTTCATTTTATTTATTTCATACCATCTTAAATAAAACACCATGCATAAACAATAGAAAACATACAATTAATAATATATTTATCCAATTTTACTAATTTAATTTAATTTAATTATTTCAGGGCTGTCGATTTAACGCGTTAATTAGATTAATTAGTTACGGTAAAAAACAAAAAAAAATTTATTAATGCATTTAACGCACTTGCCCCGCCCAGACCTACTTAGGTCATCTTACATTTCATACAGTTGATTGATGAAGAATATGATGCAGGGCAACAACTCAGTGTGCGATTAAGCCTATAGAATGCAGTTAGAATGTCCCTAAAATTCAAGATATGAGGCAAAAATGCCCCTGTTTGAGTTTTAGTTTTAGTCTGGTTTTTACACTGGGCACGTTTGTTATGGTCCGCGTCAGAGCGCGATTGTTCCCGCCGGTGCTATGCGCGAATACACTGCAGGCTCACTCTCGTTCCTATCCGAGGTAAATCATAAACACTATCATATCCCTTATGTGTTTTATTTAACTAAATACATATGATAAAACGCATGCGCAGGTTATTTTTCTTGCGCACCGAGTCCGTGTTGCTTTTCACATTCAAGTGAATCGCGGCACAGTTCGATCGCAAGTTGCGCAACCGAACTCAGATCACCTCCTTCAGGCAGTCTCGAATTCAGGCCCGGCTCTAGCTCTTTGGTTGCCCTAGGCGACATTGTTTTATTTCGCTTGTTCTAATTCTATGATTAATGGGAAGTAGGCCTAAGGGCGACACTAGAGGGCGCCCGCGCCCTCAACACAATTGTCGCCCTAGGCAACTGCCGACCCTGCTCGAATTCGGTACCCCTGAGCTCAGCTCACCCGGGTCCGCATGATTCATGACAGCTTTTACAATACCAATTTTTCATGTGAACCCATGCCCCGTTTCGAACTAAACTGCCAGTGTGAAAACGCCCTCACATTAACATCATGATATATAAGCAATATCACACGAGTTCTGTTTTTATGTCCAGAATAGCACGAGTGCGAATGCGATACTGATCTTATACAACAGTTTAATAAAAGAAATAATTTAATATTGTGTTGTTTTAGACAACATTGTGTTATTTTTAGTCTGTTTTGCCAAAAAAAATATAATGACAAGGCAGAACTGTTCGTCTCCGACTCCGAGCAATACACAGTAGCGTTTCATTTCTGAATCCGCTTTCTGAATGAATAGGGTGAACCAATGATTCAATGGACCATAAAGAGAACCATTTACATTTACCATTTTCATAAAGAGAACCATTCACCTAATCTCTGAATGAATGAATCAATGACTCAACTAGACATTTACTGCCACCTACTGGCAGTTTTTTATTAGTATAATTTCATTAAAAATAATTTCATATTTCCATATTAATAAAAGGTATAGTTCACCCCCCCAAAAAAATTTCTGAAGCTACTTTTTGTTATGTCTATTTGATTTTTACACAAAAATGACTTTGCGATTAATAAGATTAATTAGGCTAATCGCCACAATGTGTAATTAATTAGATTACATTTTTTAATCGCTTGACAGCCCTAAATTATTTACAAAGGAATAACCTAAGAAATACAACAAATCATGCACATACACTTTATAATCGTATTTAATTGTATTTTATTTTATTTCTCTTTTCTGCAATCTTCTAAAACACCACTCTCACTTTCACTTCAAACAATAGGAGGCTGTTAAACTTGATAGCCATTGCTGGCCTCGCTAGCACATTTACACAGCAGCGTCAATGTGGGTAGCATGCTAGCCTGGCAAGATGGTTGTTAGTTTTTGCCATAGTGGCAGGATATCCAGTGGAGGGCTGACAGAAGCACTTTTTACAAGAAAGTCAGTGAATGACTCCTTTTGTGTGATGCACTGTTCAAAGGAGTCATGGTTAAATTTCGAAAGTCATTAAAGTAGGTTCCTCATGCAAAGCTTGACAAAGAAACTTGTTTGAACACACACCACAAACTTAACCTTGCTGGAGGGTAAAGACTGAGTCGTTGCTACTCTGACACTTAGACTCTATTTAGCCAACAATATGTGTGCTAATCTCTTTGTTGCCATGTAAACACAGATTGTTTCCTGCACAATGTTGTGCAATAAAACTGGTTCATACCTTTGATCCGCTCTGCACATTAGGGACATGATGTCCAAATACCAGCCAGCAGGGGATCTCATGACGATCCAAACATCTGCAGGCTATTTGATTTGACACAACAGGCACAGACTGACCACTATACCACTTTTTCAGTTTTTGGCCACAATCAGGGCTGACCACTACAATAGCTGATTTGAATTCATTTGAATAACTCATTATCGCTAATGTGGTTTGGGCTTCTATTATAGACGAAAGCAAAACAGAGAAGCACTGTTCTAGAGAGTTAAATTCGCTTTAACGAAATTCATTGCCTTATTAAATGTTGTTCTGTGAACTAAATACTCAGCTTGAACTACACTACCATTCAAAGGTTTGAGGTGGGTAAGATTTTTTTGTTTTTGAAAGAGTCTCTATATTTATTAGAAATAAAATACAGTACAACAGTAATATAGTGAAATATTATAACATTTTTAAAATAACTGATTTCGATTTTAATATATATTCAAATGCAATTTATTCCTGTGATGCAAAGCTGAATTTTCAGCATCATTTCTCCAGTCTTCAGTGTCACATGACCCTTCAGAAATCAATCTGATTTTGTGCTAAAAAACATTTATTATTACTACTATTATTGTTGAAAACAGTTTTGCTGCCATGAATTTTGAAAAGTTCAAAGAAACAGCATTTATTTTATATAGATTTTTAACAACAACAAGTCTTTACTGTCATTTTTGATAAATTTAATGCATCCTGGCTGAATAAACTTTTGAATAGTATTAACCACAAATATTCCCCAATTGCATTATTCAATTATTATTCAGCATTATATATATGTAATACTGACACTAAAACTTTTTATTTTAAACTTACACTTGTAAGTTATACAATAAAAAACTTATAAATTATAATTTATAAATTAAACTTATAAATTATACAATACTAGTATAATGTATCATAATAATATTTTGACCAGAAACTGCACAACATAAAACAAAACAGGCATATAACGGTACAGTTAAAATAAATTAATCAAATGTAAATAATAATAATAAATCATAATAAAAGTAGTCAAACAAAGCAATTGTATGAGATGTGTGGCTTTTAAAGACTTGGGATATAATGCATAATCAAAATAGATTTCATACTATTACTCTTGCAACTCCTCTAAGGCTAGTAAAAGAGAAGTTGAGCAAATACTGTTATTATATATGGCATCCTGCATAGTCTCGAAAAATGCGCTAAGACCATCAAATGAAATTCGTTTGGGTCCACCTGTTTCTTTTAAGAATACATAGCAACAGTAAATATCCTGATTTGTGTGCTGTGTCTAATTCTCTTACTGAAGGCCTCTGCATGACAGAGAACTTAGGTGTGATGACCTGTCACATCACAGATACACAGATTTAGATTTAGGACTCAGATCTGCCTTACAGGGGAAAGACTACACAGAGGAGCCTGTTACTAAACCGATCCATACCATATCTGACATGGAGGAAGAGCTGTGAACATCTCATGTTTCCCCCTCTATCCAGGTGGCATTTCCTCCAGCGCGATCCTCTGCCAGCCTCTGCCTCCCCCACTCCATCATCTGCCAATGGACTAGACTGGACGGTACTGAGGTTACCTGAGATGGGCTTCTCTGAAACAGTGGGGTCTCAAATCCAGCCGTACTACCATTCATTTATACATCCATTAAAATATATATTAACATTGCCCTTTAATACCTTTAATAAAAGCCGTTAATGACACATTTACAAATTTCAGTGCCAGTGGACAAGATCTCCATAGTTGTAGGTGTTCATTTCTGGAAAGCACAACAATAAAAACACATATTTGACTCCACCTTTAAATTTCACAAGATGTGTTGTCTTTTACACAGACACATGAAAGACTTGAGCGGGAACCTGAGAGAGCGAGGGGTGATGCCCCTCATGTCAGTTTGGACATTGAACACATCAGATATATCTCCCGAAACCTGGCTCTTGAAACAAAGCTACCTTTACTTTGATGTGTAGGACTGAGATAAAAGCTGTCCTCTCGCTGTCCTCACTGTGGAAGTGTTATAACCTCAGAAATTCAACACGTCATGCACATGCACATCCACATCATACTCATATTTTTGTCGAGCTGTGTGAAAAGAAAACAATTGAAATTTTTTTTTATATATACATATACAGTCAAACCAAAATGTTTTCTCACATTATCAGTTTATTCGCTCTAGTTTCGAAAATGGTAATGAAACATGACAAGAGTTAAACTGTGTCAGAACAAATTCATCTTGATAATGCCAGATAATATCAGCTGTCAGCTGTTAAATTTCAGTACACAATTAGATAATACCAATTTAGGTCAACCAATTACCAAGCAATGCTAAATTTTGTTCAGTCTGTGGTGTGAAAGGTAAAGAAAAAACACTAAACATGGTCAGGTCAAAGTGTCTGAATAATTTTGGTCCCAAATTTTCAGTGTTAAATAATCAGTGTTACACCTTTAAAATATAAAACACTTTTAACAACTTTAAAATTGTTCTGGTTAAAGCAACACTACTACTACTACTGCTTCTATTATAGTATTTCAACCAGAATATTTTTAAAAGTGTTAATTACTGAGAATATTTTTATACCTCTGTGCACGCACAATATATTTCCAGACAAGGAAATGAAGGGACAAAGGGTTACAAGAGCCTGATACAAAATATGATCAATCACATAGGGACGTCTACATTTCTTGGTGCTGTCACTTTAAGGTTGGTTTGAATGTGTGGTAGCAAATGATTTATGTCTTATAGCTCATTATAGAAAATTGACGAGTCTTAAAATACGCTCACCTGCAAAACAGCTCTTGGAGCATGGCTATCATTTGATCAAAGGCCTTCTGCTGAAATGTATGAGAAAAACCCTCATGTTTTCTTAGAGGGAAAAAATTATATCACCCCTGTAAAAATGATCTGTGCGCAGTGCTCCTTACTGAACAACTGAAAGATCATATGTTAAGACATTACCATTACTGACTGTACAAATTTGCCCTTAGTGTTTAGTTCAAAGACAATAATATGATAATTATGTATTTATAGTATAGCTAAAGTATTTTTCTCCTCAGAAATCCATTAAGAGGCCCTTTGAAAGGCAGGGGGGCGACATGTGCAGCTCAGCTGCTAGCGGCAGCCAAATGCAAGACTTCCTGCACACATTACAGTAACAGAGTGAAAGATTTATATCCGCTGCACCAAATATGACCCTATGAGGCAATGTTCAAAACCGTCATTATTAGTACCACACCCACAGGTTATATGCTTAAACAGCACATACATGTTTGTCATTATAATTACTGTACTTTACAATAACTTAATCTTAGGAAATTGTATGTATCAACCCATATACAATACATCCCTAGTACTGTTTGCTCTGTTGCAATTTGCTGTCACTTGAGTCATGGCAGTGATTAGGAAAATAAAGGGTGTGTTCAAGCTTTAAATCCACGCAAACTAATTGGATTCAAATGAGTTTTCTTTGCCAATGGCAGTAAAAAATCTGTCATATCTAGTCCTGCTTATAATAGAAACATCCAGCAAACTAAATCACAGCTTTAAGTGCCGTTGATTCTTGAAGGAAATGGGGTGGATCACTCTGTTTGATGAGAGCATTGAGGTGGATAAAAGAAAGCACTGGCCAAGTGCCAGCTTCACTCGGTCACTCATGGGTGTTTCTCAAACGGAAGGCTGCATCCTACGAAGGCTGCATATCTCGGCTGCCACGTCATCAAACATCGCTGAAGGCCATCTCAATTTGAAGGATCCTTGGAAGGCAGCCTTCGTTTCTCGTCCTTCATTCAGCCTGTTTTGAAGGACGCATCGGATGTATTCTTCGCAGCCTTATATAACCCACAATCCTTTGCACACATTTAAATTCACGAAAATAAACGGACAGAAAACGAGTCGGTACTGAGCTCGTCTGAGTTTATCATGAAATGTAAGACAAAAATAATGTTTTCGGACATGAAAGCATTGTTATCTTTTGTTTTGCTGTGAATTAATCACTAACACTAAACTGACAATAATGAAATCATTTTGTGAATAAAATAAAATAAAAAATATAGATTATTTTTATATTGCTCAGAGAGCACCTCAAATTCTACGCCAAAGAGCATTATCTGTTATTTATAATTGTATTCTTGAATCCAGTCCAACACTGCCATCTTTATACTAAATGCAGCAGCTTGGCAGTGTCCCAGCAGAACTGGAGGATGGACAGCTGCGGTAGTAATGAATGACAACAGCGATGGTTGCATTTAAGAGACAGCCTCCATGCAGCGGACACCCTGTCAGCCATGCTTGAGGTGATGGGACCGTCTGCAGAGGTGATGGAAAAGCCAGACCACTAGTGCAGGCTTTTACTGTTTTTTCTTCAGTGGAAAATCCTCATTTTCACCGAACACGTTGGTGTCTCAGCCACTGAGTGACCAGGGAAAGTGTATATAGGGCTATACCATGACATGTGTAAGAGGATATTGGAGCATTTGAAGTTTTAAAAGCTTCTGCCTGAAAGATTTAGTAGGAAGAGAGAAAAGGGGAATTGTATATGACACCTTTGCGAGAGCACTCTTATAAATTGGAATCAATTTTTCAAAGGAAATAATAAAATCTTTTAATCCCTCCCATGCACCCAGTGCCATGCTGATAGGCTCCTTTCAGGCTTGACAATAGACACTTTTTTTTTTTTACAATTACTGTTAAGTATTCGCTTCCAGGCTCGTACCTTCCATGGCTGCTCTTACAGACCCAGCTAACTGTTTAATGGTCCAATTCAACCATTTTTATATCTCTGCAGAAAATATGGGCTATTATTTTGGAGGAAACTCAGAATCTATATAGGGCCGCAGAGGATGACAAAGCATCGATTTGGTTTTAAATTGACGAACTGATGGGAAAAGCAAAGTGCATATAATAGCCTGTGTGACTTCAAAAAGGTACCACATGTTGAAAAAGGGAAAAAAAAATACTGTTCTGGTGTGTCATGCTCTACTGCGCTGGCTTGTAACAATCCTGACCCAGTTGAGCTATTGGTGACGCAAGACCGACGCAATGACTTGTTCACAACGACTCGTCTGAAAGTTCCCTGCTTTCATCAGGACTCAAACAGGCTTGCCAAAGCTATTGGATTTATTTATATCACTTTCAGTAAAAGAAGTCTATTTCAGCTCATCAACATTAGTCAGAGTGAATATTTTAGATGTGAAACAGAGTGGAGTTTATCAGCATCTGGAAAAGATTTGAAAATAAAAAGAGATATAAAAAAAAAATAAATAAACTGTTTTTGAAAGTCTCTTATGCTCACCCAGACTGCATTTATTTGATAAAAATACAGAATAAATAGTAATATTATTAAATATTATTACAATCTAAAGAACTGACTTCTATTTGAATATATTTTAAAATGTAATTTATTCCTGTGAATCAAAGGTGAATTTTCAGCATCTTTACTCTGGTCTTCAGTGTCACATGATCCTTCAGAAATATAACATTTCTTGTTATTATAAATGTTGAAAACAGTAAGTGCTGCTTAATTTTTTTTTTTTTTTTTTTTTTTTTTTTTTGTGGAAACCAGGATGCTGATTTAATTCTCAAGTAATATTTCTTATTATAATAAATAATAATTAATTAATAAATTATTAATGCATAATTGCTGCATAAAATTATAATTTCTTTAAAAAATATATATTTTTGTTTTTAGGGCCTTATTTTGGAAGTGAACACTTGGAAGCTTAAGAGGCTTAACTGAACATAAATGCATATCATAACCAGATATGATATGATGTGATGTCTTGTCTTTCTTTTACACCTCTTTCGATTTACTTAATATTCTGTACAACAGTAAATTTCTCACAAATTACAGATGATTGTTTTTCTTATTATTTTTACTCTCTTTTCCATAATTAGCCTGTTCAATTCAATTCTGAATCATAAGTAGGGCAAAATTCTTAAATCTAACCAATCGGGAAGCTGCTTGTAACCCAGCAGCCAATGAAAGTCCATCTTCAGGGACTGTAGTATTATTGCCACAATACGGATCTCTGTCAAGTTTCAGTGCATCTCACATCTGTTACTTCAATGTGAGAGACCCAAAACTGCTTGCCCTGAGGACCAAACATGCATAACCTTCTATTTCCAAGCTTGACCGTTACAAATCCCATCCAGAGGCTCTGTTATAACACAGCAGAAAGAGTTATTCCTTCATGTAGATGAGACCTGTAGTTCAGATGCTGAGCTGATCCCTGTTCTCCAAAGCCGCTGAACTCCATTACTTTGGGTGTGTACAAACACGGCTAATAAATACATCAGATGGACAGCACAAGATCCTTTTCCCCTGTGATCGAAGAGGTCGTTAAACCCAGTTCTGCTTTATCAAAATGAAATTTCTGCATCTGTAATAAGTATCAAAACTCAGCCGCTCTTCCTGCCTCAGCTGCTTCCCAATGGAGAGATGTTATTTACGAGTGGATTGGCCTCCTCGTTCTTCTGAGGGAACTTGAACACAAACAATTGACAAGTTCTCAAGCAGTATGACAGCCAAGATGTGCCTAGAAAAGATGGATCTCTAACTTACACCTCCAGCCTCCATTCTGGGGGACATGTCTTTCAGAAGGTCTCAGTAGGGGCTCTGACAGTCAAAGTTGCATCATCTTGGAAAGGACATAATTGCAACCAGACATATTCAATCTATCTATATATCTTTCAATCTCTCTCAGCTGTATTTGTCTTCTTCAATACTTGAATGATGAGCTATTGTTGGGAGGAGGCCCTGAATTTCACATTATCATATTGTTTAAACAGATATTTTGCTGTAAAGTTTTTTGGTCCATTATAGAGCTCAATAAAAGCCATTTTTTTATGCAACCAAAGGACTTGACATGGCTCTCACTGGGTAACATTTGGCCCTCGAAACTCAAAGCCTGACATCTTAAAGCCTTCCAAACACTTTGTTGGATAGTCTTACCGTTTCTTAAGAACACTTAATCCATATAGGCCCTGGAAGGTAATCCATGGGAGACTGGCAGGAGAGGTCCTGGAACATGGGTCCTTTTTTGGTACAGAGTCTTACAGGTCTCCACAAGTCCTCTTCTTTACTCTCACTGTGCTTTGCTCTTGTGCTCTCCATGACTGCATTGTTGTCCTTTTCAGAGTTCAGATCTCACACCCTCATGTTAACCATGCCACAGCTCAAACAGCACCCGATTACAACACTTCATGTAAAAGGAAGCATTGTGCTTTCCTAGGAAGAGGCATAAAATGAGAAGTAGGGGTGGGAATATAATTTAGGTCTGTTTGTAAGCAGGTATGTGGCTGCAGCTCTGCATTACGAATTGGCTATGTTGCTTGCTCAGAATTACAGAAAAGAGACTGGAACAGTGGCTTAACTCTGCTTAAATAAATGTTAAGAGAAATACGAAGAAAAAAACCCCAAAAGAAATCAAAGAAATGTATAAAAATTACAAATAAAATGTTTAATATATTTGTTAGGGGATGTCATATAATTTACAAGAAAGGATTCACATCAAAAATCAATATTTCTGTCTTGTTTTCCCAAACAAAAAATTGTCATAACTGTTAGTGGTATTTTAACAAAGTGAAAGCAATTAGGAACAACAGCAACTAAAAAGTCACAGAGCGGGGGCAAGTTTCACCAACTTTCTGCAGAGTCAATAGCTACAGACCTCCAAACTTTGTGTGGCCTTCAGATTAGCTCAAGAACAGTGCATGGAGAGCTTCATTCCTGACCTCAACCCGATAGAACACCTTCAGGATAAATTAGAGTGGAGACTGCAAGCCAGCTCTTCTCGTCCAACATCAGTGCCTGACCTCACAAATGCACTTCTAGAAGAATGGTCAAAATTCCCATAAACACACTCCTAGACCTTTTGGAAAGCCTTCCCAGAAGAGTTGAAGCTGGTATAGCTACAAAGGGTGGGCCAACTCCATATTAAACCCTACTGATTAAGAATGGGATGTCATTAAAGTTCATGTGCATGTAAAGGCAGATGTCCCAAAACTTTTGGCAATATAGATAGTGTAGTAATAAGTCCAATATCCTATGCATGCTAATAAGCAACTAGTTAATAGTGAGAATTGGACCTACAGTGAAACTACAGTGTTACCAAAAATGTCTTATGCAATTTTCCTTCTTAATTAAATTGATCTTGTTTTAGGGAAGTTTACTGGAAAATAAGATAAAATATGTAGGGTGGAAAAGGTTTTGGAAAAGAATGCAAAGGAAATGTTCTGACACGTCGTCAAACAGTTTCTCATAATGATGCCCTATCAAAAAATAAATATGATCTTCCTGTTTCTAGCGTCCATCTGAAAGTATGATTTCAAGCAACACTCATCCATCATGGGATCAGTTACTGAGTCTATATTATCCTGGGCACCTGGAAGAGTACACAAACTACAGCACAAGAGACATACTTACTAATCAATGCAATGGAAACTAGTATTACATATTTGAACTTCTAAACTTTTTTTTGACTAACGTTCTCTATTTATCTTTCCACTTAGGATGTCAAGTGCATTTGTACTATGTTTCCCCTGAATTTGTTTGTCCTTTTGGTGTGCTTTCCCCTGGTGGGAGGCTGGTCGTTTAACTGCAGAGGACTCAGCAGGACACAGCAAATGTCCACTTCCTCTCACACTGTCAGTGCTTTACCTGAATGTGATAGATTGTGCTCTTTGACTTGGTCTCTGAGATATTTAGTGATGACTATACAGGCTCTGCACACAATTAACATTGTGTGAATTGTGGTTTGTCACTCTCGTTTTAAACCACTGAAAAAAAGCACTCCAAAACAAGACTGACAACCATATTCTGCTGCTGTGAACATTGCCTTTATGTTCTGTGAACACAAAACACTCAACCTCACTGTAAAACCCTGCCTGAGGACAGGAGAAGTGTAAGGCAGTGTAACTGACCCTGCATAAACACTTTCCATAAAAGTTTACACAAAAGATTTGAAGAACCACAGGCCTTGAGGTTTGTGTGAAGATGAACTCGCCAGATCTGTTTTGCTTGAGCAAGAGCGGATCCAAACGGACTGCCTGCAGTTACTGCAACGCCCTGCCGAACAGGGTGATGCAGCTATTTCCGTGAGCGTACAATACCAAAAGAATGCACAGAAAGCCATAAAAGAGAAGCTGGATTCTAGATCGGAATATATAGAAGAGAACATTAATCTCTGCTAGAAGTTTTCCTTTTGTTTCTGGAAGACTCTTTCCAGGCTGGACAATTCTGTCCTTCATGTGTCCACCTGTTTTTTTCAGAATATTTTTTTCCACCTTTCGTAAAAAGATTTGGGAGGGAAGCAAATGTGTAACGGATGTGCAGTGATGTGATCTACCGAACTGATCTGTTCTTAGATACACTAACCTTTACGGATTAGAATAAATCAGAGGTGAAGTCTCAGTCTTCAACCCCCAGCCTTCTTCTTTTATTTTCTTCCTTCTCTCTCTCTTTTTTTGTGCAATCCCACATGTGCTCAATATATCACTTAAAGTATATCACCTTATCCTTTTGTTTATCATCTCCTGGGATAACCGTGTGGAATCCTCATGCTCATGCGTTCCATGTCTATAGTATTTCCAAACGTATTTTACAATAGATCAGTTACTGAGCTTAATGCTTTGCAGCAGCAGCGCTAGTAGCACACATGATATCTTAAATGTAACAATCAAAGAAGCATGCAATATTTCGGTATTTCCGCTGGCCTACAGATGTGCCGAGGATTCTCTCACCCCATCTTCCAAAAGCTGTTTTCAAACTTCAAACACACTAACATCTTATCACCATGTGTCAATATGAAGTTGAATACAGAGCAGATTTACTGTGGCTCTTCAAGCTATTTCTACTAATTCTGCTGGTGTGTGCACTATTTTTACAGTATGTCACTAATCATATAAGCAATTTGGAGGCCAGGGCAACACCTTGAACTCTTCATCATGTTCCTCAAACCATTCCTGAACAACATGTGCAGTGTGGGAGGGTGCGTTATCCTGTGCTATCCACTTCCACAGGAAACACCATTGTCATGAAGGGGTGTATCTGGTCTGCAACAATGTTTAGGTAGGTGGAACGTGTCAAATTTACACACGTATGGCCGGACCCAGGGTTTCCCAGCAGAACATTGCCCAGAACATCACACTCCCTCAACCAGCTTGTCGTCGTCCTGCAGTGCATCCTGGTGCCATCACTTCCCCACACGTCTCAAACGTACATGGCTGTCCATGTGATGTAAAATAAAACGGCACTCATCAGACCAGTCAACCTTCTTTCAATGCTCCAAACTCAGTTCCAATGCCCATTGTAAGCCCATCATTAAAACTGTGTGTGACTTGTGCCTTCTGTTGGCTCGGACCAGACGGGAGAGCCTTCATTGCCCTCGTGCATCAATGAGCCTTGGACACTCAACACCTTGTTGCCAATTTGCGGTCATAATATGTGGCCTTGATGATGATCAACGATATTCGCTTCACCTGTGTATTATACACTGTATATATTAATAAAAACTATGTTAGCAATTTATCACTTTATCACAATACCATCTGGTTAATCTTTTGCAATGCCACTTGCAATGCAAAACCAGATCCTTAGGGATGCCATTCTTCAGGAAGTTATATCAATTTTGCTGGGAAAACAAAAGCAAAACATCTGTAATTATTAATAATGGATTTGATTCATTTTGTGAGGTTTTTTAGCATTAGTTGCTTTGTCTCACTCTAACAAAATCCATACTATACATAAGTATCATAACTGCAGAATTGCAAAATATATATTTTCTTTTAATCTCTTACTGAGCAATGACAATGACTTTAGCGCTTTATTTCATGTTAGGCATCTTGCTAAATGTATTGCCAATGTTTGAATAATTAAGCTATAATTAATCAAGTTTAAGTGTATGAGTGTGACCATGGCATATTTTTTATTTAAAGAGCACATAGGTGTTGCATAACAGAAATTACTAGGGATGCACAATATAACGGCCGCCATATCGGAATCGGCCGATATATGTTCATTTTTAATGTTATCGTTATCAGCCCGATAAGAAACTTTGGCCGATGCGCACTGTTCACCATGATGGTTTTGACTTGCTTGAAATATGATTGAAATCACTTCAAAAAGTTAAGTGCAACATGTGCAGCACAAGTCTGTCAAATAGGCTACATACAATTATAATGAGAACATTATAATTGTGTGCTTGGGACATGGCTTTTAATGGTGGGACTTTTGTTTTTGTAATCAGGCTCTTAAAAATTATTTAAAAATTTGGATTTAAATTTATTGGCCAATATATTGGTTATCAGCTTTCAAATATAAAGAATTATTAGTTATCGGTATCGGACAAAATTTTCATATCGGTGCATCCCTAGAAATTACACATTAAATACTAAGGAAAAACAATTCAATTCAACTTCCCACTCAAATTATTATGCTAATGAATGAAATAAAAAAAGAAAAGAAAAAGAAAAACAGAAAAATGTCACTAGTGATCTCAGACTGTTAGTCTGAATGAATGTGCATGTAATTATTCAGATGATCTCATACCATGTAAATCCTCTACGGAAATTATTAATCTCTAAGGATTATTAATGGCCTATGACCATCTTCTAAAATAGCATTTTTAGACATTTGAATGAATGAAGGCTTCCAGTGACTCACAGACTGTATGTGCACGAACAGAGCCAAAGAAAATGAAAGAATAGAAAAAGGAGTGACACTGGAGATAAATGAGCTTCCTTTTTGCAGGTTGAGAAATGAATGTGGAGTCAGAGAGGAGTAGGATGTTCCATCCCACATGTCAGCCAATCAATGCCTTCACAGAGAGACCGGCGCTGTCTGCTTCTGTACGGTTGGCTGATGGGACAAATTAGCTTTTGAATGATGACGAACAAGTGAAAGACACGTCCGCATTTAGTCGGCTCATGGCCAAACCTTAGCAATAGCTGCCAGTGACTGTCTAGTGACTGTGGGACAATCATGAAATTGTTTGCAAATGTAAAGCAGTTATATTCACTTGACCAGTATCTGGAGTTTTATTTGGCTGCCAAAGAGGCATTACAACAGGACAGGCCTTACAAATAGTCAAAGACAGGCTCTTATAATATTATCTAGACCTTTTCTATTAGTAACAATATTTTTAAATATTTTTTTCTTTCAGTATTCCTCTGCCAGTGCTGCTAAAATCAAATCATTTCTCAGTAACAGTACTTATGTACAAACAGAAGCTCAGTATCAAATTTCAATATATGTTTTTAAGAACAGAATAAGGATTTTGTTTTACAATGCTTGTCATTCGTCTTACACTTACACACACCTCAGAGAACGTCTGTTCATTTCTCTTGGAAAAAAAAGTATTGTATCGAATAGACCAAAAGGTCAAGAGGAGGCAGCCAGATATGGTGTGTTAATGTGACCAGGAAAAGTGGAATTAGTTTTAACGTTTCACATGCTAATATTTTTATAGTCTCCCACAGTTTTGTATTACATGACACTGTAGAGGAGGAGGGGGGGTGGTGGTGCACCTTTCAGATATTGAAACCTTATGAAGTCTGCTGTCAGTGTTCCAACTCCATGTCTGCTTGAATGGAGATGCACAGGCAGCTCTCTCTCTTTCTCTCTCTCAGTGGTTATTTTATGTCCACATGTACCCGGGTGAAAATGTTAATATGTTTTCGAGTGCAGAAGGGATGAGGGTGCAAATATGTTTTAGGAAACAGAGTCTTGTTTGCAGAAAACAAAGAGGGTGTTTAAGTGCTGATAAGAACATGTGGCAGTATTAACAGAGAATAAGTTGCTCACATTGGAAATTTCCATGAACTGAAGAATGGGCTGGTCTGAGATGGAAAATGTAAGCTTTGTGTAGATGATAAACAGCAAGTGTGCCACATCTGATGAGCTCTCATTATTGTGGTACTGCATTAAAATATAATATATTATCGCAAAAAATCAGTGTCCAAAATGAACTTTAATACTACACTTGCCAATAGCAGATAAATTAAGATAATTTACCATCCAAAATATTTATATTATATTCATCAAACAAAGACTGAAACACGGGGAGTAAGATTTTATTGAGAGAGTAATTAAGAAGTATTAATTACTTTACAAGGGTAACTAAGGAAACCAAAGCCACTTGAAGACAAGACTGCAACCGTACCCGAAAAAAGCATAATGCCTGCAGGGAAGGAGACAAGAGGCCTTCTTTTAAATGGATGTCAATGGAGGAGAGGCTTCACTAAACTGAATAAACCGCTTTTGTGAGGAAATAGCTTATCATTAATTCAATTTAATCAGCAAATCTCTCAAACATTCATTTTGGATTTATATTTTTAGATTTTACACCAAAAAAAATGCCGTTTTATGAAAAGTCTGATTCTAATTATGATTCAGAAGTCACAGACAATTGCGCAAATTTCAGTTTACGGGCACTTCTCATTCATTTCTATGGTATCCACAAACAGTGATTGACTGTCGCACAACTCTGAATGAAATTCAATGATGTTAAGGCTGTAATGTGATTGGTTATCAAGGCACACGTGATCCAAGCTAGCTGTTATGCTTTCTCTAATGGTAGAGCCATGGATGTATGCCCTCGTATGTCGCAATAATAGGATCATCTCTGAATGAAAAAAGGCAGACAGGAACTAAATACAGGAGTGAAAACATGAAAACAATAGAAACAGCAAAACACTAGTGAGGGGCGATCATGAAGCTTCGAAACCTTTACGAATATTTTGTTTTGAATCAGTGAATCGGAGCATGTATCAAACTGCCAAAGTCACGTGATTTCAGTAAACGAGGCTTCGTTACGTCTTGAAATGTTTATGGTTCACCATGATCTATGTGAACCCATGAATCATGCAGATGTGCAGATCCTCCAGCGGCGAACCATTGAACAAGTATCTATGGGTTTTACCTTATCGCTGTTCAGTTTTATACATTTGTATACTTTTTAATTAGACATTAGTAAGTAAAATAAATAATAGTTAGTCTCTTATTTGCCTGTTTAGCTGAGTCATCCAAGGAACAACCAAAACAAGCCCTGCTGAAAATTGATAAAAGAACACATATTATACAGACACTTAATATTTAATCTTATTGGACGATTAGTTTATTACATTGGATAGATTTTACATTCAATAAAACATTTGCAATGGGTATGTAGGCTCCATATATTAAAACCAAAGAACATAAAACCAGTGAACATGTAACAACAATAGGACAAAACTAATAATATAATAATTTTAATAAATTTAATGACTTTGTATGTAGTAAATATAAAATATAAAAAATATAAAAAATATAAAAAAAAGTAAAAAAGTATCAAAATATACATATAACAATTTATAATTAAAATAAATATATAAAGAGGATTTTTACAGGAAAATGTTCCTTCTCAGAACAGACCTATGATCCATTCCTGGTGACCCACCAGCTGACCTCTGCTCTAAAGCATCTACAGAAATTGTATAAGTATTTAAAGAGTGCATGGTCACTTGATCTAACACAAGGCCTTCTGAACTGAAGGAAAGCTGCACAACAGCTTGTGAGACAACGAGAAAAGGAAAAAGAGAGAAAGAGAGCGAGAAAGCGGGAGAGAGCAGGAGATGGGCTGTTAACACTCCTGCAGCTCAAGAAAGCAGTCGATCATATAAACAGATAGCTCTGCGTCAGTGAGAATTAATCTTCATGCATACCATTCTCTGAGATAACACAGCAAAGCACAAGACAAGTCCTGTCTGTTAAGTATGATTTGTATAGAGAAATACATGTAATACACTCTTATTGAGGTTATTCATATTTAAGACCCAAACAATCCTTGTTTTCTCCAGCAAAAAGCATTTAACTCGCTTCATTATCAACCGCCATGATTTACACTGCAAATGAAAGCTTGTGTCCACACTTAAATTTTGTTTTACAGTCAGGGTTCTTAATTCAGAAAAGTTGATCCATGTTTGAACGATACAAAGCAGCTCCAGTTCACAAGACGCCGACCATCTGATTAGACACATGTTGAAGTCATTGCTGTTGACTTCCACTCCATCCAAGAGTTGCATCAAAGAGATGCTGACAGTCCACATATAACATAATCCTTGGCAGGTGGAAATAAAACAACAGATCTGGCTCAACTACATGGGTCCTATGTGGTGAAAAAAGAGAGAGAGATCTGGGGAGAGAAAAAATGTAACTGTTTAAATCACATATTAACTCCTACAATGGAGGCATTTAGACACAATGATAGTAATAAGTAATTCATAAAATTATATATATGAAGCTAAGTCTCATTTTTGAAGAATGAGCCATATATGGGTTGATTCCTAAGAGAATATCAAATAAATGATCAAGATGAAATGTTTAACTTGGCATTGGTGGATAATCAAGTGACACACATTCGTCCACAACCATGACATCATAAACAGATGAAATGCAGTCACAACTTTGCGAGACGCTCTTGTTTGTCAGTCACATGATAAAGAAGTAGGAAAACTAATCATGACCAAAGGAGTGAAAGGTTATGCTGAAGCAATTAGACCTTGGTGGTGGTCCATGAGTCGGCCCATAAAACAAAAGATCTAAACCAGACACAGAAAGCAGGCACTGTGTTACAAAAGGAGGAAAGATGAGTCAAATCATTTGTCACTGTTAAAAAGCATTGAGCTGAGGAGGTCTAAATCCATTTTCACAGCCTCCAAAAAAGTGCAGTACTTTATAGGTATTATATGTAAACATTGCTAGCCCTATTTGAGGAATCCTGGCATGCTCCTTACTGATATTTTATTAGCCACAGTGATAAAACTGAATATTATTGGCCTAAAACATGTCATGTGCACATGTGTTAGATGCTGTTAGGGTTACTGTAACTCTATGTTATCACCAGTTAGCTTGTAATTGGAAAACCATGTTTCTGCAAGAAGTGTATGATATCAAAGCAAACTGAACAAAACTACAAAATCAAGACCAAAATTACATCATGGCACAGGCCTTATAAAATGTCGCCATTTGGCAATAGCAAAAATATTTTATGACAAAATGGTATACAGTGTTTTAACAGGGTTGAAGAGCCATAAAAGGTTTAAATCATTTATGTGTTCTTTCTTCTTTGTTTCTCACAAAGACAAAAAAAAATTGTGCTCTCAGATTATGACATTTATCAGTTGTCACTATTGGGGTTATCTAGCCAATAATATAATTGATTTTTATATAAATCTACAACAACAACAAAAACCCCAAAGAAAATAAAACTGATTGCCACTGCAATAATATACACTACGTTCAGATTTCTTTAAAATAAATTAATACTTTTATTCAGCAAGGATGTATTAAAGGGGTCATGAATTGAAAAATCAACTTTTCATTCAGCCTTTGATATATAAAAGTTCATTGTGATATACGAATATCCTGTAAGTTTCGGAGCAGTTAGTCAAAGAAAAGTTTTTATGACACCAGGCCCAGCAAAAGCTTGATCTCGGAATGTGCCAAGTTGTGAGTGTGGTGAAACACCGCCTTAACCGAAGAAGAAGAACGCCTGATTCTGTAGCCCCGCCCACCGATTTGCGCATGGCATGTTATAGATAAATAACATAGGCCTACGTGGAGCTAAACCGGATTGAACTTCCAAGCAATAAACATGCTGCATAAGCTTCATTTGGATTCCAATATTATGAATGCATGGATGAACTTTATTTTGAATGAATATCCAGCTCACGTAGGGAAGACTTAGCACGCTGTCACAGGCTGGAGAATCCTTTATTTGAGGTGTTGTTGGTTTATTGTGCTGCGATTTGTGATCAGACTCAGACATGTAACGTTATGGGCAAGGGCTCGCAAAGCCCACCGTCCCAGGGCTATGTGTTTTCCAGACGGGCTACCAAAACGTATCACTGGCCTGCCCAATGGGTTATCTTAAATAGTGAAATAACATTCCTTTCTTGATGTGCGTTATTCACTCTCTTGACTTGATATTTGAAGGAAAATACAATTGCGGAAGTTTTGATCATGCTGATTTGACTGACTTTGCAGTGAGGCTTATGCGTGCGTGTGTGTGTGTGTGATGCACGGTTCGCAGTTATATCCACCGATCGGGCGGCCAAGTAATAAAAAATAACATTCCAATTAATTGTGGGTGGATGAGAGATAAATCATTGTGTTTGTTTTATAAAGACATTTTGCGAGCACTGTGGGCGAATCTGTACTCACGGGGGAGCCGAAGCTCATTGTAATATGCAAAGCTTATCCAATCCTAGCAGTGGGCATTTACTTTCAAGTCTTCAGTGCGGCACACCTATAAAAACCGAGCGTTCCATGAGAGAGGCTCAAAACCAGGGTAGAAAATAGCCTACTACTTATTCATTATGATGTTTTTGAATGTAAAAACCACGCGAACGTCATAAGTTGATGAGTTGATAAGTTGATATACGAACAGTATAAAAAAATAAATAGACCTCTTTAAATTGATCAAGATTTCTATTTTCAAATAAATGCTATCTTTTTAACTTTCTATTCATCAAAGAATCTAAAAAAATATATACCATGGTTTCCACAAAAATATTAAGAAGCTCTTTTTTTTACATTGATAATCTGATGTTTCTTAAGTAGCAAATCAGCAAATTAGAATGATTTCTGAAGGATCATGTGACACTGAAGACTGGAGTAATGATGCTGAAAATTCAGCTCAAGGAATTAAATACAATTCAAATATTAAAACAGTTATTTAAAAGTTTTAATAATATTTCACAATGTTTTACTATATTTTTGATCAAATAAATTCACCCTTGGTGAACGTTTGAATGGTGTATTTAAAATGATAGAATAGTTTCACATTTTATTTAAAAAAAATGTGATTGGAAACAAATCAATAGTTTTCACACAGTCCCTGTCAGTTTTAATGAACACAGTGACAGAAACAAATGCTAAGACTCGGATGTAGAAGGTCAGTGACATGATCTCAAGGGGAAACATTCCCCACCTCGGTCCATTATAAGCTTAATTTGGGCGTAAAACTGACAAAGGCACTTTGGAGATTTATGTGCTTCTTTGTACTGTCGACTCCCATGTGTGCAGCCTGTTAAGATAGTGACTGGACAGGCTAGCTAAGACTTTTTAACACAGTCCACAGACACTTTTAATCTGCCTCACACTCACTTGTTTAGATTAGATCTGGCCTCCACACATGGAGAAAGCATAGAGGGCAATTAAAAACACACTCTATCCCTGCCGGTGGCCTTTTGCACTGGCAATGGCTTCCACACTTTTGAGCAAGGCGCGTCTGCTAAACAGATAAAGCGTCATTTAGCTTCTGTTACACTTTGCCCGCCATCAAGCAGAAGTTACACATCCGTCCACTTGAAGCCGCCCTCTGTTTATTTGCTTATACAGCTTGGTAGGAGGCCATACATTTGGTCGTTAAGACTTTGATTGCCACCTGCACCTGTCTCGGACAACGCTGTTTGT
The DNA here is from genome assembly GCA_039654625.1 of Rhinogobio ventralis. NCBI lineage: Eukaryota > Metazoa > Chordata > Actinopteri > Cypriniformes > Gobionidae > Rhinogobio > Rhinogobio ventralis. Next base: position 29,535,822 of record CM077194.1, read on the forward strand.
TACAAAGTCTGCTACTTCATTCGGAGCTGCAGGGCAACATCTGATGGGCGGGGAAGAGATGACTCTCTCTTACCGGTCTGTTTGAATCAGCCTTTGTACAAAAGATGGAGTGAGTAGCCGTAGGGTAATTCTATACCGCATTTACCTCCAAATGAAGCAGCAGGATGAAGTGAGTCATTTGGTTCAGATAAACAAATTTGTGCAAACCTCAGCTCTGCACGGCTCTGGCCTCAAATGTGTCTTACAATGCATCGCAAGTGAGATGAGATGACCGATAGTAAACTACAGCTAGATAATACTGCTTGTATTTATTTTAAGAGAGAGATTTACACAGTGAAAGCCATTTAAACAATTTTTTTTGTGTGTAATCCTTAAGTGTAGTCCTATTGACATTACCTCATAACCAAGAAATATTACAACGATCTGGTCTCAAAATGCACGGTACCTATAATTCTAAATGATTTCCCCTTTTTTACATGCCACCTTCTACATCACTTCATATTTGTCTGTATGGAAACCAGTTTCTGCCTCAGAGTAAAAGATAATAAACTTAGGAATGTTATATTTTGTTACTTCATATTGCAACTTCATATCTAACAGTGTAACTTTCTTTACTCAATTACATGTTTTATTTTTTACTCCGAACCAAACGGGCTTCCAACTGTCTGACAGAGAGCCATTTTGTATTAACCAAAATATTTATTGCAGCTGCAAAAAGTGGTTATTTTTCTGGCAACATATTGTGATGTGTAAGTGGAACGCAAGTAAGAACAGGTCTGTTTTGTTTCTTTCATGGTAAGCCACGCCATGGTATGCCTGAGTGCACAAATCATTCTAGTCTTCCATGAGAGCCCAGCTATCTAGTGTAGGAAGATGCTGTAATGACATCTAAATCAGTGATTCTCAATGACTGCTGTTGTTTTAGCATTTGACTTGCTTCTGTTTTACTGCCAGACCGCTTTTGGCTCCGGATTTTCTTCTTCAGAGGCCAACAACATGCACCAAATGTTTCACATTATCGGTGTGAAAATCCCCCAATTCTTTCGCTTTTTTTCCTTACAAGTCCATACATCCATGGAAACTTGATATTTCATATTTCATTCTGGTTTGCGGATGTCATCACGAGAGATGCTGGTTCACATGCAACCGGCCGCCCGAGTCCTTTGATCAGCCTGACCACGACTAATTACGAATGGAGAACAACTGAAAGAAATATAGAGAGATTTCATGGGAATTGGCGCAATGGCCGAGCTTCCTAATTCCAAACGGTAACTGAATGTTCATTGAAGAGTGTGTCTTTTCAAACAATGTTATGGTGTCAAATATAAAAGAAACAACAACTCAGATGAACTGCGTTAAAGTACTACATTTGTCAATCACAAATACACATCACATCACACAGCAATTAGATCGTACTGCAAAGGTGATCTGTCGAATGTGACTATTTGAGCTTATAACTAAAACCATGTCGAAACTTTGACCGGGAAAGGCAAACATATGTGATTCAGAGCATTCGAAATAAAAACCTGCAGCTTTGGAAAACAATATCCCTGAGCTGAGATATCAAGGGAAAGATGTAAAAGGAAATTTAAAGCAGCATAAATGTTCGGAGTGTTTAAGAGTGGTGCAAAGGTCCCAGGGGTCTCATCTGGCAAAGGCCTTTGTTCACAGGGCAGGATGTATCCTGCGAGATAGTTTCCTTTCCATAACATTCCTCGTCTCAGATGTGCTCCATTGTATGCTTGAGTTCCTTATCAATTTACTAAAAAACTACAGTCTTTATCTTGACTTTAACACAATTGGGATGCCAAGATTCCTTAGAATGTACAAAAACGAAACTGGAAAGGCTAAACACGAGCAGTTGAAATGGCATGTTGGTCCACATAGTTTCTGTGAGGCATTTCTAAAAGGCTACAGATTTTTTTCCAGAAGAGATGCCAGGTCAAGCCTGGTCACAGCAGCAGGTGACTCAAGTGAGGTCATTATGTGGTCGTTAGGGTGATTTGAAACCAGCGAGCAACTGCTGGGTTCGGAGGTGAGAGCTGTCACACATCCCACAGGAGTGTTTTTGTTTTCATTCCGCTTTCTTTTTTTCCAGGGATGCTGTCTCACACCAGGTTTTTACTTTCTCCTAACAAGCGCGACATGCACGTTATCTTCAAAAAAGAATGAAATTAGCAAAACTGGGAGCTTTAGACATGCGTTTGGCCCCTTATTGACAACAGTGATTCATGCCGTTTCAAAAATCCCTAGTTTGGAAGAAGGATTTTTCATAGATGTCTTAATCGACACAGCTACACTGCTGGTTTTGTCATCAGCGTTTCCATAATAAATCAGAAAATTACAAATGCGTGTCGTACTTTTGTTTCAATTGTTCACACGGACAAATTCAAAGCTTTTATGGATCCGTGAAACCCATTCTCCCATGTTTTGGCTGACTTTCCCAGGCCATACTGTGATCAGCCTGGATTCATCTTACATCTCTTTCTCCCCTCTGTTTGCAACAGGTTCACTGCCATAGAAAGGGAACTGTTCCACATTAAATCCTCCCAACTACCTGTCTGATAGTATGCCAGCTGTATCCTTCAAAGTCAGCCAGGTCTTCCCTGCAGGGCTGGAGAGCAAAGAGAACCTTGGCCTTCATTCAGTTTAATAATGACTCTGGAATACACCGCGGGTGGTTTTTAGAAAGGTATTTTAGAAAATATTGGGGTAAATACAGGTATATATATTTTATATAAAATGTTTCTTATTCTTACAATTGCCATGCACAAATGTTCATAACTGTTAAAGGGATAGTTCTCAAAAATACAAAATCTGTCATCATTTACTCATCCTAATGCTGCTTTAAACTCACATGACATCCTTCTTTCTGTAGATCACAAAAGAAGATATTTGAAGAATGTTTCAGTTTGTTTTTTCGTCTGAAGTATGATTACTTTGCATTATGAACTGACTGAATTTGAGTGACTACAGACAAATTATTGATCAACTCTTGAACTACTGTTCAAAACTTTGGGATTGGCAAGATTTTTTTTATTATTTTTGAAAGAAGTCTCTTATGTTCACCAAGGCTGCATTTAGTGGATAAAAAATACTGTGAAAACTAAAATATTGTGAAATATTATTACAATTATTTTTATTTTAATGTATTTAAAACAATTTATTTCTGAGATGGCAAAGCTACATTTTCAGCAGTCATTACTCCAGTCTTCAGTGTCACATGATCCTTCAGAAATCATTCTAATATGCTGTTGTCATGCTGCTTAATATTTTGAAAACCGTGATATCAGGTTTCCTTGATAAAGATAAAGTTCAAAAGAACAGCATTTATTTAAAATAGAAATCTTTTGTAACATTACATTATAGTGACTTTTGTGGCAATGCATCAATAACATCAAACTTTATTGGTGCTCTTGTTATGATGTCATGAAGTTAAGTCATGTGACACACAATAACCACTGAGTTTGATGTTATTGAAATAATAATATTATTTTTCATTCATACACAGCTAGGATACATAAGTGAAATCAATCAGTCTAATATTTAAATTGCAATGCGTTTTCCAATTAATGAATAGATTAAAGCTCATTATAACTATCACAGATTGAAAAAAAAAAAAAAATTGAGGGGCTACTTACATGTCTAAACTTTCAGAGGGTCATTTTTGCTTTTGACGTGCTTCTCAATCACAGGCCACTGTACATGATGGGCTGTTTTCTAAATATATGGTTATTAATAAAAAAATGATGCACTATTTGCTAGATTAAAGGCGTCACACCATACATTTTGACACATCTGCAATCAGGCACAATACAACAAAATATATACTGTATATTTAAATTTTTTAAATTCAAAGTAAGTGTAACCTTTCTGGTTGTCAAATGTTAGTGGAACATGTGGTTACTCTGCTTGGATACGTGTAAACTTGAAACTGACTTAATTTATCCACTAAAAATAGCCTTGACACAACGTTAAAAGTAACTACAAACAAAATAGTTAGTTCTGAGAAAAGCTCTAGCATAATTTGCATGCAAAACTACTTACAAAATCTCTGCTGGCATTTTACAGTACAAACAAACATCTTATTTTGGGCCTGATTTGTATGTACATTCTTCATCATTTTATTTTCTAAGCATCCGCTACAGCTTCTTCTGGAGAAAGCCTCTTCAACAAGTGCAGCCATCACATGTCACACAAGTATCTAACTACTGTAACCAAGTCAGAACACATGGGCCGATGAGAGCACACTGGATCTGACAGTCGCAGAGTTATGAAGTTTGTCATGCTGGAAGATTATCAGTTGGGGAGCAAAAACACATGTGCGCTATAATAGCAAAGAAGAAACAGAAATGTTGATCGATTTATAACACTGCATGTGATTTATTAAAAGGTAAATAACCTGCAATGCCAAAACCATCTCTTTATATATCAATTCCTACACCAAGTAATGTTTGTTACAGCACCCTTTTAAAAAAAATAAATTTGTTGGGATAAAACCTGCTATATAGGAGCAGAAAACATGCCAAGTTCTTCAGACAGACACATGAAAAATGTGTATCTGTTGACAGTTTGGATTTAAAGTAGCTGTGGTTTGAGGTAAGAAATAACCTGTGTTCAAATGGCCTCAAGCATTCCAATCCAAAGTCATGTAGACCGATTTGGTTCTACACAGTGTGGCCATATAATGGTGAGCCACCTGGTCTTGCCGCTTTTAATGTGGGAAATTTCAAACAAATTCTACTTCACATCAGCTGGGGTTCCCAAGACAATGCACCTGATACAAAAAGAAAATGGTTCCACGGAAAGACAGATCGCTCCCATGAGGATGATCCTCACTCTCCATCTCAAATCCAAGTAGGTTTACACTCACTAATTTTCATCAATCGGAATGAAACCAATCCAATTTCAGATTCTGAAAGTCCAATTTATATGAATCCCTAAATGTTGCAACTTGCAATCAGATTCACATATTTGTTTACACATACATTGCATGTATTCTGAAACAAAACTTCAGTGCATGTGCATTGCCCAGTCGCAGAGTTCTGAACCAGCAAAAGCCACTGTGATAATGTCACCAGAGCTACAGTGAGTAAAATTGCCATTTTTGCCCTGATGACATGTAAAAAGAAAGTTGACATCGGAGAAGAGCTCCTCACTGACCAGTTGATGTAAGATGTGAGACGTAAATAAACATACACAAGTTCAAATAACGTAAAATGTATGTACACATATTCCTCCCATATGGCAATGTACAGATGTGGTCAGAATTATTGGCACCCATGGTAAATATGATCAAAGATGGCTATAAAAATAAATATGCATTGTTTATCCTTTTGATCTTTCATTCAAAAAATTTGCAAAAAATAAACCTTTCATTGAAGTAAAATAATTGAAAGTGGGGGGAAATCACATTATGTATAAATGTTTTCCTCCAAAACATATTGGCCACATTTATTGGCACCCCTAGAATTTGAGTTATGAGTAAAATATCTCTGTATATTCCCATTAATAGTTTTTTTTTAAGCAATTTTTTAACATTTTTTTAGCACCCCAGGGTGACTAGGAACATGAAATTGTCTAGCTATGACTTCCTGTTTCACAGGAGTATAAATATGAGGAAACACAATTTCCCTTAATCATCCATCACAATGAATTAAACCAGAGATAGTTCTGATGTACAGCAAAAGATTGTTGAGCTTCACAAAATAGAAAGTGGCTGTAGGAAAATAGCTAAAGCATTGAACATTCCCATTTCCACCATCAGGGCAATAATTAAGAAGTTCCAATTAACTAAAGATGTTACGAATCTCCCTGGAAGAGGACGTGTGTCTATATTGTCCTAATGCATGGTGAGGAGGAGAGTTTGAGTGGCCAAAGACTCTCCAAGCATCAAAGATGGAGAATTGCAGAGATTAGTTGAGTCTTGGTGTCAGAAAGCCTAAAAAAAGCTGCTAGAACTCTTATAATGGGCCGTGGTTGGATCTTCTATTAGGCCAATGATCCAAAACAAACATCAAAATCAACACAAAATCAGAGTCACTGAGCACAAAATGAAGCTTCTGCCATGATCATCCCAGTCCCCTGACCTGAACCCTATAGGAAATCAGTGGGGTGAACTGAAGAGAAGAAGCACCAACATGAAGCTGGGAATCTGAAGGATCTGGAGAGATCCTGTATGAAGGAATGGTCTCTGATCTCTTGTCAGGTGTTCTCTAAACTCACCAGGCATTATAGGTGAAGACTCAGGGCTGTTATCTTGGCAAAAGGAGGTTGAAATACTGATAATTATGGCCAACGTGTTTTGGAGAAAAGCATTTATTTCATAATGTGATTTACCCCCCACTTTCAATTATTTTACTTCAATTAAATAATTTTTTTTAAATTAAAGATCAAAAGGATAAACAATGCCGATTTATTTTTACCAGGGGTGCCAATAATTCTCACCACAACTGTATTTTTGCATTTGATTGAGAAAATAGTCGGATTCAGATATTTAAAGGGTACATAACACACACAGTTTCTGCCAATCTCATGTTAAAGTGCCCCTATTATGCTATTTTAAAGTTTTCTAATTTAGTTTTGTAGGTCTCCAACAACAGGTTTACATGCATCAAAGGTAAAAAAAGTGTTTCATTTTGTCATAATATACATTGCACATCACCACAATGTTCAATGATTCTCAAACGACTCGATGGATGAATCAGTCTTTTTAAATCCCTCCTTTCCACGATCCTACTGTGCTCTGATTGGTCAGATGGCCCAGTCTGTTGTGATTGGTCTACCGCGTACAACGCGTATTTCGGAAACAAACGGCCATCACCATAACTCCAGCTCCGTCCGGAGGCTTCCTAAAGCTCAGCGATTACACACTGTAAAGATGTGTCCTTGATTCTACACCAATCCCAGCGCGAGTCCGAATCGATAATGAAACATTGGAAGAACTAGTTATTCAACCCGAACCTTGAGCAAGACGTTTGTCATTGATGCTACTCAGTTTGAGGTACATTTTGAGATGTTTCAACTGTAATTCCTGTAATTCATCAGCATTAACAAGTGTGCGTCCATCAACAAACCCGTGTGTGTGGGTGTTTCTAATTTATTGCGGTGCACATGCAGGAACTGTATCAATAACAGTGCATACGTTAGCCAAGCACTAACGTGAATGACTGATGTAACATTAAAGTTTGCAAAACAAATCTTGCTCCATACTTTATCTTTACTCAAAGTAGTAAGAATGACAGACAATCTGACAATATGAAACACAATAAACACATTGCAGAGCACAGCATCTTCTCAACATGATGCTATCCAGTATCCACAGGAATCAGCTGCAGTGTTTGAGGTGGTTCAAGTTCTCCCTGGTGTCTGCGTGCACAAAAAGTGGAGGGCAATATCATTGCCAATAACCAAGCTCACTGATGGACGTGCTCTTGCTCTTTCTCTGGTTGATGTGCGCACGCGCTCATCCGGGAGAAGTGTCCATACGAGGAATTCTGCCCTTTATGACGTCATACAGGGCCATACTCGGAAAAAAACGTTCGAAAAATCCTGAAGGGAAAACTCTGTTTAGCATGAGAATCCAACTCTTTAACAGTGTAAATAAGTCTGAATGCATGAAATAGCATTAGACCCCCCATTAAGTTCTTAATTTTTTCCTGTAGATCAGATTATTGCATTCATTCCGATCAAGCTTATTCGGATCCATTGAGGTGTTTACATGAAGGCTTTCAGTCCGATTAAGCCATCATTCTGATTACTAACAGACTATTTGGGTGCATGTAAATAGCTTTGTTTGTAGCTATTATCTCACCAAAGCTACAGCAGGTGAGTGTGAATACAGATCCACTGCGTTTCCTCAACACCTGAAGATGAGGATGATTATAAGGTTTAGGGCACCTATCATGATAGTTCCTATGTCCCAACACAGCACTGTTTTGAATGTGGTTAGTAATGGAGACATGGCTGTTGTATTCCCCAGTCCATGTAACTTGAGGAGGCCGCCGTTTCTGCCTGGAGACACATTGAATCGAGGCCACAGGGTACTTGGCTCTTTTAGAGTGAACCTTTTAGAGTGAACCAGCCACCACTTGGGTCCTTCAACCTCAAATGCGAACTCCATCAAAATATCATCTCTCATGTGCCGGAGACACCCTGCTCATTTCTGCAACCCTTAACACCTATGAAACCAAACAGCCTGGATACCTCCAAAGGCCTTTATTACTGCTCAGTTTTACAAAGATTTGACACAAAAGAGTCATAAAGATTACAAGATCCATACACCTTTCTATAAAAAGGTGGCAACCAACTCAAAAGTCAATGCTATTATTTCAGCAGCTCTTTCTCATTCCTGCAGTAACATAACACTCTTTTATTAACCTGGTTAGTGGAAATGCAGAGCACCTGCTCAAAAGGGGAAAAAAAGTTTTCCCATTCTGGGTAAGTGCTGGGTTGTAACTGAAAGTACAGACATTACATTCGGCTTAGCTTTTCTAGTAACAATTTAAGTAAGATTGTTGTCAAGTAGTAGGGCGAACAAAATGCTACAGCATATCTAAACGGTTCTCTCTTGGAAAGTCTGAATCATTTTGGTGAACCGGTTCATTCGGAGAGTTGTGTGTAAATTAAGTGATTCAAAATGATTCACCCATGACTCCCAACACAACACTTCAGGGCTGAGTTTAACTCCACTTTTTGACACACTTTTGATACACTTGCAAACCTTCCTAAGCACTTGCCCTCGGGGGAATCGCCACTGCCATTATGAAGTGTGTTCTACTTCGTCAAGTGGGTGAGGGAAGTTTATTTGGACAGACTCTCGACCCCTTGATTTTGACAGAGGCAGCGAGTCTACTCTATGTACACTTCTGGCAGATATATAGACCACAATTCAACATGATTGTGATGTCTCAGCAGATCATGCCTAATTTACCCCCACCCTACACAATAACAATGGAGTTATTTTGACATAACCGCATAATACTTGTAGCTACCTTAAGCTGACTATCATAGTTTATTGTATTGTTATAATTTTCGTTTGTTTAATTTTTTTAATATTTTTTTCCAACAGCCCAAGCATGCATACAGGCATATAGAATGGTGTGTAAAACAAAATCATAAAGAAAAATAAATTAATAAATAAATCAAATCCAAGTGATCACATTTCTAGGGTTCTGCCAGTAGTGGGCATTTGTGCAACTTAAGCAATGACATATGATGTTTTATTAACCAAGTTCGGGAGGAGCAAATTTAGATAATTAACCTAATTAACACATTCAGTTAATCAAACCAGTTAACAAGATAAGAGGAATATATCCAGCAGACTTACCTCTGTTCATTGACAGTTTATCAGCATCCCTCCACCACCCCATCTCTAACTATTCCTATCACAACCAGGGGGAGTACTCTGGGTTCGGGCCAAATTCTGAGCTCGGAGCCCTCCCCCTGGACAGCACGGCAAATACGCATAAACTTTACTCTATTTAATTATTTGTAAGTGTGAACTCGTGAAACATCTGAGTGAACAAGACGGAGGGAAGTTAGGGAAGGGCATAAAAATGGATTTAAAAGAAGCCCAATTAACAAATGTAAAAAAACAAATGTTTTTGTAAATGAACAGATTCAAAAATTTAAAGATTTGATTCCCACCATGGTACTTTAGGTTGTCTTATTATACTGAAATATTTAGTTAAATGCTGCAGTTCGTAATTCGATTTGTGTATTCTAGTTTTATTTAATTGTAATCTCTCCAAGTAATTATCTGTTTAAATTGAATGCTGTCACCTGAAATTTACAGGTGCATCTCAATAAATTAGAAGTTCTTTATTTCAGTAATTCAACTCAAATTGTGGAACTTGTGTATTAAATAAATTCAATGCACACAGACTGAAGTACTTTAAGCCTTGGTTCTTTTAATTGTGATGATTTGTGATGATAATTGTGATGATTTCTCAACAAATTAGAATACTTCATAAGACCAATAATAAAAAAACATTTTAGTGAATTGTTGGCCTTCTGGAAAGTATGTTAATTTACTGTATATGTACTCAATACTTGGTAGGGGCTCCTTTTGCTTTAATTACTGCCTCAATTCGGCGTGGGTTTCTCTGACAGTGGCCTTCAGCTCATCTGCATTTTTTGGTCTCTTGTTTCTCATTTCCGTCTTGACAATACCCCATAGATCCTCTGTGGGGTTCAGGTCTGGTGAGTTTGCTGGCCAGTCAAGCACACCAAAACCATGGTCATTTAACCATGGCTGTGTGGGCAGGTGCCAAATCCTGCTGGAAAATGAAATCAGCATCTTTAAAAAGCTGGTCAGCAGAAGGAAGCATGAAGTGCTCTAAGATTTCTTGGTAAACGGGTGCAGTGACTTTGGTTTTCAAAAAACACAGTGGACCAACACCAGCAGATGACATTGTACCCCAAATCATCACAGACTGTGGAAACTTAAAACTGGACTTTAAGCAACTTGGGCTATGAGCTTCTCCACCCTTCCTCCAGACTCTAGGACCTTGGTTTCCAAATGAAATACAAAACTTGCTCTCATCTGAAAAGAGGACTTTGGACCACTGGGCAACAGTCCATTTCTTCTTCTCCTTAGCCCAGGTAAAATGCCTCTGACGTTGTCTGTGGTTCAGAAGTGGCTTAACAAGAGGAATACGACAACTGTAGCCAAATTTCTTGACACGTCTGTGTGTGGTGGCTCTTGATGCCTTGACCCCAGCCTCAGTCAATTCCTTGTGAAGTTCACCCAAATTCTTGAATCGATTTTGCTTGACAAGCCTCTCAAGGCTGCGGTTCTCTCGGTTGGTTGTGCATCTTTTTTCCCACACTTTTTCCTTCCACTCAACTTTCTGTTAACATGCTTGGATACAGCACTCTGTGAACAGCCAGCATCTTTGGCAATGAATGTTTGTGGCTTACCCTCCTTGTGAAGGGTGTCAGTGATTGTCTTCTGGACAACTGTCAGATCAGCAGTCTTCCCCATGATTGTGTAGCCTAGTGAACCAAACTGAGAGACCATTTTGAAGGCTCAGGAAACCTTTGCAGGTGTTTTGAGTTGATTAGCTGATTATCATGTCACCATATTCTAATTTATTGAGATAGTGAATTGGTGGGTTTTTGTTAAATGTGAGCCAAAATCATCAATTAAAAGAACCAAAGCTTAAAGTACTTCAGTCTGTGTGCATTGAATTTATTTAATACATGCGTTTCACAATTTGAGTTGAATTACTGAAATAAATGAACTTTTCTATGACATTCTAATATATTGAGATGCACCTGTATAATCCAATCAAAACCCAATTGTTTTTGTGAAAGAAAAATATGGCTCTGATTAAATTTTACAACTGATATGATATAATAAGATATAATAAAATATATATTAAATATAAAAATAATAATAGGCCTAATTTGAGGTAGCTAACTAAATTTTACTTAAATGAATTGCTCACCAAAAAAAATCCTTCTGTGAAAAATAAAAGCAGATATTTTGAGTTTCCTTTTTTTTGTATATCCAGTAGAAGTCAACATGAGCGTAAGTAAATGATGACAGATTTTTCATTTTTGGGTGAACTATATCCCTTTAAATAGCATCAATATGGTTAGATACTTCAAAATATGAGTTGCTTGTATATAATTTAACAAACTACAGTTTCAAAGTAGCTTACCCAACTCTGAATCTCATGTCTCAGAATTTTCTATTTGACAAGATGGGTGGAGAAGGGTGCAAGTATGCATACTCATGACACATTACCGAAGAAGGGATTGAGGACCCATCAAGCCATCAATAAAATGCAGATCTTTCACATGTAGAAATACCAGACCATCCGTCACACAGCAGGCAGTCGAGACTCATGTGCGCGTCCTCTAAACCAAATCACACAACCATACGGAACATGTGTTCTCAAAATGTGTGACATCTTACCCACACTGCACCTCAAAGTGAAGGATTTCAAAGGCCCACTGCGGTATTTATTGTGTCTACCTGGACTGTATATTTTTTCGCAAAGCAGTTTCGTTTTTATCACCTTGAGGAACAGTTTAGACTGGTACCGTTCACATCACACATAAACTCTTTGTTTAAGCAGTAAATGTGTAGGCGTATGTGTCCCGTCACGTTACATGTGCTCTTTGTGATGATGGTGCGATGATTTAAAGCAGTCAGTGTTACTGAGATAACATCTTAAGTGAGTCAGTTGCAGTTGTGTCTGTATCTTTTGGAATCACATCAACTACAGAATGTTATAAACTGCAAGATTGTTGGGAAAGATTGTGCTAAATTTCCCCAGATGACCACTACAATGACTAAATATACGGGCATTAACCCACATTGTATAATAGTGCAGATAAGAGTTGATAATATAGCAGAGAAATAATACAGAACAGAGATAATGTAATGTTAGATGGCCACTTCCATTGATCAGATGCATCATGGGTGACTGCCATGCTGATGTTTCCACTCACACCACTAAAAATGCTCATCTAAGCAAAGTTTAAGATCAAAACGCCTCCATCTTGTTAACAGAGGCGTGAATTGAATCACAGTCTCTGAAAAAGTTCCCTTATGGTCAGAATCTAAGTTTCTCAGGTAACCTCTCTGATGTGCCAAAATGCAGCAAACAACACCTGCATCCAAAAGTATTTTGCCATGCTTCATCGCTGTGATAGATACACCACCACTGAAAGAATGCAGGGACTTTCTCAAGAAAGAAATGACCAATCAGACACAAGGAAGTGCACGGAGACCGGCTACATCTGTCAAGTCCATGGCCGAGTCATGAACCCTCCTCTTCCTCATGCTTTGAGCAGTGAATGTGAGCTCTTGTAAAGATACCTGCTGCACTGCCGCTCTGATTAATGCCTCCAGACATTTGACAGGCTTTGAAGATCTTTACACCCATGCATGCAGTGGGTCAGTGATGGAGGCCCGTGTGGTGGCGTGATGTAATTTTGTTTGTGGATGTTACAGCTGTCCTCATGTCCTGCGATTCTGTCTACTTTCGCGATTGCCCTGATAGCTGTTCTGGTACGGGTGCAAAATGTAATTCAGGATCAAAGCAGAAAACACAACATAGAGATAAATACAGGCGGTGTTCTGTAGTGCTCAGTCAGCTGGTAGATAAGACACATAAGAGGTTTAAAGGCAAAACACTGACGGAAAAACACATTTCACAAAACCACAATCTCAGCGCTTTGTGGCAATTTCACTAATTGACTGAATCAATAATGACCATGCTATTTTTGAAGTAATAATGAATAAAAAATACAATGCATGATTTGTGTAGCACAATGAGAAAAGCTAGTCTTGGACTGATGGCATGAAAAATGTTAACAGAACATCAGCCATAAATGGGATACATATGCTAAAGCACTTTGGGAATGATAGAACAAACTCTCTTTCCTCAATAGGAGAGCAATCTCTGGGGAATTATTAAGACTTCCTAGAGTTCATATTTGGGCTTGAAATGGTCTATAAAAGGCCAAATGATATCAAGCTGTTGAGGTATATTTTGTGCCATTAGTTTTTGGTTGGAATATACTATGTGAGATTAGTGAAATGACATGCATGCAAGAGGAATGATTAATTTAAGGTGCAGATGTCTATTTATATTTCAATGAGACAATTTAGTTTCTCAATAAAACCACTATTTTGAATATATAAGTTTTTGGTTATTACATTTTTATACAGTATATTTAAAGGGATAATGGGGCCCATCAACTGTTTGGTTACCCATATTCTTCAAAATATCTTCTTTTGTGTTCAGCAGAAGAAAGAAATTCATACTGGTCGAGGGTACAACTTGAGGGTGAGTAAATGATGACAGAATTTTCATTTTTGGGTGATCTATGCCTTTAAATAAAATAAATAAGGTACTACTTTATAGTAAAGGGTATACTGCTTTAACAGATATATATATATATATATATATAAACTTTCACAAATGAGAGCAGTGCAGCACTGGAATCATCTTTTGTGTGTTGTTTTGTCATTGGTTACAGTTTATCTTTGAAACAAGATTATAAAGTTTGTCTATACAAATACAGGCAGCCCTTGTTTATGTAACAGACCATTTTAAGAGGTACATTCTCTTTATCAGAAATCAGTATTTACCAACAAACACTGTTTAGCTGTTCAGTTCATTGTTCAGCTATTGAGCTTTTTTTCATGGATGTGTAAATACAAGGTCAAGATGTCTAACACCTTCTGAGAAATATATTTTTACTCCACTGGTAGTTGCAGTTAACAAAAGAAAAATAAACAGTAAATATTTAGCATAAAAATTAACCTGCTTTAACAGATATAATCCCTGACATTCTTAGAATATTATCAATTGAGCAAAAGAAAGCATTATTTATACATACTAACCACAAAATACATACCAATTAACTAGTCTGCTTCTAATTCTAATCAAACCCATTCTGTTGGGTTTTCATGTTTTATGGGGATTTTCCATTGACATAATGATTTCTATACTGTACAGACTGTATATTCTAAACACTAACACTAAACATACCCCTAAACCTACCCATCACAGAAAACTTTCACTTGATGTTTTATAATTATATAAGCTGTTTTCCTCCAAAAAATGTCCCCACACGGACAAGGATTTCGGATATTGCCATCTTTGCCATCAAAGATCGACGAATTAAGGCAATTAACAATCCAGTCAATAATCAATTAAAAAATAAATAAATTATGATACAATAAATATGCTACATTAAAATTATACAACAATTTGGATAATTAATTGGACTACAGTGGCTGCAAAATATGTGTTTTTACTTCTAGAAGCAGGTGTCAGGTAATGTGACGGTAATCAAATATTTGAATATGTTCTGTGTAATGGTGATCCAGGAACTGCAATCTTTGTGCCCTTGAGGGAAAGGCAAAGCTGCCCATGCAATAAGTGTGCTTCAAGTCACTTTGGATGACCAAAACAGTACACGTCATGTCAGTTATTTTAAGAAAAATTACTGTTTTTTTCACAGAATATAGTGTGATGTTGTTGCTCTGTCGACTTTCCATAGAATTGCAAACTAGCACTGTATCAGTTAAGAAATAGCTATAAAAATAAATAACAATAAAGAAATTGACAGCACACGTAACTTAAGCCATTTAAATTGGAATCCACACAATCTGGTATTTTACGTGAGCAAAATTTCACTAATGTAACTGCACCTTTAACGTGTATGTAAGAATTGTGTGCATTGTGATTTTTCTTAAAATTCTGTTTTTTTTTTTTTATTTATAATAAAAACTTTAACATAGGCAAGGCAAGGCAAGGCAAGTTTATTTATATAGAACATTTCATACACAGTGGTAATTCAAAGTTCTTTACATAGAAAATGAATTAAAATAGTGATAACATATGCATAAGAAATAAGAATTCCATGTATAATATTACAAATAAAAACAAGGATAATTAAAACAGTTGTAAAGAGAATAAAAAAAAATAAGAACATAGTATTGACATGTTTTTTTCCCCAAAGAATGTTGATACTGATAGAATTTTTTGCCACTTTCTTTGTTCCTGTTTGCCAACTCATGCCTCAAACACATTTTTACTCAACATCTACTTCAGTTATAGTTACAGTAGCCTATGTTCAAGGACACTGGACAAAAAAAACCTTCTTTATGCATTTTCTAAAAGCAAACAAATCTAGTATATCTCAGAAGTACGTTGTATAGAATTGCCGTTGACATGACAACTTATCTCTTTGGCAATGAGCTGAAGAGGCTTGTTACATGCTTCTGTGACACTTCCAATCAGCACTAGCACTAAAGTGATAGTGAAAGACAAGGAGGCAGAGGCCCAGCCCAGTCACTTTGCCTGGGCGCATTCATCACAGAAACCGCATCATGCTTTATTCCAATAAAGCCTCGTGAAACAAGAGCTGATTTCTTGCTAAATTCCAACATTAGTCACAGGTCCATATTTCAGGATTAGCAAAGTCTACGGGGAGTAATCGTTGCCTAGGAACGAATGAGGCCTGCCCGGGTTACAGAACCACTCAATTTAAAGACATTTGTTTAGACATTGCTTTGTTAAAAAAAAAAAAAAAAAAATAGTACTGTTATGCTACCAGATCAACGGCCACAAATTCCAGTCTTTGTAGCTGTCAGTGAAACCTTGTGAGTGATGCCTGAGGGGCAAACAAAAAAAAAGGTTTAGAGGAGATTTTCACTAGGTAAAGAGGTTTCAGCGTGTGTTGGAGTTGTCTAATGGTTACCTTGCAAAGGCTAAACAGTTACCCAAGTACTTGAAAGATCCAATTTCACAAGTTTATATGAGGAGGATCAAGATGGGAGACCTTTCATCAGAAAAGCACTTAAGATCCGTGCTGATATTCGATAGAACTTAATCACTGTTTAGAAAAAATGGCGCCTGTCTAAGCACTCTTGGATTGGATTCCTTCATTTCAATGAGTGGATTGTGATTTCTTTGGGGACTTGCATTGACTCGTATATGATCCCCAAACATTCCAGATCACTCATTCATTCATTTGTTTTCAGCACTGTGCTAATGCTCAATGTGTCTCTTGAGACTGTCATTCTTATAGCAATTCTATATTAGCATTTTAGGCCCATCCGTGCTGACATGCTAACATTCCATACTCTATAGATTCAATCACATTCATTTTAACCGTAATATTTAGTCAACTCATCTTCTGTGGTTTAACTGAAAGTCAACCCCCGTGACCCACGATTCCTTGGTTCTGCCAGCATACAGTGAACTCTATGTGAACTGAGTATTAATGAATACAGCACTAGTACACTGTACGGATATAATGTGAATGTGACTGACTCCACTCCATGCAGTATAATCTCACAAGAAAAATAAAACACTATGGCCTGGGCTTAGATTAAGCCAGGATTAGGCCCTAGTTCAATTAAGTAGCTTTTATAAACATGCATTATAAAAAAACATTCCTGGTGTGCATCTTGAAACAAAACAATGGCATGGACATATTTTAATATATGCCAGTGCAAATTGCTTTCAGTTAAAACAGCTCAAACATACATTTTAGTCCAGGACTAAACTTAAGCCTTGTCTGTGAAACAAGTGCTCGGTTATTTGACAAGATCTTTAGTCAGCATAAATCATTTAATAGTAGGATATATCATCTGTAGGCTTCTGGGCTAGATAATGAGCTAAATTTATCTTATAATAGCCTAACTTATATTTTGTGATCTCATATGAGTGACAGGTTGTCCTGTCCTCACGCCAGTAAACACATCATCAGAGAAGAGAAAAGATGTTGCTGCAAGAGGGAAGGGAAGCTATTTTTGTTAAAAGATTACAAGGGCACATGAATTAAAAAAACACAGATAAATTATTTATGATAAATACTACAATATTTCATAAAAAATAAGAATTGTCCATTTTGATTTCATGGTGACTTTCAGTCAAAAATATGGGAAAAAAAACATTAGGTAACATTATTTCACAATGCCCTTGTTATACTTTGCATAATTACAAGCAACTAACTGTACACTAAATCCTAAACCTATGCAAGTACATGTTGTTAATTAATATTACCTAATACTTGTTTGTGTAATTACACTGTAACAAGGACACCTTAAAATAAAGGGTCACACTTTATATTAGGTGTCCTTAACTACTACAGTATGTACTTACATAAAAAAATAAGTACAATGTACTTATTGTGTTCATATTGCATTGCAAAATACGGTAACTCTTTATTTCAAAGGTCCACTTTATACATTCTACTAAATAAAGTAACTTACATGTCACTTACCAGTCACTGATTAGAGTACTGCATGTCTGCCTGATATCTGCTAACATTTTATTTTGATGGTTCCCAACAGACATTATACTGATTATAAGTAACTTTGCAACTACATGCAAGCTTATTCTACTTACCCAAGCCCTACCACCTAACCTAACAGTCTACTAATACTCTAATTAGAGTTAGTTGAAATGTAGTTGCAAAGTTACTTAGAATGTCTAAAGTGTAAACCAAAACACTTTTGCTGCTATTGAGGTGGGATACGGGTAAGGTTAGGCACAGGTTTGGTGGTATGGGTAGGTTTAAGGGTAGGTTAAGTTGTAAGTGTAGGCTCAACAGTGTAATTATAGATGTAATTAAAGCTGAAAGCAGCGATGAAAGGGCCCTCGCACCCGTGCCACCGCCACCCGGTGGCTTTAGGAAAACAGAGCACGGTGGCCAATATGCATTCAAGTATATAAAAATAATGAGGACTACATCAGTCATTTGTATTTGCCACACTTCCTGCTACCAGCTGGTGGCGCTATGACTATAACTACATTTTGGCGTGCAATGTCTTCTTGCCAGGGCACTTATCAAACGTGAAGTTTGAGGCAGATTGGACATTGTATGCATGAGTTATAACAACTTCCTGTTTCATGACAATAATAGCATGCTTTAGCACTCAGCTAAGTGTTACTAGCATGTTTTAGAATGTTTCTAGCATGTTTAGTACTCAATTGCATATTTTAGTATGTTGCTATTAGTGCATTACAGTGTTAAACACGTCACTTCCTGTTGCCAGTGGGTGGCGCCATTAGGCCTACTATAACTGAACATTGTCATGTAGATGTGTTCAGGGCAGGACTCTTCTCAAATGAAGTCTGGGGCAGATCGGACAATGTATGCCCGAGTTACAACAACTTCCTGTTTCATGGCGAAACATTGAATTTTGTCAGGCCGCCACGGACACGCCCTTCAGCGAAAACTCAAGATCTTCACAATTTAACATCGCAAAGGCCTTGTTAAAATACAACGTCTGGAAATGGCAAAAACTGCAAAACTTTTGCAGAGAAAATTCAAAATATCTCACTTCCTGTTGGGTTTTCAGAATTTGCTCCCAGGGACTTTTGTAGGTATTGGGCTTTTACATGTGTCTAATGAATTTCATACTTGTACGTGAAACGTAGCATAAACGGGGCTCAATCGAAATTTTGTAGGTGGCGCTATTGAGTCATTTTGCCACACCTAATTCTGAAACCCATATCAGATGTACATTTTCACCACTTCTGAGGCGTGTGCAAAGTTTCATGAGTTTTCGAGCATGCTTAGGCCCTCAAAAATGCGATTCATTTTGGAGAAGAAGAATAACAGACTGAGCAATTCCAATAGAGCTCCGGAGGATTACGTCACGCAGCCTAAACTCCGCCATTTTGGCAGGCAATCAGGGGAGCGCTAGAGCGGCTTTAGCATTGGTATCTATAGTGGTCGAAAAATAATTTAAAACCAGACTGTTTAAACCTTACTATTTCAACATGGTGGACAGCTGCTGTGTGCCAGGATGCCAGAATAGATGAGGGAAAGCAAAGAAATCATTTTATCGTAGTAAGTTGTTGAAATGCAGTGAATAGTTTATTGTACTACTTTTGCCTCACGTAACTAATGATACAAATAAGTTCCCATTAAATACGATACTTAATCACAAATAACTTAAGTGCTTTTATATATAAATATAATTCAGAAACTGTAGGCTATTTGAAACGAAATTAAGAATCAATAAATAAATACTGAAAAAAAAAAAAAATAAGAAATTACATTTATTGATTATGACTGATTTTATTTGACATGCACAACACGGACCGATGGGACAGATGCTGTCACGGTTCATGGATTCACTGACTCGCCCTCGTGTGTGTGTAGGGGGGGCGTGGTTTCGTTTAGCGCTGATCATTATCAGTAGCAGCTGTTCCTTGTTTAGCGGTCTATTTAATGTGTGTGTTTGCGTGTCCTGTTTGTCAGTTCGTTGCAGGCGCTATCAGGATCGGTTGCTTATTTCTCTGCCGTCTTCTAGGACGTGTGTTCCCTGGAGCTCGTCTGGATCAGATCCTTTCATGTCTGTTCTTCATCTGCCCATTGTAGTCCCTGCGTCACTGAGCACTGCAGTCACCCGTTCTCCTAGGCCTTCATCGAACTGAGTCTCTGAGTTTATTGTCAATAAACCTGTTCGTACTCGCTATTGGATCTTCTGTGATTCTTTTACAGTGTGTCGTGACAGAACGAACTGACCAACATGGATCCAGCGAGAGCTACGGACCTGCAGGAGTACCTTACTAGAAGTGCACAACGTATGGACCAGCAGGATGAACAAGTGCTCGCCACAGCTCGGGCTGTGCAGGCTCTGGTGGCGCAGGTGTCCGAGCTGACTACCCAGGTTCAACATCTGTCAACACCCACTGCGCCAGCCACACCGCCTGTCCCTCCACCCCTTCCTCCTGTGAGTCATCAGCACGAGCCTCGGATACCGACACCCGAAAGGTACTTGGGTGAGCCTAATCTATGTCAAGCCTTCTTAACGAAGTGTGCCATTATTTTCTCTCTTCAACCTGTGACATTTGCTTCAGAGGAATCTAAGGTGGCTCTAGTGATGACAGGCTAATATCAGGACGCGTGGCTCTGTGGGGGACAGCGGTGTGGGAAAAAACATCATCCGTGCTGCTCCTCGTTCGCTACACTCTCTCTGGAGATGAAGCAGGTGTTCGACTGGGCAGTGGTGGGTCGTGAAGCGGCCCGCAGACTCGCCGATCTGCGCCAGGAAAGAAGATCCGTCTCAGATTATGCCATCGAATTCCGCACCCTGGCGGCTGAGTGTAGCTGGAACAAAGAGGCGCAGTGGGACATGTTCCTGCATGGGCTGGCTGACCGCATCCAGAAAGAAGTCTACACCCTGGACTTAACCCAAGAATCTCGATGGATTGTTGATGCCCGTATACAGCAACGGATGGATTATACACATCCAGTCACGAGTTTCGAGGTCAGAGGATTTCCCAGCGGCAACAGTGGGGGTGCGGTCAGCCATCCAGTCGATCAGGAGCCCATTCAGGTGGGTAGGGCTCGGCTTTCCCGGGAGGAGAGACAACATCGGAGAGAGACAGGACTTTGCCTATACTGTGGAGGAGCTGGACATTATCTTAGAGACTGCCCAGTAAAAGACCAAGCCCGACAGTAGTTAAGGGGTTACTGTCGGGTGGGATCTCTATGGGTGAATCCTCATCAGCCACTCTTCTTCCGGTAAGACTACAATGGGCCACGGGATTCCACTGCTGTCAGGCGTTGGTGGACTCAGGAGCGGAGGGCAACCTACTGAACATTTCACTGGCACGTCGTCTGGGTATTCCCATGGTTCCCCTTCAGCACACCATTTCCGTTCACGCACTTGGCGGGCAGAAGTTACCGGACATCACTCACTCCACGGGATCTATCGCACTTATCACGTCCGGTAATCACACCGAACAGACATGTTTTTTTATTTCCAGGTCCCCCCTTGTGCCTATCATTCTGGGTCACCCGTGGCTTGTCAAGCACAGACCCAGGATCGATTGGGGACAGAGCTCCATTTCAAAGTGGAGCCGAGATTGTCACGCTTACTGTTTAGTGTCTGCATGTCCGTCTGTCTCTTGTTCTGTGTTACAGGAGGAGTCGGTGAATCTGTCTAACGTGCCGGAGGACTACCTTGACCTGAAGAGAGTGTTCAGTAAGTCCCGGTCTGCTTCTCTCCCTCCGCATCGTCCCTATGACTGTGCTATAGAGTTAATGCCAGGTACCTCTCCGCCGAAAGGCAAGTTATACTCACTTTCTAATCCTGAGAGGGAGGTCATGGAGAAATATATTTCTGATTCTCTGGTAACTGGGCTCATTCGTCCGTCCTCATCTCCAGCTGACGCCGGGGTTTTTTTTGTGAGTATGAAGGATGGCTCTCTGCGACCGTGCATTGACTACCGAGGGCTGAACAACATCACGGTAAAGAATACTTATCCTTTGCCATTGATGGATTCAGCCTTTAAACGGTTGCAGGGAGCGTCTCTTTTCACGAAATTAGATCTGCGCAACGCTTATCATTTGGTCAGCATAAGGGAGGGGGATAAGTGGAAAACGGCGTTTAATACCCCCAGGGGGCACTTTGAATACTTGGTCATGCCTTTCGGCCTGTCCAACTCCCCTGCCGTTTTCCAAGCACTTGTCAATGACATGTTGAGAGATATGGTCGATCAGTTCATATATGTCTACCTGGACGACATTTTAATATTTTCTTCTTCTCTCCAGGAACATGTTTGACACGTCAGACAAGTGCTCCACAGGTTACCCGAGAATGGGCTTTTTGTCAAGGTGGAGAAATGCATGTTTCATGCACAGTCAGTCCCGTTCTTAGGGTATATCGTCTCGTGTGAGGGGGTGCGCATGGATCCTGACAAGGTTAAGGCTGTGGTAGATTGGCCAATCCCAGACTCCAGTAAGGCCCTACAGAGGTTTCTGGGATTCGCAAATTTTTATCTGCGTTTTATTCGCAACTCCAGCCAACTAACCGCTCCTCTGACTGCCTTGACCTTTACCAGAACGACGTTCAGGTGGTCTAATGCAGCTGAGGCTGCATTTTCCAACCTCAAGAGCCGCTTAGTTTCAGCTCCCATCCTTGTAGCCCCTGATCCGTCACGTCAGTTCGTGGTGGAGGTTGATGCGTCGGAGGTGGGGGTAGGTGCAGTTCTTTCCCAGCGCACCGCCGCAGACGACAAGATGCACCCATGCACGTTTTTTTCTCATCGCTTATCGACAGCCGAACGCAATTATGATATTGGTAACAGAGAGTTGTTGGCAGTCAAATTAGCATTGGAAGAATGGCGAAGAATGGAAGAAGGTTCGGGGGTACCTTTCGTTGTCTGGACCGATCACAAGAATTTAGAATACATCAGGTCCGCTAAACGACTTAACTCCAGGCAGGCTCGGTGGGCGCTGTTTTTCGGTCGTTTTGATTTTTCAGATGTTAATTTTAACCGTAGTGGACCGGTTCTCAAAGACGGCACATTTTATTCCCTTGCCCAAATTACCTTCAGCCAAGGAGACAGCGGTTATGGTCCTTGATCACGTCTTTCGTATTCATGGCCTCCTGATAGATGTGGTTTCCGACAGGGGATCTCAGTTCACTTCCAAATTTTGGAAAGAGTTTTGTAGATTACTGGGAGCGACTGTCAGCCTGTCATCTGGGTTTCATCCCCAGAGTAACGGTCAAACCGAGAGAGCCAACCAAGATCTGGAGAGAGTGTTACGATGTAGGGTGGCTCAGAATCCTTCCTCCTGGAGCCAACAACTCTCATGGATAGAGTACGCTCACAACTCGTTACCAGTATCATCCACGGGCCTTTCGCCTTTTGAGTGTAGTATAGGTTACCAGCCACCAGTTTTTCCCAGTCTGGAATCTGAAGTTGCGGTTCCCTCCGCTCACGCCTTCGTCCAAAGTGTCATCGCACATGGAGAAGAGCCCGGGAGACTCTTCTTCAGGTGGGAGCGCGCACCAAGGCTCAGGCCGATCGCCACCGGCTGAAACCTCCCGTATACGTTGTTGGTCAAGAAGTGTGGCTTTCTTCTAAGAACATTCCTCTCCAATCCATTTGTAATAAGCTTGCACCCAAATTCATTGGCCCGTTTCCTGTCACTAAGATCCTTAGTCCAGTGACAAATTTCCTCCTGCGTACAGGAGAGTTCATCCCGTCTTCCATGTGTCCAAAATTAAACCCGTTTTTCATTCCCACATTAATCCGCCTGCCCCGGTCCCCCGCACACCCCCCCCAATCCCCCCCGCCGCGTCTCATAGATGGGGAACCAGCTTATTCGGTTTGTCGTATTCTGGACGCTAGACGGAGGGGACGTGGATTCCAGTACTTGATGGACTGGGAGGTTTACGGTCCGGAGGAGAGAAGTTGGGTTCCTGCTAGGGACATCCTGGATCACTCCCTGATAGATGATTACAATCTATAGGTAGGTTCTCCTGGGAACGCCAGGAGGCGTTCTTAGGGGAGAGGGTACTGTCACGGTTCATGGATTCACTGACTCGCCCTCGTGTGTGTGTAGGGGGGGCGTGGTCTCGTTTAGCGCTGATCATTATCAGTAGCAGCTGTTCCTTGTTTAGCGGTCTATTTAATGTGTGTGTTTGCGTGTCCTGTTTGTCAGTTCGTTGCAGGCGCTATCAGGATCGGTCGCTTATTTCTCTGCCGTCTTCTAGGACGTGTGTTCCCTGGAGCTTGTCTGGATCGGATCCTTTCATGTCTGTTCTTCATCTGCCCATTGTAGTCCCTGCGTCACCGAGCACTTGCTGCAGTCACCCATTCTCCTAGGCCTTCATCAAACTGAGTCTCTGAGTCACCTGCAGACTTCTGTTTCTACGTCTTCATCGAACTGTTTCTCTGAGTTTATTGTCAATAAACCTGTTCGTACTCGCTATTGGATCTTCTGTGATTCTTTTACAGTGTGTCATGACAGATGCACACAGCAGCGCTGTTTTGGACGGGTTCGTGTTAACCGCTAACAGTAATCTATTCACGTTTTCTCTCTTAAAATGTAAGCGCGTGTATATGTCAGCATTATCATATACGTGTAAAGAATTGAAGTCTGTCATTTAAAACGAGCTTATTGATGCAGTTCAGTCTGCCTGCTATTCTATCTGTTGAACCTGGTCTCACAAAAATGCGTATCAATAGTACAAGTGTGCAATGTCGTGGAATGTATAGAATAACGTGCATATGGTACGCCGTTTTTCGCGTGCATATGATACGCACTTTATGGCGTATTATACGCACAAAAATCAGGTCTATGTCTTTTGAATTAAAGTGCGCAGTGAACTCCGTTGCCTTGAAATACACGCTGGCGTCGGCTGTTCCTGCCTGCCAAAATGGCGTTGTAAACAGAATGGGCCACGTGACCTCCGGAGCTCTAAAGGGTCCTCACACCATCGGTGGCGGGCCCTAATTACAGAAATTAATTACAGCTGTAATTACATGCGTTTTTTCCCCCTAAATATAAGTACAATGTAAAAACATGTATCTACACAATAAGTGAATTGTATCAAATTATTAATTTAAATGTTAATATATAGTAGTAGTGGGACCAAATAAATTGTAACCAAACATTTTAAAAGAATTACTTGGATCAGTGATTGGGAAACAAGAAGTATTTGATGCCTGAATTTGATGCCTGTGATAACTTGTGACTCGGATGGGAAATAAAAGTAATGTGTGTGACGGCCGATATGATTAATGATAAAACCTTGACAGCGTAAACTTTAAATCAGACATCTGTGGAGAGCAGATCTGTTGTTATCAGGAAATCGGGGGAAGTTTCTCTCTGTGTTTGTGCACACTTACCCGGTGAAGTTGAGACTTGTAGATCGCCACGGCCATTGAAAGGCAGGAGAAAAGCTCATAAGGACTGTTTGGAGTTTAGACATTTGAGATCTTGCTGTGAGGGGATGTTGCTGCTTGGTAAAAGGAGAGGAAAATATAATCAGCTTGAGAAGGATGGGGGTGCACTGTGTTCAGTTTGTGACTTCATGGATTTGACCTTGACCAGTATGTTAGGCGACCGTTTAAAAGAATCTTATGCTTTTTGTCTTGATGTCCTCAACCACAGTTTACAATTTACAACAGATCATTAAAATACTAAATACACAGAAATAAACTGATACTAAATGATATCTGATAATAATACTGATACTGATAACAACATTTCTTTACTGATATTTACTTTCATTACTGATTTATTTATTTATTTACTTTTGAAACTCGAAAGGCAAAGTGATTTTACCACTGTATCTGTAGTGTACATTTACAGTCTTTATATATTGCTTGTTGTTTTCACAGCAATTATTACCGTGGCAGTTTAATAATTTATTGCAATTGCATGACAACTGTATATTGAATTAATAGTTGCATGTTGATTTTTGATATCTATTTGTGTCAATGCTAACAAACACTCAGCCCTAACTATAAATTATAATATTGCGACATATGCATTGCAAAAAAATTGTAACATCTAAATTGACGAGTTTTATTCAAGTCAAAACATCATTCAACATCAACCTAAATTATTCAGTGATGCAGTCATGATCAGACATGAGAGTACTCACCATTGGCATTATTATGCAACAATGCAATGCAATATAATTTAATACTCACCAGTTGTCTGTTGTTTCTTCCACTCATTGTAATGTATAGCTAATTGTAAATTAACTGATTAGTGCCTTGGTATTTTAAAGTTCAAGAACTAAAAATGGTTAATCTAAATAAGTTTACATTTTATAATTGGGTAAACAAAACTTTTATGGTAGAAATAACTTTCATTTGTCATTAAAAACTACTTAAAATATTGTGTTACACCAACCAATAAATTTGAGCAAAACCATTTGCTGGGATACTCAAACATTTAAGCATCGCCAACTAAAGATTTTTTAGCTAATATTGCTCAAAATTCAATGTGAAAATTGCTTAAAAAGAGGTATGCAAAAATGATGCACTATATTCTTAAGTAAATGTAGCATATTATTTTTTTTCAGTGTAATATATCTTTCACAAAACATTGTGAATACAGGTTTTTTAAGACATTGCTGTTGGATATTTTTTCAGTGTGTTTCAAATACAAGGAAATACATTTCAATCAAATAGTAACGGAGGCTCAAAGAATTTTAAATCTCCAAACATGCAAAATACCCCATTATTGTATTCCTTAGGTAAGCACCCAACCACGAAGAAACATATTTTAGATCCAGTAGATAAAACACTAATGATAAACTACACAGGTGTACCCACAGCTTGTATTTAGGTCAACAAATGAAGCACAGAATGTGAACTCTATTCAAGTCTGTCAATCAGCAGAATGCGGTAGAGAAAGTATTAACTTTGCAACACCTTCCATTGAGAAACACAAATCACTCATATCAGTCATATGCCAAATTAGTTTCAAGAGGGTGTTGTTGTTTCAACAGTATGGAAACACTCTCTCCTGTGAAGGGCAGACAGGTTGGCACTAGCACATAATTCTCATTTTATGTTTTGTTAAAAAAAAAAAATCACAATGAGTTGAATAGCCTACCAGCACTTAACGCTATATATAGCCTGCATAGAAACAACTCACTGATCCACTGCGGGTTGTTACAAATATTATGCTTGGGCCAATCCTACTTGAAAATGTGCTCAGCCATGATGTTTAAATATGTCTAGAAATGAAAACAGATTGCATCATCTTCATTTATTGAAATTAATTTAATTATTACATTTAATAGTATGTCACATATTATTTTTTTTACTTGCCAATGCATTGGCCTTTAGTAAACCCAAGGCCTTTCCTAACAGAACTATAGCCATAGCGCACCATGCCTGAACTCTGTCAGAATCTCCCATGCATTTATGATGAAGAGTATATGATTACTTTTTGTGCCAGAACGATTTTATTATTTTGCACAAGTTGGAGAACGGACCACTTGTTTCATTGAAAACAGGTGTCCCCTTTTACCATTAGTTTCCATCGAGGGGCAGCTGCCCTGGAAATACCGTTCATCGTACAGATTTAGAGCATTTTACGTGTTTGATTTATCGACAAAAAAAAACTGACTGACAATGGGAAATAACATTTGTGAACAACTTACAAAAAAGCTCTGACCCCATGGCATGAACTAACAGCTAAACATTTTTATTTTTAAAGAAGAGTTTAATTAAAGGTAACAGCACTGCTTTATGGATATAAATGACATGTACATGCATATTCATTAGTTGAGAAAGACTGTCGCATATTTCCCAACAGGGAATGTTCTCAGAACTTTGGTTAAAGTTCTTGCAAGGTTCTCTTAAAATTATGAACAAACGTTCTTCCAATAACTTGAATAGAACCATATATAGTCTTTAATAGTGTTGTCTTTGTAATTACTGTAACTGTTTAAGAATGTTCAGAGAACATTGAAGGTTCCCCTTTCACCTAATGTTTGCAAAATGATAAAACAAAACATTTCCTTAATGTTTTCTCTAACATTCACATAGGCCTACGTTTTTTTAAACATCTTGACAGTTATTTGCCCGGGGATTAAGATGACTTAATTTTTTCTCCTGTCCATAGATGACACAAAATCTTATCATCATACTCCAACTTACCCAACTAGTTGTTGCAGGTGAGTGTTTGCTAAGGCCTTATGTCAAATGCCATTCACCGGATGACGTCCCTTCTCGCAACAAGTCATCACGAGCATAAAATAAGGTGAAAAAGTTACACACACACCCGTCCTGTACAACAAAAAATCCCTCATTGTGTTTCCATTGGTGAAAAATGAAAACAAAGATTTGCCTTCTGAATGCTAACGTGAGAGGGCAGGGACATACAAAATGGTGTGTATGTACATAGGAATCAGAAATTAATTACAGATTGGCCAGCTGTCATTCTGCCACTGGCAGCTCAACAAAGCTGAGCGGAATACCTGAACCGTGAGTTTAGAGGGGTAAACACTTAACTTATTCACTGTGCCTTCATATGGCATCTGAGCTTCTGTCAGAAAAAGACAAGCACTGTTATGTCTACAGTCAATTGAGAGGCAATTACGTGGGACTAATCTGTCATTACCACTAAAACGAACTAAGCCCAGAGACATTGTATCAAATCACATGTGTCTGACAAAGCATGCCTGTCAGATAAACCCATTGCATACCAATGAGCACAGAGCTTGTGTGCTCAGGCATAGCATGAAAGAGGGAAAAGGTCAATGTTTACTGTATGTGGCATGCAAAAGGCAGACTAGCTCAAGTTGTCTGTGATACGACAGATCTGCATTCTGTCGTCTTCCTTTCAGAGAGGTTTTGGTTTACTTGTCACCAGGGCGCAATCGTTTATTAATTGTCTTTTTTCTGGCATCCATTTGGTGCCTTGATGATTCAATAGGCTCCTTTATGGCCGTTGGAGTCAGCATTTGGCCCCTGAGAATATGAGACTGACAAATTAAGATAGAAAGTCAGGCCAAAACAGTTTCTCACATACCACAAGCTTCATGTCATCCTAAAGTGTTTTGAAAACCTGAGATCTCCACTGATATGACTAGCTAATGCATGAAACTCCTCCTCTACTGCCTGTATTCATTACATGGTTCAGAACGGCCAAAGACACTGACCGGTCCTGTGCTGTCTTACTCTCTGAAAATAATATCTTAATCTAGCAGAGGGCCGTACAGGAGGTGTAATTGCTTTTGTGCATATGTGTGTTTGCAAGTGTGGACACTGCAGATGTTCATAAAGATATTACACAGATTTTTATGTTTTTTTTTCTCCCCAGTTCACACACACACACACACACTGGTTTACTATCTTTGTGGGTACTCTCCATAGACGTAATGGTTTTTATACTGTACAAACTGTAAATTCTATCCCCCACAAACCCTACCCCTAAACCTACCCATCACAGAACACTTTCTGCATTTTTACATTTTCAATAAACAATTCTGTATGATTTATAAGCTTGTTTCCTCATCAGTGACACGAGTCCCCATGAGTCTGTGTGCATTCAGGTTGAAGTCCCCACAGGGATAGAAAAGCATGTACACACACACACACACACTTGACACTGAGGGTGCGAGAATAAAGTAGCTCTAACTAATCCCAGATGCAAGCTGGTCGTTGGTGGTAGTCAGGTATTTTGCTGACATCATCCCTCAGGAGTTGAAAGTATTCAGTGTGACAAGTTAAAAACACATTGTGAGCTTAAATTGCCAGGCTCATCTTGATTTGAAGCAAGACAGAGAAGCCAACACTCTTTTCAGGGCTCCACACATACCATATTCATTAATCTTTTGACCAACTTATTAAAAAGAATCGTGCACACAACAGTTATTTGTTTATGAAACAGACGTCATGGCTCATGCTGTTTGTTGTTGCATGCAAGAAACACTAATTGACATATGACACATCCGCATATGGATGAGCATAAAGTTTTTTAGACTAATGGAAATGATATAAATTTTAAATGATCGTTAACAATAATTAATTACTGTTAAAATTATTTTGGTTGCTTTTGTGACCACTTTGTCACAATCTTGAATCCTGCTTTTAAAGGTTTAAAGGATATTTCACCCAAAATGCAGTCATTATTTATTCACCCTCATGTCATTTCAAACCTGTACGATTTTCTTTCTTCTGTGAAACACAAAAGATATTTTGAAGAATGTAACCAAACTGTTTTGGTGACCATTGACTTCCATTGTATGGAAACAAAAAAAAAACACACATTTTCAAAATATCTTCTTTTATGTTCTACACAATAAATAAAATCATTCAGGTTTGGAATGACATGAGGGTGAGTAAATGATGACGGAAATGTAATTTTAAGGTGAACTATTCCTTTAATTGTTAGGTTTCTACAAGTTTGAATTCATTAACTTTTCCTTATCGGATCAGTCTTCACTCTTCTTAACAAGTATTTGCAGATGTTTGACAATCAGACAATCACTTTAAACCCGAGTGTAGGCCAAACCTCTCAGATTCTCAGTCCTATTAAACCCAGACAACATGTTAAGTGTTAAGTTTTAGTGCAGAGTCTCTATCCTAAAAGTAATGTGTCTTAGTTTAGCAGATGTCACGCAGGTAAAGATGATGAATAGACAGCAGAGGATAATAGTGAGTGGCAGAACACCTGCAACAAAGGCAACTACAAAGAGGCCTCACTGACAGCGCTTCCTTCCCCCCAGCCTCCATCGTGACCCCTCTGGAATCTCGCACCATCTTGGAAAAAGATTTCCAGCGCTGCTCTTTATCAGACGCTGGTCCCAAGAGCCTGTTAAAAAAGCCAGGGGTTTGCAAATCGAGTACCGCTGCGGCGAAATTAAAGGGTCAAGTGATGGAAGGTGTTCCACACCTGCTGATAAATCTGGCTTAGTTCCACTTTTGAATGGGATGACAGAGGAGCAAATAAACATTGGCCAGAGTGTACGAGATAAAAAGGGAAAGATGTAGCCAATTGGCCAAGAGGGATCTTTAAGAAACCGTTTATTGCCATGGATGGACAAAAAGGACACTACTTAGATTGAAGAAGTCAGATTTAGAGGCATTTGACAGATTTTTATTTTCACAAGAACAGACATATATAGTGTCTGTAAGATGATAAAAATAACTGCAGTTCATTAGGGCACAACTTATATACCCGGAAAACAATAGAGCCTAGAACCAGCAAGAGTTGTTCATTGAAACATGACACGAGTATATTCAAACCTTTAAATATCCTCCATAACTGATATTTGTTTTAGGCATACTGGGTGTCAATAACACAAGATTCGCAAGTGTAATGGCTTGCGACAAACCCCTGCTGCGTGCCTTCATTTAAATACGACAGGCTTAATAAGGGAAGTTATCCACCTGGGATGCTCATAATACCAGCAGCACCACGTACAAAACAAACAAGTCCTCGCAACAGATGCCACATGTAAAACTAAATATAACGTGCCTTTGGTTGGGTCACACCTGGAAAACACAGGCAATTAGCCAAAGTAGCCCATGGAAGCCACTCCAATCTATGATATTATATATATATATATATATATATAGCTGTGGCTGCTGTGCAAATATAGAGCGTGCGTGCCGATACTGCCATGGAGACTGTAATAACCGATGTGTTCATCCGACGCCCACAAGAGCTAAAATTGTCTTTCTGTGAATACGTTACATTTGTTAAAACACTTTTGTAATGTAGCCTACATGGGATTGTTATTATAAGCCACATTTCCATAAAGCTAAAAGCCTATATGTGTTTATACTGTTGTACTCATTTGAACTGGTAGTTTAAAGGCATGTTTGAGATCTAATCCCTTGGCATTAAGCTGCTAAGTGTCATTTAACCTATTTGACTAATTCAAATCTGAATAGTAAGAGATCACCTGACTGTACTATAGGATAAGTACAGGTTAGGCGACTGCGCACACCACAACTGGAACAGTGGGCAAATTTCATGGTGGGCAGCCTGAGGAGGTAATGGTTTTAAGGCAAATTGATTTTGAAACCACTGTCCACTGTCATTTTCCATGTCAAATGAACGCTGGTCTGGCCTTTCCTGACCAGTGAATCTGAAGTGGTGGCACTAACCCTTCAGGTTATTTGGAGGCTTTATTTGGATGAATTTACATTCAGGAACCTTGCACACATCCTTTTTTGAAAATGGCAAGAAAATAAAGGATTACTGAGGAAAGGAAGCAGAGCCAGAGCCAAAACCATATACTTTGTTTACCTGTCCAAAGGCTATTCAAATACAACCTTTAGTTTGTGCCTTGCAGTCCAACAAGATTTGATTCATTTGACTGATTCTGACTTTTGCTGATCGGAATTAAGGAAATGCAACAATATTAATGGAAAGTTCATAGTACTCATATTGGGCTAAACAGAGTTGTGGAGTATCAACGCACATCATTACACGTACGTTAAATGTTATATTCTTTGTGATTGGTTATTTATCTGTTACATTAAAAGGTGATACCCACAACCAATACAAATACAGTCAATTGACACCCTGCATATCTGCAGCATGTTTTAAAACATTTGGAAAAATATAAATGGACCCTGGACCACAAAACCAGTCATAAGTCGCATGGGTATATTTGTGGCAATAGCCAACAATACATTGTATGGGTAATTTTTTTATGCCAAAAATCATTAGGATATTAAGTAAAGATCATGTTACATAGATATTTTGTAAATTTCCTACCGTAAATATATCAAAAATGTATTATTAGTAGTAATATGCATTGCTAAGGACTTCATTTGGACAACTTTAAAGGCGATTTTCTCAATATTTAGATAGTCAAATATTGTCATATCCTAACAAAACATACATCAACAGAAAGTTTATTTATTTCAGATGATGTATAAATCTCAATTTAAAAAAATGTACCCTTATGACTGGTTTTGTGGTCCAGAGTCACAAATTATGCTGTACTTGTTTAATTTTTTTTCTTTTTTTTAAACCCTGAATCATATTCTGTGCTTTCTCGGTGCGAACAGTGGACATTAAATCTACACCTGTGTGACAAAAAGTCATTTACCATGCGGTTAGTATTGACTTGATAAGAGAAACAACCACAAGAATACAATCTGTCATTCCAACACTGAGGTCATATTCAACAACATGCCTATCTCACCTGATAGCATCAGCCAGGTGTCAGAGAAAGCTGACGGGCGATAAGGTTACACTGCAACCCAAATTACGTTTCGTCAGGGCTGCTGTTACAATTTTTAAATACGTGACTACTAGCCAAAAGACAAATGTATAATTTTAGTATATTTGAGATATTTTAATTAATTGTATAATTTAACCCTTTTTAAGATACAGACATAATTTTCAGCTTATAAAACAACACAAACTTCTTGATTCATTGCCATTTACGTTATACAGTAATCAAGTTTCAAAAACAAAATCCTCCATTAAAGATAGAAAATATTTCCATTCAGAACAATAGAATGCAAACTGATTTGCATAAGTCCCTCAGGTACAACTGAGAGCCAATTGGACATTAGAAAATTGTCTATCTTGGCTTATCTTTGTTGCTTGTTTTTTTTTTTTTTTCATGGAACATTAGTAGAGATTCCATATTGTTTTATTTAAAGATTTATATACCCATTATAAAACAACAACAACAAAATAATTATTTTTGCTACCATTTTCTCTCAATGGTGGAACAAGTTCCCAATCAGAACATTGGGTCTGGAAAAACTCAGAAAATCTTTTATACAGCCCACTAAACAGCAGTATGAGAATATTGTGACAGCACTAATACTGTTGTTTTAGAGCATTGTGGTTTAACCTTTATCTCCAAAGTACACAACACCACTTGTATCAGTACCAATACTGTATTCTTAATGACATTTGAAGTTTACTCAACTCTACTTTCCTGTACCTGCACAAACAATTAGCTTTAAGATGCAATATAAAAACATTTGTCATGAATGTAATTGTAGATTGATATTAAGATGAAATTGTAGTTAAGATGAAACCAACAGTTAAATAGCACTGCTGCTCTATCTAATGACATTACATCAATTCTGAAAACGTATTATTAAAAAATAGGTTATTTCATTTTCATGTGCACTATTGCACAGTAATTATGAAGGATGTAATTTAATAAACTGGTTAGCAAATTAGTTCACTAATGAACTGATTTTATACATGAGTTACAATATATTAATTTCAACACATGAATTACCCTGCCCTCACTATGAACTGACTGTTGACTGACTCGTAGCTGTATTTGCATGTATTGCGCTTGAACCTCATTGAAATCTTGAGCACTGACTCCCTCGTGTGGTAACATTATAAAATGACAGTTTTATCACTCCTTTTACACCAGTGAATTAATTGACTTCTTCATAAGTCAATGTCGGTATAGACACATAGGTCCAGGCCTAGGTTCGGGAGCGGAGCCACGCCTCAACCAATCACAGGACTTCTCAAACCTTCTTTTCAGTCTCGTTCTCTTGAGCCCTCCCTTCCACTCCCTCTCTCATCCATTCAACCATCTTTACGATCCCCTCTTCTCTTCCCATCCAGGTTGTATCGGGGGGTCCTAATCTCTCGGCCTACATTTAAATGAGATGATGCCCCCACTCTGAGTCTCCCGGCCGCCAACACCAGGTCAGCCTGACTACCATGCCTTCATCCTCTCGCTATTCATCCCTAACTTCTTCAATAAATAATAATTCTCCAACATTCATGGTTGTGGCGTGGTCCTTGCTCGTGATATATATATATATATATATATATCATATACGTTATTGCGCAGGAAAACGGATCAGTTAGC
Source organism: Rhinogobio ventralis (assembly GCA_039654625.1). Taxonomy (NCBI): domain Eukaryota; kingdom Metazoa; phylum Chordata; class Actinopteri; order Cypriniformes; family Gobionidae; genus Rhinogobio; species Rhinogobio ventralis. Next base: position 29,570,404 of record CM077194.1, read on the forward strand.
CTATACGTTAAACTTTTACACATTTTCACAATAAACAGCCTGGCGGCTTTTCAGTTAATATGTAAACAGCGAAAATGAAACTGAAATGAATTTAAATGTAATGAATTTGAAAATGAAATTAATTAAAAAAGTAAAAAGTAACGTCCAAAATATTAAATTACTTTCTTGACCAACAAATTGTAATTAAAAAAACTGTACAAATGTATAACATAAAAAAGGAAAGAAAAAAAAGGTGACAACTTGCCCCCCAGCTGACATTCTTGAATACCCTTGTCCTGAGAACTTTTTAAAATGTCAGTACTAATAGGCCTATTGATCGCATTCTAAATAATGCAGTATTCTACTTGGCCTTTGATGGTGTGGGCGTTGGCTTTAGAGATAGGGACGAATCTGGTAACAGCTCCCCGGTGTATGAAGCAATTCAGAAGCAAAAAGGGTACTATCTCACAATTTCGGTCCAAAATTAGTTAATTGTTGTTACCAGTAATTTAAGAATGTACATTTTCATTTATAACACTTGTTTTAAATAAAATGCACAACAACATGCTTAAGCGAGCTATGTATATGCAATGTATGAACCTGTGTTAATTCATCTACTTCTAACAGAAAAAGTCCATCTTCACTCTTCCCTGAGATACATGTGGACTACAACAGGCGTGAAAGGGTGATCATTTTGAAACGCGTGTCCCCAAACGCCCTGGCGGACATGCAAAAGTTCCAGTACGTTCGGCGTTGTGAAGTGAAAGTGTACTTGAAAGCCCCCGCCCCCAAATATATGTATATATATATCACGAAATGATCGATGTCTTCCTCAGCCAATCACATGACAGCGACGACTGTATTTCCTGCGCTCTGAACGAATCAGAAAAGACAAAACACTAAAAAACACGAACTTCAACTTGTCAGCAAACAGAAGGGGGAGGGGACCAACATATGGCAGTCATATTTCTGAAGCTGATATAATGTGTTAGACGTTTTATTGTGTTGTTTACCTCGCAGAAGGTAATTGGGTTTAAATACTCTTTGCTTGGACAATTATACTGATGCATATACGTCAGTGGGCAGCGTTTTTGCCATTTTTGTGCTGATAAAATGTAGCGGGCTAGCATGCTAATATAACTGTACAGGCGGTTAGCGAGCTGCTGCTCGATTATATTAGACAGAGGGGCTTTACTGCTTGCTTGCTTTTTAACTTTGACAATCTAAAAGCAGGTGAATAAACTGTTCCTCTCAGAACGCAGAGCATGTTTGTATTGCCAGGAAACAGAAAATCTGCTATAAATGTGCATTGGTAAGTGCGCTGTGGTGGGAAGGTCCCAGAAAGTTTGAGATTTCTGGAAACTGCAATGGCGTGAGGGGGAGACAGTCATGACAGCAGGTCGAGGAAGCCATGATCCGATCAGAGCAACTCTCCAAATAACACCCCTGCTCTGGGCTATATGTGCGTTTACTGATTAATTGCTTTTTTAAAATAAGCCTTTTGCTTATAATATTGCGGCCGGGTGACATTGACTACTCCTAATTAATAGCTGCTTTCTTTTCGCCATTATGCTTTAGACATTAAATAGGCCTGCGTGAGCGCATGTGTGCATTCAACAACAGATTGTTTATTCCTTGTTCTTTCGTTTGGGAAGTTTTGCGTCAATGAACTCTAATCGTACACGCGAATAATTACTGTCATTTTAAATAGAGTGTGTAATTAAATGTTAACGTGCCTTTACATGATAAAAGTGTACCATTATCTCACCCTCTTACCGTTGTCATTATTGGCATCTTATGTTCCATCCTGTTCATTTTCTGAAGCGCTGCTCGGGGGGGGCGTGTCAAAGACCAGCGCGGGTTGTTGTTATTAGTGTTATGCAAATGACGCTGGAAGAACTATTTTAATCCTCTCTGTATGTGTCCTTTATGTGATTGCTATTATTAATAATAACAATAATAATGATAAGTCAAGATTTTAAAAACTAATGTAACTTATTTAATAATGTGTGTAATAATATAACTTAATACATATTTATTTGAGCGGACGAGTTATAATAATAATAATAATAAAAAAATCAATATTAGAATATAAATATAATCGCTTTAATAAAAATGGTTTGGACATTTTCCACTTGGTACTACCTACCTATCAGGGTTCCTACAGTCATGAAAAACCTGTAAAAATCGATTTTTTTCAAAATGCTGTTTTCCAGGCCCAGAAAAATAATAAAAACCATGAAAATTCATTAGTCAAAAGTGTGGACCCTGAAATATCATAATACTACTGCATACATTTCCTCAGTATTATGACAGAAATTTCAGGTTTCAGCTTATTTAATGATGCAATAAGCCACAAGAAACTGTAATGCACAGCTTCTCTTAGCTTATTGCTTTTTATGATAAAAGACAACAAATGTTATGCATAGTTCCATATATTAATAATTCGAATAAAACTGTCTTTAATTCCATTTTATTCCATTTTCTAATTAAATTCATTAGACTAACTGTAGTGTAGCAATTTGCCACATTAAAGGGGTCATGAAATATATTATTTTATTATTTTATAATGTTTCTTGGGGTGCACTTACAATGTTAGCATGGTTTTTACATTAAAAAATTGTCATAATTTAGAAATAAAAGGCATTATTTCTACCCTGATGTTAGTCCTCTGATTTGAACGTTCTGTTTTAAGGGTTTTGTCTGTTGTGAGACTTCAATGTAAACGCCCACTTCTGTGATTGGCTAATAGCTTCGCATATGAAATAAGTATTACGTTTAACTCAAAACTTGTAGCACACAGTTGTCAAGGTTAACTAATCGTGAAAAGTGTTGATTGTAGCCTTATATTTAGATCGTGCATGAAAGGGTAATGATCATTGTAGCCGATCAAAGACACGTTGAGCGCATGAATGCAGTGATCTCGTCATTGCAACTCGATTTATGCTCTCTCACGAATGATTTCATCATAACTAACAGTGCAAACACTATGTAAATAAGAGATTAATTGATTATAACAGGAGTTTTGGCAAGTCCAGAACTCACTGATAAACTTGCGCTGTTTGATTGACAGCTCCAGCGATTGGAAAGAGAGCATTCTTTGAACACTTTCTATTTAATTTAAGTTTAAGTAACAGATTATTTACTAAGAGAACAATGTGAAGTTGAACGTTTAGTCACTGGTTTGATTTACTGACACAGACAAAGAAAACATGGATCATTACATATCAGAAATCACTTGTCACAGATCAGGCATTAGAATTAACACAGTTACTTACTTGTTGTTGTATTACTGTCAAGTCTATATCGCTAGTCTATAAAAGCCTTGCTTGCAAAGCCTGCACCAAAATTGCTGACTGATTTACCAAAGAATCCACAGTGAAATGTACCACATACAAATAAATAATGCTCAACTGAGACATTCACATTGTTAAAAATAAATAACCACATTCCTAGCATTAGGATCCTTTGGAAAGTAATGTTATTTTTAACACGCTTCTCTCCTTGTCATCTCACTAACACGCCAGTGGGCAGGGCCAACGATGCAATGTTGAAGTAGGCATTGATTTTCTTCTGCAGAGGCAGTCTTTCACCTATAGGCACATTCCACAATGAGTCATTCGCTGGGCTTGGTTGCAATAAAATATTTTTTTTAAGTTTTTGGACTAACAAGGAAGTTTTCAGTTCTGAAACTTACAGGATATTCTTATAGTATGATGACCTCTTATATGTCAAACGCTCAAAGAAAATGTGATTTCTCAGTTCATGACCCCTTTAATATATAGTTTATTAATATTAAGTTTATTAGCAATTTACAATGGCTTTGAGCAAACTATCCTTTTCATAAAATCAGGGTTCGTACAAGATGCTTAAAGTGCTTGATGTACTTGAATTTGACTTTTTGAAATCTAAGTCCTGGAAAATCCTTGAAAACAGCCATATTTATGAAAAGGTACTTGAAAAGTGCTTGAATTATTGAAAGACAATGTATGTGAAATTAGTGTTTAATTTTATCGATAAAACAATCTTTTCAGGCAAAATTAACGCTGCAGCCCATCTGATAAACATATAGAGCCATTTCACATGGCTATGTGAATAAGGAAAGCAATCTCTTTGCCATGGTACCCTTTCAATGGTTAAAGTTACTGCAGTCATTGCATGTGCTGCACTTTATTTGTTCCATTTTGTTTTATTAATTTATTTTTATTTTTTTTATTATTGTACTTTTTTAGAATTTGAAAGATAATAAAGATATTGTTTGATAAGTGAGATCTCTGATTGTAGTCCTTGAAAACCAAAAAAGTAGTGCTTGAAAAGTCCTTGAAAACGCTGTAAAATATATTTGACTTGCACTTTTTATTATTTTGCTTCTTATTTTGGTACTAGTAAATGCAAAATGCTGTCATTTGGGATGTCAAACAATGTTTAGCATTTTGGACAATAGTGAAAATCTTTCATTTACAGTAGGTTCAAGCTTTTCTCCATTTCTCCCCCAGATTCTCAGCTGATAGATGTCCACCCCCAATGAGCCACCAGTTGGGATGTCCCATGCTGGTCCCTCACCAGGTGCTGGCCTGTCTCCGGGGCCCATCCTAGGGCCCAGCCCCGGACCCGGCCCCTCTCCTGGTTCTGTACACAGCATGATGGGCCCCAGCCCAGGGCCCCCAAGCGTCCCTCATGCTATGCAGGGCCAAGGGGCTGGAGAGTATTCACAGGACATGCACCAAATGCATAAGGTAGAGGATCACTTTTGACATTGATTATTTAAGCATAAAGATCAATAGTTGTCTAGTAAATGCAAACCCAGAAAAATAACATAAGTACATGAAAAAGCACTTGTTGCCGGCCTTTTTGATGTTGCCAGTATGCCAGCAGTATGTATGACTAATCTTCTGCCTCTGTTCAGCCAATGGAGGGAATGCATGAGAAGGGGATGGGAGACGATATACACTATGGCCAGATGAAGGGGGTGGGCATGAGATCCCTGCACAGTGGCATGGGTCCTCCACAGAGCCCTATGGATCAACACAGCCAAGGTGCAATTACTTATAAGCCACATTATAATAAAAAAGCACTCAGTTGTTATGATTTTAACCTTAATTATAGTTAATTATAGAGGCTCTTATTCTTCCGCAATTGAAAGGATTTTAGTCTACAATGGCCTCAGAGGTAATTAAGACAGTTATCTGATAGTGTTTAATTATTTATTTTTTGTGCACTTATCTTTGGTGCTGCCTTTATGTTACGCTAATTATCCTCATATGCTCATACGTAGGATCCTTTATACTTTACTCTCTTTATTACCAAGGGAGCTTTTTCTCTTATCTGTACCTTTTACAGTTCTAAATTAATCTTTAAATGTACATAATTAAATATTCTGCAATTAACAGTCATAGATTTTTTAATAAAGATAAATGCAATGGTAAATGTGATCGCACCATAAATATTATTTACACATATTTTTTTGCTAATTAAAATTTGTATGCATAAAATAAATAACCAGAACTTTTGAGAAATATCATTAAAATTTCACTTACATTTAAGTATTAAAATAAGAGAAAAACTAGACAAAAGATCAAAACAAAAGAAAAACAAACAACTGACCGATTTAACAGCAGTCAGCTTCATAACTAGGATACACATTTTTTGTTTTGCTCATTAGGATACATGTCCCCTCATCCCTCGCCAATGGGCCAGGTGCCGGAGCATGTGCCTAGCCCTATGTCAGGAGGAGGGCCGACCCCGCCGCAAATGTCTCAGGGTCAGTCGCCCATGATGCCCATGGATCCGCAGGGGATGGGACAGCAGGCCAGGGGTCAGTCTGCCTTCAGCCCAGTCCAGCTACAGCAACTCAGAGCTCAGATCCTGGCTTACAAGATCCTGGGCCGTGGTCAGCCTCTGCCTGAGAATTTGCAGTTAGCTGTGCAGGGCAAGAGGAGCCTCCCCACCATGCAGCAGCAGCCCGTCAACACTGGCTACAACAGACCTCCAGGTGAATATGTTTTTGGCCATTTTGGTGTTAGGCAGTAGCCCTTTATGTCAGGGCTCTAGACTGCGACTGTTTTGATTTTTTAATATAAAATAATTTAGTTCAGTTAGAGAACAGACAGTACAATTAAAAACTGAACGTGTCTGCTTAGTAAAGCGTGAGCCGAACAAGAGTCGCAGCACAGACCAGCAGCAGGAGCCAGAGACACATTTAAATACACAAGTACTAGCAAAACAATACATTTATAGTTTGTAAAATACACAGTGGTGTCTATTGATGCCGCAATAACAATCCATTAATGACATACACTCACCTAAAGGATTATTAGGAACACCTGTTCAATTTCTCATTAATGCAATTATCTAATCAACCAATCACATGGCAGTTGCTTCAATGCATTTAGGGGTGTGGTCCTGGTCAAGACAATCTCCTGAACTCCAAACTGAATGTCAGAATGGGAAAGAAAGGTGATTTAAGCAATTTTGAGCGTGGCATGGTTGTTGGTGCCAGACGGGCCGGTCTGAGTATTTCACAATCTGCTCAGTTACTGGGATTTTCACGCACAACCATTTCTAGAGTTTACAAAGAATGGTGTGAAAAGGGAAAAACATCCAGTATGCGGCAGTCCTGTGGGCGAAAATGCCTTGTTGATGCTAGGGGTCAGAGGAGAATGGGCCGACTGATTCAAGCTGATAGAAGAGCAACTTTGACTGAAATAACCACTCGTTACAACCGAGGTATGCAGCAAAGCATTTGTGAAGCCACAACACGCACAACCTTGAGGCGGATGGGCTACAACAGCAGAAGACCCCACCGGGTACCACTCATCTCCACTACAAATAGGAAAAAGAGGCTACAATTTGCACGAGCTCACCAAAATTGGACAGTTGAAGACTGGAAAAATGTTGCCTGGTCTGATGAGTCTCGATTTCTGTTGAGACATTCAGATGGTAGAGTCAGAATAAGGCTTAAACAGAATGAGAACATGAATCCATCATGCCTTGTTACCACTGTGCAGGCTGGTGGTGGTGTAATGGTGTGGGGGATGTTTTCTTGGCACACTTTAGGCCCCTTAGTGCCAATTGGGCATCGTTTAAATGCCACGGCCTACCTGAGTATTGTTTCTGACCATGTCCATCCCTTTATGACCACCATGTACCCATCCTCTGATGGCTACTTCCAGCAGGATAATGCACCATGTCACAAAGCTCGAATCATTTCAAATTGGTTTCTTGAACATGACAATGAGTTCACTGTACTAAAATGGCCCCCACAGTCACCAGATCTCAACCCAATAGAGCATCTTTGGGATGTGGTGGAACGGGAGCTTCGTGCCCTGGATGTGCATGCAAATCTCACAAATCTCCATCAACTGCAAGATGCTATCCTATCAATATGGGCCAACATTTCTAAAGAATGCTTTCAGCACCTTGTTGAATCAATGCCACGTAGAATTAAGGCAGTTCTGAAGGCGAAAGGGGGTCAAACACAGTATTAGTATGGTGTTCCTAATAATCCTTTAGGTGAGTGTATGTGATATATTCATATCAGATACACATTGTGTAAGTAACTAGTTTACTCTATTTTTCTCGCACTATACCAGCCACTTACTTTCATGTATTTCAGGAGACGTGGATTAATTGACGTGTTGTAAATCTGACAGATCCAATTCTCTGAACTGCGGCGACGCCCATCTTGCATTATAGATCAACTAACATGATCATTATATTTTTTCACTTACATGTATTTGAGAATCGGAATATTGGGTAGTGGATGACATAGCCAGTAAGTTTGTGAATATTTTGAATAAAAAAAGGAAAAACGAAATAAAAGCGGATCTGCCATACAGCGCTAAAGGGCAAGTGAAGGGCATCATGGAAAATTACTTTATTAAATAATAGCACCCATGGTATAATAAGGTCATTATGATTAATATATTTTTAAAAAAGCGGCCAGTGGGAAGAATAAGTCTAGAGGCCTACTTCATGTACACTTGTGCAGTTTTCTCTTTTAACATTTTATAGCGATTTAAAGCCTGTTCCAACTGAGTTTGTTGCATACAAAATTGGTAATCATATTATATTTTTGTTGCAGTTCTTTCCCTAATTAATATTTAATCTTGTGCTGTTTTCCTAGGTATGCCAATGCCTCATGGAGGGCCTGCAGCTGGCCCTTGTCCCTCTCCAGCCATGCAGACTCTTACCCAAAGCTCTGGGCCAAAACCGTGGCCTGAAGGTGAGTGTATTTAATTTTAATTTTTTTATTATACAGACAAAAAATAATAGTACAGTGGAGAAAAACAAACATTGTCTGTACTTTCTTCCTTTTTACATTCTTTTACCTACATTTAACCAACCATTTAACTAGTCTGGCCAGTGGTTAAAATTTTCAGATCATGTTTTTTTTCCAAATCCCCCAAAAATATTCTGGTTGAATAAGTGATTTACATATTGGAATGTTTCTGTATACATGGTAATCAGCATATTTTTAGTAAACCTTTGAAGTAACTAAGGCACGTCTTGTCCAATTCTTGTCCTGCTGCTCTAATTTTTTCACTCTTGCCATATATTCATGGTGCATTTAGTAATTAAATCAAAGCAGTCCCATTTATGCCCATAAAAATGGCAGACAAAATTTAATTGGGAAAGTAAGCCAGTAACCTTTCTGAAAACGAGACGTTCATTTCTTTTTATGTTTGTATGTAATGTAATCTACAGTATTTGCTACAAATTCAGATTTATATATAATATTCTTGTGCACATAAACATGGTCAAAATGCTCTATATGAGTGAAAATGGCAAGAGGCAACCATACACAGGTTTAATCCCCTTGCTAATATGCTTTCAAATGACAGTGATTTAATTAATGGATTGCTATCTTTATGGGAATGTCACTGAAGGTCACACAAATTAAAGATCATTGTTCATCTTTCTTTTTCAAGTGGTGAGTTAGCCTGGTTTAATTCTAATACGCTGCTTATTGCCTATAGTTTTGTAAGATTCAGTTGATCAAGTTGGTCAGTCTACTTTGAAAATGCTCTCATGGTGCGTTCAGCAACTGATTGATTGAGCTCAGACAGAGATAAAGACCCAAAGACATTTTTTTGTATCATCTCTTGTGTGCATGCTCTCATTTAGGGATTTCATTCTTTATGCAGTTTCTTCAAAGGCATTGAACTTGACTTGAAACAGGTTATAAGAGTCCTTGTAAAGATTTTTCATTTCAGAAGTGGACGTCAGTTCACATTGTGCTTTGAACTGTCTTAAAACCTGTCACAACAGCTTTGATGACCTATTTGAGTTTGATCAAAGATCCTAACGATAATGGACTGCTGAAAAATGTAACATTGCTCATGCTGTTTCATTATGGCGCATTACACTCACCTAAAGGATTATTAGGAACACCATACTAATACTGTGTTTGACCCCCTTTCGCCTTCAGAACTGCCTTAATTCTACGTGGCATTGATTCAACAAGGTGCTGAAAGCATTCTTTAGAAATGTTGGCCCATATTGATAGGATAGCATCTTGCAGTTGATGGAGATTTGTGGGATGCACATCCAGGGCACGAAGCTCCCGTTCCACCACATCCCAAAGATGCTCTATTGGGTTGAGATCTGGTGACTGTGGGGGCCATTTTAGTACAGTGAACTCATTGTCATGTTCAAGAAACCAATTTGAAATGATTCGAGCTTTGTGACATGGTGCATTATCCTGCTGGAAGTAGCCATCAGAGGATGGGTACATGGTGGTCATAAAGGGATGGACATGGTCAGAAACAATGCTCAGGTAGGCCGTGGCATTTAAACGATGCCCAATTGGCACTAAGGGGCCTAAAGTGTGCCAAGAAAACATCCCCCACACCATTACACCACCACCACCAGCCTGCACAGTGGTAACAAGGCATGATGGATCCATGTTCTCATTCTGTTTACGCCAAATTCTGACTCTACCATCTGAATGTCTCAACAGAAATCGAGACTCATCAGACCAGACAACATTTTTCCAGTCTTCAACTGTCCAATTTTGGTGAGCTCGTGCAAATTGTAGCCTCTTTTTCCTATTTGTAGTGGAGATGAGTGGTACCCGGTGGGGTCTTCTGCTGTTGTAGCCCATCCGCCTCAAGGTTGTGCGTGTTGTGGCTTCACAAATGCTTTGCTGCATACCTCGGTTGTAACGAGTGGTTATTTCAGTCAAAGTTGCTCTTCTATCAGCTTGAATCAGTCGGCCCATTCTCCTCTGACCTCTAGCATCAACAAGGCATTTTCGCCCACAGGACTGCCGCATACTGGATGTTTTTCCCTTTTCACACCATTTTTTGTAAACTCTAGAAATGGTTGTGCGTGAAAATCCCAGTAACTGAGCAGATTGTGAAATACTCAGACCGGCCCGTCTGGCACCAACAACCATGCCACGCTTAAAATTGCTTAAATCACCTTTCTTTCCCATTCTGACATTCAGTTTGGAGTTCAGGAGATTGTCTTGACCAGGACCACACCCCTAAATGCATTGAAGCAACTGCCATGTGATTGGTTGATTAGATAATTGCATTAATGAGAAATTGAACAGGTGTTCCTAATAATCCTTTAGGTGAGTGTATATTGATCGTACTGACAATAGCATTGTGGATCACTAGAAGCTTAATGCATTTTTGCATTCAGTAGCATTTCTTTGACAGACATGACATTTTGATTAATCTCACAAGACGTTCACAAAGCACATCTCCTGTCTTTTCAGGTCAAGGTGCAGAGACCCCCAGCACTCCACAGAAGCTGGCGGTCCCAGCGCCCAGCGGCAGACCCTCTCCAGCTCCCCCACTGGCCCCAACTGGCACACAACCTGTGCCCAGCACCTCTCTCACCTCCCAACCCCAACCTCAGCCACCGTCTGGACCAGGCCAGCCCTCTCTCATCATCCAGCTCCAGCAGAAACAGAATCGCATCACCCCGATTCAGAAGCCTCAGGGTCTGGACCCTGTCGAACTTTTGCAAGAGAGGGAATATCGGTATGTAACAAGTAATTCATTTCAACTTAATTTACACTAAGCAATCTACACAGGCATTAAAGGGGTCATTAATTGCATGTTTTTATTTTATGATGTTTTCTGAGGTGCACTTATAATGTTAGGACAATTTTTACATCAAAAACTGTTCATAATTTACAAAAACTTTTAAAGGGGCATGTCTCATCAGTGTAAACGCCCACTGCTATGGTTGGGTAACATCTTTGCAGAAATAAGTTTTTAATATGTTTGAAATAAGTATTACATGTGGAACTCTTTTGGGAGTTATATAGTACATCTTGCTGCACTACTGTCGGGTCCACATATTTCCGAAAAAGTCTGGAAAAAGTTTCGGAAAGCCTGCGTCAAATTGCCACTAGTTTACCAAAAAAATCCATAGTGAAATGAACCGAAAAAACAAATAATGCTCTACTACAAACTATGCTCTATTAGGATGCTCTGGAAGGTAATGCTATTTTAGTCCATTGATCCTGTTTTAGTATCTAGAAAAAGTAGGCATTGTTCTGTGTCTGTGTAGGCAGTGTGGTGCTGATGTATTCATCTCTATTACGTCATAAGAACAAGGAAGTACAAATTGAGTCATTAGTTGTTTTTGGATTAATGAGGACATTTTGAGCTCTGAAACTTACAGTATGTTTTTATAATAAAGCTCTTGAATGTCAAAAGATCAGGAATTTTTTTTACATTTTAATTCATAACCTTTTTAATTTACAGTTAAAGGCAGCACAGTTTTACCACACATTGCCACAGCGAGACAATCAAATTTGAGTACAGATTCAAGCCAAACAACCTGTCTTCCATTGCTTGCCTGTCTCTAAAATGTCAGAACTATTGTTGTTTTGGGGGATTTTGTGAGCTGTATTGAATGACAGACAAGGGTGAGGAACCCTGTGAGGTTTCTGAAAGTTCCTCAGAACTTGGGTGATTACATTGGCTCGCACTGTCTGAAACAACAGTAATGTGTTGATTGTTTGATGTACCTTGAGGTCACCAACACACTTTTTTTATTACTGTCTGTACTATCTATTTCTTTTTACGGAGTGAAAGGTTCAGATCTTGCAGGTGATTTAAACTTCTGGAGAACTCTAAAGTTACTAGAAATTATTAATGTCTAGAAAATTCAACTTCAGAGACATCTCTGTCCAGTAATAAGTCTGGTGATCTGTGCTTGTTTGACAGTTTTTGCTTTCATTTTTTCACTAATGAGCACTAGAAATCAAATCTGTTATTCTTGAAAAAAAAAACCATACGATTCAGCTAGGATTCAGTACACCTGTCCTTCTCATTTCTGTTCAAAGGCTTCAGGCCAGGATTGCTCACAGAATTCAGGAGCTGGAGAATTTGCCGGGGTCGCTGCCACCTGATCTGAGGACTAAAGCAACTGTGGAGCTGAAGGCCTTAAGACTTCTCAACTTCCAGCGACAGGTTTGTCAATGACATGGCACTCAATTCTTTCCTTATCTATTAATATATAATTTTTTCGGGGGCATACAAGTAAAAACATCATTGTGAAGCAACACTCTGATGTCAAAATGAATAAAAATAAATCAAACAAAAACAAAAGTCTTGAAAAGAATATTTATTAAGTAGTTTAGCATAATCTTTAAACTATAAATGTCATGTGGTGCAACTCTTAAAGATATTTATGAAATAATATTTCATGAAATTTGTTTAAAAATGTTTTACCTTAAAGTGCCCCTATTATGGATTTTTGATAATTAACTTTCATGTAGTTTGTAACATTGTTCTAAGTGAATGAAAACATCCTGCATAGTTTTAAATCTGAAAGTGCACCGTATATAAAGTTATTGTCTCTCAAAAGTAAGAGTCGACTCTAAGTCAATTAAACAAATAATTTTTCAAACGAATCGCAAGCCCTTTTGTTGTGACATCAAGACGAAACATTAGCACATTGCCCTCCACTTATTGTGCGCGCAGACACCAGAGAGAACTTGAACCACCTCAAACACTGCAGCTGATTCCTGTGGATACTGGATAGCATCATGTTGAGAAGATGCTGTGCTCTACATTGTGTTTATTGTGTTTCATATTGTGTAGGTATCTGGCTAACTGGCTAACTCACGTTACTGTCAGCTGTGGTCTGCAGTATTACCTAAAACTGTGTCCATTAATGTAGATTGTTTGTCATTCTTACTACTTTGAGTAAAGATAAAGGTTTAAAAGCAAGATTTGTTTTGCAAACTTTAATGTTACATCAGTAACACACACACACACACACACACACTTTATATTAGGTAGCCTTTACAATGTACTTACATAAAAAAAATAAGTACAATGTACTTATTGTGTTCGTATTGTATTGCAAAACACTTTTGCTGATATTGAGGTGGGATACGGGTAAAGTTAGTGACAGGTGTGGTGGTATGGGTAAGTTTAAGTATAGGGTTAGATGTAAGTGAAGTGTCAACAGTGTAATTATAAATGTAAGTACAGAAATTAATTACAAATGTAACTACATGCAGGTAATTTTTAAAATGTAAGTACAATGTAAAAACATGTATGTACACAATAAGTGCTTTGTATTAAATTATTAATTTAAATGTTAGTACATAGTAGTTAAGGCCACCTAATATATAGTGGGTCCGAAACATCTAATAATGTACCTCAAACTGAGTAGCATCACTAAGAAATGTCCTGCTCAATGTTTGGGTTGAATAACTAACGTTAGTTCCCTTTCAGTCAGTACACTACGAGTTACGTCAGTTACTGACGGAATGGGGGTTTCGCTTAGAAGCCAATCGCCTTTGAGCTCTACAAAACGAGCCAATGGCATGAAAATGCCATGGGTCTGCGGAATTTGCATGCCGCAACCCCGCCCCACGGCGTGGGTATAAAGGGCGTTGCGTGGCAATCTCGCATTATGTTTCTGCTTCAGAGCCGAGTTTACTGCCTGAGCGCTTTCCTCTTCAAGACGAGTTTCTCTCCAGAGTGTTGGTGTTACGGCACGTTCCAGCGAGTTCCGCATTTCCTGTCTGATCTGTGCAGAGTTTTCACTCCTTTCTAAAAGAGCTGCACGCGCCACGTCTTTTTAAAGATGGCTCGCCCGTGCTCCGTTTCTGGGTGCGGTCGACTGGTACCTCCGTTCGATGGTCATGATCGCTGTTTGGCGTGCTTGGGCCTCGTGCACGCGCGTTCATGGATGAGTCATGTTCTCATTGCGGGAACATGGCCATCTCAGTGTTGCGATCGAGACTCCATGATCTCCGTAGTGGGGGGAGAGTCCCCTCTACCACACCCCAATCTACTTCCTCCACTGGAGGGGGTACTTTGGCTGGTGGTCAGGGTGATCTGAGGGTTACGGTGTGGAACAACCCGATGAATCCTCCTCGGGCCACACCCCCCTCCTGCACACTGCAACCCGTGGTGTTGCCTGATGAGGGCGCCGGGGCTTCCCGTTCGGGGCCCTGCGTTTCATTTGGCGCACCCGCGGAGGATGCTATGTCGATCGCCGCATCACAAGGTGGGCTGGATTTCTCCAGAGATGACGATTCGGCTGTGTTGCCTCCTTCGGGAGTTCCAGCATTGCCCGAGTCCGATCCGGAACTCACAGCCATGCTTGCCCGGGCGGCCGAGACGATTGGGCTTGTGTGGAATCCTCCGCCATATCCCGAGCGTTCCCGGCTAGATGATTAGTATCTGGGGGCGTATCGTGGAAGTCTCCCTTGACTTTTCGCGATCGCTCGGCAACCACTTCCGCCTTCACTGCCCTCGATGGCGGCGCGGTGAAAGGGTACACTGGGGTTCCCCCTGTTGAGCGCTCTGTTGTGATGCAACTGTGTCCACAGAGTGCTGCGACATGGCGCGGTGACCCAAAGCACCCGTCTAAAGCCTGTAGATTCACGTCCACGTTGACGGCGAAGACCTACAGAGCTGCGGGCCAGGCCGCGTCCGCCCTGCATGCCATGGCCACCCTACAGGTCTATCAGGCCAAGGTGCTCAGGGACATGCACGAGGGCAATGCTGACCCTGCATTAATGCAAGAGTTGCGGACGGCCACCGACCTCGCTCTACGGGCGACGAAGGTGACCGCTCGCTCTCTCGGTCAGGTGATGTCCACTTCGGTGGTCCAGGAGCGACATCTATGGCTCAACCTGGCTGATATGAGAGAATCTGAGCGAACACGTTTCCTCAATTCTCCCATTTCCCAGGATGGGCTATTCGGCGGGGCGGTCCAGGACTTCGCCCAACAGTTCTCGACCGCTCAGAAGCAGACTGAGGCAATTAAACACATTCTGCCCCGGCGGCCAGCTGCTGCCTCCACCCAGCCGCCGACCCAGAAGCCTCAGTCTGCTCCCCGCCAAGGCCGCCCCCCAGCGACTCCCACCCCTCCTGCTCGGCCCCAGCAGCAGCCTTCACCCGGGCCGAGGTGTGGAGGACGTCGCAGAAAGGCGGCCCCGCCGGAGGTGGCCTCGGTTCTTTCCCAGGAGATGGTAGCAGGACCACTCCTTCCCCCGGTGGAGGGCCGGGGGAGAATCTTTTGTTTTCCCAAGAAAGAACTGACATTCTCACCTCCGAGCCTCAAGAGGGCGAGGCTGGCAGTGCGCGACGCCCCATGGCCTTGCCGCTCTCGGCCCCCTCTGTCGCCAGCCCCCTGTCAGACGAGACCCCGTGGAACGCTGGTCCTTCCCTAGTCTCCTCTGTCAGGGCGCGGAATTCGACCCCGCCCACACCCCGGGACGCTCCCATGCCTCCCTTGTCTGGGCCGGTCATTCCGCCTCGCTGCCCCATCGGGGGTACGCCGGTGGTTCGCATGACCCCGCTGGTTCAGTTCTTGGGAGCCTGGCTAGCGCTTCCCAACCTGTCCAGTTGGCTCGCCCGCACTATCCGGTTCGGCTATGCGATTCAGTTCGTTCGGTCTCCTCCCTGCTTTCGGGGAGTCCGCTATACCGTGGTGGGTGGCAATGCCCCTGTCATGCGTGCGGAGGTCGACACCCTACTGGCGAAGGGTGCGATCGAGATCGTCCCTCCAGCCGAGATGAAGTCCGGCTTCTACAGCCCTTACTTCATTGTACCCAAGAAAACCGGTGGGTTACGGCCAATCCTGGACCTGCGCGTCTTGAACCGAACCCTGCACAGGCTTCCATTCAAGATGTTGACAGCCAAACGCATTTTCGAGTGCGTTCGTCCCTCGGTTTGGTTTGCAGCGATCGACCTGAAGGACGCGTACTTTCATGTCTCCATTCTTCCTCGACATAGACCGTTTCTATGGTTTGCCTTCGAGGGGCAGGCATATCAGTACACGGTTCTCCCTTTCGGGCTAGCCCTGTCCCCTCGCGTCTTTACGAAGATTGTCGAGGCAGCCCTTGTGCCGCTCAGGCAACACGGGGTTCGCATCCTGAACTATCTCGACGACTGGCTGATTCTAGGCCACTCTCGGGATCAGGTTTGCGAACACAGGGATCTGGTGCTTCAGCACCTCGCCCGTCTGGGCCTTCGGGTCAACTGGGAAAAGAGCAAACTCTCCCCAGTGCAGAGGATCTCTTTTCTCGGTATGGAAATCGACTCGGTCGCCATGTTCGCGCAGCTTACGAGCGAGCGCGCGCAGTCTCTGCTGACTTGTCTTCGCCAGTTCGAGGGCAAGAGTGCGGTTCCACTGAAACTTTTTCAGAGGCTCCTAGGGCATATGGCGTCAGCAGCCGCGGTGACCCCGCTTGGTCTGCTCCATATGAGACCGCTTCAGCACTGGCTCTGCGATCGAGTCCCGAGATGGGCATGGCAACACGGCACCCTCCAGGTCCCAGTGACCCGAGCCTGCCATCAGACCTTCACCCCGTGGTCGAACCTCAGCTTTCTACGGGCAGGTGTTCCCCTAGAACGAGTTTCCAGGCATGTTGTTGTCACAACAGATGCCTCTTCCACGGGCTGGGGCGCCATGTGCAAGGGACATGCTGCCGCGGGCTCCTGGATAGGACCCCAGCGCCTATGGCATGTCAACTGCCTCGAGTTGCTGGCCGTACGTCTTGCCCTGCACCGCTTTCGAGCCCTGCTCAAGGACAAACACGTACTGGTCCGTTCAGACAGCACAGCGACAGTAGCGTACATCAACCGACAAGGTGGTCTACGCTCCCGCCGGATGTCGCAACTCGCCCGGCATCTCCTCCTATGGAGTCAGAAGCATCTGAGGTCTCTTCGTGCCCACATCCCGGGAGACCTGAACTGCGCAGCCGACGAGCTGTCGCGGTTCCAGCCGCTCCCGGGGGAATGGAGACTCCATCCCCAGACGGTTCAGCTGATTTGGGAACAGTTTGGCGACGCACAGATAGATCTGTTTGCCTCCCGCGACTCTTCCCATTGCCGCTGGTACTATTCCCTGACCGAGGGGACCCTCGGCACGGATGCACTAGCGCACAGCTGGCCGCGGGGCCCACGCAAATATGCGTTTCCCCCAGTGAGCCTTCTCGCACAGGTTCTGTGCAAGATCAGGGAGGACAGGGAGCAGGTCCTTTTGGTCGCCCCATATTGGCCTGGCCGGACCTGGTTCTCAGAACTTGTACTCCTTGCGACAGCACCTCCCTGGTCGATCCCTCTAAAACAGGACCTCCTGTCTCAGAGATGGGGCACCATATGGCACCCGCGTCCCGACCTGTGGAACCTCCACGTATGGAACCTGGACGGGACGCGGCAGGTTTGAGTACCCTGCCACCTCAGGTGGCGGCTACCATCACTTCCGCTAGAGCCCTGTCTACCAGACAGGCCTATGCGTTGAAGTGGAACCTCTTCGTCACCTGGTGCTCCTCTCGGCGAGAGGACCCCAGAAAATGCTCGATCGGGTCCGTGCTCTCCTTCCTCCAGGAAGGGTTGGAGCGAAGGCTGTCTCCCTCCACCCTGAAGGTCTATGTGGCTGCTATTTCAGCCCATCATGACCTGGTGGATTCTAAAACGGTTGGACAGCACGACCTGGTCAGCAGGTTCCTCAGAGGTGCGAGGAGGTTAAATCCTAGACCTAGCAGTGGTCTTAGCTGCCCTGCAAAAGGCTCCCTTTGAGCCATTGCAGTCAGTCGAGCTGAAGTTCCTTTCATTGAAAGTGGCGCTCCTGACTGCTTTGGCCTCCATCAAGAGGGTAGGGGACCTGCAGGCATTTTCGGTTGACGAAGCGTGCCTGGAATTCGGGCGGGCCAATTCTCACGTCATCCTGAGACCCCGGCCTGGATACGTGCCCAAGGTTCCCACCACTCCCTTCAGTGACCAGGTGGTGAACCTGCAAGCACTGCCCTTGGAGGAGGCAGACCCAGCCTTGGCACTGCTCTGTCCAGTACGCGCCCTTCGCGCTTACGTAGACCGGACGCAGTGTTTCAGGACCTCAGACCAGCTCTTTGTCTGTTACGGAGGGCAGCAGAAAGGGAAGGCTCTCTCCAAGCAGAGGTTGTCCCACTGGATAGTGGACGCCATTGTCCTGGCATATCAAGTCCAGGGCATGCCATGCCCCCTCGGGGTAAGAGCACACTCCACCAGGAGTGTTGCCTCCTCTTGGGCTTTAGCGCATGGCGCCTCGCTAACAGACATTTGTAGAGCTGCAGGCTGGGCGACACCCAACACATTCGCAAGATTTTATAATCTCCGAGTGGAGCCTGTATCCTCTCGTGTACTCGCCCCTACTGGCCAGTAACCGGACAGGCTCAGGTGTCTTCGCTTGCTGCGCCATTCCACTCCGCGGACTGGATGCGTGCGCATTTCCTATCAGGTGAGCTTCCCAGTAAGCCCTGAGCTCCTCCAGCACTGTCGATGTCGTCACCAGAGCGAGTGCCCTTTTCAGGCCACCCCTCGTGTTCGGCTAGGTGCCTCCGTGTGCATGGTTCCCCCGCTGGGTAACCCCCACATGTGTATTTCCACGGTAAGTCTCTTGTAGCTCGTGTCTTCCCTTGGCAAGACACCTTGCCACGCCTGGGGTTGAAATTTTCCACCTTCGGCTGGATACCCCAGAGTGTTCCCTATGCAGCTCCTTCGGGTCATAGGTGTATTCTTCAAGTCCCCCCCTTTGGGTTGGCATTGTGTTGCATTCTCCACGTGGGATATGTTTCCCAGTGTACCTTGATAGCGTTGAGCCCAGCCCCTCGTTCGTGCCACACTTACGGCAGGGAGCCCGGGTCAGCGCAGGATGCTGGAAGACAGCCGTCATGGCGAGATTGAATTGGGACCCCCATTCCGTCAGTAACTGACGTAACTCGTAGTGTACTGACTGAAAGGGAACGTCTCGGTTACGTATGTAACCCTTGTTCCCTGAAGGAAGGGAACGGAGACGTTACGTCCCCCTGCCATGTCCGCTGTACCGCTGGAACTGGCCGGGCGCTCATGCCTCGGCTCTTCAGCAGGTAAACATAATGCGAGATTGCCACGCAACGCCCTTTATACCCACGCCGTGGGGCGGGGTTGCGGCATGCAAATTCCGCAGACCCAAAGGCGATTGGCTTCTAAGCGAAACCCCCATTCCGTCAGTAACTGACGTACCGTGTCCGTTCCCTTCCTTCAGAGAACGAGGGTTACATACGTAACCGAGACGTTCTTCCAGTGTTTCATTATCGATTCAGACTTGCGCTGGGATTGGTGTAGAATCAACGACACATCTTTACAGTGTGTAATCGCTGAGCTTTAGGAAGCCTCCGGACGGAGCTAGAGTTATGGTAATGGACTTTTTTTGTTTCCAAAATACGCGCTGTACGTGCTCGACCAATCACAACAGACTGGGCCATCTGACCAATCAGAGCAGAGTAGGCTTGTGGAAAGGAGGAATTTGGAGAGACTGATTCATCCATCGAGTCGTTTGAGAATCATTGAACTATGGAGTGATATCCCGGACAATATTCAAAAGGAATTGCAAATTGTATTTGCAATTGCGTTTTCAATTTGTGGACGCATAAAATGTGACATAATCCAAACGTAATTGCAAATCGTGCATTGTCGTTTGCATTTTTGTTTGCGTGAATGCACAATGACTGCAAAATTTCAAATAGAAAAGCAAAGTCCGTTTGCAATTGCATTTCCAATGTCTTATAAGTTATGACCCTGCCATTTTGGAATAGCAATAGAAAATCACCTATTTGCTATTTAATTTCCTCTTGTCCTGCCACAACCAGCACAAAATTCAAATGGAATCACAATCCCCTTTGCACTTGCATTTCCGATGTCTAACACAGTCAACTGTCAATCAGGCTTGAGGGCCGGGTTTATTGATGTAGTCGGAAAGTAGGCCACGCCCTCTAGTGGTGGAAAACAAAGCACCGTTTTCATCATTATTCATCATATTTCATCATAAGGAAAATGGGGAGAAATGTCCAATAAATTTGTCTATTTTGCAACAACAACAAAAAAGTCATAAAACTGCTGTGTAGTTTTTTGCACTTCAAACAAAGCCAAAAACCTGGAACTAAATAGGCTATTTATCAAAAAGAAACCAAAAGAAGACTGTTCTGATTGCAAGTAAATTGTCAAGAAGAAATGAAGATTAGGGATGCTCATATTGACGTTTAACCATTAACCGAACGTAAGAATTTTGACCGATTAACACTATCATTTTTTTTTTTTTTTTTTTGCTGCATGGTAAAAGAAAAATATACTATATATGGTGTGAAGCTCAGTATTCCGCTCTATGCCTGCACGCTCCACTCAATCACTCATGGCCCAAGTGAACGCTCATGAACAGCTCACGCTCATCGGATGCATACTTGTTGTAGCCATTAAAAAGCGTATTTTGTGTCATAGTTATTTGCAAATATTATAATGTCTTTTTTTTTTTTTTATCTATGTTGATTATGAAAAGTGAACAGCACGAGTAGGGGACACATCATAAGATGCCCAATATGATTTTGACCACTTTATTCAATTTTGTTTTGTAGAAAGCCTTTCTTTACAGTACATTTTGTTTTGTATAAATTGTATCTTAATTTTAATCAATGTTATTATGTAATTGCTCATTATGGTTTAGAATACTCTCCAGTATTTAACTAATTAAATTAATATAAATGTGTGCTTAGTCGACTAATGGCTTAAATGAACAACTACTAGTTGAGTAGAAAAAAAACTTTACTCGGGGACAGCCTTACTTCTCATATCACTTCACATATTTTCGAGCCAGCATGTCACAAAGGGCATTCTGTTTTTGTTTTGTCATCTTAATTTATTAATTATTTAAGTAAAAATATTTATTGTAGGTCTATTTATTTTATGCTTTTTATTTCTATTATTTTATTCTGTTTTTCTCTGTTGTCAGAAACGCTGCAGGCGTGTGGAAATTTGATAATGTGTGAATCCAGGCTCTGTTGTTGAGCTGTATGCTGCTGTTTGCACGTTAAAATAAACCCGTGAAATTTTTTTTGTGTGTTTTTAACAGGTCATAGACACTTGCCAATTGTATTTTTAGTTAATGCCAATTTAATATTATAATCTTAGGCTATCAGTTAACAGTTAATATTCAGATAATGAGCGGTGGTTGTCGGTCGGGAAAATTAACCGAATTGAGCATCCCTAATGAAGACAACTAAGCAGCATGTGTATGTCTGAAAATGTTTTAAATGTCAAAAGAAAAATACAAATATAGTTAAATGAATATGAATACATATGAAAAAAAATAATGTTGAATAAAATGCTGAAATTAAGCAGAAAATCAGATCATTCTCCTACGAAACGAACATGAACTGCGATTGAATGTCAGTAATTTTCTTTTCTTTTTTTTGATCGCTTGGATCTTGAGAACGGAGTCATAGGCTATGGACAACACACCACTCACATCATGTCAAGTTTCTATAGATTCTCTGATTTTAACTCATCAAGATAATTTACTGTGTCAGCTGGAACTATGGTGATGATATTTGTTTGATACATACGAATGCAGTCATGTCAGTTATTCTTATTTGCGTTTTTTCTGGTTACCATGTGAACATACAATCAGTTCTGCATTTTGACTTTGTTTGAACTTAAGAGTTTGAACCCATTTTCTACCACTAGAGGGCGTGGCCTACTTTCCGACTACATCAATAAACCCGGCCCTCAAGCCTGATTGACAGTTGACTGTGTTAGACATCGGAAATGCAAGTGCAAAGGGGATTGTGATTCCATTTGAATTTTGTGCTGGTTGTGGCAGGACAAGAGGAAATTAAATAGCAAATAGGTGATTTTCTATTGCTATTCCAAAATGGCAGGGTCATAACTTATAAGACATTGGAAATGCAATTGCAAACGGACTTTGCTTTTCCATTTGAAATTTGGCAGTTGTTGTGCGTTTGCGCAAACGAAAATGCAAACGGCAATGCGCGATTTGCAATTGCGTTTGGATTATGTCACATTTTATGCGTCCACAAATTGAAAATGCAATTGCAAATACAATTTGCAATTCCTTTTGAATATTGTCCGGGAAATCACTCCATATTGAACATTGTGGTGATGTGCAATGTATATTATGAGAAAATGAAAAAGTTTTTTGACCTTTGATGCATGTAAACCTGTTGTTGGAGACCTACAAAACTAGGAATTAGGAAACTTAAAAATAGCATAATGGGGCACTTTAAAAAATATATTTATATATAGAACTTCTTTTTTATATATGTATATATATATATTCTGTTATTAAGATTTGTACACTTGCATGTATTTAGGATGTAAGGAAAATATGTTATTACTTTTTATTGATGGTTACGCCATATGGCATTTTTATATTTATTGAATTTAAGCTTTTCTTGAAAATGGTCTAAAATGTTTCAGAACCATTGACATTCTTACATTTCATTGACCCAAGAATAAATGTCAATAATAATAATAATAATGAAAATAATAGGTGCTCTAATAATTCTCTTTCACTGGTGCATATAATTGATCAAATTTAGATAAAAGCATATATTTTCAGTAATTTATTACACATAAATTGAGAAACACTTCTAATGAAAATCTCTCACGTTTGCCTTTGCTTTACAAGTAATGAAATAATTTACAATAAGCCAAGTGAGCATTTCTAATGCATATTTTTTGATTTGCAGGTTCCATTGAGCTTTGTTCTATTCACATTGCGTGGATGGTAATAATGTCCAAAGTTGTGCTATGAATGTTTAATTTATGCTGTGCAATGAAACGCACCATTAGAGGGCGCCCTTGTTGTATTCGTAGCACACAGTCTCCTCAAAATTCACAATTCACAGCCTTGTTCAGCTATAATTAACAATTATGAACAAAATATGTGTGAAATGCATCAGAATATGATTATCATTTGATGAAGCTCATTAGCTTAATGCACTTTGCCACAGATTACTATAATTGATTTTTTTCTCTCTCAGCTGAGGCTAGATGTTGTAGCCTGTATGCGCCGAGACACAACTCTAGAGACGGCCCTGAACTCCAAGGCCTACAAGCGCAGCAAGAGACAGACGCTGAGAGAAGCTCGCATGACGGAGAAACTAGAGAAGCAGCAGAAAATCGAGCAGGAGAGAAAGCGCCGACAGAAACACCAGGTGATCAATGAATGATTAGTGTACTAAGTGTGATCAAATAAATGGGCTGCACAGACTGAATATACTGATAAAACAAGCTGGAGCTGCCATTTCGGTTACATATGAGAAACATCAAATGGTAAATGAAAATAATTTGAAATGAAAACTCAAATGAAACTACCACTGAGTTGCGCTGCGAGTTTACCACTGAGTTTATCAGCTTGGGGCAATATAAGACAGCGCATCATGAGTTCAGAATAGGTTTACTCGCGTGCGATCTCGATTACATGACACTGTTACTACACAGCGCTGGGAGATTCAGTGAGAATGCGTTTGAAATCGCTGCAGTATTAATAACATTGCAGCAAGATCAAGTGGGAAGCATTCAAATTCAGCACAGAGTTCTCTGTTATAAACCACACATATCATACCCAACAACCCAACATTCACCATAGATTTAATGTAGTAACGCTAAATGTAATTATGGTATTGTGGCAGAAATAGTCACATTATATTCATCTCAGGGTCTGTACAACCTTTTGAGTGTAATTCAAGCACTTTTTAAGTGCTTCACACTTTTTCCAGCACTTCAAACCTCTACATATTATCCAATTTTAATGTTATTTTTAATGTGTTATTTGTAAAACTAAAAGAAAACTAACACTTTGTGGCAAACAAGCACTTTTATTTGAAAAAAAAGACATTACCAAACAAGAAATTACCACTATAACCAGTAGATGGCAGACTTCAGACTTATTGACTTATAACCATTTCCACTCCCTAATATATGGAAAAAGTAGAAAGTCACAACGTCTAATGAAAAACGAAATATTTTCTTCATATTGTGACTGAATTACACAGAAAGCAAGTAAAGAGCACTCCTTTTCTAACCACTGAAGCTGTCTGTCGGTTCAGTATGATACTATAAAAGAACAGTGCTTCACTGTTAAATTTCCAATAAACAAACATGTAATATTATTAGTAACTGCACTTAATAATGCAAAACAATTGTAATTGTATGATTCAATTAACTTTATGATACATTTTCCATCAGCACTAGAAATCAGGTGCTGACGCCACCATCTGTAGAACTCTCAAATGTTAGTTTGGAGCCCTGAAGGTTCTTTTAAGAGGGTTCATATCATGAAGAATCAAATTTCCTTGGTCTGCCCAGTCAAGCTGAGGCAATAAGGAGGATGTAGGATAATGCTCTCCTAAACACCAGAATTGGAGTAATAGCTGAAAATTCAGCTTTGCCATCACAGGAATTAAATACATTTTAAAATATATTAAAATAGATAACAGTTATTTTACATTGTAATAATATTTCACAATATTACTGTTTTTTCTTTAAAAACATACAGCAAAAACATTTAAAAAAACATCAGGAAGAAAATGTATAAGTCAAAAAGCTTTATATGAACAAATGGTTGAGGATTTTAAAGTGACTTTGATTCATGCCGTGTCATTCTTTTCTTCTTGTAGGAGTATCTCAACAGCATTCTGCAGCATGCAAAAGATTTCAAGGAATATCATAGGTCCATCTCTGGAAAAATCCAAAAGCTGACCAAGGCCATTGCTACCTGGCACACCAACACAGAGCGAGAGCAGAAGAAGGAGACTGAAAGAATTGAGAAAGAGAGGATGAGGAGACTGATGGTATGATCATTTCAAGCATCATTATAAAACTTTCTGTTTCATTGTATTTGCTGACTACACATAAAAATGGGCATAGGCCACAACATGCTGTCCAGTTCTTGAACAAATTGCTCAACTGGTGCTTTTCCTTCTATTGATCATTAATTCATTATTTTTAATAAAATTATTTCAATGATTAAATGAACTGATTGTGATTGGTGAGTCTTGAGACTAAATCATAGACTGAACTTACTACTGCACTGAATTGACTCAGATGACTTTCTCGCACATGTCTCGGAACTGAGAACCAGTACTGTGTTTTAAAATGTTTTAAAAAGGTAAAGGTTCTCATAGACTCTCTCTTTGTTTTCCTAGGCTGAGGATGAAGAAGGTTACAGGAAGCTAATTGACCAGAAGAAGGACAAGCGTCTGGCTTATCTTCTTCAACAGACAGATGAATATGTGGCCAACCTGACTGAGCTTGTCTATGAGCACAAGGCTGCTCAGGCTGCCAAGGAGAAGAAAAGGAAGAAAAAGAAGAAAAAGGTATAGAAAATAGGCCATAGAAAAAGATCCATAAAATCACTTATGCTTAAGTTTGATGTAGTAAATTATACAGTTCAGTCAGGACCACTTCGTCAAGTATATTGTTTATTAGCGTTGTTGACAATGAAAGCATACAGTTAGTGTTGGCGGTATGGTTCTGTTCTGGGCAAGAACTCCCCACGCCTGTCCATGCGCCCGCCTGGACAGAGCGGGGAGAGCAGCAAGTCAACCCCCCCGGGGTACAGAATGGAACCAGTATATGCATATGTAATCACAATTACATTATGTGAATGTAGACAATACATGAGAGAAAAGCTTGACATGTAGGGACCTACAGAAAGAAACACAGCAAATTAAACACAGGTAAAGGTGGAATTGGGGTTGGAGGAGGGAGTTGTTGCAAGCAGCGATGCGATAGAGAATTGCTAAGAAATGTGGAATTTAAATGGCCGCCTGATAAGTGTCGAGACTGGATTGGTACGCGTCAGGAACAGCTGGCTATCAGCTGATGCGAGCTTGACTGACGTGGCCTGCCTGAACTGACGCAATGCTTGATTTTCATTAGGTTCAATTCCATTCATCCCACTGTTTTTTCAACTTCATCAGTGAGTTAAGGAAATGTTTACGATCATCAAACACTCAATGCTTGTTTATTTCTGTCATGTTTAACCTTCAGAAGGAAGCTGGTGATGCCGAAGGAATGGGAGCCATCGGGCCTGATGGAGAGGTAAGTAAATTGCTATGAAAATGAAAGCAGACTAGATGTGAATAACTGACTGATGTTTGATCCTCCTGGTAAACCCACTCTGTCAAACCTAATCTAGCACAGCCTGTCACAGAAAACCTGCTTTTATGTTTACTTATTCGTGCAGCCCATAGATGAGAACAGCCAGATGAGTGAGCTGCCAGTCAAAGTCATTCAGACAGAGACGGGGAAAGTGCTGCAGGGGACAGATGCCCCCAAGTCCAGTCAGTTAGAGGCTTGGCTCGAGATGAACCCTGGGTAAGCTTTCCTCACATTGCATCCTCTGTGTGTCTAGTAATTGAAAACATTTCCACAAAAGTATGACCAGTCACTTGGATTGAGCTGTGAAGCTGCAGTGAGCTATGTGTTTACAGCAGTGAGTGGGGAAGAAAATGATGAAAGGGATGTACTGACATTTTTGTCACTGTAGAAGAGGGAAAATATGCTACTTGACTACTCACCAAATATATAAATATATAGACATTAAATAGAATTTGAGTAGAAATTATTGTGTCTATATATCATCCCAAAGCTTCTGCTAAGAACACAATACAACAATGATATTAAAAAAGCCATATGATGCTTTTTAATGTTTCCTTTTCCTTTAGTGTGTAATGTATCTGTTTGCGTGTGTATAAGATCTGCAAAGTTGAAAAGCTGTAGTCTCCTACAAAAGGGATTTATTCTGTCTAACAGATAACACTGTTCCAGACCTTGATCAAAGTGACGTCCAGATATTACTTTCACAATGTCTATGTCACTATTTAAAGTATTAGCATAATGCCCAGCCAAATATGAAGGCAAAGCTTCAGTGAACTGTTGTTGCCATGTTGTGACATTCCAATGTTGTTTCCGATCGATCTGCTTGATCTTCTGCATTTTCAGAATCTGACTCGGACTCGAACTGATACTGTAAAACCGACGACATTATTAAGTTAATAATATTAACTGTGTTTACTATCCACTTGTTATGTTGTGATGTAAGGAATGCTGTTTCCGGGTCCAAGCCTCTACTCAATTCACTTGAGAATACTATCTCAACAGCCATTTATGAGCACTATTTATTCATATGCTAAGCATTTAAAAACTTGCTGTCCTTGCTTGCTCACGGCATCCCAGACACAAATATTTTAAAGATTTATAAAAGTTGAATAACTGTATGGCCATCTGGGATTTCGGGATGAAGATAAAGGTTCAGATAATAATTTTTTCGACAGTATTATATCTCATCTGGTAGAGTGTTTAGACCCAGAAGCAGTGACGTGTGACGTCAGACTTAACAAGCGGATAGCTTTAGAAGCCTTAGGAGCTGAAACTCGCGATTATGGTATGGGACGTTACATTTCCAACACACGCTTGAGGTGTTTGGCCAATCAAAACCACTGGGTCAGCTGGCCAATCAGATCACTCTGAGTTTTTCGGAAGGCGGTGTTTCAGGCAGACTAAGAATAGAGGTTAGGGCTAGGCAGTGTGTCCAAAAAAAAAAAAACAATCTTTATTTTTGGTCTGAATAGTAATACAGTATATATGTCAGTATAATACAAATTTTGATTAAAAAAAAAATTCTGTATGTATTTAAAAAAATGTTTTTTCACATCCTGACCAGTGTTGTTTACCCCATTACAATAGTCACTTTACAGTACAGTTATCATAAAAATACACTTAATTAAAGGTTTAAAGTTATGGCACATTGAATTTCCAACAACAAATATTTTAGAAAATTTATATTTTCATCAGAATAATTGTGCTCCCATTCTAGTGTGCTCCGTCTGTTGGTACGCATGCGTGGAACGGCGCTCGTTCACTGAAGTCTGTGAAGTTTAGCGGAGACTCGCTTAAGCATAAGGCTTGTCCACTCCTGACAGCAAAATGTATATATTTGCAAAACTTTCTAACATTTACAGATGGTGAATATAACTGTGAAATGTGGTGTTTTCCTTAGTGCATAACTTAAATCTCAAATGCATTAAGCAGCACAAGTCTGTCAGAAAGCGGCAAGCTGCTTTAAACTATACGTGTTAAATATATCTTATAAGTTATTTTGAAGCCTTTAATATAAAGCATATCTCATGTTTAGGACAAATTTAATTATGCACTTCCCCCGCAATAGCTCACACACTGTGCCCTCCACTATTTTTCATATGCGCTCTGAACTACTGTATATTGATATAAACGATATTGCCTCATCCAATAACGTTTATAAAATATACATTGATATATTGTACAAACTCAATATACTGCCCAGCCCTAATAGAGGTGCTGCAATAATTTGCAGTATGTAAAATATAACATACTTTTTTGAACATTAAAGCATGTTAACCTATTCTAGTACACCCAATAAACAAAATGACCTTTTTTTCAAGTCAGCATAAAATGAAAATTCACCCCATTCATCTATTTACAAAATGCATGATAGATCTTATTGTGAGCGATTAATCCATATTTATGTTTTAATTTCTAATAATTGAAATCATTTGACCTCATTTAATCAATGTTTAATTAAAATGTTCTAACTGGACCTTCCTGTAAAAACGTCAGGCTTCTCTATAGTGACGTACGTAGGACTTTTCCAATCATTTAGTCTGGTTAAACTTTGCCCCTGCAAACTCACATTAATCTGCCTCCACTTTTGAGCCACATCTCAACATCCAATCAAGTCTGCCTTGCTTTTTTTCCCTTTTTCAACAAACTGTTAAGGTGATGATACACAGGGCAACTTTTTGAGCAATGTTGCCAGGCAATATTGCCGAGCGATGTTGCTTGGGCACCTTTCCATTGAGAATGGGCAACAAATTTCTATCTGGATACTTTAGATCGGTCGTGGGCCCTGTGTCTCACCTGGTTGCCCATTGATGACAACATTGCCCATCAACATTGCTCAAAAAGTTGCCCTGTGTATCATCACCTTTACACTCGGATGTACATCACAATACCAGAGAGACAGGGAATAAAATTTAGTTGTGAACTGATTAAAAATCACTTATGAAATCTTAAAAAAAAAAAATTACACAGAAATAATAGAATGTTAAAAATTTGCATTTTCGTGTGTCCAGTCATTTTGGATAAAAAATAAGATCTATCCAACAGAGACTGTAGCTTTGTGCAAACCTTCTTTGTAGCCATTTTTAGCTTGGGGGGGGGGGGGGGGTTGATAACAAGCACCTTTTTAAGCTTGTGTTGTCAATAAACCCTTTTAAGGCTTAAAGTGTTTACTAGTGCATTATGCCTTTTTAAACAGCTATGAAGTTGCTCCACGGTCAGACAGTGAAGAGAGTGGCTCGGAATTTGAAGAGGAGGTGAGTGTCCTCTTATTTCTGCTCATTAAGCATTGCCAGACCTTGGTGTGGAGTGAGTCATACATAAGTACTCAAACTCACACTCACATTATTATCCTTTTCTCTGCATTCATAAAGCATCTCCCATAAGCCTTTTCAGTATCCGCCTTAGTAGCCTATATCTTTTCTGAATATGGTAACTTAACTATATTGTGTAACTTAAACAATCACAGTGCATTAAATGAGCATAATCCGCTAATACTCCTTTTTAGGATGATGAAGAGGTGGTCTCCAGAGCCGAATCCGAAGAAAAGAAAGTCATCGATCCCAACAGTGATGAAGTATCTGAAACAGCAGCCAAGCACATCATAGAGTATGTTGCCTATTCTCACTTCATAGCAAAAAATGCCTTGTTGAGCTGGAGTGCAAGAAAAATAGGACAGCAAGACACGGGTGTTGATAGATCCTGCCTCAGCGGGTATATAATGTACAGTGGGGTTCAAAAGTTTCTATTTTGCAATTGTCTAATTTTATACACTTTTTTTAATTTCAAATTCTATGATCAGTTTAACGATTTAAGCGAAAAGTGGAATTTAAATGGACGGTTCAGCCAAAAAGGAAAATTCTGTCATTGTTTACTCACCCTCAAGTTGAGGGTGACCAAACCAAACCTATATGAATTTCTTTCTTCTGTTGAACACAAAAGAAGACATTTCGAAGAAGAGTCACATGTTCAATGTCTCAAATGAAATAATTTGATTAGTGACAAAACAACAGAATTGTAAATATATTGTCTCGGGAACTGCTGATCTCCTGGGATTTTCACACACAACAATAGCCCCTTTCACACAGTCCTGTCTAATACGTTATCTGTGTGTACACTGCATTTTTAAAAATGGCGGGTGCTGGTGTTTCGCATGTGTTCGGCCAATCACACTTACGTCACTGGTAATTCCTATTGTGCTGGGTTAGACCCTACTCTGAAGTAGAGGTTGCATAGACTAGTCGACTTTAATGCTCTGCCATGACGCTTTAAGCTGGACGTTGACTAGTCGCTAATCATGGCCTATAGGGGGCACAACAGGATAAGACATTTTTAAAATCCATTTTTACGCTTCATTTCCAAACAGTTAAAATGACAAATAAATGCATACTCTACACATCACATGCAGATCGCGCGCACAGAATCATTCAGAAACACATAAATGTATTGTCAACACTGTTCTTTGATTTTTCAATGAAATAGCTTAGAAACATTGTAGCATATATTTCTTAGTAACTAAAGCCCACAGCTTCACTATTAGTAGAGAGACGCTGTCAAGTAGAATGCATTCACACGCAATCGCTCTCTCACTAATGCATTCATATCTTTACTGTGCTACTTTATTTGTATCTGATTTAGAACCAGCAGAAATGTGTGAGGACAAATGTGTGAGAGAAATATAACTGATAAAAATAAGCTGTTATGTAGCAGCAATAGCCTTGTGGGCAGTGCTGTCGTATGCCATAGATGTGCACAAGGCAACCTGTGTTCGAGTCTCAGCTCGAGGTTGAGGCTTATTTGTTCATTAATGAAGTCATCAGCGAATAGCCGACTCGACTTTCATCACATAAATGTTGACTTTAAAAAATCTGAAGTCATTCAACCCCTACTCTAAAGTATGAGCTAATTTAGTTCCCCCAAAAGGCGTTCCTCGTTCTTGCAGTGCGAACACCCCAAAATGCGGGTACTTTACGCCATTAGTTCTAGGAACTATGAAAAGGTTCCTCCGGTGTGAAAGCCCCTAATCCCTAGAGTTTCCAGAGAGTGCTGTGAAATCTAAAAAGCAACCAGTGAGCAGAGTTTCTGTGGGTGAAAAATCCTTGTCAATGAGAGAGTTCGGAGGAGAATGGGCAAACTGGTTTAGGCTGACAGGAAGACGAAGTAACTGAAAAAAGAACACACACACATTACAACAGTGCTGTGCAGGAGAGATTGTCTGAATGCACAACACGTTCAACCTTGAACTGGATGGGCTTAAGCAACAGAAGAGCACAACAAGTTTAAAAATATAAATCCATAGATGCGTTCTGCCTTGTGTCTGTGGATCATGCTGATGGTGTTAGGAAATACAAAGCATTGTATGAATGGAACAGTCTACTTGCATAGTTAGTAGTCAGCAGAGCATCTGATGCATTTTCTGCTATATTTCTTTAGTGTTTTCTGTAGAGCCCTTTGTGAAGACACAAGGCATGTATCATTTCAAACGTAGGTTAAATGTAGATGTGTCCGCCAGTTTTCAACACAATCCCCTTTGTTGGAGTGGCAGATCATGTCAACATGGACCAGAATCTCTATAGATTGTTTCCAGCACCTTGTTGAATCCTTGCTGTGAAGAATTTCATTCTATCTGTTTACATTTATGGATTTGGCAGACGCTGAATATTCAGTTACATTTGATTCTATATGTTTTATCAGTACATGTGTCATCTGTGAATTGACCTTTGCGTTAATAGCACCATGCTGACCAGTGGG
Source organism: Rhinogobio ventralis (assembly GCA_039654625.1). Lineage (NCBI taxonomy): Eukaryota > Metazoa > Chordata > Actinopteri > Cypriniformes > Gobionidae > Rhinogobio > Rhinogobio ventralis. Next base: position 29,602,545 of record CM077194.1, read on the forward strand.
TAATTAATTAAATGACCGAAGGCTGTATATAGAGCATATTGCATATTTATTTTAAAGTGTTATGCATCCAGTTTTTGTTTATTTATTCTACATAGCAGACAAACAAAACTTTTAGTGAAAGGTGCAGTTTTACTGAGCTTGTATATGATGTTGCAAGTGACCTAATGACCTGTTCTGTTTGAACCTAATATTTAAAACAATAAAAAATAAACAGCTAAATGGTATCATAATTGAAAAATAAATATTGGGTAACATGGAAGGGAATAAATGGCTGGTACATATTTTTTAATTCAACTGCCATTGGCAGGTGTGATAAAACAGTATGTTAAAGGATTAGTTCACCCAAAAATGGTTATTAATGAGTCACCCTTATGTCATTCTCATGTCATAAGAAAAGTGTTTTTGAAGAGATGCAATCGCATCATATGATGAACAGATTTAATTTAGGTGTTTATTCATATATTTACATTTACATTTATGCATTTAGCAGACGCTTTTATCCAAAGCGACTTACAACTGAGGAGTACAGGAAGCGATCCGTTATGAAGAGGCGTATAAACGCAAGAAGTGCCTTAAATACTACGTTTCGGGCATTGCTCAAGAGTAGCCTACGCTAGAATAGGGAGGGTGTAGAGAAAGATAGAGGAAAAAAGAAGTAGATTTTTTTTTTTTTTTTTTTTTTAATGATGAGATTAAGTGCTCGCGGAAGAGATGGGTTTTTAGCTGTTTTTTGAATGATGTTAGTGATTCTGCCATCCGGATGGAGGTGGGAAGATCGTTCCACCAGCTAGGAACAGTGAATGAAAAAGTTCTGGAGAGGGATTTCATGCCTCTCTGGGATGGTAACACCAGCCGCCGCTCTTTAGCTGAGCGGAGGCTTCTGGTAGGGGTGTAGACTCGTAGGATCGAGTGGAAGTATGCAGGTGCTGAGCTTGTGATGGATCCATAAGCAAACGTCAAAGCCTTGAACTTAATGCGGGCAGCGAGTGGTAGCCAGTGCAGAGAGATGAAGAGAGGTGTGACATGGGCCCTTTTGGGCTCGTTGAAGACAAGACGTGCCGCTGCGTTCTGAATCATTTGAAGTGTTTTGATTGCACACGATGGAAGTCCAGCCAGAAGCGCATTGCAGTAGTCAAGCCTAGAAATGACCAGGGCTTGGACAAGAAGCTGTGTTGCATGCTCTGTGAGGAACGGTCTGATCTTTCTGATGTTGTGCAACGCAAACCTGCATGACCGAGCTGTCTTTGAAATGTGGTCTGTGAAGGACAGCTGGTCATCAAAGATTACTCCGAGATTTCTGACCGACTCTGAAGGGGTAATCAAAGATGAACCTAGCTCGATGGTGAAATTGTGTTGTAGAGTTGGGTTAGCAGGGAAGACGAGAAGCTCAGTCTTTGCCAGGTTGAGCTGCAGGTGATGTTGTTTCATCCATGACGAGATGTCTGCTAGACAGCATGAGATTCGTGCAGCTACTGTGGGATCATCTGGTTGAAATGAGAGGTAGAGCTGTGTGTCATCAGCATAGCAATGGTATGAGAAGCCATGTGCCTGTATGATGGGTCCCAGTGATGTAGTGTAAATGGAGAAGAGGAGAGGTCCAAGCACTGAGCCCTGAGGAACCCCCGTGGTTAGTTGATGTGCTTTGGATACCTCCCCTCTCCAGGCAACCTTGAAAGACCTACCTGTGAGATAGGACTCAAACCAGTGGAGTGGAATCCCTGTGATGCCCAGTGATGAGAGGGTGGATAGAAGAATCTGATGATTCACAGTGTCAAACGCAGCAGATAGATCGAGGAGGATGAGGACTGATGATTTGGAAGCAGCTTTTGCAATCCGCAGGGCTTCATTGACTGACAGTAATGCAGTCTCTGTTGAGTGGCCCTTTTTGAAACCTGATGGGTTTACGTCCAGCTGATTAAAAACTCGTTCAAGTGTTTTCGCTATGTATGGTAGGAGAGAAACAGGTGTGTAGTTATCTACAAGTGATGTGTTGAGTGTGGGTTTTTTAAGCAGTGGAGTTACCCGAGCCTGCTTGAATGTGGTAGGGAAGATACCGGTGCAGAGAGATGTATTGATGATGTGTGTGAGTGCTGGTAGGAGTGTAGGAGAGATGGCTTGTAGGAGGTGTGAGAGGATGGGATCTAGGGGGCAAGTAGTAGGATGGCTGGAGAGGAGAAGTTTAGATACTTCTGTCTCAGTGAGTGTAGAGAAGGAGGAGAGAAGATGTTTGTCTGTGGATGTGGCTGATCTAAGATCCTGTGTGTGTGAAGTTGAGAACTGACTACTGATGATTGTTGTTTTATCAGTAAAGAAATGGGCAAAAACGTCGGCAGATAAAGAGGTGGTGGGAGGTGGTGGAGGGGGACAGAGGAGAGAGTTGAATGTTCTGAAAAGTGTGCGTGTGTTTGAGGTGCTGTTGATTTTGTTGCGGAAAAATTAGGATTTAGCTGCATGGACATCATCTGAGAAGGATGAGAGCAGAGATTGGTACTTACCCAGGTCAGATGGGTCGTTTGATTTTCGCCATTTTCTCTCTGCTGCCCTGAGTTTGGTCCGGTGTTCGCGAAGAACATCAGATAACCAAGGGTTAGAGGGAGTAGGGCATGCTGGCCTGTCTGTTGCAGTGTTGACATCCATAGATGAGAATTGTGTGGGTGAGGGAAGGGAGGATGACACAGCAGAGGAGAGATGAGAGGGAGAAAGAGAGCGCAGGTTTCGTCTAAAAGTAACGGGTAGAGGGACTGGAGGTGCACGAGTAGTAAGTTGTAGATTAAATGTGATGAAGTAATGATCTGAGGTGTGTAAAGGTTTCACCAAAATGTTGTCCGTATTGCAGTTGTCTGTGTAGATGAGGTCAAGTTGGTTGCCAGATTTGTGGGTGTGTGCAGTGATGAGGCGTTTGAGATCAATTGAGGCTAGGAGGGAGTGGAAATCTGTAGCATAAGGTTTGTCCAGGTGAATGTTGAAATCGCCAAGGATTACAAGTGGGCTGCCATCCTCTGGGAAAGAGGACAGCAGCACATCCAGTTCCTCAACAAAGGTGGCCAATTGACCTGGGGGGCGGTAAATGACTACAAGATGGATTTTAATTGGAGTTGTAACTGTAATAGCATGGTATTCAAATGCGTTGTTATTGCATAGAGAGGTGTGGGTTGCGTATTTCCAATTGTTAGTAATGAGAAGACCTGTGCCTCCACCCCTCCCAGTGTGGCGAGGGGTGTGGGAGAAGGAGAAGTTGTTAGAGAGAGCAACAGTGGTTGCTTCTGGACGGATCCAGGTCTCAGTTAAGGCCAAGATATTGAGAGTGGAATGAGTGGCTAAGGCTGGAATGAAGTCAGCTTTGTTGACAGCTGACTGACAATTCCATAGACCCACAGAGAAAGAGGGAGGGGTATTAGCGGAGGAGGGAATAGGGCGTAGATTAGAAGCGTTGCGCTGCCTTCTGTGTGTAGTAGTGGTGCGTGTTTGTGAGATAACAGGAATGTACTGAAAGCACATGGTTAGAGAGAGGAAGGAAGGTGAAAGAGGACAGGAAAAGGAGATACGTAAGTGCCTTACCAGTGTCCTTACTCAGTGGAGTCGCACGCAGGTAGAGTCGAATGTCTTTACCCGAGTCGGTCTTCACACGAGGAGGCTGAACACTTCCGCTGACGCTTCTGCGACAGCGCTCACACTCTATTAAATAGATGCTTATCACTACTTGACTGAGAACAGCTGTGGACGCTTTTATAATTAGCACAAAGAATCAAGGCAAAAGCCTGTCAATGGCTCCAATCAAAACAAAACTATGACTCACTACCAGTGCTAAAAGCCAGCAATAACAATTGAGTGCAGCACAACACGGCCGTTTCTTTAAACAGCCGTGGTTATAAATCAAATACAAGTTGCTAACACAGTAAAATTATGAGTAGATAAATAAATATATAACCATTGATCGACACGCATTCATAGAGCACATCAAATATGGTAAACAGAAGCTCAACTGTGAACTTGAGAACCAATGATTTTTGATTCGTGAACGTTTTCTTTGCTTGCAATTTCAATGGATGGAAAACTATGATGAGAGAATATTAAAAATATCTTAATTTGTGTTTCAAAATGAACGAAAGTCTTATGGGTTTGGAACAAAATGAGGATGAGTAAAATGATAACATAATTTTTCTTTTTGGGTGAACTATCCTTTTAATGTTGGATCCTGTGTTGCAGGTCTGCTAAGCAGGATGTGGATGACGAGTACAGTGTTCAGGCGGGAGAGACCAGCTCCCAGTCTTACTATGGAGTGGCCCATGCAGTCATAGAGAGGGTGGACAAACAGTCCACCCTTCTGATCAACGGGACCCTCAAACATTACCAGGTAAAGCAACAAATAAACCAAACTTTAAATAGTGTCATATTTTTTTTCCCCTATATGACTAAATAATCCAGTACACATATCTCCAAAACCAGCACAAATCATAAGATCTGCCCTTACCTTCAAGTTCAGGAGCGCTGCCCACCGGTTAGAAATATCTGGGATATCCGTACCTAGCTCAATCAAGGTCCAGACCTCTATGAAGCACGATGGAGTTTAATATCCAGGTTCAGATAATAGTTATTTTAAGAAATAATCACACTAAGACTTTAAGTGAGGTAGAAAAATCCTTACCCCATTCAAGGCTTTGGTTTACTTAGCAAAGTTTCAGCATAAAAATTACAACATAAAAATGTGTAGTCTTCACCACGGGTTCGGCCTCGAACACGGATCCTGCACTTCAAAGTGAATATAGAAATTCATTTATACACAATTGTTAATTCCAGGTGAATATAGTCGATTTTCCGATGTACACAGACTATCAACTTTATTCACCAACTTGTTCATTTCCCCATCAAACTTTTCTTGAACCATCATCATTTTAATCATTTTTGATAACACTTTGTGAAATCTCTCAATCTTTCTTAGCAATCTCATCATTCGTTTTCCCCTCTGTAGAAGGGTCTCCTGACCCTGGTTCAGACTCAATCCCCTTCTTTTTCCGAATCCTCTTCTTTTCTTTACGGATTTCTTTCTTGGACCTTTTGTCGTGCTGCTTCTGGAAGGCTTGAACATACAAGTCACTCATATCAACTATAATTTCTGACATGGATTTATTATGAGAAGTCACAATATCATTTGGGTCATTTGACACTTCAATAGACACCTCCACAGATGCATTATTCTCGGAATCCATCTTTCTTTGAAGAGAGCTGTGTAGGTTTAAATAATATTTCAAGGGATTATACTCTAGGAATGGAAGAGGCTGCAGGAAGAAATCACACAGAGAGGAAATATCAAAAATTGAGTAGCTTCTATTAAATTTGTTATTCCCTTTGGGCTGTAATGGATTTCAAAAGGAGAAAACAGACATCCTATCTCCTGTTTGACCTTTAAAGAACTAAGTGAGCACTAGGATTCATGCTTTAATGCCACACGGCAGCTGTGAAAAACCCGTTGGATCTATTGTGCTATGTTCTGGTATTTGTGTGTCATGTGTCCGCTCGATTGTCTGTTTGTGATGCTTTTCAGATATTACAGCGAAACAATGCAAATCTTTTTGTTCAGATCCAGGGTCTGGAATGGATGGTTTCTCTGTACAACAACAACCTGAATGGTATTCTGGCTGATGAGATGGGTCTGGGGAAGACCATTCAAACTATCGCACTTATCACCTATCTGATGGAAAACAAGAGGCTCAACGGGCCGTACCTCATCATCGTACCGCTCTCGTAAGTCCACCAAGCAAGCTGTAAGAGGTGTAATGAGGTGAGCTGTTTAAGAGGATTTGAGGTGTAATGGCTTCAATAAGTAGCTAAACACTGTTACACACAGTTCAGTTGACCTCTAATGACTGAAAACATCTGTGATAGCGATTTAATAATCGATAATGAAAATCATCGATAACGATTCTCATTAATCGATTAGTCGGGTCTGCTCTCTGTACGCAAAGCTTCCACCAGTCGTGCCAAATTATAGCATTGAATAATGCATTTTTATGGACAAAATGTGAATCTAGAAATAGTGGAGTGGAAACAGAGTGAGCTGATGCAGGAAAGGTACATGATCCAAGTGCCCAGAACATGAGAACTGTTTATTTTAAGCTTCAAGCGAATGTATTAGTGTTTAACTGACCCTGTCATGTGCTTTGATAGATGCGTCTGCGTCCTCAGCGCAAAACGTTAATTTTACAGGTTATATCCACTGATCTATATAGAGAACAGTAGTTATATCTGTCATATATCCTCATCTGTAAATGCTACTAATTCACGCGAGTATTTCCATTTTGCATGAAAGCGCTTCCTGACAGTCTGTGTTAAACTTCAAACTTCATTGAACAAGCGCCGGTGCGGTGGACGTGCGCATGCGCGTCAAACAGACAGAACGCAGTCGAGTCTATGGTCGAGAGGGAGACAATTAATATTCAGCGCAAAAACATTCATTTAGCTGAAATATCTGCTGTTGGATGCTAAATTTAGGTTAGTTAAAAGTCAACATGTAATTCAAGTATTTTATGAGAGTAGTGACTGTAAAGAGATAACAGCATGCAATTGAACGTTGACGTTTCTTATAGTTTATTTACAGGATAAAGAAATGACAGTAACAGGTAGCCTACTGTCTGTGTGTTTTTGTGTGTGTGTGTGTGTGTGTGTGTGTGTGTGTGTGTGTGTGTGTTCCTGCAGAACATTCCTCTTATCTGGTAACACTGAATTTGTGTTTTTGTTTTTCTTTAATATCTTCTTTAATATATTTTAATGTAGGGATTTAAACTCCTTTTGCATAGTAACTTTTTTTTTGCACATAATGTAGGCTATAGCACAGATATACACTTAACGGAAATTAAGCATGGTTCTATTAGATAGTAAATCCATGTTTTTGCCGTATTGATTACCATTTGTATAACCACACAAATACCATAAAGTTAAACTATGGATTTGAAGCAAAACTATGGTTAATTTGTGGTTAACATTGAATAACTACAATAACCCTGTTATTTATTTATTAATATTATTATTATTATTGTTTGTTTTGTTCATTGTAAAACCATGGTTAATTTTTGTAATGGTAGATATATTCACTATATATGTTTTCATAGCACTCAGCTGACAAGTTTGTTTGAAGGACAGCATTGGGCAGGATGTGGAATAGTGTGTTTTGTCAGTAAAAAAAAGAGGCCCTTTTATCCGATTAATCGATTAAATAATCGATTGTCAAAATAATCATTAGTTGCAGCCCTAATGGCAGCGCTACAGGTCACTGAATAGTTGTCATATTGATCATGCATGGTTAGCTGGAGATCGAATTAAATGGATTCTCTGACGGTACAACATCTTGTTACATTATTTGTGCAGTTTGTCTTATTTTCTCGATAACATCCATTTAGGCTGTTTTATATCCTTACCCCACTGATGTCACAGAGACTTCCTTTCTACAAAAGCAAATAGGATATGGTGAAAATGTTTTAGCTTAAGATATTTTGATTGATTTGTGCAATGGCCAGAAATGTCCACAAACAGCTTTACCTCACAACCATCATTAACTCTGCTCCACGATCACACCACCACATCATTTAGAGAAATGACTTCATTTAGAGGTAAAGCATTTATTCATTAAATTCTTCTAGTATAAAAAAAATTACTATATTGATTTTTGTTCCCCTTTTTCATAGGACTTTGTCCAACTGGGTTTATGAACTGGACAAGTGGGCACCAAGTATTGTGAAAATTGCCTACAAGGTAGTCATTGATTTTTATTATCAGTATATATTGTTACTGTGGACAATTTTATGGTGTAATATAGCATAAAGGTAATAAAATCAGGTAATTAGATTTCTGTTTTAATTCGTCAAAGGGCACACCATCAATGCGGAGGTCTTTTGTGCCACAGCTCCGCAGTGGGAAGTTTAATGTCCTTATAACCACCTACGAGTACATCATTAAAGACAAGCACATTCTCGCCAAGGTAAAGGCCATGCATTTACATTTATGCATTCACAGACACTTTCATCTAAAGTGAATTCTAAATATAAGCTTCCATTCAAAAGTTTAGGGTCTGTATTGATTTTTTTATTTGAATATATTTTAAAATGTAATTTATTCCTGTGGTCGCAAAGCTGAATTATTAGCAGCCATTACTTCAGTCTTCAGTGTCACGTGATCCTTCAGAAATCATTAATATGCTGATTAGCTGGGTCTGAATTCTTTGAATAGAAAGTTCAAAAGAACAGCATTTGTTTAAAATAGAACAGTACATAAGTCTTCACTGTCCCTTTTGTTCAATTTAATGCATCCATGCTAAAAGTATGCTTTAAAAAAAAAAAATTGTAAACCTTACTGTCCCCAAACTTTTGAACGATAGTGTACTTTTAATCAGTTCCTACATTCCCTGGGACTCGAGGAGTAGCAAATAAGGACACATGGTCTTGGAGTTGCACATGATGTAGAAAAATCAGTGTCTTAATGCACTAATTGTCGATTCCTTCCCAACCCCCAGATTCGCTGGAAGTATATGATTGTGGACGAAGGCCACCGCATGAAGAACCATCACTGCAAGCTCACGCAGGTGTTGAACACCCACTACGTCGCTCCCAGAAGGCTGTTGCTCACTGGAACCCCTCTGCAGAACAAATTACCTGAGCTTTGGGCCCTGCTCAACTTCCTGTTGCCCACCATCTTCAAAAGCTGCAGCACCTTTGAGCAGTGGTTCAATGCTCCATTTGCAATGACAGGAGAGAGGGTAGACTGTTATATTTCACTCTTATAGATTTACCTTCCTGTTGTACACACCACACTGTAGCTTAATGAGGTTTCTCTCTGTTGCGGATTGCGCTGATTTAGGTGGATCTAAATGAAGAGGAGACCATCCTCATCATTCGCCGTTTGCATAAGGTATTACGTCCCTTCCTTCTGCGCAGACTAAAGAAAGAAGTGGAGTCTCAGTTACCTGAGAAGGTAAGGATCCATTCTGTCACACTTTTTTAAAACAGTTTCTAATGACTGTGGAGATGAAAGTGAAAAATTAGATATGCATTTCCTGAAGGAGATACCAAGCAAAACAATAGTATTAAAGTTTTATGCAGGTTCAGGTTTTAGACTTTGGTTCTTCAAAAATGAAATGCTGCTAAAGAGCATTCAGCATGTGTCTTGCCAGGTCGACCGCACACAGAAGTCAAAGCAGCCACAAATGGTTTGATATATGAACTGAAGACAATACCAGTCACAATTCAATTTAGTTACATTTTTCTATACATCTTTTTTATAAAAATAAATATTACAGCATTCTTTAAAAATATATTTTATTCATTTTCAACAACAACAAAAAATGCATTGTATTTTGCTTTGCATTTGTATTTTTCTTCAAAACTAAGTTTTAATGACATCTGTATGTCATGCGGTTCAGGTTATATTGATGCATTGGGTTGTAATTTGTCACAGGTGGAGTATGTCATTAAATGTGACATGTCAGCCATCCAGAAGGTTCTGTACAGGCACATGCAGGGCAAAGGTATCCTGCTCACTGACGGCTCAGAGAAAGACAAGAAGGTAAAGAGAGAGGCTCTATGGTAACTTACTGTTACACTGCCGTGTGGATTAAAGCATATGTTCATGGGGTTTTAACTTGATGTTTTTCATCCACAGGGTAAAGGAGGAGCCAAGACTTTAATGAACACCATCATGCAGCTGAAGAAGATCTGTAACCATCCCTACATGTTTCAGCACATTGAGGTATCGCCATATGTCTCAGTCATGGTTATCAGTGTTAACTTAAACATATTAAGAACATTTCTGTTAATTTAAATAAAGCTGAAATAAATTATGAATATTAGTTGAAAAACTAAATAAAAATGAGAAATGTTGCTTTGGCAATGAACTGAAATAAGTTCTAAAATTATTAACTGGAAATAAATAAAAACTAACTTACACTAAAACAGAAATAAAAATAAATTAAACTTAAACAGCAATCTAAAAAAAAAGCACAACTGAATGACTAAAAATAATATAAAAAAAAAAGCTAATTTAAAATATTAATAAAACTATAATCAATCTAAAACTAAAACTAAAATAGCACTGGTCTCAGTACACTGAAGTGTGCATCAGGACAGGTCGTTCACACCTTAGATTTGAAAAAGACTCGAAAGGGACAAGAAATGGGCATATAAAACTGTGGAAAAGTGGGGGTCTAGAGGATGGGAAGAGGGGAGACAACAACCAATAAAACAGACCTATAACACACTCATTACACAGACAAATAAATATAAAAATATGAGCGGAGAAAAACAAACAAACAACAGAGTTGGCGACATATTTATGTATTTTAAAAATATAACCCTATGACAACAAAAATCTTATCATTAGAGACTACTAACAACTATCATGAACAAATCAAATATGTTTTGATAAATTATTCTTAGAACTATAAACAAATCAGTATTATAACTTTTCAGAGCTATTGGTCCGAAAAAGGAAGGAAGAACATTTAAAGGGGTGATGAATTGAGAAATAAACTTTCCCTTGAGCTTTTGATATATAAAAGGTCATGGTAATATAAGAATATCCTGTAAGTTTCAGAGCTAAAAAACTTCCTTGTTAGTCAAAGAAAAGCTTTTATAGACACCAGGCCCAGCAAACGACAGGTTTTTCAAAGTGGGGATCTATGACATCAAAGGGAGGCAAGCACCGCCTCAGCAGAAGAATATCAACGCCTACTTCATCACTGCCTGTTTAGCCCCGCCCACCGATTTGCGCATGTAACATAGGCCTAGTAAACCATCGAGCTACAAAGCAATAAACATGCCGTTGAGGATTACAAAATATTGTGCAGTGACTGGGTTCAACAGTAATGCAACATGTAAGTAACATTCTAATGCCTGATCTGAAATGTGATGATTCATGTAGTCAGATGTTCTTTGTCTGTGTCAGTAAATCAGACCAGTGACTAAACATCAACTTGCATTGTTTCTTATAGTAGGATGAAAATAATCTGTTATTTAACAGTGATTCAATTCTATAAAGAAAGCTATCAAAGAAAGCTCCCTTTGCAATCATTTGAGCAGCACGCGCTGAACCTGTCAATCAAACAGAGAGTTTATCAGTGACGCGTTTATCAGCGAATCTCTTAACTATATCACTTTTGCACTGTTAGTGAAGATGAAAGCATTCGTTAGTGTACAGAAACTGAGTTGCAATGACGAGATCGCTGCTTTCATGCGCTCAGCAATGATCATCGGCTACAGTGATCATCACTGCAACCTTTCATGCCACAATCTTAATATAATGCCATAGATCTAAATGTAATGCAACACTTTTCACGATTAGTTAACCATGAGAGCTGTAATTGTAAAAACGAGCGAAAAGAGGGAGTAATACTATTTCAAATGCAAAGACGTTACCCAATCACAGCAGTGGGTGTTTACACTGAAGTCTCCCAGCGGACACGCCCCTTAAAACTGAGCGTTCAGAGCAGAAGGCTAAAACCAGGGTAGGAAAAATGCCTTTTATTTATAAACTATGAAAATTTTTTATGTAAAAAACATTCTAACATTACAAGTGCACCCCAGGAAACATCATAAAACAATAAAAAAACGCAGTTCATGACCCCTTTAAAATGTCTAATTTATTACATTTAGGAGCACTACAATCTGTGAACAAATCAGTTTAACAGAGAAAAAATAAAGTTATTTTTTGTCCAATACTTTGAATTCTTGGTCTACATCGTTGTCTTCTGTGTATCAGAATAATTCATCATGTCATTGCATTCATCATCAGACATACTGCTGTATCAGTGTCCTTATTTGCACATATATATTTCATTTGAAGAAGACATGATGGAATATGTGCGCATAAACGGTGCCGGTTCATGTTTGGAGCACTAGAGTGTATGAAATATGTCCATACACGCTTGCTCTGGTCCGGATTTGAGCTGTGATCTGCCACTCTTATTAAGTTCAGCGCAGAAACCACTCTCGTGCGCGTTGTTACATATTAAATATTGTTAGTCATATTTTCCATGTGTTGGTAATCAAACTCCAGCTCTGACCACATCATGGGGAAAATGCAAAAACACTTTTGTGTTATTGTTTTGAGGAAACTTACAAATACATATGTGTCTGAAGGACAGCAACACAGAGCAGAACAGGCAGAGGTGAACAAACTGTGCTGAAATGGTCTTTCGTGACATTTGACTTCTCCTCTGTAATGTGATTTCATGCATAATACACAGTGCAGTGACTGGGTTAAAAGAGAAAAGCTCAGAAACTGATAACGTAGATGCATACTCTCCAGGCACTACAGCTGTTTTTATCTTCTGGAATGAAAGTCAATTGGGTCTAAAAACAAAACATTGGACCCATATTGACTTTTAATGTATGGATGGATATAAAGTATCTTCTAGACCTAAAACGTCTTCATACCTATGGAATTAGACCTTAAAACTTCTGTCAACAATCAAAATGAAGCATTCTACAGTTTCATGGTATTTTTCTACTTGTATGGCATCAGCTGTACTGAAAGTGTCTATTTTGTACTTTTTTTGTAGGAATCCTTTGCTGAACACTTGGGATATCCTAATGGCATTATCAACGGGTGAGTACGGATCAAATCGACCGTTACCATGAATTGTTCATTCATAAAATATGGATCACTAAACACATCGCAGAGCCCCTGCAGTACATGACATTTTAGACATGCTATTTTGTTGTCCTAGCCCTGACTTGTACCGTGCCTCTGGCAAGTTTGAGTTACTGGACCGCATCCTGCCCAAGCTGAAGGCCACCAATCACAGAGTGCTTCTGTTCTGTCAGATGACCTCCCTCATGACCATCATGGAGGATTATTTTGCATACCGTAACTTCCTCTATTTGCGCCTGGATGGTCAGTAATAGTGCAATTCTCCTTTAATGTTTTTCCTTTCCTTTAGGACCTCAATTCTGGGGATTTCCAATTGGTGGTTCACCACTTTTTTAATGAGTGTGATCACACAAATATACTGCCCTTTCTATTTCATTAACACATGTTTGTTTCTGGTTCTATCCTCTAGGAACTACAAAGTCTGAGGACCGGGCAACACTTTTAAAGAAATTCAACGAGGAAGGCTCCCAGTATTTTATCTTCCTGCTGAGCACCAGGGCAGGTGGTTTGGGCCTCAACTTGCAAGCTGCAGACACCGTTGTGATCTTTGACAGCGACTGGAACCCCCACCAGGTTTGTGTGATTCACTGCTGTGATTAGAAAAGAACTAGACAGTGGCATCCCTAGTTTTCAGCTCAGCAGTGATCTGTCATCTCTAAATCCAGCTTGAAAAACGTCTCATAGTATACGTGATTCAACTTGGTTGAGGTAGTTGTGGAATCCAGAAAAGGAATTGTAATTGTTTTGTATATAAAAGGAATTGCCTTTATTTTTCACAATTGCAACCTTTTTTACTATTTCTTGTAATTATGATTTTATATTTCACAGTGTGAATATTTTTTTTCATCAATATAGCCCAGTTTTCATTTTTAGGGGCCGTTTACACAACACCGTTTTCAACTAAAAATGGAAATCTTTTTATGCAGTTTGGCCCTTCATTTACACAACAACAGAGTTTTGGGGGCCTGAAAACACAGTCGTTTGCGAGGATCCGCACGAATGGTGATCGTTTTGACAATGTTGTCATCTGTACAAAGAAAAAACTATTTTAGTGCGTAGTTTTTAGTACATCATTGTCATGTAAACATATACTTACTCTGAAGTAGAAACAGGCTTCCATATTAGTTGAAATGTAACGTCTATTTTGATTAATTAGCATTACAATTTTAGGTTAAAAATTATAGGAATGTATAAGGGAAAAAAGTAAACTATGGTTCGAAAGTTTGGGGTCAGTAAGGTTTTATTTTATTTATATATATATGTATATATATATATATACTCTTATTTAACAAGGATGATTGCTGAAAATGTATCAAAAGCAGAGCCGATCCTCCCTGTACGCAAACTACGGAAGTTGCATAGGGCCCCCGAACCACCAGGGAACCCCCTTGCTCATCACTATATAAAATAAACATGACAGTAATTTAAAGGTGCTGTATGTAAGTTTTTGACTGTACTAAAGCGTATAAATACCATAATGTGTTTGCAGATATTTAGGAAACATGCTAAGTTCACATACTCGTTTCTCTGAAAAACAATGCTACAGCCAGTTATTTTACTTTGAAATGTGCGTTCCGTGTCTGTTTTTGTTTTGGTCTGTGCGACAACGCACGTTGCCAGTTTACCCAATAGTATTTCAACTCCGCAGGTTTCCAGTTGGCGGAAAACAGCGTAGTGTTGCCATGGAAGCCAGCAAACAAACTGGGTCAGAGATTGCAGATTCTACCTGACCTAAAAAGCATTGGCATCCATATAAAAATCAAAAAAAAAAAAGCACATGCTTTTTTCATGAAACACGGATCAATCAACTCATCATCTTACAGTGTGTAAGTCTCCTCACCTTCCAAATTTCAATCGCACTTGTTTCGAATTCTTCGTCTGAAGAATCTATTCTAATCCTGATTGGTGTTGCGTCATGACGTAGTAGATGACGGCGTACCCGGAAGGTACAGAGGGACAGAGCTTTTGCTCTTCAGCTAAGCACTCTGTGTTTTTGTGAGTCTTATTTGGTGTTGTCTGTCTTCTGTTCACAAGCATTTATGGCGAGCGAGCAGTTCAGACGATGTGTGCCTCCATGTCCCCGCTTCATTTCGGGCACGGACACACATCAGCTGTGTGTGCTTTGCCTTGGCGTGCAGCACGCTCGAGCAGCCCTGCGAGAAGCTGCCGCTCTGGGTATTGCATTCACGGCTGGCCGTGTTTGATGAGGCTGGCCAAGCTCGCGAGCCCCATGGTTCTGGGCCTGCATCTGTTGAGGCAGCACGCCGCCGAAGATCATTGGGCTCGCAAATGGACCTGACCACGGGGATTGGGACTGCTGAGGCATCTTCCCAATCCTCATCAGAGGGTTCAGATGTTGTCCCTCTTCGTGCGGAAGCCCGCGAAGCGGCTTCTTCCTGCGAGGTGGAGGACCCGATGCTTCAGCTATCTGGCTCTGAGGAGTCAGAAGTGCTGGGCATCGAGGTGGGTGTGGTGGAGCCTGAATCGCCACTCCACTCACCTGCTCAAGAGGAGCTGGTCGAGGTTTTGACCCGCGCTGCAGCCAAACTTAACAATTGATTGGCCACCAAGCAAGCTGGACGAACGTTTTTTCACATTTTTTTGTCAGGCTCAACCTCCACGCCGGGGTCTTCCATTTTTGGAAGATAGAAAGATTCCATATGGAAAAACCATATTCGGCCAGGCTTTCCAACCCCCCAGTACTTGACTTCTCTAACGTGCTGGGGGTGGCGGAAGCCGGTTATGGGACTCTGCCGCGGGTGGAAGAGGCTCTTGCGAGCTATCTTTCGCCCGAGGCCACTTCGTCCCTTAAGGCCCCGGCGCTGCCCACCAAGCCTTGCAGAGCCCTCGCTGGTGGGCAGGGCCTGTATGGCGGCTGGGCGGGCTGGTAGCTGCCTGCACACGATGGCTGTGTTGCAGGCCTACCAGGCCGACCTCCTCAAGGAGTTAGATGAAGGCGAGGGTCCCTCTCCGGAGGATATTACTGAATTAAGAAAGGCCACCGACTTGTCTCTCTGCCTGTTCCATTGGCCGCTCCATGGCTGGTTTGGTGTGTGTGGAGAGACACCTCTGGTTGAATCTGTCGGGGATGAAGGAGAGAGAGAAACACTTTCTCCTAGACTTCCCGATTTCACCTTCTGGCCTCTTCGGCGGCACTGTAAACACCGTCGTCGAGGTTTCAGGAGGTGAAAAAGCAGTCAACGGCCTTTCACCAATACCTCCCTCGCCGTCCTGACTCCTCGGGGAAAGCTGCCTCAAAAGGGCAGCCTCGGCCGTCAACCAGCTCCTCGCACCGTCAGGTGCAGAAGGAGAGCGTTGCTTCCCGCGCCCCTCCCGAGGGAGCCTGGCAAAGGAGGTGGCGTTCTCGCGGTAAGACTTCTGAGCCTAAGGTTGATCTGAGGTACGTCCTTCAGGCAAAGAAGGCTTCCGCCAAGCGGTCCTAGCTTCGGCCGGGCCGCCGAGAGCTGTCCCCCCCCCCGGGTCGGAGCTATCGAGGTGCTGTATTCCCGCCGTCCAGTACGCTTTGGGCCACACTGTTTTTCTGTGCATGCGCGCCGCTCCAGCAGCCTCTAAAAAGACCTGCGGCTGGGCAGCAAACGTGTCCGCACACCGAAAATCCTCCTCGACTACTCCCTGCCGGGCAGCTGCCTCAGGGGGTCGGGGATGAGGCTCGGTTGACACTCGAGGCCAGCCTCGAGGGCTGCAGTTCAGCTCCCCTCCCCCGAAATTCAGTGGGGTGGTTTGGACTGTGGTCGGCCCAGAGCAGGTGCGGGTTATGGATCAGGAAGTACATTCCCTGTTGGTAAAGGAGGCCATAGAACGTGTTCCTCCGGCAGACAGGGAATACGGGTTCTACAGACGGTACTTCATAGTTCCCAAGAAGGATGGGGGGTTGCGTCCAATAATAGATCTCAGACACTTGAATCGTTCTCTGAGGAGATTCAGGTTTAAGATGCTCACAATCCCAGCCATCGTGAAGCAGATCCAGTTCGAGGACTTGTTCGGCACGATAGATCTAAAGCATGCATATTTCCACATCTCCATCCTTCCATGTCACAGGAAGTTCCTGAGGTTTGCTTTCAGGGGCGAAGCATTCCAATATCGGGTACTTCCTTTCGGCCTAGCTCTTTCCCCTCACACCTTTACCAAGTGCATGGATGCAGCACTGGTTCCACTAAGACTCCAGGGCATCCGTGTACTCAATTATATCGACAACTGGCTCATACTAGCCGAGTCACGCGAGATGGCAGTTCAGCATCGAGATGTCGTTCTGGCCCATATCAGGTGCTTGGGGTTGAGACTCAACACGAAAAAGAGCGTGTTGATGCCCTCCCAGAGGACTAAGTTCCTGGGGGTCGTATGGGATTCCATGACGATGCGGGCACAAATGTCCCCCGCGCGCATGAAGTCCTTACTGGCGATGGTCTCCAAAGTGAAGGTAGGCTGCAGCCTCACTGTGAAGCAGTTCCAGAGACTGCTGGGGCTCATGGCAGCAGCGTCCAACGTGATACCTTTTGGCCTGCTACACATGAGACCCCTACATGGTGGCTGAGAGCCAAGGGGTTTTCCCCCGAGGGGAAATCCGTTCCATATGATCAGGGTAACGCGCAGATGCCTTCTTTCCTTTGTCATATGGAGGAAAACTTGGTTCATATCCCAAAGGCCAGTGCTGGGAGCATCATGTTGCCGGAAAACCGTTTCAACAGATGCCTCCCTCAATGATTGGGGCGCGGTCATGGACGGCCAATTTGCAAAAGGGTTGTGGGAGACCCCGCATTCCTCCTGGCACATCAACTGTCTGAAAATACTAGCGGTCTACAAAGCTCTGAGGAGCTTTTTCCCAGACCTCCGTGGCCAGCATGTCCTGATACGAACAGACAATACATCTGTGGTTTCGTATCTGAATCGTCAGGGGGGTCTAAGGTCACGCCCTCTATGCAGACTGGCACACCAGATCCTCCTGTGGTCCCAGGGGAAACTGTCATCTCTCAGAGCAATGTACGTCCCCGGGGACTAAAACCAGGGAGCAGACGTCCTCTCGAGGCAGGGGATGAGGCCTGGGGAGTGGCGAGGTGTGGTTCTCTCTCTGGCATCCAGCTCCACTGGGGCTGGATGCCATGACACAGATGTGGCCAAGGCTGCGTCTGTACGCATTTCCCCCGATCGCTTTGCTCCAGGGAGTCTTGGAGCGGGTCCGCCGAGAAGGGATCAGCCTACTACTAGTAGCACCCTGCTGGCTGACCCAGGTATGGTTCTCGGACATTGTAACACTGCTAGACGGCCTCCCGTAGCAGGTCTGCTGTCCCAGGCCGGGGGCACAATATTCCACCCCCGGCCAGCCCTGTGGAATCTCTGGGTCTGGACCCTGAGGGGGCGCAGTACCTAGAGGCTGGCCTGTCAGCAGGTGTTGTCGAGACCCTACTCAGCTCCAGGGCTCCTTCCACCAGGAAGCTGTACAGCCTGAAGTGGAATTATTTTCCACTTGGTATAGAGAATGTGAGGGGTGACCCAGTTAACTGCCCAGTGGCTTCAGTGCTGGAGTTCCTCAAAGATCGTTTCTCCACCGGGCTTACCCCGTACACACTTAAGGTGTACGTGGCTGCCATTGGGGCTTTCCACTTGCCTGTAGGTGATGGACCTTTGGGGAAGCACCATCTGGTTGTACGGTTCGTCCGTGGGGCTCGGAGGATGAGGCCTGCGACTTGCTCCAGAGTCCCAACCTGGGACCTGGCAGTGGTACTTGAAGGGCTGGCTGAGGCCCCCTTTGAGCTGCTGGAGTCAGCCGAGGCAAAGAACCTGACCCTGTAGGTGGCCTTTCTCCTTGCAGTTACCTCTCTGAGGAGAGTGGGGGATCTCCAGGCCTTGGTAATTACGCTGACTTGCCTGGAGTTTGCCTCTGGCGGAGTGAAGGCCGTCTTACATCCAAGACCAGGCTACGTGCCCAAGGTGCCATCTAATATGGCATGGTCAGTGGTTCTTCAGGCCTTCAACCCTTCACCTCCTGTGACGGCGGAAGAGGGGAGACTTCACCTGCTCTGCCCGTTCAGAGCCCTTAATATTTATTTGGAGAAGTCTTCACAGTGGAGGAAGTCAGACCAGTTGTTGGTGTGCTTTGGCTCACCCAAGAAAGGGCTGCCTGCTTCAAAACAGACAATCAGTAACTGGATTGTCCAGGCAATAGCCACAGCTTATCAGGTGCTCAATTTGCCTTCACCTATAGCCGTGACGGCTCATTCCCCCAGGGGCATGGCCTCCTCGGTGGCCCTCCTTTCTGGAGTTTCGCTTCAGGAGATTTGCGAGGCGGCCGGGTGGGCCACCCCGCACACCTTCTACAGTCTGCAACTCCCTGTGACGCCTGGCGCCAGAGTGCTCATGCCCTAAGTGTGCCTGGGTTCCAGCTTCACACTAGGGCGGGTGTGATTGCGGTGTGGCATAGTGGGTATATCGTTCCCAAAGTGTCGTCATCACGACGCAGTGCGAGTTCCCTCAAAGGGGAACGTCTCGGCTTACGACTGTAACCCTTGTTCCCCGAGAAAGGAATGAGACACTGCGTCTCGCTGCCACACATATCACGGTCAGAGCGCTTGCTTCATCGCAAAGCTAATGTGTTGTGCAAGCCGGCGTCCCTTTGTACCTTCTGGGTACGCCGTCATCTACTACGTCATGACGCAACACCAATCAGGATTGGAATAGATTTCATTCATTCTTTAGACGCGCTACGCTGAGGGCGTTCCCAAAGTGTCGTCATCACAACGCAGTGTCTCGTTCCCTTCTCGGGGAACAAGGGTTACTGTCGTAACCCGAGACGTTTTTTCTGACAGCTAAATGGTGTCGGAGCATTACTATTAAAAAAACATTTATTTAGCTGTTGCAAAAATTTGGTTTTAATTTTACTTAATTATTCTTACTGCCAATTTAACATGTTTTAACAGGTTTCCCTTACATATTTATATACTTTTTTCATAACTTGCGGTTTGTTTCCTTGAAGTTTTAATTCCATTAGCCTATAGAAAACTGGCAGTGCACCTAGTATATTGAAATCCATTGTAATTATTACAACGTACAATAAGTTTATGGAAATTTTGGGGTTTTAAGAATGCACTGACAGGGGCCCCTTCACAAAGTTTTGCTTAGGGCCACCAGAAGTGTAGGATCGGCACTGAACAAACGTGACTATAAAGAAATTTTTAATGTTACAAAATATTCATATTTCAAATAAATGCTGTTCTTCTGAACTGTATTCATCACAGCTTTTCCATCACAGGAATAAATTATGTTTTTTTTTAAAATATATTCAAATAGAAAACAGTTACTTTAAATTGCAATAATATTTCACAATATTATTGTTTTTACTGCATTTTTTGGTCAAATAAAATGGTCCTGTACAAATATTCCAAATAGGGATGCACGATATGAACATTTTGGCCGATACGATAATTCTTTATATTTGAAAGCCGATGACTGATGTATTGGCCGATAAATCTAAATCCAATTGTTTATATAATTTTTGAGAGCCTGATTACAAAAGTCTCACAATTAAAAACCATGTCCCAAGCACATAATTGTAATGTTCTTGTTATAATTTTATGTAGCCTATATGAAAGACTTGCACTGCACATGTTGCACTTAAAGAGATAGTTCATGTGTAGATGTAGGTGTCTTTGTTTCTTCATTTTTAAACTCCAACTGTTGCAGTCTGCCAGTCGTGTAATGCATGCAAATTGCAATATTTTAGAGTATGAGAGCTATGAGAGTAAAAAAAACATACACATACGAATCCATATTAAACCTTACGGCTCGTAACGACACATTGATGTCTTAAGACACGAAACGATCGGTTTGTGCGAGAAACCGAACAGCATTTATATAATTTTTTTACCTCAAATGCGATCTATGTACAACAGCCTTCACTGCGCGCCATCACTTCTGGTGGGTGAGGTCAAATGTACAAATGTATTTTGACTTCATCTACCGGAAGTGATGGTGCACTGCAAACTGATGTACATAGTGTTGTATTTGAGGTAAAAAATTAAATAAATACTGTTCGGTTTCTCGCACAAACCGATCGTTTCATGTCTTAAGACATCAATGTGTCGTCACGAGCCGTAGGGTTTAATATGGATTTGTATGTGTATGTTTTTTTACTCTCATAGCTCTCATACTCTAAAATGTTGCCATTGATATGCATTATATGTCTGGCAGACCGCAACGGTTGGAGTTAAAAAGCTTAATTTGTGTTCTACTGAAGAAACAAAGACACCTACATCTTGGATGCCCTGGGGGTAAGCAGATAAACATCAAATTTAAATTTTTGGGTGAACTATCCCATAATTGTATTTTCCTTTTCTGAAGTGATTCCAAACATATTTCAAGCTATTCAAAACCATCATGGTGAACCATGTATTTTCTCAATTAATATCAGGCCATGAAAACTACATGCATTATGATTAGCAAAATGCTAATTATTTAAATTAGTTTGAAGTATAGTATGTAATACCACAGCACTTTTTAATGCCAACTAACCACAGACAAGTATAGATTTTGAGGTGATGTTTGATGTATTGATATATTTATTGGTTTATTTATTAATTTATCTTATTAATTTATTATTTCCATTCGTATGTTGGTGTTGTTGGTTGGATGATTTGTTTTTTTTATGCAGCAGCATGAAGTTTGTGCCTTTTTCCCCACACATTTTCAGCTCAAGATGCTAAAATTACCCCTCCATCCGCCTCCACATACAGCAAAACACTAGCAATAGCAATCTACAGCCAATTTGAAATGTTTATTTTTCCTTCTCTAAAGAACAAGCCAGAAAGATTGCACCATGCCTCTTTCTAAATAACACTCTCACCCTCTGATTGTAACTGATATAACTGTTAATCACACTCAACTGTGGTTTCAATCACCAGGACTTGCAGGCACAGGACCGAGCCCACCGTATCGGCCAGCAGAACGAAGTACGCGTATTGCGTCTGTGCACTGTTAACAGTGTTGAGGAGAAGATTCTAGCAGCGGCCAAATATAAACTGAATGTTGATCAGAAGGTCATTCAGGCAGGCATGTTTGATCAGAAGTCCTCTAGCCATGAACGCAGAGCCTTCCTGCAGGCTATTCTGGAGCATGAGGAACAGAACGAGGTGAGTCACTTCAACAGGCACAGATGGAAGTTTGAGTAACTAATAAACTGGCGGATTGTGTCTAATGATGCACTGAGGTAAAAACGATTGGAAAAAGGCCAGATTCTTTTTCATTTATTAGTCAGAATGAAAGCATACATTGCTATCAAACGGGCTATGCGCATTTAAATTACACTTTGCCATATTTGTCTTCGCAAAATGGATATAAATCCAATCTACTATTCCGACACCAAGGCCGTAACCATGTCTTGAACATTGGGGGGGGACCAAGTTTTTTATTTTTATAAAGGATAAAGAAACAGAAGAGTGAACGAAGTTCTAGGTTTAATTCTAGTTGGGAAATAATCATTTTGGGACTATTTGCAAATAATATTTGCATTAATTTGCATCAAATATATTGTTAGTCCAGAGATTAACATCCAAATTCCCTAGTGGTCTGGTAGTAGAAATTTTGTAAACCGTGTCAAAGGTTCCGGGTTCTAATCCGCCCTCATATCGTTAAAATCAAAGATGTTCATCAAAAATTGTATATTAAAAGCAGGGACACATTTGTGTGCATTTTGTTTTGTGATTTCACCAGAAAGAATAGAGTCTTCGCAATGGCATTAAGCGATAGATTGACACGCTCGTCTGTGTGAAGACTGTGCACGAGCCAAAAGAGAACCTTAACCCCGCCTACTTTGATTGGCCATCTCAATCATTTTGACATTGGCGAGCGCTGTTAGACCGCTGAGGAAGACCAGACTGAAAATGTAACTTTTAAACCATTTTGTCATCATAAAATACAGAGCACTGGGCAATGAAGTGCAGCAGAGCAGAGCAAGAATTTCAAATATTGGGGGGGACAATTTGGCCATTTCTAATTATTGGGGGGGGACATGTCCCCCTCAATGTCTATGGTGGTTACGGCCCTGTCCCACACAAATATATAAATATGCAAATACTGTATAACAGATAATGCCATTACCAGGCAGTGAAATTTTCTTTTGAATAGCAATTAGTGTTTGAGTTTTACAGTTTCTCCATCCATGTGTCTCATCCATGATTGCTGGCTCGTGTGTCTATTGTGGGGCTCTCAAACTTCTGCACCCTGATGCCTGTTTGGGAGGAGTATATGTGTTTATGTATAGTGGCTTGAACAACAATCATCTCATTTTTAATGAAGGGGCTTTTAGTGATCAGATTGCTATTAGCCTTAAAGGCATAATTGAGAGCATTTACACTAGCTGTCCGATCTTTAAAAATCTATATTTTTTTCCTCTTCTGTCTTGAATACATTTTTGTATGCTTTTAAAAGATTTGTAAAATAAAGTAATGAAAGACGCTTGTATTTTGAAATAATGTGGAAATAGTAAGGCTTTACCAAATTTACAGACACTATTCAAAATGAGAAACATTAAAGGGTTAGTTCACCCCAAAATAAAAATTCTGTCATTAATTACTGTCATTCCAAACCTGTAAGATCTTCATTCATCTTCAGAACACAAATAAGATATTTTTGATGATATCTGAGAGGTTTCTGAACCATCCATAGGCAGCAACGTCTATTAGAATAAAAGCAACCTTAATAGTGACGAGAATACTTCTTGTGCGCAAAAACAAAACAAAAATAATGACTTTATTCCATTACATTTTCCTACGATGTTGATGTAATAAATACAGTGCAGTACTTCCGGGTTCTACGTCACACTGACGAGAAGAGACTGTTGAATAAAGTCATTATTTTTGTTTGTTTTTACGTACAAAAAGTATTCTCATCGCCTCATAACATTAAGGTTGAATGACTGTAGTCACATGGACTATTTTAACAATGTATTTAGTGCCTTTCTGGACTTTGAAAGTTGCAATGACGTTGCTGCCTATGGATGGTTCAGAAACCTCTCAGATTTCATCAAAAATATCTTAATTCATGTTCCGAAGATTAACGGTTTTACGGGTTTCGAACGACATGAGGGTGAGTAATTAATCACAGATTTATTTATTTTTTTTGGGTGAATTACGTAAACCTTTAAAGGGATACTTCACGTAAAAATGAAAATTCTGTCATTTACTCAACCTGATGTTTTTCCAAACCTGTAAGAAATTTCATTCTTGTGGCTTTTTTTTTTAATGTCGTCTTTTATGTTCCACCGAAGAAAGAAAGTCATACAGGTTTGGAAGGACATGAAGGTGAGTAAAATGACAGAATTGATCCCATTTTATGTTTAATGTTTAAACTTAAAAAACAGAAATTTTACCCCATATATTGTGAATGGTAAGTAATTCTGTCTATTTCCACTTGATGGTTTTTGTTATTCTGGTGAACTAAATGCCTCTATTTCAACTTCTGAGTAGTTTTAAAGGAAACTTTGAACAACAATAACAACATTCCACACAATACAATTTTACCCACTACAACCCCCCAAAAACCTTTTACAGCGGCTTGGAAACGTTTCAACATTGTTGTATGGAAGCATTAAGTATTGTTACACAATAACAAGGAATAAAATTGTAATTTGTAGATGAATTGATTTTCTTTCCCTGACTTGAATCACTGTTCATTGCCTATCTTATTAAAATGCCACCGCGTTTTGTTCAACAGATTACAGTTTATCATCGTGAAGCATGAATTGCTTTGGACACATGAGAGAATGCAAGAGTTGGTTTTTCTATTGATTTTGAGTGTGACAAAGGCTAAAAGAGAAAGGCATGCAATTTTGGGAGACTAACCGGAGTGCAGTTAAGTTGAGCTGAATTACTTACAGGAACAGTACAAAGCACTTCTGTCTGGTAGTGTCTATTCTGGTACTACGATTTGAAAAAGCAAAATTGTTAAAGGCACCCATGAGGGATGCTAATTTAATAGTCCACTTTGAAATACTTGAAATAAATGTATCCTAATTGTGTTTCTGGCATATGTGTGTGTTATACCAGGAGGAAGATGAAGTTCCAGATGATGAAACTCTCAATCAAATGATTGCTCGTAATGAGGATGAATTTGAGCTTTTTATGGTAAGACTGAAATTGCACAAAATTTGTTGCTTGCATATAGTCCCTTGCATGGTGATTTAAGTAATTGTTGTTTTTTTGAAAAGTAAGCCATGTGTTTTTGTGAATTTTGAATCCATTTAATACTAGAACAGGAAACTTACCAATTACTTTCAAACTTTATGTAATCCATTAATGGCACTTTTAGCGCATGGATTTGGACCGCCGTCGAGAGGATGCACGCAACCCTAAGCGTAAACCTCGGCTAATGGAAGAGGATGAGCTGCCATCATGGATCCTAAAGGATGATGCAGAGGTGGAGCGGTTGACCTGTGAGGAGGAGGAGGAAAAGATTTTCGGCCGGGGATCTCGTCACCGCAGAGATGTTGACTACAGTGACGCGTTGACGGAAAAACAGTGGCTGAGGGTATGCTGCTTGTGTTATTTTCACTTCATTATAGTCATACCCATGACAAACATGTAAAATTACACATGGCATAGACATAATCCCATCCACATGTTGAGAGCTCTTGTTACCATAGCAACAGGTTGTCTTACGCTTTTTTTCGAAAGATCTCTTTTTATGCTAATTGAATTAGTTGCACAGAGATGACTCCTCAAAACCTGGAAACAAGTTAGCGTTTTAGCACGGTTCCAATGTTTTTTTCAGTGGGCTTTTGTTTAAATGCCTGAAATAAGTTTTTACTTGCCTTGAAAAAGGCATTTGCTAACAAGTGGCTAAATGGGACTACAGAGGTTGACGCAACATAAAACATAATTTGCCGATCAGGTAAACTCATCTACTCACTAGTTAGCTTTCACATGCTTGTTGTGTTTATATGCAAACTATTATAAACTTAAACTTTCAGAGAAAATGTTTTAAATTAAGACTGTTATCAGAAGCTTAGTGGTGGTGACTGATGCATGCATATTATTAGCACATATTAATCCCTTATTCTACATGACCATATTCTACATCCCGTAGAACTACATCCCACAATACCGAAACTTAACAACTACCTTACTAACTATTAATAAGCAGTAACTAGGAGTTTATTGAGGCAAAGGTTGTAGTTAATAGTTAGTTAACAGTGACAATTGTACCCTAAACTAAAGTGTGACCAGTTAATAATAACAACATTGGTACTAACAGAACTTTGAGGACATTAAGGATGAAAGTACTAACTTGACGTCAAGAACTGATATGAAGCTGTTATTCATGAAGACAATAATATTACAATTGTACAGCTAGTAGTATCTATCTTATTAAAGTGAGTTTCATAATCAGGTCTTTGAAATATTTACACTGGCATTTCCAAAATATATAGAAAGCTCAGCAGATTTCCACAGAATTGGAATAGCCATCCTTTATAAAATTCTACAATTTAAAAATTCTACAATATAAAATTCCCCTGTTGTTTGTGTTTTCATTTATTAAATATTTTGGCTAATTTGATAACACTGTCTACTACCAATGAGAGTGTAGTAATCTTCTGCTGGGCCTAGATATATGCCAATGTATGTTGACTGAGTTTACAGCAAGTAGAGTTTATAAAGTCAGTAAACAGGTTTGACCAAAAAAACTTGAAAAAGAAAAACATTCACTTGAATTATAGTTTTGAAAAAAAATTAACTAGTACATCATAAGAAATATCTCACTATTTCTAATGATTGCACATCATATAACAGCATTACACAAGTTTCCTCTGATCTTATTTTTAATGATCCGCAGTGCTGTCTGTTTAGATTCTGTAAATAAAATATTAAGTGGGTTGGAAAACATTTGAAACGTAACAAACAGAGCCTGCTACTTTCCAGATCTGCTCGTCTTTTTTCCACAGTATATATCAAACACAATATGACAACACAACAGCCAAGACAAATACAGCCCTCATCTCTGTGTAACAATTCAGCTCGATCAATGAACCCAATTGCATTACATGGAATCTCCCAAACCCAAATAGCTTATTTTCTTATTCTCCGTACAGGCACAAATTGACTGTCCTTCTCTCTAACCATTTTTTACCATTTCCTCTATCATGTCTTTTACACAAACCGGGCTCCGTACAGTCCTCCTAAACTATTTCAAAGAAATACAGTGGATTGTGCCGGTCGATAATGAGTGCCGAAACTGTTTCCATAGGGCATTAGGTTGTTCATTGGTGAGAGGTCGTCTGCTGCAGGGTTTGGCTAGAAGGTAACAAGAGTAAAACTGTTTTTGAGCACAGAGGCTGAAGGTGTAAAGCAGCAAGGGAGGTAATTATATGTGAAGCCGGTTCCTGATAAACAGAGAGCCACTGAGGAGTAAAAGTATATACTGAAAGAGGAAGGAAGTTCGACATACAGCAATCAGATCTTTCAGAGAAACAGCATGGGGTCTGTGAGTTTTTATGAGGTGGAAAAAGAGCACTTTGATTAAAACTATCTGAACCACCTTACTTTTATTGTGGCTTGATGGGCAATTTTAAAGTAATCTTATTTAGCGCCTCACTGTTTTTCACCTTTTTTTAGCGTTTTACTAAAAAACACCATGAAAGTGTGTGAGGAAATGTTTACTGTGTGATAGTCTCCACACACAAAAAAAAGATTCCTTTGTAACTTGCGCTTGAAGTCATTCTCCAAGATTGCTTTTACACAGGAAATTATGACAGAGCATCTCCCCATCGAAACAGCTCAATGGCACAACAAATTGATTTTGATGCTTGACTGCACAGAGTTTAGGAAACAGTCAACTGTGTTGGGGAAATGAAGTCTGTTGCAGGATATGAGAGAGTATGTGTCAGTCTTGGGGCAATAAATACTAGATAAATAGTCATCTGCCTTCAACTTAAAATCTGTTCTTGGATTTTGCAATATAATTTTTAAATGGGGTGTTTGCATTTACTTTGTGTGTGGCAGGATGCCGAGAGAGTGGTCAATCACCCGTAGTGCTTCTGCTGCTGAAGAGGGGTCATTCACACTGACAGTCAATCATCTGTTTTCACTGTGAATTGGCCACTTGAGGCGACATTAAGATAACGTGGGTGTCTCCAGTGAATCGACAAGAGTTAAGAAAAGATACATTTATTCTAATAAGCACTGTGAAACAACTACAAATGGGAATAAATAAATTGGAGCTCATGTAATCTGTCTCCTGTGAAATACTGTAGTCAAGTGTGGGCAAGTCGAAGGAGAAGTGCATGAACGACGTCACTGTTCTCTTCTGTTGCCCACATACAGAGGTATAATTAATAGTGATGCATGAACAACATACAAAAACTATTTGGTATGATGCAATATGCACTACACAGCTTTATATAAAGTATAAAAAAACTTTTCTATCCAAAAAGTTTTTTTTTAGCAGCAAGAACTACACTGGCATTGGTAGTCCAGGTCAAAGTGGCAATGAAAAGTGAAATAGATTATCATATTTCCACATCAGCAACAATCGATTGAATAAAAAAAAGACGTGTAAACGCCTGGTAGACTGAAGCAATGCACAGTTGCACCTTATTTATCAGTCACAAGTGAAAAACATTTATGACTCCACCTGGAAATCAGTGTCTGTCCCCAACCCCCCTGATTGATCTATTATCATAAGTTGCAATACACTATCGTTCAAAAGTTTGGGGTCAGTACTTTTTTATTTATTTATTTATTTTTTAAAGAAATTAATACTTTTATTCAGCAAGAATGCATTAAAGGTGCACTGTGTACATTTTAGCGGCATCTAGTGGTGAGGTTGTGAATTGCAACCGCCCACTGCTCACCCCTCCCTTTTGAAGCGCATAGAGAAGCTACGGTGGCCGACACAGGACAAAGATGTAGTTGTCTGAGACAGCAGAGAGTAGCTAGCACTCTGTAGAGCAGTTTGTCCGTTTAGGGCTACTGGAGAAACAAAATGTCAGTGAGTAGTGACCAGCATCAGGCTTTTTTTAAAAAGAACAGAATGGTCCAATGCCATACGTGTTGTCTATTGTTGTATATATAGTTGTATATAAGTGTTCTGGCGGTATACGATATGGTGAAAAACAAACTTAAATTTAATGTATTATTTAACGAAAATCCTTACCTTGGCTGTTGGTCTTCTGTGCATGGCTAAGCGACGTGCAAGTTTGTGAGGCTCTATTAGCACAGCAGTTCACTCCGACTCGCCCAGAAGTTGTTTTTTAAATCAAAGCCGTAGATAACACAGGGGTCCTCAAACTTTTTGGGGCCATGGACCCCTTATAGGGTAGAACATTTTCTAAGGACCCTTTCATAATTATAACAGTGATTAAACCCAAATGTGGGTAGGAGTAATGAACATAATATTGGCGCAGATGGCCTACATCTGTAAATTTTGACTTTTTAATAATATAACAGCACCAGGTCAAACAAAGTTGTTGACAAAAAAAAGACATTGGTGTATCAGATGAATTTTATTATTGCATTCAAAAATAAAGTAAAATACCGTGTATACTGTGATGTCCAGTTAGCAACGCTAGAAGTAATAGTGTTGTGTGTGTGTGCACCAGGCGCTGGCACAACCACTTTAATTTTTTCCTTACAACAGCAGAAGTGTCTTAATTATGGAAACGTTTTGCTTTTGTAAAATAAAGAATACAAACAGAATGAGCTTTCTGCCATCTCAGTCTCTGTGAACTGATTTCTGAAGTGTATCACAAAAATGAACCGAAACTCAGCTTTGACCTGCTTAAGTGTCTACGTTTCGCATATTTGACGTTAAATGCATTATATAGCCACATAGGAATATAGACCAAAGCACCTTTCAGATGATAAAAATACACGTCCATAAAAATAAGAACTTAAAATACGGTTTAGCAAATTATTTCGCAGACCCCTTGGCTATTGGTCAAGGACCCCACTTTTATAATATATTATCAACATTAAAAACAAGAACTCGCACAGGGTATGTTTTTGTATTGAAGTGAGTTTGAGTTTTAAATTGATCTCTATGCACAGTCTATTTGTGCATATGTCTATATTTGTTTGTCATGCTAGTAAGTGCTAGAGGTACATTGTTGAGAATGGCAGGAATGTAGCACGATTTGCTAAGGCAGCATACTCTGCATGCAACCTATCATATGCACGCTGCTTGTGTGGATGCAGTCAGTTTTGACTGCATGAGGTAATTTGATTGGATGTCATGTATTTGACCTTTTACGGCACTACCATTTTCCTGTTTTTACATTAGAGGTGGCAGTTTGCCTGTTAGAAATGCATGCTCAGTTTTAATGTAATTTTAAGGTGGGGCAGAATTAAATGAATGGCAAAACTCAGCATTTCATTTGCGTACCCCTTCTGTCACCTCACGTACCCCCAGGGGTAAGCATACCCCAGTTTGGGAACCACTGCCATAGATCATACCCACACAGTCCATGACATTGAATACTGATCCCCAGTAGCACGTGACGTCAAGAGTATGCTTCCATTCACAGGTGCTGCTGCGCTCTTTCCCTTCAGATTAGTTCAGTACCCACAGGTGCGACCTCACTATGACAGCGGTGGAGGTGATGGAGGAGAGGTTACCCATTATTGGCTCAGCATTACTAAAACACAGCCAGAGGTGTCCCAGCAGATGGCCGTTATTTGAAAGTAGGATCTCAGCCATGGGATGCATCATTTGAGTGCTCCACACACAGCGTTTAAAAGGATGATGTGTACCCCCTGCTCTGACCTGATGCATAATGCACAGAATTTATGTGGTGCTGAAAAGCATAAATAATGTTTTTCTCTTTGATTACATAAAACTGAATGCATAAATATGCACTACCGATCAAAATTGGGGTTGGTAAAAGGTTTTCATGTTCTTGAAAGGCTGCATTTATTTAACAGTACGTGCACTTTCAATATACTTACAATGTACTTACCCACGAAAGTAATGTAAGGACCCCCATGTCTTAAGCTAAGGTTTAGGGGTGGGTTCAGGGTTAGTACCTAGTTAGTACCTAATTACCAGCTTGTGTCATTGCCACAATAAGTACATAGTATGTTCATGTGAATCATGCTACCGACAGTAATATTGTAAAATAATATTAAAATTTTAAGTGCTATTTTAATACATTTAATATATTTATTCCTTTGATGGCAAAGCTAAAGACTAAAGGAATGTCACATGAACCTTCAAAAATCATTCTAGTATGCTGATTTGGTGAAATATTTCTTATCAATGCTGAAAACAGTTGTGCAGTTGGAAACCGTGATATTTTTTTCATGATTCTTTCATGAATAGAAAGTTCAAAGTAACAGCATTTAATAAAAAATTTTATCTTTTGTACTATTTTAGATGTCTTTCCTGTCACTTTTGATTAGTTTAATGCATCCTTGCTGAATAAAAGTATCAGTTTCTTAAAATAAATAAACAAATAAACCCCAAACTAAACTGGTAGAGTATATTGGATCATATTTCAAATGTGAAGTAAACCTAATTCAGACAGGACCACTTTGGCAAATTCCTTCAGTTTATTGAAACACAAGTTTATCTTTGGCAGTATGGTTCCTTTATGGGGGTTCTTGCTCCATGATTAATAGAACATACAAGAGCTTTGCTTTAACCCCCCATGGAACCATCAGCTTGAGTGATATACAGATGATTTAAGACACTTTAGTTAATATCTTACCTTAATGTCTTTAAGTGGAACAGTGGTAACGTGTAAACGTGCAGTGAATCCTGGGACATCTACTGTATCTTGGCTATGAGGATGAGTGTCCATAACAGCTAGGACTTAAAGCCTTGGTAATCTGAAAAAAAAAGAAAGAAGAAGACGACAGCCAAAAGGTGGACAGTAATATGCTGATACTTATAGTGGGGAGGGAGGGAGGGTTGCGAGCAGTTTAAGCATACTTCCCGAGCAGTAATTCCACTTATATATCCCCGGTCTAATAGGAGAATGGTAGTAATTGGAACGATTTGACAGCTGACCGTGTCAGCTGACAGCAGCACTATGCCTACGTCGCCTGCCTGAACTAACGCTGTGCTTGATTATAGCTATTTGTAAGTAAAAGAAGGCATAGTTTGTCTCTTTAAAACAAGACATGCACATCTGAATGGTGAGCTATGGTGAGTACAAATTGTTTTAGTCATTGATTTCATTTGGGAATTCATCTAAAACAAGCTCTGTTAGGTAGATATTGGCCTGGATACTCTTTCATAACATCTTGGTTGAGAGTCAAAATCATAATTGCACCACTGAAAGTCTCACATTAATTTGTTTTCGTATGCGAGTTTTGGTTTCAAAAGCGGCCGCTCTTTTAGGTCTGTTTGTTTGCTCATTGCTCACTTCTGGCTCTTTGCATTTGCATTATTCTCAAATGAGGGCTCTGCCTCAGCTGCATAACAGGTGTGTTGAATTACTTTGCGCTGAGGATCAAGCCTTCCGTATTATAACCGACCTGTGAGTTTTACAGCAAATGCTACTGAAGAGCAAAAAACAGATATATGTTTCCTACTTTTCAAAGAGAGTGGATTCGTCTCTTGAAGTTGTTGGATTTGCTGTGGATTTCTTTGCTTCACCAAGGTCTCCCTTTGGTAGTGGAAATAGAAATGTTTTGGGGCATATTTGGAGATTTGAATAGCTTCTGTGCAGACCTAAACAAGCAGGATAACTTTTATACTGCTTTACAACAGGGGCAGGCGCTGGGCCAAACGCAACAGCACGTGGACCATACAGTACGTTCACTGAAGGCAAATGACTCATTCTCTGTAAATATTCATGCCAAATGTGTGTTCAGAGGAGACTGAAAGATGAGTGAATCCCTCTATATCCATCTGTGTAACAAAAGGAAGGGAAGGATGGAGAGAAGATGCCAGACAGATGGATTTAATTAAGAGCAGCTCTGCACAAATGCTGAGCTCAACCATGTCAGATTGTGAGATTGATGAAAGTCCAAATGTCTCCATAATCAGAGCCCATAGTTAAGTTCTGTGTAGTCAGACATTTCTTTCACTTCTAGATGTAGTTTATAGCAATGAACATGACTTTCATGGCTGCCTATGGGGGAGTTGGGAAGACGTCCTCAAATCAAATATTCACTGTCATGCATAGTAGCCTAATCAGTGAAATTTGCATTGGCAGAATCACACTGATGGCATTTTACTGTTTGGCTTGTATATGATTCATCATGTGATTTAAAAGATTTAGATAAAAGGCTTTCAAGCCCAAATGCTGAACCTACCTGGCCTAATTTTCTTTTTATTCAGAATGAATATAGATTAAAATGACATGTATGTCATGTGCAAATTGCCAGTAGACAGTGAATATAATCTAGCAATCAACAATTGTATCTTGTTTGCTTTTCATATCATGATTTCCCACCTCATTAACTACTCAATGTGATCTTAACTGTTGAACTTTGGCAGGCTATAGAGGATGGCAACCTGGAGGAAATCGAGGAGGAAATACGGCTGAAGAGGCGCAAGCGTAGGAGACATGTGGACAAAGATATGAGGCGTGAGGATGGAGACAAGGCAAAGAAAAGAAGAGGACGCCCTCCAGCAGAGAAACTCTCCCCAAACCCACCCAAACTCACCAAACAGATGAATGCTATTGTCGATACGGTCATCAATTACAGAGACGCGTAAGTGCTGTTGAACTTCCATGAATGGCTCATTGTGCCAGCCCATTCCTCACCTCACTTTATTGTTGCAGGTGACTCTTTGAATTGGCTCTCCTTAATCAAATTTGATTGTCTGTTCATTTGTAGTAAAGATGACCTGGACTAAATGGAATGTCAATTTTTTAACGTTGAACTCTCAGTGGTTTTGTACTGAACATGTTGTTCTCAACATTTCAGCCTTTCCAGGAATTTGCAGTGCAGAGATAGATAAATAGTGTGTTGACAGGCATTGTTACTGTGTCCAAGACTATCCATGCTGAATGACTTGGGGTTACAACTAGAAGTAATTTAAGGTAAAGTAATGTTAGGGCTGTCATTGAAGGAGGAGAGGCTTTGTAAAAACTAATGGCAGCAGGCGAAAAAAATCCTGTATGGTGTCCTTCATTCATTGAACATAATTTCAATTAATTATTAAAAATTAAGGTGTTCCAATTTTCAAGAATGTCCATAACTGATTGTCATTTCAAATTAACAATCGATTAATTGTTAATGTTAAAATTGCTAAATTTGCATGCAGAACTTAAAATGAAATTTAAATTCAAATAAATTCACTTGAGAAATGCGAATATTGGCATTTTCCAATATTAATGCAATTTTTATGTACACTATCATTCAAATATTTGAGATTGATAATATTTTAATGTTTTTGAAAAAAGTATTTACAGTCATGAATATATTTGAAAATTATTGCGTTAATGTTTTTGTTTTTTTCAGTTTAACGCATACAATTTTTTTTTTCTTTCAAAATATATTTATTGCCATTTGTTTGAATATTAGAACAATAAATAAATAAGTGAATAAATAATTTAAAAAAAAAAATTAATATAAAAAAAAACACATTACAGGACATTTAGAACAAAGCTAAAACATAAAATGAAATAAGTAAAACATTATAAAACATTTTGATACATCACAGTTCACAGCCTTTCATTGTGTAATTTAACTGCTACTTTAACAGGAGTTATTAGTTGTTTTGCTGGATTACAGAAACTGCATTACATACTGGGCATGTCCAATACAGAAGAGATGGATATAGTTCAATCATCCCACGTTGTCTGATCTACTTGGTTACCATATTGTAAAAAAAGGAGCCCAAATTTGGTAAAAGTCTTTTAGTTTCCCTTTAACTACATAAGTCACTTTCTCCAAGGCAAGGTTGCTGGTCATTTCTTTAAACCATTGGTTAGGGGAGGGTCCTTGGGTCTCCTTCCATTTTAAAGCAATAGCGCGCTTTGCCTGGAGCAAACTAAAATCAATCAGTTTGCGCTTTCTTGCATTCATCTCCAAATTCACTGGGTATATATGAAATAGACAAAGTTTGGGCACAAGAGGGACATTTTCTTCAGTCAATTTACCAATCAAAAGAACACTCTCCTTCCAAAATCCTTGAATCTCATTACACTCCCATATACAATGATAAAGGGTACCAATTTCTTGTTTGCATTTTAAACAACTGTCAGGAATATTTGGATTATATTTATGTCATTTGACTGGGGTAATGTAGGTCCGCATAAGCCAGATTTATATTGCATCAATTTAACCCTAGTATTGACACTGTGATTTTGGGCAGATAAACAAGATTCCATCCATTCTTCTTTAGAAATGTTTTCTTGAAGATCATTCTTCCATGCTGTTAAACAAGATAATGAATTCTCTTTTGATCCCCCTAAAAGTATATTGTAAAAGAATGACAAATTGTCCTTATCTCTTAAATGTTTTTCTATAGTTGACAAAGGGGTTTCTAAATAAGTTTTAATTTCAGAATATATAAAACTTCTTATTCGTAAATATTTGAAAAAAATGTTTCTGAGGGATATCATATTTTCTCATCAGTTGTTGATGAACATTATACCTTAATCTTTTACTTGGCTTACTCCCTTATATATCCAATTTTTAAATCCCTTGTCACTTCTCCCAGGCACAAAATTTGTATTACCCCAGATTGGTGACAAACCTGACAACGTAATTGATTCATCTAAGAAATGGATTGTCCGTAGTTCTTTTAAGCATTTTAATTGAAGAAGAGTAAAGATATATCTGTAATGGAATTCTTATTTTAAAAAATTCTGTATCTATCCACACTGGAGGGTCTGTATCTATGAAGTAGTACAAAGCTGAGCTGCCCAATAGTAAAGTTTTATATTTGGTACTTTAAGCCCTCCCTGTTCATATGGTAGATAGAGTAAGGACAGACGTAACCGAGGACGCTTGTTATTCCATATAAATCTTGTGGATGTTTTCTTGAGTATAGAAAAGAAGGTAGCTGGAAGAGGAAGTGGATTTGACTGGAAAAGGTATAAAAATTTAGGTAGAATTGACATTTTTATAATACTTGGCAATGTGAAATTGGCAATGTGTTCCATCTCTCGAGCGAGTCAATGACTTTCTTTATTAGTGGGTCGTAATTAATCAGAATCATTTCCTTTAAATTTGGGGTTATCTTAATTCCTAAATATGTAAAACCTTCAGAAGAGCTGGTGAATTGCCTACAGGTCAGAGAGTTTCTCCTTTCATCCTCATTCAATAATGGCAAGGCACTTTTATTATTATTAAATGTGTAACCTGAAAATTCTCCAAATACTAGTATATTATAAAAGGGTTCATGAATTGAGAAATCAACTTTTCATTCAGCCTTTGATATATAAAAGTTAATTGTGATATAAGAATATCCTGTAAGTTTCGGAGCTGAAAACTTCCTTGTTAGTTAAAGAAAAGCTTTTATTGACACCATGCCCAGCAAACGCTCGATCTCAGAATAAGCCAACCCTTGATGTCATCGTGTGGTTAAACGCCGCCTCAACATAAGAATAAGTATGCCTGATTCTGTAGCCCCGCCCACCGACTCGTAGAGCTAAACCGATCGCGCTACCGAGCACTAAACATGCCGAAGATAGCAAGATATTGCGCTGTGCCTGGTTGTGGAAGAACACAGTCGATGCATAAGCTTCCTTTGGATTCTAATATTAGGAATGTGTGGTTGAACTTTATTTTTAATGAAGTTCCGGCTCATGTGGGGAAGACATTGCACGTTTGTTCGCTTCATTTCACTGCGGAATCATTTGTAAACAAGACACAAGTCGAGACTGGATTTGCAGACATATTGAGATTAAAACACAATGCTGTGTCTCTATATTGGATCCGACAGGAATGGTGCAACACACTTATGTGAGTAAAACATGTTTTTTGTATGTGATAGTATTGCATTGTTACAGATCGTTTGATATCTACTGATTATGTGTACATGTCTAATCAGTCACAGAAGGGTCCAACTATGAAGGATGTAGCTGTCACAGGCTGTAATATCCTTTGTATTTGAGGTGTTCTTGGTTCATTGTCCTGCGATTTGTTTTTTATCAGACTCTGGGTCAACGATGTATGGGCGAATCATTCCAGTTGCCATTTTTCCACATTGGACGTTTTCAAAACAATTCCCCACGTGTACTGACGAGAGAGTCGAAACTAATTATAATATGCAAAACTGTTATCCAATCATAGCAGTGGGCGTTTACTTCCAAGTCTTTAATGCGGCACACCCATAAAAAAACGAGCGTTCCAGGAGAGAGGCTCAAAACCAGGGTAGAATATAGCCTACTACTTATTCATTTTGATGTTTTTGAATGTAAAAACCACGCAAACCTAATAAGTTAACCTCAGACAACAGTATAAAAAAAATTTAAAAGCCAGTTCATGACACCTTTAAGTGCTTGAATAGAAGGGTCTAGATTTGTAAGAAATGCCACAATATTATCTGCAAACAAAGATATGCGATGTTCCCTTTCGTTCATTCACTCCAGGTTACATCAGTGACTGATGAAATGGGGGGATTTCGCTTAGAAGCCTATCTCCTTTGAGTTCTTACAAAACAAGCCAGTGGCAAGGAAATGCCATAGGTCTGCGGAATTTGCATAGCGTAACTCCGCCCCATCGCGTGGATATAAAGGAAGAACGCTGGCAATCTCGCATTATGTTTCTGCTTCGGAGCCAAGAGCACCCCTTCACTCCTGCAAGCCTGAAATTCTGAGTTCTCAGTTCTTCGAGATGAGCAGTTCTCCAGTGTGTTGGTGTGACGGTGCGTTCCAGTGATCTCACATTGCTTGCCGCCACGTCTTTTTAAAGATGTCTCGCCCGTGCACTTCTGGGTGCCGTCGATTTCTGTCGCCATCTGATGGACACAATCGCTGCTTGGTGTGTTTGGGCTTACAGCACACTCAAGCAGTGTTTGTGGATGAGTCATGTTCTCACTGTGGGAACATGACCATTGCGGTGTTGCGGTCAAGACTCAATGACCTTCGTAATGGAGGTAGAGTCCCCTCTGCCACACCCCAATCTATCCCCTCCATGAGAGGCGATACTTTGGCGATACTCCTCGCTCTCTTCTCATACCCTCTTGGGACCTTGCAGTGGTCTTATCCGCCCTGCAGAGAGCTCCCTTTGACGTTTCCTTTCGTTCAGTCACTCTGAGTTACGTCACTGGAAGACAGCCGAGGTGGCGTGATTAGATTGAACCCCCATTTCGTCAGTCACTGACGTAACTCAGAGTGACTCAGGGAAAGAGGGTTACATACGTGACCGAGACGTTCCCTCTCACCTATTGTTATGGCTTTTATTTCAGGACTACTCCGAATTGTCCTTGCAAGGTGTTCTACTGCAAATAAAAATAACAGAGGAGACAGTGGACACCCTTGAAGTGTGCCTCTACTTAAAGTAAAAGGTTTTGAAATTTGACTATTTGTAATTATTTCTGCCTGTGGATCATTATAAAGTAACCTAATCCATTTAATATACCCATCACCCAGCCCAAATCTCTTAAGCACCTCAAAAAGGTATCCCCATTCAATCCTGTCGAAGGCTTTTTCCACGTCCAACGACAGGATTGCATGGTCCTTTGCATTTTGTTTTTTATATAGTATATTTAAGACTTTATGTATGTTTTGGGGGGCTTGTCTTCCAAGAACAAACCCATTTTTATCATTCATAATAAGGTTCGGTATATGCGTTTCAATTCTCTTAGCTAGGACCTTACAAAGAATTTTTATATCGCAGGACATTAAAGATATGGGCCTATAAGTAGATTTTTCATTGGCGGGTTTGCCTGGTTTTAATATAAGAGTAATTAGTGCTAATCTCAATGAAGGAGGCAGTATTCCCATTTCAAATGATTCATTGAACATTTCAAGTAAGTGTGGTAGAAGTTTCCCTGCAAACGGCCTAGGGGCTTTTCCACTTTCATTCCCTGTAGTGCCTCTGAGAGCTCTTCTATGGTTAGATTTCTGTCTATATTACTTCTTGACCCCTCAGATAATTTAGGAAAATTAAGTTCAAGGTCTTGCCCTTCTAAATTGTTGGTGTATTCAGATTTGTACATATTTTCGTAATACAATTTAAAAATATTATTTATTTCCAATGGATCTACAATCTTCGCCTCATTTTGTAAAGTTTACCAGGTTTTTTCCAGGTTTTTTCCAGGTTTTTCTCCCTGATCGTAATAGGATTGTTTTAGCCACATTAAGTTCTTAGCTATTTTACTGCTAGTTAATTCATTATATTGGGCTTTTAGTACAAGGTTATTTTCGCTTTACAGGGCTGTTGTTGCTAAAGAGCTGTTGCTCTAATACTTTAATTTGTTTTTCCAGATTTTCTAATTGTGTCTGATATGTTTTGGATTTATATCTTGTATAACTTAATATCACCCCTCTAATATAGGCTTTGAAGGCCTCCCATTTGACTGAAGCACTCGTCTGATTTGTGTTAATTAGAAAATATAGGTCTATTTTATTATCCAGAAATTTAACAAAATCAGGGTCCAAAAGCCATCTTGCTTGAAATCTAAATCTGGGAGGGGAAAATATGAGATTTTCTATTTGGATTGTAAACGTAATAGGGGCATGGTCAGACAATAAGATACTGTCATACAAGCATTTACCTACTTTGGACGCTAGACTATTAGAAATTAAAAAATAATACATTCTTGAGTATGTTTTGCATGTGTTTAAGAAGCAAGAGTATTCTTTTTTGCTCGGATTAAGATACCTCCATATCTCCACTAAATTCAGATCAGTTATATACTTTATGATAATTTTTTTAGACTGTTGATGGGTATTATCTATTCCTGAAGAGTGGTCATACACTGGGTTTAGTACACAATTAAAATCTCCAATTACATAATGTCTGGGTGTAACGATTCACCAGTGTGAGAGCCCCTGATCACCACCAGAGGGCACTCCAACCTGGACTGTCATTCCATCATAGACTACATCACCCATAATCCTTTGCCCGGACTCATCAGCACTCACTGTTTACACCTGTGTCTCATTTACCTCATTACCTCTGCCTATATCTAGCCTGTTCACCCTGTCATTCTTGGCTAAGTCTTGTTTAGTGTTACACTGCATTTCTGAGCGTTTTCCCTGGTTTCATGTCTCTTGGTTTGTTGAATTTGTTGCCTGTTTCCTGGATTACACTTTTACCTCTGTCTCCTGCCTTGTTTGTCTGTTTGGACTGCCTACCTGTGTTTTGACCTTGCCTGTAC
This sequence comes from Rhinogobio ventralis, assembly GCA_039654625.1. NCBI lineage: Eukaryota > Metazoa > Chordata > Actinopteri > Cypriniformes > Gobionidae > Rhinogobio > Rhinogobio ventralis. Next base: position 29,642,415 of record CM077194.1, read on the forward strand.
TTTTGACTATGATTGTGGATTACCCTTCAATAAATACTGTATTTGGATCCTCAACCTTCGTCTCTCGGAGTAGTACGTAACAGAAGACTTAGCCATCAATGGCTCTAGCAGTTGAACTCATCTGTCTGAAGCAAGGTAATAGGTCACTCGAGGACCACACCCGAGATTTCCTGCTTATTTAACAGACTTCCCAGATTTTGCCCTCATAGACTTTTATTGTTTACGGACTCAATGAACAATACCGAGGTAAACTCATTCGTTTTGGTACTCGAAGATCACTGGTTGAGTTTTTGGACTATTCACTGTTATTAAGCGGGTCCTCCTACACTGTTGGGGAAGTAGAGGAGGAGGTTTCCCCTAAACATTTTTGGGAGGGGGCACCGTGCATCAAGCTCCGATGGCCGCGGAGCTTGGCCCATCACAATGTTCACCATGTCCAGTGCTGATGAGTCCGGGCAAAGGATTATGGGTGATGTAGTGTATGATGGAATGACAGTCCGGGTTGGAGTGCCCTCTGGTGGTGATCAGGGGCACTCACACTGGTGAATCGTTACACAGGGATAAGATGAAATTTTGAGAAAGAAGTTCTGGTAAAAGGAAGAGTCATCTATTTTAGGAGCTTATATACTTGTTATATTAATTTGTGTCGTCAAAATCGTACCATTAAGAACGGATCTATATGTTGCTTTTTTAACTGATATGGATATATATATATATATATATCCCTGATATATTAAAGGCACAGGTAAATGTGACATTTATTACAATAGGTTTATGTGAAGATTGTTTTTAAGTTCACTTAGATGAGAAGTTATATTTTTTTTAAAGCCTTATAAATGTTAAAATTGATAGCTTTCAATTATACTGTAATGTTGAATTTCTATAATAAATGACTAAAATGGAAAGAAATCAGTAGAAGTATTGGTATCGGTGATACTGGCCCTAATTTATAAACAGATGCCATCAAACAAATATACTGTCTTTATGTTGATTCTGCATTAATTTGGACACATGAAATTATGACAATATAAAAATATATGTTAAAAACTTTACTGTTAGGTGTGATTAATCCCATTTAATTACAGAAAAATGTCAGATTAATCAGTTAACTTTTTAAAAAATTTTTATTACAGACAAATTATAATACACAGTGTGTAAACAGCAAACAGTACATAACATTATTGTACCATTACTCTGGTCATGATTATATGTCAGGTTCTCCCAGTTAGCAAAGACATCATGCATTAGACACCAAGGGTGTATGCATCATTTCTGGCATGCATGGGTGCTCACCTGTGTCAGGGATGTGACATGATTTGCAGCTCTAGCTAGTTCTTCCTCTCTGCTCAGATGATTAGCTGAACACATTTGCGATGAAATTGATTAATTTGCAATTAATAAGCTTAATTTGATTAAATTATTTTGTTCTGGTAAATCATGTAGTTTGAATTTCACACTCATAATGTAGTGCAGTGGTCGCCAACCCGTCGATCGTAATCTATTTAGCTCAAATGAATTAATTAATTCATAGGGAATTTTAAAAAAGGGTCTATTTTACGAGCAAATGATTCGTCCAGCGTTCATTTGAACGGGCCGTAACTATCAGCTCTGCAGCGGATATTAATATCCACACAATAGTGAAACACTATTTAACAGCCAGGTAACTTAGATCAGCAGTTTAAGACATTCAATTCATAAGCACATAACACAAGACCACTTATCTTTAAATACAAATTAAACTTTATTGATTACTCTAACACGTAAAACTAATATCTAACACAAACACACGCACACACACATTGCAGAAGGGAAGAAAGTAAGGAAAGAATGAGTTTTAAGAGAGTGAAATGATGAAATCCCAAGTTTCTAGCAATAAATGCATTTACAACATGACCTGAACGAACCACCAATCATTAATTTAACCCTCCTATTGCTGCTTAGGCGGGGTTATTAAATTTGATATCAATTGCACCAGTTCAGTTTAGAATCTGGAGGTTACTTGTGTTTGTGTCTAGTGTCGTCTTTGAATCCTGGCTGCAGGGGTTCCCCGGTTCTTTGAAGGTCTTGTCATATCTTTTGTTCGACGTCCTGGGAAGCCAATCACGTGGCGTGTTGGCTGCTAGATGGAAAGTCTCGTGGGTGGTGTTCGAAGTTGAAGCGCGCTCTGCTGTAGATTCGTCGAGAGAAACTTTGCGGCAAAACTTAACTTAGAACACGAGACTCAACGGAAAGAAAATAAACTTAAGTAAAAGAAAGGAAAGTGAGAGGAGAGTTTTAGATGACTTGAATGAAATGAACCATTTCTCAGATCTTGGTCTGCCTTGATCGTCTGATCGTCTATTTCTCCTTTAAACAGACTTAAACATTAATGAAATGATTTTCTTCTTCAACTCATTCCTTTGTTCGTGTTCTGAGATTAAAACTCAAATTTGTTTGCCCATCCTCCTGGATGGATTGACCAACTGGGAATCATCTTTGGTTCAGAGGTGACTGTGTTTACACCCTCCCTATAAATTAGGTTATCTGTGGTCATTTACGTTCCTGCTCTAAGCAGTGAGTAAATTTAAACATGATTCCTTTTTCAAGAACACGACATTCTAGACAGATTTCATTAAAACCATCTTTTAAATTATGATCATTCAATAATTTACATTTAAGCATTTGGCAGATGCTTTTATCCAAAGCAACTTACAGTGCAATTATTACAGGGACAATCCCTCTGGAGCAACATGGAGTAAAGTGCCTTGCTCAAGGACATACTGGTGGTGGCTAGGTGGGATCGAACCAGCAATCTTCTGCATATTAGTTCAGTGGTTTAACCCACTAGACCACCATCTATTCAATCACACTGATATCAAGAACATTTTCAATCAGTCATTCAATAGTTACAAATTACACGAATTGTGAGTAAGTCTAAGCATAGTGGTCACATATATTGATTAAATACATGATATAGAATTATGCAGTAGAAGGATTAATTTATTCTCTGCAACCTTAAAAATTCGCACCGCACAAATCGACTGGCCATAAATCAGAAACGGACGGTTTTGTGCTCCAATCACGCAATTAGCAACCGGACGGTTTTTAGTTTAATTTTGGCTGATCTCTATTCCGGACTTGCACATAAACTGCATTGCAATCATTTCCCGAATGTCATTTGTATGAAAATATTACAAAGTCTGTTACCGGATGTTAACACAGGCCAGAGATGGGACACGCTGGAGACGGATGCAAAGAGGAGAGTGCTGACGCGCAGCAGAGAAAATACCAGACACAGTGGGCCTGTTTACACATGGTCACTTGCGTTTTCTCTGATCAGATAGCTGGATCCAATCGTGAAAAGACCAGGTGTAAATGCCCTCCGACACGCATTCGAGACAGATTTAAATCCAATCACTCAAACCACTACAGGAGGTGGTCTGGGACGCATTCCAGATGAAACCGGACAAGTGTAAATGCATCTGGTTGTTGAAACCACATATGTAAATTTTAGTCCTCCCAACAGTGCTAATAAATAAATGTGTGAGAGCGTGTTATGTGCTATATGTCATGTTATAGTTAGATATGACAGCGCTACTGCAGCATGCATAGCCGCAGACGAGCAGCTGAATTTCTCTTTCGAGAGTACTCTCGTATTGCGTAAGTTTAGCTTACGCTATGGGAAAAACTAATTTTCTCGAGAATATGAAGCCAAAAATTATCCTTATAATTTGATATATGTAAAATGCAGTGCAGCTCTTTACACTTCTCCCAGTCCCCTCTTCAGGCGGCTGAAGATGTCAACATTGCAGTTAAGTAGCCTGTGATAAAGCACGCACGCCTGCACACCAACGCTGTATTAACGGCGACCCTAATAAACCATTAAAATAGTTATTCCTTTGTTCTGACTGTAGGCAGTGTGCCCACTATATAGTATGCACCCCTGCACATAAGCACTGTTAATTCAGCGCCACAAAAGTCCCGCCACGGCCGGATTACCACCACAGACTTTATTTACATTTCTATTCAGGTTGCTGGGGATATAAATATTGCAGTCAACTAGCCTGTTATCAAACACGCACGCCTGCAAACAAATGCTGTTTTAACAACGACTCTACTAAAATACATGCAGGCAGTGTGCCCACTATACAGTATGCACCCCTGCACATAAGCACTGTTCACACAGATTATCCCCTGTTGACTCGCTCTCCAGCTCACGCCGAGAGCGCCCGTCTCCAAACTTAATTTAACCCCTTGCTATGCGGGCTGAGGCCTTGGAGTCCATCCCCGGTATATCAGAATGGGTGTTGAACATAATAATAAAACGAGGTTACTCGCTACAGTTTGCTCACAGACCCCCGTGCTTTCACGCCGTGGTCGAGACATTGGTGAATAGCGACGTGAGTCATGTGCTTCGCACCGAAGTGTCAAAAATGTTCGAAAAAATAGCTGTGGAAACTGTCCCCTTAGGGATTTCCCCACGATTGGCTGGTTATAGCCCAATCAGAGGTGCAGTTTATAACTCACAGGTCCTGGCTCCTCAGCCATCTAGAATGTCTGGGTCTCAGGATCAACACTGCAAGAGCGCGTTGTCTCCCAGCCAGAATATTTATTTTCTGGGAACAGTCATGAACGCAATACAGATGAGAGCGCGGCTTACTTCACAGTGCGCGCTCCCCATCCAGTGCCTAGCGCCGTCATTTTAAAGCTGGCGCTTACACTCCTCTCAAACATTCAGAGGATGTTAAGCCTCATGGCCTCAGCATCAGCAGTACTCAAACTAGGCCTACTGTATATACGCCCCATCCAGTGCTGGTTAAAACCCCACGCACCGGCTCGTGCATTGCGGTCAGGCCACTTATGCATCAAAGTGAACCACGGCTGGATCAAAGCCCTGGCTGCTTGGAAAGCAGCCAACTGGTACCAGTCTGGCGTTAGTATGGGCACATTCTCAAAATGGAAAGAGATCTCGACAGATGCATTAAACCTAGGTTGAGGTGCCATGCACAAAGGCAGGCCCATCTCCGGCCTTTGGTCAGGCTCAGAGAGGCGGCTGCACATAGACTGTCTAGAGATGAGAGCCGTCGATCTGTCACTAAAAGCTTTCCTCCCATACATAAAAGGTCACCACAATCTAGTTTGAATGGACAACATGTCAGTGGTATTCTATATAAATTGCCAGAGTGGACTCAGGTCAAGAAACCTGCACACCATGGCCAAAAGCCTCCTTTTATGGACTCAGCACAACCTGCGCTTGCTAAGGGCAGCGCATGCATTCTGAACCAGGCATTCTGAACCAGGGCCTGGATATGCTATCCAGAGACAGAATTCCCCCAGGGGACTGGTCTCTTTACCCACAAATGGTTCAGTTAATTGGAGCGTCTTCGGCAAGGCAGAGGTCGATCTCTTTGCCTCAGAAGACAATGCTCATTCCCCAAAATATTTCTCCAAAAGCAGGGATGCGCTGGCCCATGACTGGCCCAGCCGCCCGCTGTATGCATTCCCTCCGGTCGCGATGTTACCTCAGGTCATCAAATGGATCAGGGAGAGCAAGTGTGCAGTGCTTTTAATAGCCCCTCTCTGGAAGAACCAACTATGGTTCTCTGAGTTGACTCAGCTGCTAGAAACAGCCCCATGGCTGATACCGCTGAGGAGAGACCTCCTCACACAGGCGAAGGGGACGATCTGGCATCCCTGTCCAGACTTGTGGGCCCTTCATGTATGGCCTATCAAAGGATGCCCGGAACCCTGCCAAAAAGGGTACTGAATACTATTTCTGAAGCTAGAGCACCCTCAACAAGCCGGCTTTACGCTCTAAAATGGTCAGTGTTCTCAAACTGATGTACAGAGCAGAACCTGGACCCACACTCATGTGGAGTGGCAGAAGTGCTCTCCTTTCTTCAAGAGCTTTTGGACACGGGTCGCTCCCCTTTTACGCTCATGTGGCCGGACAGTCACTGGGGAGAAGCGATCTAATCGTGCGCTTCCTCAGAGGAGCTAGGAGGCTGAACCCGCCTCGACCCCCATCGGTTCCTATTTGGGACCTTTCCATGGTCCTAGAGGCCATGAAAGGTGCCCCATTTGAGCCACTTCAGTCTGTAAGCCTGAAGCACCTTTCACTCAAAACTGCTCTCTTGCTTGCACTAGCGTCAGTCAAGCGAGTTGGTGATTTACATGCGCTCTCGGTGAGCGCTTTCTGTCTTGAATTTGGGCCTAACGACTCCAGAGTTGTCCTCAAACCAAGACAGGGGTATGTACCCAAAGATAATTTCGCTTTCAGCTCTTCCCTCGTCTGAGGACGAAAGAGACGCGAATTTACTCTGTCCCGTCAGGGTTCTTAGAGCTTATTTAGGACGTTCCACCACATCCAGGCAGTCGGAACAGCTCCTTGTATGCTTTGGCGGTCGCACCTGAGGGTGCGCGATCACGAAGCAAATATTGTCGCGATGGATAGTAGATGCTATCTCGCTATAGGCCCGACTCCATCCGGTCTTGTTTCTATCTAAATTCCATATAAACAAATGTATAACACATTTGCAATAACTATAAGACCCGACTCTGTCCGGTCTAGTTTTTATCTAAAATAAGGAACACTCTGGGGTATCCAGCCGCAGGTGGAAAATTTTCAACCCCAGGCGTGGCAAGGTGTCTTGCCAAGGGAAGACACGCGCTCAGAGAGACTTACCGTGGAGATACACATGTGGGGGTTACCCAACGGGGGAATCATGCACACGGCGGCACCTAGCCGAGCACGAGGGCTGACCAAGCGGGCATGCACTCTGGTGTCGACATCAACAGAGCTGGAGGAGCTCAGGGCTTACTGTGAAGCTCACCTGAGAAGAAATGCGCATGCATCCAGTCCGTAGAGTGGAATGGCGCAGCAAGCGAAGACACCTGAGCCTGTCCAGTTACTGGCCACTTGGGGCGAGTACACGAGAGGACACAGGCTCCACTCGGAGATTATAAAATCTTGTGAATGTGTTGGGTGTCGCCCAGCCTGCAGCTCTACAAATGTCTGTCAGCGAGGCGCCATGCGCTAAAGCCCAAGAGGAAGCAACACTCCTGGTGGAGTGTGCTCTTACCCCAAGGGGGCATGGCATGCCCTGAGCCTGATATGCCAGGACAATGGCATCCACTATCCAGTGGGACAACCTCTGCTTGGAGAGAGCCTTCCCTTTCTGCTGCCCTCCGTAACAGAGGCTCCCAAGAACTGAACCAGAGGGGTCATGCGAACCACAGGTGTACCCCCGATGGGGCAGCGAGGCGGAATGACCGGCCCAGACATGGGAGGCGTGGGAGCGTCCCGAGGTGTGGGCGGGGTCGAATTCCGCACCCTGACAGAGAAGACCAGGGAAGGACCAGCGTTCCACGGGGGTCTCGTCTGCCAGGGGGCTGGCGACAGAGGGGGCAGAGAGTGGCGAGGCTGCTGGGTGTCGCACACTGCCAGCCGCGCCCTCTTGAGGCTCGGAAGTGAGAATGTCAGTTCTTTTTTTAACCATGAATAGGGTACCGCCGGCCGTGAGGCCAGCGGCGGAAGGGGAAAACAACAAATAATCCCCCCCCGGCCCTCCACCGGGGGAAGGAGTGGTCCTGCTACCATCTCCTGGGAAAGAACCGAGGTCACCTCCACCCCTTCCGGCGGCGTCCTCCGTGCCTCGGCCTGGGTGAAGGCTGCTGCTGGGGCCGGGCGGGAGGGGCCGGGGGCCGCAGGAGGGCGGCCTCAGCGGGGAACGGACTGAGGCTTCTGAGCCGGCAGCTGGGTGGAGGCAGCAGCTGGCCGCCGGGGCAGAATGTGTTTGATTGCCTCAGTCTGTTTCTGAGCGGTCGAGAACTGTTGGGCGAAGTCCTGGACCGCCCCGCCGAATAGCCTATCCTGGCTATTATGCCATAAATGCCGCTCCTGGCGCTCCTGGACCACCGAAGTGAACATCACCTGACCGAGAGAGCGAGCGGTCACCTTCGTCGCTCGTAGAGCGAGGTCGGTGGCTGCCCGCAACTCCTGCATTAATGCAGGGTCAGCATTGCCCTCGTGCATGTCTCTTGAGCACCTTGGCCTGATAGACCTGTAGGGTGGCCATCGCATGCAGGGCGGATGCGGCCTGGCCCGCAGCTCTGTAGGTCTTTGTAGGTCCACCAAAGTAGACGTAAACCTACAAGCCTTGGACGGGTGCTTTGGGTCACCACGCCATGTCGCAGCGCTCTGCGGACACAGTTGCATCACAGCAGAGCGCTCAACAGGGGGAACCCCAATGTACCCTTTCACCGCGCCGCCATCGAGGGCAGTGAAGGCGGAAGTGGCTGCTAAACAATCACGAAAAGTCAAGGGAGACTTCCACGACTTCGACACCTCTTCATGCACTTCCGGGAAGAATGGCACTAGGGGCTGACGGGCGCCTTCGGCACGGGCCACCCCCAGATACCAATCGTCTAACCGAGAACGCTCGGGACATGGCGGAGGGTTCCACACAAGCCCAAGAGCCTCAGCCACCTGGGAAAGCATGGCTGTGAGCTCCGGATCGGATTCGAGCAATGCTGGAACTCCCAAGAGAGGCAACACAGCCGAATCGTCATCTCCGGAGGAATCCAGCCCACCTTGTGATGCGGCGATCGACATGGAGTCCTCCGCCGGTGCGCCAAATGAAATGCAGGGCCCCGGACGGGAAGCCCCAGCGCCCTCATCTGGCAACACCACAGGTTGCAGTGTGCTAGAGGGGGGTGTGGCCCGAGGAGGATTCGTCGGGTTGGCTTACACCGTCACTCTCAGATCACCCTGACCACCAGCCAAAGTATTCCCTCTCGTGGAGGAAATAGATTGGGGTGTGCTCGATCGCAACACTGCGATGGCCATGTTCTCGCAGTGGGAACATGACTCACCCATGAACGCGCGCTCGGCGTGCACAAGGCCCAAGCACGACAAACAGCGATCATGCCCGTCAAACGGAGCCACCAGCCGACCGCACCCAGAAACGGAGCACGGGCGAGACATCTTGAAAAAGACGTGCCGCGTGCAGCTCTTTTAGAGAGAAGTTTATTAATTCAGCAGAAATGCTGAAGCGCCCAGGGAGAACACGCACGCTGTGCTAGATCACTGCACAGATCAGACAGGAATGCGGAACTCGCTGGAGAGGGCCGTCAAACCAACACTCTTGAGAGATACTCGTCTTGAAGAGAAAAAACGCTCAGGCAGTAATACTCGGCTCTGAAGCAGAAACATAATGCGAGATTGCCACGCAACGCCCTTTATACCCACGCGATGGGGCGGGGTTGCGGCATGCAAATTCCACAGACCCATGGCATTTTCATGCCATTGGCTTGTTTTGTAGAGCTCAAAGGCGATTGGCTTCTAAGCGAAACCCCCATTTCATCAGTAACTGACGTAACTCGTAGTGTACTGACTGAAAGGAAACCGAGGTTACGTTAGTAACCGAGACGATCTCTTCATCAAACTGCTGCAAATGAAAGTGAAAGTTGCAGATGCTCAATACACAATCATCATCATTAAAAGTAAAGAAACTAAATGATCTTACCAGGGCTTATGCCACTCTCTCTCTCCTATTGCAGTCTTTGATTTTGAAGCTGTTGATCAATAAAATGCAGCTCATATTTGTTGATTTCGGTGACGTGAACTTCATTAAAAATGCATATAGTGTGGGAATTGAAGATCGTATTTATATCCCTTTTGCGGAGACACATTTATGTGACCATGAAAACATTTTTTTATATTGGTTTTGCGGAGACACATTTATGTGACCAAGTATAAATGGAATCGTTCTGATAAATCATATCTGATCTGTAAAAACGCATGAAGTGCCAGGTATAAATGGGTATAAATGGGCCCAGCAAGATAACTCTTCGCCATGCTTGAAATTTAAGAAGAAAAATATAAATATTGAATTGGAGAGGGGGGTTACATAAATGTATCTCTGAACGAAACTGACTGTCTTCAGAATAGTTACGATGGCATTTTTACAGCGGTAGGCCTACCCAAAGAAACGCTTCTTTTCCATAAGCAATTTATTCAGTCCATCTGTTTTTGTTTTGTGCAGGTGTGTCTTATGTAACAATTTCACAGAGCTAAAGTCAGACCATTCTGTATTTGCTCTAAGTCTTGAAATTATGCAATCTAATTTAAATAAAAAACAACTGCTCATGCTACATGTATGTATCTTTGTTTGGATCGTGATTAAAATGTAGTGGTTGCCTCTCATTTCAAATGGCAATTTTGTTTAGGGCCAGTTTGGCCTGTTATAGAGCAAATAAACACCAAATAAATTTGCTTAAAGAAAAAAAAAAAAGACTGGATCGGCCATGAAAAATCTATAGGTAGATCTTGCCTTTCATCAAGGCTGAGGTCAGGGATCTTTGGCTTGAAAAGGTTGGTGACCACTGATGTAGTGGATATTGGGCAATGGTATATTGACTATCATTCCCCTCTGAGAATTTCAACCAGCTTCAGAGTGACAGTTTGATTTCGGTTGAGGGAAGGACATGGGCTTGATGCGTCACCCAATTAAGCTGCAATCCCACAGATTGAAGAGTAGCACTGATCATATGCTGAGTTTCTCTCTTGGTGGTTCCCATGACGACCTTCTAGTTAACAGCACATGTCAGTTGTGGAATAATAATTTTGCTGTCTGGACATGGCAGTAATTTTACATGATAGACAGATCTTTCTAATCTAGCCCATATTTAAACCAAGACATCTAGAAATGTCACTTTGGTAGTACTTAAGCATCTTAGAAACAGACGTCCTTCATAATTATTTCAAATATATGACTCTGTGGAACTTAATGAGTCACGTAATGTGAAAACTGAGCACAGCTGCATTTGTTCTTAGATGATAAAAACCCTAGTCTCAGTGCCACACTTTCATGACTACTCCCAAACAACAGAGCATAAAATGCTTTCAGCTGGGATTTTGAAATTGAAAAGTCTTGAAAATTGTCAAAATGACTGGTTTCAAACAGGTTTCCTGAATAGAAGATTTAGGCCATTGGTTGAGCACAGAGCCAGTATGTTGTTTTTTGTTGTTGTTTTTTTTTCATTTATCTGTGTTGGTAGATTTTGTATATTTAATTGTGTATGATAATTTCCTCTATTTTACTTTTAGATTACCTTGCTGTCATGTAATGTCTACTTAAATTAATCTTTAAAAACACTAATAAGTTAATAACCCTGTTAAAAGTACTCTTTATTAGATCTCAGACCTTCAGACTGTACATTATTATTATGTTATGATGCCTAAATTCTCTTGTAGCTTTTAAAACTTTTTGGGGGGGTAAAATAGTATAAATTACATACATTTTAATATTCATTTTAACATGAACAAATTAGATAACATTTATTATGGGTGTCAGATTTTTAATATTGGTACATCCCACCCAGATCACTTGCTTGTAGTTTTCTTTGCATATTAAGCCAGGATAGGATAAAAAAAAAATTAATAGTAAAAATAATTGCACACCTTAATTTTAACTAGTCCTATAATCACATTTTGTAGAATTTCTCCAAATAATTTTGCTACTCAATGAATGATTTAAAAAAAAAATTGCTGCATGTCATTCATAATAATGACATACCTGGCATTTTGAGCCGTTTGAAATTGTTGACATGTTGAGCCGCCAATTTAGAAATGCTAAACTAAGCTAAATGCTGAGTTTGTAATGAGCAGAATTCATCCTTGAGCTTCGTTGAAAGCTGTTTGGTATTGTACTGCAGTCCGAGCCCCGAGACTAACACTAAATATGCATCTGCAGCAAAAACTATAAATTGAGGTCTGTATGAAGGTCGACACTATAATTGCACCAATTTGAGCCCTGATTTAATCACTGAATGTGTAATGAATCATCTGCGCTGTGTCATAAATATTTAGAGCAACTGTAACAGACAGATATGAGCTGAAGACAGTGTAAAAAAAACTTCTTGTTGCCAGTATTTCTCAAGAAAATATTACTCCTGGAGACCTTTATACCATTTCCTGTTGTCCTGGATTTAGACTTGTGTTTTCTCCTGTTGGCCTGAGGTGGACTTGAGGGATAATAGTCAGTAAACCACCAATATGATGATAATGAAAACCAGTTGGACATTATTTCACCAAGTTGGAAATCCGCCCAGGCTGATTGCATAGTTTATATCTCACCGCACAGTCCGAGGAAGTCAGGATTACCCTCAATCTCTGTTTCTGATCACAGATCAAGCCGACAGCTCAGCGAGGTCTTTGTGCAGTTGCCTTCCAGGAAAGAGCTCCCTGAATACTATGAACTGATAAGGAAGCCAGTGGACTTCAAGAAGATCAAGGTATGTGAGTTACAGTACGTCTTTTATTTCAGTGTGGCCCTAAAGTCTCAAACATCTGAACATCACATGTTATATGTTCTGCTGTGACGTATTATCGTTTGATCAGGACTGGCACACTCATTACTCCGGCTGGATGATAACAGCAGTTTTCGTGCTTATAATGGGCCGGCCTTACTCTTATTTTCTGTTGCAACTCTAAATGGCAATTTAGGTGAAGATTGTTTTGGTGTTAGAAGTGCTCTTGTTTTTGCAGGAGCGTGTGCGCAGCCACAGGTACAGGAGTGTGAGCGATCTGGAGAAAGACGTCATGCTTCTTTGTCACAATGCTCAGACTTATAATCTAGAGGGCTCACAGGTGAGTGAATAAATGGATTGAACACCCTCCATGACTGTCTTAAGTATGAATTGTCTTGTAGTACCACACCATCAATTCGCAGTGATTATATGTTGCATGAATTCTATAAAGTGCTTGTTATACATGCAAATATTAAGCATGTCATTACTGTAAAAAAGACATGAATAGCCACTGAGCTGTTTGTAAATAGCTATTGTGTGCTATAAAATTGGGATTTTGGGTTTGTCTGAAGAAGTTTATTATTGCCTGATGTATTAAATTTATTCATCTTAAGGTTTATAAGAACTTCACATTATATGTGACCCTGGACCACAATACCAGTCATAAGTCGCTTGGGTATATTTGTGGCAATAGCCAACAATACATTGTATGGGTCAAAATCATCGATTTTTCTTTTATGGCAAAAATCATTAGGATATTAAGTAAAGATCATGTTCCATGAAGATATTTTGTAAATTTCCTACCATACATATATAAAAAATGTATTATTAGTAGTAATATGTGTTGCTATTTAGATTTTTTTGCACCCTCTAATTCCAGATTTTCAAATAGATGTATCTCGGCCAAAAATTTTCCTATCCTAACAAATACATCAATGGAAAGCTTATTTATTCAGATGATGTATAAATCTCAATTTAAAAAAATTGACCCTTATGATTGGTTTTGTGGTCCAGGGTCTCATATTTCAGATCCGATTATATCTATTTCTGAAGATCTCTCACAGTATTTTATGGTGGGTTGTGTATTGTGATTACTGGATTACTTACCAAATTTTGTCTGTGTTTAAATCAAAAATCAATATTTAATCTCTTCTGAAATTAGCACAATCTGGAGATATACAATCAAATCTTTCAAACAGTTATTAGCATCCCTTTTTATTTGAAAGGAGTGTGTCAGTTTATGCTTTTATTATTTTTACCTCACCTTGTTCCTGCTTTGTTTGTTCGGGTTGCAGGTGATACAAATAATCACAGCAAAGGGGTGTGTTTGTTTTAAATAATAGCTTGTAATGTACCCTTTTTTTGTAGATCTATGAGGACTCCATTGTTCTCCAGTCAGTATTCAAGAGTGCCAGACAAAAGATTGCTAGGGAGGAGAGTGACGATGACAGCAATGATGATGACGATGATGAGGAAGAATCCGAGGAAGAATGTACGATTTTTCATTAACAATGGAAAGGACCAATTTACTGATACTAACGAAGCTAAAGCTCTACAAATCCTTGTACTTGCTTGAAAAGTGCAGTTCTCTTTCCTTTTTTGAAACAGGAGGTTTGGGCGGCACATTTCAAAGGCCTAAACCCCTTTTTTTAAATAGCCATAAAGCCGCCTTTTCACCATCTCCGAAGTCATTTATTTCCAGTGGGGAGTAGCACGGGAGCTTTGTGTGTGCATCATATGCACATGCATAATTTTTAGATCCAGTTTTAGCTTTGTGTGCGTTGAAATATTTAAAATCTTTGCAGTTAAATTGGATTGGATGTTATGTATTTTAATTAAACTATGAGCATGAGGTGAGAATTACCATTATTTTTGCACTAAAAGAATCTTTAAACATAATTTTTTCTAAAATTCGTATTTGTCAAAAAATAATTATTTTATAAAAATTACATTGTTATTTATGTTAATTAGCCATAGAAACACTTAAGCAAAGGCACACCATCCGAGGTGCAGGTCAAAGAAAGCAAACCTGTATGAAGGAGATATGACCCTCACACTCATTTGCAAATGCTTTTATTTCACCAACATTTCGGCAACAAGCTTTTCACACACCTTGACAAAGGCTTGTTGCCGAAACGTTGGTGAAATAAAGTATTTGCAAGTGACTGTGGCCATATCTCCTTCATACAAATTAGCCATAAAAAACCTACTATGCTTTTCTTTTAGGCATATTAGCGGTCATTTGTTTTTTGGTATTTATTTGTGTGTTCAATATTCATTCATTTTAAAATGATGAATAAGTGGAAGATAACAACTGATTCATGGTCAGTTTGAAAGTTCAGTGCGAATGCTTCTAGGGGATGAAGTGCAGTAGACAAATTTTGAAAATAGTGGAAAGGTGACTTAAGGCTTTAGTCACATCACAGCATGATGAACATGATTTATACTTGCTAATCAATTGCATTGACATTCTCAATCGAGCGCATCTGATTGGACAACAATCTGTGCAATACAGGATGAGTCATTTGTATTTTTGAGAGAAGACTACATTTCTTTGTCAAATGTCTATCTACTAAAAGTGAATTTTGGCATTTTTTTTATTGAGTACTCTGACATATTGATGACCTCAAAAGCCATTTTTCATGAGGTCTTAATGTTTAATGTTAATTTAACAATTAATCAAGCAAACAGGTTAACTACAAAGTACTGATTTAGAAAGATGTTGGTGGCATTTGAGATGGGCTTTTATTGAAATCGTCTTTTATTACAATTATTTTTTTTTTTTTTAATCCAAGCCAAGTCAGTGAAGGTGAAAATTAAGCTGAGTAAACGGGACGAGAGATGTCAGGACAAAGGCAAGAAGAGACAGAGTCGTGGAAAGGCCAAGCCCGTGGTCAGTGACGATGACAGCGAGGAAGAACAGGAGGAGAATGTAGGTCCACCATTCCTCTCATCAATTAGGCCTGTCATTGCTACAATCTGTTAGCTAGTTGACATTTAGCTTAATTAGACGTTGTGTAATCAAAAACCTCAGGTGCATACATTGACATTTTGATTGAATATGCTTGAGGATATTATCTCCAAAACAAAAAAAACAGGCACTTGAGGGACGGCTAACCGCAAAGAACTGCTGCCACTCAAAATGTAGCCCACAGACAGCCTGGACAAAGAGATTTATAGATGCTTAGCCACATGTCCTTATCTTTCAACATCTAAGAGGTATTTGAGGTGTTATGCAGTTCCCTGAGGGAATCATTTATGAGAAAAAGGATATATTGTGCTCTTAAACCTGGCTTTCATTCCTCTCTCTTTATCCCATCTGCTGCAATTCAAGAGGAAAATGTAAGTCTGTCTGTTTTTCTCGCTTTTGAAACTTCCCTTCACATGTGCTTTTTTCCATTAGTGTGATCGCTTCATGTCTGAACGTCAGTAAATCGCATAGTCTCCTCATATCAAGTCAGTGTGAACATGTCAGAGCCGTGTGACCAAGGCCCATGAATCAGTGTGAGATTGTCTCATTATCCAGAAATAAGGGAGCACATTCAGTAACCAGTAATGAGCCTCTGCAGATCAGCGATCAGTCAGGTGTGGCGTGTGGGTGGACTCGGGTCATCAGAGCTCTAGCGTGGGGCGATCGGTGTCTGCATGTGCGTGTAATGTCATTGTGTGTTTGTTTTCAGGAGCAGTCAGAGGGGAGCCAAAGCGACGATGAGTGAGGAGGAGATGAGCTGATCATCAGCATTCCTTTCACACGTTTATTTGCTTCTTTTATTGTCTTTCCTCACCCAGCTGAATTACTCTGTGCTTCACCTGAGGCTTCCAATAAGATTTATTGTTTCTATTCTCTTTTTTGTTTTGTTTTTATTTTATGCTTAGACACTTTGTCTTGCGCTATTGTCCCACACTTTTTGGCTGTTTTTTGCACCTTCAATAACTTACAGTTATTTTGCTACATGCAGTGAGGTATTTTAGAGATCATTTCTGTATGCTTGTACATAATTTACATTTATGCAATGTTTAAAAAAAAAAATTTTTGAAAAAAAAAAAATCTGAATTGCATCAAAGAACGTCATTATAAGCTATTCTTACCCTTGGTTAAACCAGTTGTTTCAAATTTATGAAGCATATAAAAAAAGTGTTACTTAAAGTGAAGTCCTCATAGCATTTCGTATCATTTAGATTAGATCCTATAATATAGTGACTTTTATATTGTATTGCATGCAGCACAAAAGCCAGCAGAGATTACAAATGTGTTTGAGATGGGAGCATTAATCAGCCCTGTACCGTTTCAGTGGTATGTGATTATATGAATTTGACCAGCTTTGTAACATATACATAGATGTGGCGATTTCTTTTTCCTATTCAGTGTTTTTCATTCATTGGTGTTATACTCTGCAGTCTCACTTTCCTTAAAAAAAAAGAAAAGAAAAAAAGGTTTTTTTTAATATACAGTGGAGAAGAGTGTCTCACAATATTTCAATGTTTCAAAGATCATGTAGATAAGACAATCAGTATTTTAAAGCATATTGCATAAATATAAACCAGGTCAAATTGGCTACTTTTTTCCTCTATGGATTTTTTTTCATTAAAAAAACAGTTTTTAAGGAATAGGAAGTTTTTTTTTTTTAAATGATTAATTGCTCTTATACCGTATTGGTTAAAATATGCATTTCATTTTGTTTTTTAATGAATGTTGTTGCTTCAAAATGTACTCATTAAGGCACTTGCATTATTGTCAATGAGAACTCTTTTTGATCTGTTCTCCTGTGTGCCATTGGTCATTTCTGACATCTCTTTTGTATGTGCTTGGTAACTCCTCTAAAGTGTCATAATACAAATTGCTCTCCTTGCACACTGTCTTTGTGGTTGTAGCTCATAGCCCAAAGTAAACATCACCAATGATAACCCTTCTCTCATTGATCTCTGGTGTAATGACATGCTGATTGTCAATAATTGTGACTTGATATATTTACATGTTTGCAATGCTCCTCTTCTAATTCTTGTGTATTGCAACCAGTCATGATGTGCTAGGAACATTTGCAATATCATAAATATTACGTTTTAGATGTATATGGCGTCATCTGCTTTATTAAAATGGAAGCTTAATACCCTTAATAGTAATTTGAGATAATTACTTGTCACTTTGCAGTTGCTGTTTACCTAAAGCCACTAAGCTACAGTAATTGTAGGGCCAGTCCCCAAGCAACACTGAGATTATGTACCTTGCTAAGGGTTGAAATAATAATGAGATAGGATTCTTCAATTACCCCCACATGCAAGCAAACCAGTAATGTCTAGGTCAGACATTTTTTAAACTGGGGTCAAGGGGGTGCTGGGCGTCTGCAAAAACATGGGACATGGTAATGGAAAAAAAAAAAAAATTAAATGCTTTTGCGTTCTCTTGCAAAAGTTTTGCGTTCCCCCGAGAAACTTTGCATTCGCTCCCAAAACCTTTTGAGTTCTTTGCAAGCGAACAAGTTTCTCTGGGGGATGCAAAACTTGTGCGAGAGAACGCAAAAGCATTGAAATATTCAGCTTTGCCAAAGGAATCAGGAATATACTACATTTTGAAAATACTTCTTTAAAAAATAATATATATATATATATATATATATATATATATATAAACAAATCTTAGACTTTTTATGGTAGCTGCCTTTATAAGAAGGGTTTCCCTCACAAAGGGATCATCATTTTTCAGCATCCTTGACGTCTAAAAGTTTGAAGAGTTTGGGTGTTAGGATACTGCCACTCAGCTCAGCACATTTAAATGTGATATATGATATTGCACTGACTTCAAGAACACATCTGGCCAATTGAACATCCTTCAATTAAGCCACCAAAAATGACACACTCCACCTTTAAAGCTAATCTTAATCTAAGTGTCCTACCTCATATGAGCACTGAGGGGCAGTGCAGAGGTCCCTCGTAGGTTTACCTTGGTTCTTTTTTCCACCGAGATCAAAAAACAGCTTTTCTTTCAGAGCTCCAGCCATTTAAATGGAGTTCTAAGCTGATTCAGTCCAAGAGTACAGTCCATTTCTGCCCTGTTTGTGTTCCACTTTGAAGTGGCAAGCTGTTTAGATAGCGGTAAGCCTTAGAAGATAGAGATAAATTGGACAGTAATCCTTGTCTCTGTGCCAGGGATGTCAAATGGAAATAGTCAGGTGCCAATGCAATCCCTGCTATTCCTCTGTAGCCTTTGTGAGCTCTTTTCCCGATCATCCGAGTGACCGATGTGGTGATAACCAAGGCCGTTTCTCAAACAATCTCTCTCAGAAGTGCGTAGAAAATTAGTCATGTATGACTGAATGAAAGGACCAGGTGCTCCCTATTATTAGAAGTTCTGCTGCTAATCACGCTTTATATCACATATGTAGGGTCTCGGGCCTATGAATAGCCAAAATGCGTCACTTAAAAGGGCTAGGAGAGAATGCATTGATCCCTCTGGCATTCCAGAGTTCGTGATCGGTTAACTGCATGACTGAGGAAATGAAATGAATTAAACCTTACGCCGTATATATCTGCTTCACCATAATCTGACCGCTGAACCAGCGTTTATATAACTTGACTGCCGCATTTCCACCATCGGGGAGCAAGATCAAAGCTTGTGGTCAGCGAAATTTCCGTCGAACATTCATGTTCAATGCAGCAGTATTGAATGAACTTTATCGACTTTTCTAGCAGAGGCAGAATAAGGTGAACCTTTATTCCGTGATTAGGCCCTATCTGGCTCTGTTGCATCTAATTTGCCTAGATAACTCTGCTCAATATCTAAAAGGAGATTGTTTAAAAAAAAAAAAAAGAATAGAATAAGGAAACCTCAAACTCAGTCATGTTGGAAAATTGGCACATTTGAATGAGATAAAACCGCTCTAGGGGGCCTGCCTAAATCTACTGCCTTTTTACTCTCCCTTGTGTGTGAAACTTGTGTACTTTATTCGGACCAGCATAGACAATGAGATATTGGTTAAACCATCACATCTTCGTTCACAGGCTGCCATAACAAAGGAACGCTTGAAATGGCTTATTTGAAGGATTGCATATCAACTTTGAGCTGTCTGTTCAGTCCTACTCTGTCTGAGCAGTTAACCCGTATGGTGTGCACATGCTAATGTATGGTCTTGACCATGATGCAGGATGTCCTGTTTTCAAGGTGTGAAAATTGTACACACAGACATGTTTATGAGGTCTGTCACTGAATTCTACAGATCCTCTGCTACTCTGGAAATCCCTGTACCATCATGAGTAGGAACTATAATAAGTAAGAATGGATAATTACTATTTTTTGTTTGATTGTAGGGATGCAAGAGCTCCATAGTGTGATGTAGAGAAAATGCTATAACTAAAATGTGTTTTGCCTACATCGTATATGGACTTTCAAAATCATGCATTATAATGACCTAGATGTTCATAAAATAAATATTTTTTTAAATTAATACTTAATGACACTGTACATCTCATATAGTGAGTGCATATTAAAGATTTCTGTGGTCAATAACCTACAATAAATGTTCACTGAAGCATTCGATCATAAATGAAATAATGTCCTGGTTGTTTTTTTAAGGTTCTGTGAATTCAAACGTTTATTGATTCACAAGATCTTTTGTGTTTTGTGTAGAAGCGGACAGTGTAAATAATGAGCGACATTCTCAGTAAACAGGTTTTGATCAAGCATTTGAAAGAACCACTGAGATATAGACCTGTTTAAAGGGATAATTCACCCAAAAATGAAAATTACCCCCTGATTTTCTCACCCTAAGCCATTCTTGGTGTATACGACTTTCTTCTTTCAGACGAATACAATCAGAGATATTTTAAATAATGTCCTGGCTTTATAATGGCAGTGAATAGAGGATGATATTTTGAAGCCCAAAAAAGTGCATCCATCCATCATAAAAGTAATCCACACGGCTCATAAATTAATAACCACACGGTTAATAAAGGCCTTCTGAAGCGAATCAATGCGTTTGTGAAATAAAAATGTCAATATTTCACTACAATAACTAGCTTCCGATTTACGGCGAAAGAGTAACCCCTGACCTGACGTATGACGTATTGATGAACGCGGAAGCGCAGAGGATAGAGCAAAACAAAACACCAGTCACAAATTAGAAAGTGTAAATTGAGAAGACAAATGTCAGAGGATTTCAATATAAGAGAAGAAGAGCTTGAGTTTGTTGCCCAGCCCTATTTGTTTGAACCACGAGAGGCGTCAAAGCTTACTCTTTTGTTGTAAGTCGACTTGCGTAGGCAGTCTGCTGGAAGCTAGTTATTTTAGTTTTTATAGTTTTAAATATGGATATTTTTCTTACACAAACGCATTGATTTGCTTCAGAAGGCCTTTATTAACCCCTTTTATGATGGATGAATACATTTTATTGGGCTTCAAAATATCCTCCTCTATTCACTGCCATTATAAATCTAGGAAGAGCCAGGACATTTTTTAATACATCTCCGATTGTATTCGTCTGAAAGAAGAAAGTCATATACACCTAGGATGGTTTGAAGGTGAGTAAATCATGAGGTAATTTGCTTGATATTTATCATGATGTAAATAATCGACTACTTGCACTCCATTGCACTTCCTCTCTAGGATCAGCATAAATGGGAAGAGAGAAATAGTTACATTTATGCATTTATCAGATGATTTTATCCAAAGTGAGTGCATTCAAACTATTTAAGCTGAAATCAGTGTGTGGTGTTCTTTGGAGCAGCTGTGCTGACATGGCTGACTGCCGACAGTGCTGGAAGACCCTGGGATGTGAGTTCACTTTGGGTAATGATGAAGTATGGCATGCGGAGGGGTGCCACGGTGGGAGTCGGCCCTCTGCTTGATGTGCTG
The DNA here is from genome assembly GCA_039654625.1 of Rhinogobio ventralis. Taxonomy (NCBI): domain Eukaryota; kingdom Metazoa; phylum Chordata; class Actinopteri; order Cypriniformes; family Gobionidae; genus Rhinogobio; species Rhinogobio ventralis. Next base: position 29,663,551 of record CM077194.1, read on the forward strand.
CAGAGGAATTTTAGTCTGAAAGAGGGGGCGGATTAAAAGCAACAGCCCCGGCAGGTGGTTTTATTGTATTGAGGGAATATGTGAGGTCTGTACTCCGTAATATTCTCACTTTGCTTCTTTGAATGTTTTCATCTCCTTTTTCTGGAAAGACTTTCCTGAACTTCCCTGAGTATAGTTTAAAATTCCATGACTGTGAGCATAATTCGCAGAACAGATATTTGCATGCATTCTTACACACTCTCCCTTTCTAAACCATCCATCAATTTTACAAACAACTTGTCCTAAATCAGGGGTTTTCAATTGTAATTGACTCCTAAATATAATCATTCTTGTGTAAGGGATAGGGTTGTGAAGCGAAAATTGATTTCAATTTAGGAATCAGATACTTGTTATAAAATAAAATTTTTTGATTCTGCTTATCGATTCCTGTCTGTGCATTTTAATGTGATTTTAAACCTTTCAAGTGCAAGAGGACGCAAAAGAAAACTCCAATTTGGTACTAGCACACTGTTTTCTCAAGCTACCAAACTTATCGCCTCTCATATAGTGTGTAAATACTGAATTGAGTTTTATTGCGCTTGAACGTAAATACACAAAATATTGTCAAAATGGCCGTCTTGGCGATTATTCACATATATGTGGGGCCTATCCAAATACACACACTTGCAGTCTTTGCACTTGGAGACTATGCAGTGTTATGTAACATTTTAAATACATTTCTGTTATCTAAATAGACTTACTTTAAAACAAAACTTCAAACACTTTATTTAATTTGTATTTTTGCTCAGTTGTATTTATTTGTGCTATTGCTAATTTGTTTATTTGTTCTTATTTTATTACTTACTTGTCTTTTAAATGTATGATATTTATGTTAGTTAGGCTAATTGTTTTTGCTGTAGTAGTTTTATTAAAACCATGAACAAAAGTTCCTTGTGTAAGTGTACTAGGCTGCTGATTATTGTTCTGTATGCTGCTGATTTTCACTCATGGTGATACTTTAAATAAAGATAGTATCAATTACGTCCTTACACCAGTAGGTGGCAACAAGTGACTGTTAAAACTGTCATTGAATCATTCAAGAGATTCGTTCAAAAATGCTGATTCATCCAGTAATGAAACAAGTAAAGTCTTTTTGAAAGAGTCATTGAATCATTCATTCAAAAAATAATTCAATTATTATATATTACTTTATATTATTAATAAAATCAATTAAATATTAGCGTCTGCCATACATTGGCTCAATGTTAAGTAATACTTTTTTATTGCAGGATTAACAGAGTTATATTACTATGTGTAAAAGCAAGTAAATTAAAGCGATCTGGTTGTTATATTAGTTTTGTGAGTTCAAAGGCGCTGCAAATGTGTCTATTTACAATGTGATTTTGCAGCGTTGAGTATTGTAGCCAATAACAGGCATTTCTGTTGAAACTAATGATTAGAGGTGTCTGCTCAGTATCTCTTAAAATGCTGAAAGAGTTTGTTTAATAGAAGTTCTACTTGTGCAAAAATCCTCTCATTTTAACAGACAAAGTGGAGACACTATATAAATAAAAGATTCATCGTGAAGTTTAGTCATATCCATTGATTAAAATAGGAGTTTTCACACTCGATGAGTTTGCACTAAACTGACTGACAGCTTCAGTTATTATTAAGGAATCGCTCTTTACGTGTCTGTTTAATTTTGATTTGCAATTTAAAGAAAAGTGACATTTCCTACGTACAAAAAGTGACAAAATAGACAATGTTATTTTTATTTTTTATTTTTTATGTCTAAAAATAAATTCAAAAGCAGAACTTGAAGCAGAAAAAAAAACTATATTAGGAAGTGGAATTGGCTAATGAGCAATCGTGCTCCTCTGCTGCCATCTACTGGTTATAGTGGTAAGTCTTGATGACAATAACAATAAGTGTTTTTCACTAAGAGTTAGTTTTCCTGTCACAAAACACTTAGGGTCCTATTTTAATGATCTGAGCGCATGGTCTGAAGTGCATGGCGCAGGTGCACCTAGGGCATGTCCGAATCCACTTTTGCTAGTTTAAAGACGGTCGGCAGGCCAGGCGCATGGTCTAAAAGGGTTGTACCTTGTCTCTTAATGAGTCATGGGTGTGTTTTGGGCGTAACGTGCAATAAACCAATCAGAGGCTGCATCCGAAAACCTAGGCAGCTGACTTGTTGCCTCGCTGCCTTATCAGGCAATGACTTATAAGGCAGCGTTTGCAGACTAAGGCACAAAATGGCTTTTCAAAAACTGATTTCGGACAGATAACAGTTTAATGATCTACAGCAAAATAGCTTGAGCTGATCAATGAATATCACTAAAAATAACTTTCAGATTTTTGAGCTTTGCAGTGCTGAAAAGAAGTACTTGGAAGTCCTTGAAAAGTTTTTCATTCTTATAACATTGGTCAAAATTTGCTGGGTTATGATCAAAGCTTTATTTGATTTATACCGTTGTCATATTTTAAGGTTGGCACTGTTGTCAACAGCATTTTAGTCTTTTTTCTCTCTGTTATCGCTTTGCATGAATGTCATTTTCATGTATTTCAATTTATCAAATAGCTTCAATGGGCAGCAAGATTAATGTCATCAGAGTCTGCCATACCTTGGCTTTTGATGAATTGATGCCACTGTTCCTGGCGCTTGGAGTACGAAAGATTTTCCTATGCAGATTTCGCAGTGGGGAAAGATTCGCTGATAGATTTTCATCTGTGGATATGGATAATGGTGTGCTTTTGCTCTTATAAGAATGAGATATGTAAATGGGTAGGCTCATTCAGGTTGCCAGTGTGTTCAGGTATTTATATATTTATTTTTATTATTGAAAATATTATATTTTATTATTGAAAATATTATATATTTTTTCACAGGGGGAAAAAAAATCACTACATTTTTTATTTCAATTTGTCATTGCATCTGTGGGCCATGTTGCTACTCAAATGCACTGAGAAGCTAATTTAAAATTAACGATTTTCGTGTTTATCGCTTGAACAACCATTACCTTAACCTTTATGACTTCTGAGGAAAAATAATTATCTGCCTAATGACATCTCTGAAGACATCTGTTATAAGAACAAAACAACTAAACAAAAAAAATAGAAAATAGAAAAAAAATCCCTTCCTCACCCCCCAGTTTTTTTTCAAGCTGTTTACATTTAACTTTTGACTTTATTCAGCATTGTTTCACTGTACAAACATTTGGAACAAATGAATACGTATAATCACATAATGGCCATTTGTGATTAAACTTGAAGACTGGCAAGCTGCCCTGTTTCACTACAATGGTTATGAAGCTGCATATTGTTCTCAGGGAGTCTTGTTGCATAAAACCAATTTCAATGTGCATTGTCAGGCTGATGACAATGTCTGGGGAAATGTGGGTTGAACAATTTTCTCAATGTTAAGTGGTCTCTTAATTTTTCCCAGAGCTGCATGTATATATGTATATATGTATATATATATATATATATATATATATATATATATATATATATATATATATACAGTACTGTGCAAAAGTCTTGGGCACGTTGGTATTTTCACACGAAAAAATTTTTAAGCCAGTTATTTATATCTTTTACTGTAGTGTGTCAGTTTACATTTCCAAACATTCATTCTGCAATTAATTGTAATAATCCAGTGAGATTTTATATATATATTTTTTTATGCACAAGAAGTCTGATATGCCAGTATGATCTGATCTCACCATCATCGAGTCTGTCTGTGATTACATGAAGAAACAGAAAAAAACTGAGACAGACTAAATCCAGAAAAACTAAGGCAACATCTCCCAGACACTTGAGGAAACCTTCCTGCAAAACTACAGTACTGTGAAAAGTTTAGGCACTTGTCAGAATGCTTTAAAGTGAGAATGCTGTCAAAAATAATAACATAAATAGCTTTTATTTATGAATTAACTCCTATTAACTAAATCAAATCGATATTTGGGGTGACCACCCTTTGCATTAAAAACGGCTTTTGTTACCTGCATCTATTCCTACACCTATTCATGTAGTTTTGCAGGAAGGTTTCTTCAAGTGTCTTGGAGACGTTGCCACAGTTCTTCTGGATTTAGTCTTTTTTCTGTTTCTTCATGTAATCACAGACAGACTCGATGATGGTGAGATCAGATCATGCCGGCTGCTGTCAGACTTCTTGTGCATAAAAAAATAAATAAAAATCTCACTGGATTATTACAATTAATTGCAAAATGAATGTTTGGAAATGTAAACTGATATTTCCTACTGACACACTACAGTAAAAGATATAAATAACTGGCTTAAAAACATTTTTCGTGTGAAAATATCAACGTGCCTAAGACTTTTGCACAGTACTGTGTGTATATATATATATTAGTGTGTGTGTGTTTCTGTGTGTGTGTGTGTGTGTGTATACATACATACCTACCTAAATAAATCAGTTGTGAGCATAATGAATGCAGTGCAGGTAATAGCACACAAAGGGTTAGCAAGGTGCTCACCTTCCTTCTTCGTGTTCTGCATGTCCATCTTTGGGCCACCTGCATAGTAAGGATATTTACTGTGTTAGGCATAGGGCAGGAAGACTCTTCAGATGCTGATATCAGCTGTTGCTGAATAAGGAGACAGTGAATCCTTGTTTTTTTTCCTGTGGTATCTGCAATTGTACACTGAAAAATATCAATTACATTTTATCCAGCATAAGGAGCTGTGTGAGTCATAGATAATAGAAATGTGAATTACTTTGAACCTATAAAACATAGATAACATTTTCCCTTCCAGATGTTGCCCCCCCCCCAGCTTGTCTGTGCAGGATTAAATTGTGTGGTTATTGATATGTGTATCATTTGCTTTTTGCTAGTGTAGGCCTATTTATGCTATTGATGTTGATGTAGATTTTTGTCACCACTAGTTATTTGCTGTGTGGAGTTGAAGTCTAATATGCTTCTATATAAAACTTTCACACATAGGCTGAGTTTAACTCCGCTTTTAGGGTGATTACACAACACCATTTTCAACTGAAAACGGAAAACTTCTTATGCGTTTTCAGCATTTTAGGGGCCTGAAAACACAAGCTTTTGAAAACGGATTTCAAAGTGCAAGGTTTTGAAAACGATGCCTTTACCGTCTCCATGTAAACAACAAAAACGTGAATTTGTGAAAATGGTGACATCATGTTCATGCATGTTACATGTTCACGCACGCATATTACGTGTTTGCGGGGTGTTTCTTGACAAAGTGACATCGCCAACTACTGGCCTGGCATGCATAATACAACGTTTTTAGTCATTCGCAGATCTGTGTGAACGGGCATCGTTTTCACAATGTTGTCGTCTGTTTTTAGTACATTGTTGTCGTGTTAACATACCCATAGACATACACTGGCAAACTTCCCTAAGCACTTCCCCTTGGAAGCATTCCCACCGCCATTTTGAAGTGCATTTAACTTCAACTGGACGAAGGACGTTTTTTTGGACAGTGAAATGTTACTTCAGATAAATCCATAGACCACAATGCAACATGACTGTGAGAATTGTGTGTATTTACATCGCAACTCAGGATTGGCCACTTATCTATTGCCTGGCTACCAGTTTTTTTGTAGCTGGCTAACCGCACTATTTGAGCAACGTAAACACAAATTAATAATAAAACTAAATATAATTTAAAATACTAAAATAAATATTTTTTTTAATATTTTATTATCGCTTTACATCCAAAAATCATTTAACAAAATAATACAAATAAACATTTCCTTTAAAGACTTTTTTCCTTTTTTTTCCAATAATTGTTCCTTTTTTTCTTCTACTTTCTTTTCCTTTCATTTCTTTTTCTTTTGTGATAATACCCACCACCCAGTGGTGGATGAAGTACCTAAAAGCCACACTTGAGTAAAAGTATAGTTCCCTTTCAGTCGGTCACGTTCGACGTACGTCGGACGTCACCGACGAATTGGGATCACTTCTGGGAGCCCCTATCAACTTCGAGATATAGAGAACGGGCCAATGGCCATTGGCGTGCGAGATTTGCATCTCGCGCTCCGCCCCGCGCTGCGGGTATAAACAGGAGGCGAGTGCTTTGAGTGCTGGGAGAGAAGGCACGATCAGCGGCGGCCGCGAGCTCACTGATACAGTGATAAACTGCTGTTTTTACAGCACTGTTGGTTTGGTGAGGGCGTTCCCAACGGTGAGTGCATACACAGGCTGCACTACTCTCCTGTGTTTTGCCGCGGTCGTTCCTGGGTGCTTCAGCACATTTAAAAGAGCTTTCTTCTAAAAGAGCAGCGCGGGTGTGACTGCGTCTTTTTCAAGACGTCATTCCACCCGTGCGTTTCTGGATGCGGTTGTTTCCTGTCCTTTGACGGCCACGATCCCTCTCGCATAAGCATGTTGAGATTGCGTTCGTGGGTGATCCATGTTCTCTCAGGAGAACGGGATCACGTCGGCGCGTTGTTCGTCTCGCCTTCCTCGTGAGGGTTTGAGTGTTCAGCGCGCCGTGTGCCGTCTAGCTGCCGGCTGACAGCGCGGGTTGTCACGGCAACCCAGCGCGTCACTCGGCGCTTTAGATGCGCGGTCGAGACTTAACCTCAAACGGGGTTGAGTCCCTTCGCCTATTCCCCGATCTAGTTTCTTTTCTGGTGCACCAGAAAGGGGCTACTTCGGCTAATAAGCCTTGGTGACCTGAGGATTACAGTGGGGCTTCCCTGCCAAGTACATCTCCGTGGGCCCTCACTCCTCTATCGCATCGCAAGCATGCTGAGACTGTGTTCGTGGGTGGTTCATGTTCTCTCATGAGAGCATGACCACGTCGGCGCGTTGTTCGTCTTGCCTTCTTCATAGGGGCTTAAGTGTTCAGCGCGCCGTGTGCCGTCTCGACGGCCACGCTCACAGTCTTGCATGCCTGCTGGTAGCTTACAGGTGGGATTGCTGGTTCCAAAAAAAAAAAAAAATAAAAATAAAGGGGACCTAGCGTTTCATCTGGGGCTCTAGCAGAGGACAGATGTCAATCGCTGCATCGGAGAGAGGGCTGTTATAAGCTGGAAATGAAGATGATGCTGAGTTTCCCACTATAATGGTGTGTGCTCATGCTGAATCAGATTCAGACTTGACAGCCATGCTTTCCTGGGTGGCTGAGGCGTAGTGCAACGCGTAAATCGCCTTGCCCGCCCCCTTGCCTTTTTCCCGGATGTGCATTGGAAAGCTTTGGCAGTGTGGAACTATTTGGTGCCAAAATATGGGGTGCCAATGGTGCCATAATCTGGATAAAGTTTTCCTCTCTCTCACTACCCTCATCGGTGAGGTGGCAGTGCCACTGGCAGGCCACCTCCGCCCTGCGCTCTTAGTGCACGAGGGTAGTTCTGAGCTGAGGTTGAGCTGCGCACAGTGACTGATTTACATTTAAAGTCACAGCGCTGGCCCTTGGCCAGACGATGTCCACCCTGGTCCAGAAACACCCTTGGGCTACCTTGCAGGGGTGTGAGACGTCGCCAGAGTACGCTCTCTCGATGCTCACATCTCACAAGGTGACCCTTTTCGGCGACACTGTCGGTGACTGTGCAGCAGTCCTCCACAGTGCAAAGCAGATGGAACCCCTCAGTCTGCTCGCCATGGGCATCCCACGATGCCACCCGTCTTGGCTGCCAGTCAGCTGAGACGGGTGACCTGGACTTGGTTGAAGCTGCTCTTCCCCGGAGGAGGGCCGGGTGGAGAATCATTGCTAAATTTTGTTCCGCCACCGGTGTTACAGCCAGTGGTACCCAAATTCTTAAGAGCAGTTCCAATGGGTCTCGGGAGTTCAGGAATGGCAGCGTGTGACGCTATGAAGCCGCGCCGCTCTCATTCCCCTCCCCACAAGAGGGCGAGAATGGCAGTGTGCGACGCCGGGGAGCCTCGCCACTCTCATTCCCCTCTTCTCAGCGGTGTGAGGACGGCAGTGCGCGACGCTATGCCTCGCCACTCTTGTTCCCCGCTGAGGAAGGAGGTGAGGTAGGCAGTGTGTGACGCCACAAAGCCTTGCCACTCTCTGCCCCTCCTTCAGTCGCCAGCGGACCGCAGCGTATGGCTTGAGAACGCTACCATGCCTTCTCTCATACCCTCCGTCCAACCGTGGGGGCAGGTAGGTGCTGCGTGCGCACTCAGACCCCACTTCAGGACGCTGTGCCTCTTGGGTCGGGTCCCTGCCCTCCACTTCGCTGCCCCACTGCGGGTACGTCTGTGGGGCGGGTGTGTTCATGGTACGGTTTCCGGAAGCCTAGCTAGCACTTCCGGGACGGTCCCGCTGACTCACCTGCACCACCAGGCTCGGCTACGCGATTCAGTTCGCACGGCATCCTCCCAAGTTCTGGGCATCCACTTCACTGTTGTGTGGAGCTGCGACACCTATCTTGTGGAAAGAGATCGAAGTCCTACTGGCGAAGGACGCGATTGGAGCCGGTCCCTCCAGCCGACATGAAGTTGGGGTTCTATAACTCCTACTTCATTGTGCCCAAGAAAAGCAGTGGGTTATGACCAATCTTGGACCTGTGAGTCCTGAACCGGGCCCTTCACAAACCGCCCGTTCAGATGTTGACGCAGAAGTGCACTTTCGAGTACATCCGTCCCCAAGATTGGTTTGCAGCGATCGACCTGAAGGTCGTTCCCTTCAGGACTGTCCCTGTTGTGTGAATACAGAGACACGGTGATCAGTCACCTCAGCCTGTTGGGACTTCGGGTCAACTGGGGAAAGAGCAAACTCTGCCCCGTGCAGAGGATCTCTTTTCTCGGTATGGAGCTGGACTTGGTCAATCTGACAGCGCATCTCACAGAGGAGCGTGTCCAGTCGGTGTTGAACTGCTTGAATTCGTTCAAATGCAGGACAGCGGTACCACTGAAACATTTTCAGAGGCTCCTGGGGCATATTGCATCCGCAGCCGCTGTAACGCCGCTCGGATTGCTTCATATGAGACCGCTTCAACGCTGGCTACACGACCGAGTCCTGAGATGGGCGTGGCACAGCGGATCCCTCCGTGTCCCCATGACTCCGAGGTGCCGCCAAACCTTCAGCCTGTGGTCGGACCCTTCGTTTTTACGGGCAGGAGTTTCCCTAGAACAAGTGTCCAGGCATGCTGTTGTCTCCACGGATGCCTCATCCACCGGCTGGGGTGCCACGTACAACGGGCTTGCAGTTTCGGGTCTGTGGACGGGGCCTCAACTGCAATGGCATATCAATTGCCTCGAGTTGTTAGCAGTTCGTCTTGCGCTGGGCCGCTTCAAAACGCCGCTACTAGGCAAGCACGTTCTGGTCCGTACGGACAACACTGCGGCCGTTGCGTACATCAACAAACAGGGTGGTCTACGCTCCCGTCGCATGTCACAACTCGCCCGCCATCTCCTCCTATGGAGTCAGAAGCATCTGAGGTCGCTTCGTGCCATTCACATTCCGGGCCTGCTCAATCGTGCGGCCGACGAGCTCTCACGACAGCCAGTGCTCCCCGGAGAGTGGAGACTCCATCCCCAGGTGGTCCAGCTGATCTGGAGTCGCTTCGGGACCGCACAGGTAGACCTGTTTGCCGCCCCAGACACGACCCACTGCCAGTTGTTTTATTCCCTGACCGAGGGGACCCTCGGCTCGGATGCGCTGGCACACAGCTGGCCCCGGGGCCTACGCAAGTATGCGTTTCCCCCAGTGAGCCTTCTTGCACAGACTCTGTGCAAGGTCAGGGATGACGAGGAGCAAGTCCTGTTGGTCGCTCCGTATTGGCCCAACCGGACTTGGTTCCCGGAACTAGTGCTTCTCGCGACAGCACCTCCCTGGCCCATTCCTCTGAGGAAGGACCTCCTGACTCAGAGACGGGGCACCCTATGGCACCCGCGTCCGGACCTCTGGAAACTCCATGTCTGGTCCCTGGACGGGACGCGGAGGTTCTAGGTGGCCTACCACAGGCTGTGGTAGACACCATCACTTCCGCTAGAGCTCCCTCTACGAGGCGCCTCTATGCGTTGAAGTGGAACCTGTTCGTCGACTGGTGTTCTTCTCGCTGAGAAGACCCCCGGAGATGTTCGGTCGGTTCTGTGCTTTCCTTCCTAGAGGACGGGTTGAAGCGAAGGCTGTCTCCCTCCACCCTCAAAGTCTATGTTGCCGCTATTGCCGCTAATCATGACATGGTAGGTGGTAAGTCTCTAGGGAAGCACGATCTGATCGTCAGGTTCCTGAGGGGGGCGAGGAGACTAAAACCACCTCGCTCTCCCTCTATACCCTCTTGGGACTTAACTCTGGTGCTAACCGCACTGCAGAGGGCGCCCTTTGAGCCTTTGCAGTCAGTTGAGTTAAAAATCCTGTCTCTGAAGACAGTACTCCTGACTGCATTGGCCTCTATCAAGAGGGTAGGGGACCTGCAGGCATTTTCGGTCGACGAATCGTGCCTGGAATTCGGGCCCGGTAACTCTCATGTAATCCTGAGACCCCGGCCCGGATTTATGCCCAAGGTTCCCACCTCTCCCTTCCGGGACCAGGTGGTGAGCCTGCAAGCGCTGCCTTCGGAGGAGGCAGACCCAGCCCTAGCTTTTCTCTGTCTAGTCCACGCTCTGCGGACTTACGTGGACAGAACGCAAAGCTTCAGGACCTCAGAACAGCTCTTCGTCTGTTATGGAGGCCAGCAGAAGGGAAAGGCTGTCTCCAAGCAGAGGATGGCCCACTGGATAGTGGATGCCATCGTCTTGGCGTACCAAACCCAAGACATGCCCTGCCCACTCGGGTTAAGAGCCCACTCCACTAGGGGTGTAGCTTCTTCCTGGGCGTTGGCTCGTGGCGCCTCGCTGACAGATATTGTAGAGTTGCGGGCTGGGCGACACCTAACACGTTCGCTAGATTTTATAGCCTCCGTGTAGAGCCGGTATCTTCCTGTGTGCTCGCTTCCCATAGTCAGTAACACCGAAGTGCCCGTTCTAAGTGTCGGCTTGCTGCGCCACTCCCTTCCCTTTGGAACGGATACGTGCGCTTATATGCTCTAGTCGAGTTCCCCAGAACGGCGAACCCTGTTGAGTCCTCCGCAACCCGCGGCAGTCAGATGTGGCGGAGCGTCCGACGCCAGGTCTAACACTCGTATGCATTGGTGGAACTTGTGTTAGGCTGGGTTTCATATGTTGTGACCCCCACGGCGGTCCCATATGTGTATTTTTCCACGGTACGGCTCCCTACGGCGAGCCCGTGTCTTTCCCTCGGCAGAGCTCTCTGCCGTCTCAGTTAGGTGTTGTTCCCCCGCCTGTTTGGCCGGGGCCACCCCTGGGACTTCCGTATGTTGCACTGCCCACGGCCAGTCCATACGTGTATTTTCCACATGGTAACTCCCTTCGGGCATGATATGGCTTCCGCAGCGTCCCTCTGGGCACGCTTCCCAGCGTTATCCAATAGTCTGCTGAAGTGGGTCTTGCGGAACAGCAGTATGACTTCCCTGCGTGAATTCCCCGCCCGGAACAGACGGGGTCTGAGGGGCTCTCGCTGGGCGCTGGAAGTGGTAGTAACTGTGGCGTTTTCCAAAGGGATCCCAATTCGTCGGTGACGTCCGACGTACGTCGAACGTGACCGACTGAAAGGGAACGTCTCGGTTACGTATGGTAACCCTCGTTCCCTGAAGGAGGGAACGGAGACGTACGTCCCGTCGCCACAGTTGCTGTACCATCACTGCATGGCCGAGTCACTAGTTCGGCTCCTCAGTGAAAAACAATAGTGCGCTGCATTCGCCTCCTGTTTATACCCGCAGCGCGGGGCGGAGCGCGAGATGCAATGGCCATTGGCCCGTTCTCTATATCTCGAAGTTGATAGGGGCTCCCAGAAGTGATCCCAATTCGTCGGTGACGTCCGACGTACGTCTCCGTTCCCTCCTTCAGGGAACGAGGGTTACCATACGTAACCGAGACGATATCTTACCAGAAAATGACTTTGGTAGAAGTTAAAGTCACTGTTTAGAATATTACTTGAGTAAAAGTTTTAAAGTATGTGATATTTATTGTACCTAAGTATAAAAAAAATAAATAAAAAATATATATATTAAACAAGTATTGAAAGTAAAAGTACAAGTAAATGCAGAATACAAAATAAGCAAAAAATAAATAAAAAATTATTCTATACACATTTTGAGCAGCAAGATTTAACTCAACTGTTTCTTCCATGTAATTTTCTTTGAATTAAAACATAGCAAAATGTTTATTGTAAGTTTTAAGTAAAAGAAAAAAATGCAGTTTAAAATTTTTCACATTTTAATTTGAATGTGGACCTCACTGTGTTTCTTGGAGTTGGACAGTGATTTTTTTTAAATGCTAAAATTTCTTTATCTTTGTGTAAGCATGAGAGACACTTTATTTGTTACAAAAACTCTTTTGTTCCAACATAAGAAAACATTTCTCGTAAATATGGCCACGGGTGTTCATCTTTGTCTCAAATGTTGTTTGTCACCGGAGTAGCAGGTGCGGCAGATAGTGAATTTTGCTGATAACGATAGTTGGTAAAATGGATACTAAATGAAAACAAACATAAAACATAAAAAATTGCTAAACTTTATTACAAAATTGAAAATAAAATAAAAAACAGTACTGTACCATGAAAATTAATGGTACTTAAATATAAAAATATATTAATTATACCTTGATCATTCATGTTAATTCATAGTGCATTAACTAATGTTAAGAGATATAACTTAAAAATTTAAAAATGTATTAGTAAATGTTGAAATTAACAATGAACAATACTTTTATTAACGTTAGTTAATGTAATAAATGGACTCTTATTGTAATGCTTTGAAATTAGACACATGTATATTGTATGTATACAATATACATGCACAGCCTCACGTGTCAAAACAAACTCCACAAGGCATCAGTGATAGTCTTTATTTCACCTCTAGAGGCTGCTGTCATACTGTATAATGACAGCGGACCCTTCTCTTATAACCACACGTAATTCCTTATAAATAATTCAAATACTATTATTTAAACATAAAATAATAATTGACCCTTTTCACATTTCCGGGTTTCTAAGAAGAGGAAGTTGTCATAGTTGGGTAAAACATCTATAGCGGTGAATGAGAGACATTAACTATATTTATTGTGTTCCAATTTGCTCAAATAGCAAAACAAAACAAAAGAGGGAAAAATTAGAGAGATTGATAACTGCAGTCAGTGTCACCATTATGTTAAATTTAGCTTTAGTAACATTTTCATGGAATCTTATTTTCCAGAATTGGGTAAATTACTTTGTAATCGATTACTAATTACAAATAACATGACAAAAATTGTAGTTAGTAACGTAATCCATTACATTAAATTTTTAAGGTAATATAGCTAATCTGACTACTTTTGGATTACTTTTGACCTAACTTGTTTATCACATTGATTTGAGTAGAATAATCTTGTATCATATTGATAGAAAAATACAAAGAGAAAGAAAATATATTCCATTCTTTGTTATCAACAACATGAAGTGCATTAAATATTACAGTAGCCTACGTCAGGGTTTGTGAGTTTAAAGGGGACATATCATGCCCCTTTTTACAAGATCTAATATAAATCTTTGGTGTCCCCAGAATGTGTCTGTGAAATTTCAGCTCAAAATACCCCTCATATAATTTATTATAGCTTGTCAAATTTGCCCCTATTTGAATGTGAGCAAAAAACGTGCCATTTGTGTGTGTGTCCCTTTAAATGCAAATTAACTGCTGCTCCCCGCCAACTTCCAGGATCCTTTACACGAGCTTCGGATACAATGTCAACAACCAAACAAATCTCACTCAGCCAAAATGTCAGAAATAACCAGTTGTGGAGTGCAGCCTTACATGTTTGAACCGGAGTCGGACAGATGAAGAGACTCAGGAAGAGGTATCCTCAGTGGTCAGATGAGTCTATGAAGACTTGTAAGTTCGTTAGTACATCCAACAACAGAACATTTGTAATGTTTTTGGCGCAGACATTGTAATACTCTAGCTCTAGCTAGCTGATAGTAAACAGAAATGGCGGTCTCTGTGCATCTCACTCAGGGGTGTGTCTATGCTAAAAGGGCAGATCCTCAACAGTCATGGGGGTTTCCCTACTTTTAGGCAAGAGAATGGGGAAACGTAAAACAGTGTGTTATGGGAGATTGAAAATTATTGATAAGGATTATAAAAAAAGTATTGGGTGGATGCCTGCATGTCATGTGACCATTAACCGACATCAGATAACTTAATTTTATTATTTATTATTATTTTTACTTACTTAATTTTATTAACCTAACACACAAATTAAAATCTCAGGGGGTACTTCAAGTAAATATATTAGGTCAAAGAAATTTCAGCTGACAAAAAACGCTGCATTGCATTTAAATATGAAATTACGTGAATTTGTACGTTAATGTGTTTAAAAGACAAAAACCCCCCAAAGACATTAATGCATGGTTAAATAACTCTGAGTGATAAGTCAAATAATATGTGTTAATCAGGAGTTGTTTAGATATGCAATATTGAGAAAACACTTGTTAAAAGTGAAATTTCTGTAATTCCAGTGATCGATTGCTGTCTGCCTCTCTGTTTTCAGTGTTAGTGTTACGTACGTGGTACATATTATGCATGTGGTATGTATATGTGTGGGTCGTTTTCTTGTGTGTGTGTGTCTTTTAGATTTCAGGGAATCCAAAGCCACAGTCGTCACTAAGGAAGATTAGTTCCCAGTTACACCACCAATCAGATTCTGCCACCCTCTTCAAATACCAGATTCTCCTCCACGTTGGAAGCTTCTTGCTCACTTGAGACGTTGGTCTTTGATAGTACATTCTTTGTCGCATTGTGGTTGTTGCATACTGCTCTTACTTACGTCAGTCATTACGGTGTGTGTGAGGCTGTGAAGGAGGGAGCAGGTAAGGAAGTAGCGCAACATACATTGTGCACCACATAGGATGTTTTGTTTCTATTAGACATTAGGTTAAAGAAAGAGCGCCACACCCTGTAGGTTTTGTTATCTGACTAGTCAGTGTAGTTTAGCTTGGGCGTCTTGACGCTGAAGACTTTTTTGTTTCTACATTTTTCTTTTGATAGTTAGTTTAACTGATCAAACCTAGTTAGATTAGTTTTTAGTTATTTTTTTTGTTTTGGCATCGCTCGTGCTCGCCTTCCCATCTTGTTTCTGTCATGGGTGTGTGCAGGCAGGAAGACGAAGACAGGCAGATACAATTCCAAACTTGATTTAATCTTAGATAAAGACAATACGGGCAGACGGGCAACAGCACAACACACTAAAACATAACTGAGATCAGACAGAGACTGAAGGAACTTAAATAGTGAACACAATGAGGATAAAGATGACACAGAAACTAAACATGAGTGTGACAGAATGCCCCCTCCTGGTAGGCGCGTCCTCGCACCGTGGAGACGAGGAGATGACGAGGATGAGGGGATGGCAAAGGGATGGTTAAGGAGGCTGGCAAAGGGATTGCACAGACAGTCAGAAGGAGGTTCTGGAGGTGGACAGACAACCGGGAGGAGGACGAACCACAGAGTCCAGGGTGGTGATGAAGGTGGAGTGAGCCAAGGCGTGAGACCCAGCCCGGAATGTTCTCCAAGTCGGCGTCGCTGGAGTGAGGAGCCATGGTGGAGTGGTGTGCGACGTCACCTTGGGGACGACTGGAGGCGATGATGATGATGGAGGTGAAGCCCACCGCACAGACGGAGACTTGATGGGGTGGAGAGAGACCGTAGACCTCAGCAGCCGCAACTGAGCCGCAAAGATGACACCCTGAGGTGTAAGCGGCAATCCGGAAGACAGAGGTGGAGCTGGAGCGATCAAGGGCAGAGGCGAAGCCTGAGGGAAGGCGGAGCTTGCCGAAGCCGAAGGGGTGGAGGGCTGGAGAGTAGCGAATGGGTCGCAAGTCCGCAGCGAAGGCATGCCGTCATACCGAGGGAGCCCTGCGATGCCGAATGGCTGATGGTCCATGCTGGAGGTGAGGAAGGAAGGAGTGAAGGCGCAGGAGCCAGGGTGACAGGTTGAGGTGGAGCGGAGCACTCAGAGGCTGGTGGCGGAGCCACGGGCTTCAGACATCCAGGTGGTGATGGCTCCCAGCGGTTCCGAGGGGTAGCCGCGTCACTGAGAGGAGGCTGAGGTGAAGACTGATGGGAGATAGCGATGACTGGATGGTAGGAGTAGCTGAGGGCTGAAGAGGAGACTGACGAACACAGAGACTGATGACAGGAATTTGGTCCATGATGGCAGTTTGGAGAGGTGGTGGGAGAGGGAGGCTGTGTGGGGTTAACAAGACTGAAGAAGAAGATTCAGATTCTGACGAGATGAAGGGGCACAGGAAATTTGCTCTCCACACATACACAAACTGTACATAATGTCCAGGCAGTGCTCACTCTCAGTCGCGGGAGGAAGGGCGGGGCTCGCTTCTATTCCCTCAAACTCCACGAGGACTCCCTCAGGGATGGAAAGGTCAGCCGGCTCACAAACCTGGTCAGACGGGTTCCCCTCAGGCTTGGGTGAGATGTCACGCTCGATCGCTCCTTCTGGCACAGGCTTTGACATCGCGGCCGAGGTCTTCTCTCCGTCTGCAGTGGGCACATCCTGCCATTCCTCACAGAGGGGTGGTACTGGGCTGGGTCCTGGGTTGGAAGTGAGGCTGGCGACATCCACTAGTGAACGGTGATCTGCAGGATGCCAGCACCCACTCCACATATGTAGCAAAGCTCCCTCGAGGAACCAGGAAGGTGGTCCGGAAGGGACAAAACATCCTACAAACACGACACTCTACGTGGTTTCGGTCCGATCTTCTGTCATGGGTGTGTGCAGGCAGGAAGACAAAGACAGGCAGATACAATTCCAAATGTGATTTACTCTTAGATAAAGGCAAGACAGGCAGACGGGCAACAGCACAACACACTAAAACATAACTGAGATCGAACAGAGACTGAAGGAACGGGAGGAACTTAAATAGTGAACACAATGAGGATAATGATGACACACAACTGACACAGATGAACTAATGGTAACCGGGGAGACAGACGAGTGGCGGGAAACAGAACAAAGGAACATGTGACAGATACAAACAAACTGAAAGTCCAATCAAACTGAAACTAAACTTGATTGTGACAGTTTCTTTATTGTTATTTGTTGTGTTATTTTCTTTTTATTCTTTTGTAAATATTATAAATATGTTTTTTGTCACTTTTCTTTTTTTTGTTTGCCACTATACAATAAACCTTTTGAGTGAGGTTGATTTGTTCCTTTTTTTTTATTGCCTCTTCTCATATTGAAATACACACACAGTTTATTCAAATATTATACTCCCGTTTACCCCTAGTTAAACATTAAAAAAAACATCAAGGGACGTAACAGTTAGTCACATGACCAGTGGCTGGTCTGTGTGTGCAATTCCACAAACCTGGAGGGCATTCTGAACATATATAAGCAAATATATATATATAAGCAAATATTTTATTTTATTTTTTTTATTTTTTTTAGAAAGGAACATTTTAAAGATAAAAAAGCAGTAGGGAGAATCAATGAATTATGAATATTTGACTGCCATTGTGAGAATAACATCAATAAAAAAGTATTTTAAAACGTAATATAATCGAATTACTAGTACTAGGAATCTGATTACATAATCCAGATTACATGTAATCAGTTACTATCCAGCTCTGTGTTTCTCTTTGTTGCAGTCTGCCTATGTTCCTGTTTGCATGTCATTCATCAGTTTTCATGGTTATTCATTATGTTCCTAATTAGAGCGCATGTTTGTATTTGAGTTTGTCACCTTGTGTATTTATGTTCCTGTTTTTCACAGTCATGGTCTGGTATTGTTTGCTTGCACACTATCTCGAATCCTTGTGTATTTGCCTGAGTTTACTTTGTTTTAATAAACATGCTTCAGTTTGAATCGTGATCGTCATTGGACTAAAATGTGACCATCAGAACAGAAGAGAGAAGATATCAATTTTACTGTCACTCCCATAGCCGCTGTATTAGAAACACCCTCACAGCAGCGTTAATTTTTTCTTTTTTTTTTGCATTTTGATTTGTAAAGTTAATATAATACAAAGTATAGTGTTATAAATGTAAATACATCTTTAAAAAATGAAAATATAAAAAATATTCCACAGTTAACTGTTAGTGGTATCATAACAAAGTGGACTCTAGAGCAGTGAAGACGTGTTCTCTGGAGTGACCAATCACGCTTCTTTGTCTGGCAATCCTATAGACGAGTCTGGGTTTGGTGGTTGCCAGGAGAACAGTACTTGCCTGACTGCATTGTGCCAAGTGTAAAATTTGGTGGAGGGGGGGTTATGGTGTGAGGTTTTTTTTCAGGGGTTGGGCTTGGCCGCTTAGTTCCAGTGAAATGAACACTTAATGCTTCAGCATACCAAGACATTTTGTACAATTTCATGCTCCCAACTTTGTGGGAACAGTTTGGGGATGGCCCCTTCCTGTTCCAACATGACTGAGCACCAGTGTACAAAGAAAGGTCCATAAAGACATGGATGAGCGAGTTTGGTGTGGAGGAACTTGACTGGCCTGAGTCCTGACCTCAACCTGATAGAACACCTTTGGGATGAATTAGAGCGAAATCTTCTCGTCCAACATCAGTGTTTGACTTCACAAATGCGCTTCTAGAAGAATAGTAAAAAATTCCCATAAACACACTCCTAGACCTTTTGGAAAGCCTTCCCAGAAGAGTTTAAGCTGTTATAGCTGCAAAGGGTGGGCCAATTGCATATTAAACTCTATGGATTAAGAATGGGATGTCATTAAAGTTCATGTGCATGTAAAGGCAGATGTCATAAATCTTTTGGCTATATAGTGTAACTTATCTTTATTAAGTAGCATAGGTCCTATAACCAAAATTATATAATGTTTGGTTTCTTAAAAAATTCTTCCATTACCTGAATTACTTCTCTCCTATTTTTTTTTATTATTAAAGTAAAAAATGATTATTATTTGATTATTTAAAGTTTAAATATATGAGTATAATGAGCTCTAAGTTCACCACAACTTCTCCAACATCATAAAGATTAATTATTATACTTAAAGGATGTTTCTGGTGTTATAAAAATATCTCATTCATTTTCCAAGCGTATTTTTG
Organism: Rhinogobio ventralis; assembly: GCA_039654625.1. Taxonomy (NCBI): domain Eukaryota; kingdom Metazoa; phylum Chordata; class Actinopteri; order Cypriniformes; family Gobionidae; genus Rhinogobio; species Rhinogobio ventralis. Next base: position 29,682,601 of record CM077194.1, read on the forward strand.
CCAATACAAAGATTGCATGGTTTTTAAAACATTTTTAAACTTTGTTTCCAATCTCATGTTATTTTATTGTCTAACTCAACTTCCCATTAAAATAAATATCTGATCATCCTCCATAACACGGTAGCTATTTACATCTCATATGGTCTGTAAACTTCTGAGTTTGGCCCGGCTGTGAAAATTGGCTAAAATACAAAACTAAAATTGTCTAGACACTGTAGGGTTACTCATTTTTTGGACACATATTGAGAAAGCTCAAATCTTAATGCATTATGTTTATTATTATTTGAATAATTTAGTGGCATCCAGGAAATGTTGCATGTGTTTGGCAGAGATGAAAAGCCACGTGTTCTATTCAGTCCATTGAATATGTTGTGGCAAGTTTAGAATAATCAAGGAGACATGAAAATTGGACATTCTGAAAAGGTTTAATAACATGTTTTATGTGACTTCTACTTTGTGTCTGTGAATTTGAAAATGATCAGCAGTGTATTCTCAGCAGTATCTATCAAAAGTGGTTCAAGGAAGGAAGAAGTGGTGAACCGGCGACAGGGTCATGGGCGGCCAAGGCTTATTGATGCACGTGGGGAGCGAAGGCTGGCCCGTGTGGTCAGTTCAAACAGAAGAGCTACTGTAGCTCAAATTGCTCAAGAAGTTAATGCTGGTTCTGATAGAAAGGTGTCAGAATACACAGTGCATCTCAGTTTGTTGCGTATGGGGCTACATAGCCGCAGACCAGTCAGGGTGCCCATGCTGACCCTTTTCCACCACCGAAAGCGCCAACAGTGGGCACGTGAGCATCAGATCTGGACCACGAAGCAATGGAAGGTGGCCTGGTCTGATGAATCACGTTTTCTTTCATATCACGTGGATGGCCGGTTGCATGTGCGTTGCTTACCTGGGGAACATGGCACCAGGATGCACTATTGGAAGAAGGCAAGCCGGTGGAGGCAGTGTGATGCTTTGGGAAATGTTCTGCTGGGAAACCTTGGGTCCTGCCATCCATGTGGATGTTACTTTGACACGTACCACCTACCAAAGCATTGTTGCAGACCATGTACACCCTTTAAACGGTATTCCCTAGTGGCTGTGGCCTCTTTCAGCAGGATAATGCGCCCTGCCACAAAGCAAAAATGGTTAAGGAATGGTTTGAGGAGAACAACAACGAGTTTGAGGTGTTGACTTGCCCTCCAAATTCCCCATATCTCAATCCAATCGAGCATCTGTGGGATGTTCTGAACAAACAAGTCCGATCTATGGACGCCCCACCTCGCAACTTACAGGACTTAAAGGATCTGCTGCTAACATCTTGGTGCCAGATACCACAGCACATCTTCAGGGGTGAAGTGTCCATGCCTTGACAGGTCAGGGCTCTTTTGGCAGCAAAATCGATAACGCCAGTTTACCCAATAGTATTTTGCCACCACAGGTTGCCAGTTGGCGGAAAACACAGCGTATTGCTGCCATGGAAGCCAGCAAACAAACTGGGTCAGAGACTGCAGATTATACCCAACCTAAAAAGCCTTGGCATCCATCTAAAAATAAAATAAAATTAAAATTAAAATAAACTCATCAACTTACAGTGTGTAAGTCTCCTCACCTTCCATTGTCAATTGCTCTTGTTCCTGTTGCGTGCCGTAAAACTGGCAACCCGCATGAGCGTCGAGTCTGAGGAGGAGGGGGCAGGGCAAACAATATTTTGAATTTGGACTTCAGTACCCATTTCAACCACTAGCTGTCATTTTTACATACAGCACCTTTAAGAAAAATGCTTTAGATAAATAAGGTTTTGAGCTGCAAATGATATCTACACATTCATTTGAAATTGTCCTGTGACGTCCTATGACATGCAATGTTGAATATGAGTCTACACATACACCACACATATTATGATCAAACCCTAACTTTCAGTGAAGACTTAATATGGACTTTGGCACTTTGCTATAAAAACCACATCATAAGATACATTTTAATTATTGCAAATCATCCAGATGGGCATTAGTGGTTGGATCCCATTTTAACGCTTACAACTATATTTATTATTGCAATTTTTTGAGTAATCGTCTGTATTATTTCTCACTGTGACAGACTAAAAGGCTGTTCACACCAAGGATAAATATTATGATATAACTATATAACATTTTAATAATCTTTTTTTTTTTTTGCTGCACAGGACATCAGGAGGTTTGTCCAGGGGTTTAGAATTTAGAATAAAAAAAAATTCAGCTGATAAACTATACAAACTGTAAAGGGCTTGAGCATTTTAGACAACTGCAGCACACGCTTATAATGAACAAAACTGGTGTGGGCGCTGTATATCTTTAGTTATCATTCTTGAACAGCCTTAAATACAACGAATACTCGAATACAATGTTTAAATTCCATTGACTTGCTGCTCTGGATAGCAACACAAATTTAGTTGACTTGAAATCCACTAACCCATATTCCACATCTCACCCCAGTGAAAGGTCCAGTGTGTTGCATAACCTAAGCAGGCAGCTCTTGCACTGCACTACATTTATAAAAAATTGCACTCCCATTCACAGCAAATGGCACATCTGAGCTGGACTGTGGCAAAGTCTGCCACAGAATTTTCTCCGTCTGGTTGTCAACTCTTCAACAAAGCTGACCCTCTTAGCCATAGTGCAGCAAACCAGCAGTGAAAAGTTCAAATATTGGACTTTCCTGTGGGGCTCAGGCTCCGTGACAGCATGTTCATGCCAACATCAACAGGGTGGGATGGTGTCGGAGAGCATGTCTGTCTCGTCTGCGGCAAATGGCTGAAGTGCCATGTGTTTGAGCGGGAAAGAATACCACCCCATCCTTTGTTTCAAAAAGCAGCATGGACACTTTCCCATTTTCATGCAGCTCAACTCATATCTCTTTCTCTGTCTTAATTTTACAGTGTAAAATCAATGCACTTTTATGTACCTTTGGCTATAATTACCTGCATATATAGTTGTAACAAAGTTCGATTGTGGAGGAAAGGAAGAAGGCAGGGTCGGCTGTGAACTGGGACTCATGGGTACTTTATTGACAAACTCAAATAATATCAACTGGCGCCACGCGCTCTCTCTTTCACATAGACACACTCTGTATCTCTCAGCTCGGTTTCTCTGAACAGTATCTCCTCCTGGAACACTCTCCCACTCTTCCCACGAGTCCTCAGTCCATCTCTATCCTCCAGCACTGTTTGAGGAGCGGCTTTATCCGGTCTCTCCGTGCCAATCACTGTAATTAGACACAGGTGTTTATCATCATGCACTTGACCTACTTTCTTACCGCTCGTCTCCTCATCCACCTGTGCAGACCTCGCGAAACCACGCCCCCCTCGCCATCCGCCATCCGGCCTGCAGCCCCTCCCCCCCATTTCTGGAGAGGAAGTCCGCCACAGCCATCTGCGCCCCCGGCCTGTGGACCACCTTGAACTTAAAGGGCTGTAAAGCGAGATACCAACAGGTGATCCGCGTGTTGGTATCCTTCATGCGGTGCAGCCACTGCAAGGGGGCATGGTTCGAACAGAGGGTGAATTCCCTTCCCAGGAGATAATAGCGGAGAGTGAGGACGGCCCACCGGATCGCCAAACACTCCTTCTCGATGGTGCTGTACTTGGTCTCTCTCTTTGAGAGCTTTCGACTCACGTACAGCACCGGCCGCTCCTCACCCTATATCTCCTGGGACAGGACTGCACCCAACCCCCTGTCCGAGGCGTCAGTCTGCCAAAGAAATGACAGAGAGAAATCAGGAGAGTGTAAGAGCGGCCCGCCACACAGAGCAGCCTTTACTTGGGTAAAAGCCTGCTGGCACGGCTCCGTCCACTGGACCGTATCTGGTGCCTCCTTTTTAGTGAGGTCAGTCAGAGGGTTGGTGAGGTCTGAATATTTAGGTACAAACCTTCTATAATATCCCGCCATCCCCAGGAACTGCCTCACCTCCTTTTTGGTCTTTGGACGCGGACAGGTTGCAATGGCTGCTGTCTTACTAATTTGGGGACGCACCTGTCCGTGACCTAAGTGGAAACCCAGATACCTGACCTCCACACGCCCAACCACATATTTTTTCGGGTTGGCCGTCAGCCCCGCCCCTCTCAGCGAGTTCAGCACAGCACGCACATGCTGCATATGCCGCTGCCAGTCATTACTATAGATGATTATATCATCCAAGTATGCAGCGGCATATGCAGTGTGCGGCCGAAGGATTCGGTCCATCAGTCGCTTAAAAGGTGGCCGGTGCCCTGAACAACCCGAAAGGAAGCGTGACAAATTGGTGTAATCCAAACGGCGTTGTGAAAGCTGTTCTTTCTTTGGATAATGGAGTTAAGGGGATCTGCCATATCCTTTCCTCAGATCTTCCTCGTTAGTTACCACCATAGCCAGCAACACTGCGCCCCCCTCCTTCCATTTTTTTAGAAGATTAAGATGGTATATCTGATGTGCCCCATTCCTATCCATTCTAACCACCTCATAATTGAGATCTCCTACTCGTCGTGTGACCTCAAACGGTCCTTGCCATTTGGCGAGCAATTTTGAGCTAGACGTGGGTAATAATACAAGTACCTTCTCTCCCGGTGTAAATTCTCGTAATCTGGTTCCCCTGTTGTACAACCGGCTTTGTGTGTCCTGGGCCTGTAGCAAATTCTCCATGGATAGCCACCCCAGAGTGTGGAGTTTTGCTCTCAGATCCAAGACATACTGAATTTCGTTTTTGCTTTCAGAAGGTCCCTCCTCCCAAGTTTCCCGCATGACGTCAAGCACCGCTCGGGGCTGACGCCCATACAGTAACTCAAAAGGGGAAAACCCCATGGAGGCTTGTGGGACCTCTCTCACAGCGAACAACAGGGGTTCCAGCCACTTGTCCCAATTTTTGGCGTCTTCGTGAACGAACTTACGAATCGTTTTCAAAGTGCGATTAAATGAAAAAAATCGGGCCAATAAACGATTCAATGTGCTTGTTTGACCCAAATGCCCAGCCATGGGATTACAATGAGCCGCCTGGAAAAGCATTCCCCGACGGCTCTTTGGTACTAATAACTGGGTTGTATCCTGTTTTGTTTGAGTATCTTGGGTTACTCGATACAACCTATCCTTTAACACGGCAAAATAAGGTTAAGAGAGCGGCAGCACCGGTTGGAGAAGCTGCCCGTCGATCGAACGGAAAAGGCATTTTTGAGTGATTCATCCCGGGACTGTTCCATAGGAAAATCATCATGCTCAGAAAGGTTTAGCCTATCCACAGCGCTCCGTTCCTCTGATCCAGCCCCAGATGGTCCCGGCTCAGCTTCCCCTAGCTGCGCGACCGCGCTCTTTCCCCGCCCTCTTTTCTCCCAAGAAACATCCGCACATATATACCCTAATAAAACCTTAAATGCAGGCCAATTGGTCCCCAAAATCAGCGGATGTCTAAGGTGGGAACTAACCGTGACCTCCACACTATGTTTTTCCCCCCGAAATTGAATTATGACTGGCACGAGTGGGTACTTTACCTCATCCCGTAACCAGGCGGCCATTATCCAATGCATCAGGTTGAATCAGGCTTTGATGAATCGCGGTTTGGTTACACCCGGAATCCACCAACGCCTGATATGTACCCCCCTTAATACTCACGGGTATTTGATATAACCCGGCCTGATCGGGGGCAGCCTGTGGCTCCCCTGGGCGGAGCCCCCTGACCGGTCGACGCCTCTCCACTCCTCCAACGTGGCATCGGTCTGGGTGGCAGGCCCCGGTGGGACCTAGGAACAGAGACAGGTCTCGCGGAAGAGGGCGAGAGAGAGGGGGAAACAGAGGAAACAAAAGAGGAGGGGAGAGAGACAGCTGGAAGGGGTTCGCCGACCCCCTGGCACGCCACCATCTGGTCCTCCGCCAGTTGGATGGCCTAGTCCAGCGACGTGGGACGGTGGCACTGGACCCACTGCGCCATCTTTCGGGGGAGACGTGCTACGAATTGCTCCAGCACCACCTGGTCGATGATATGGTCCACGTCGCCTCCCTCGACCACCAGCCATCTGCGGCATGCGTCCCGGAGCTGGTGAGCCATCACGAAGGGCCGGCCGCTCTCCCCCAGAGGCCGACCCGCTGGAGGATGGCCTTCCTCAGGTCATCATAGACCAGGAGGTTCTGGACCGGAAGTTGCTGTGCCGCCCGCTGTGCCTCTCCTGTCAGCAGAGGAATGAGCCTTACTGGCCAATGCTCCTGCGGCCATCCGCAGGACTCGGCCGTCCTCTCGAAGAGGTCCAGGAAGGCCTCGGGGTCGTCCTGGGCTCCCATGCACATGTACTGGCGGTGTTACAGCGGCTGCTGGTTCTCCGGTCCGAACCTCCCGGCCCATCCAGCTCCGGAACAGCTCGCGGTCCTCCTGCTGGGTGCGGACGAGGGACTGGAAACGCCGCTCCTGGTCGTCCCTCATGTCCATCAGGGCCTGGTGATGTTCCTGATGAAGGCCCACAAATGACTGAATAATGTCCGCAAACGGCGTGCCTGGCGGGCTTTGCATGATGGTAGCGGCTCCTTTCTTCCTTTCCCGGGTTTCGGCACCAGTGTAACAGTGTAAAATGTCAGAATGGGAAAGAAAAGTGATTTTAACAATTTTGAGCGTGGCATGGTTGTTGGTGCCAGACGGGCCGGTCTGAGTATTTCACAATCTGCTCAGTTACTGGGATTTTCACGCACAACCATTTCTAGATTTTACAAAGAATGGTGTGAAAAGGGAAAAACATCCAGTATGCGGCAGTCCTGTGGGCGAAAATGCCTAGAATATGGATGCTAGAGGTCAGAGGAGAATGGGCCGACTGATTCAAGCTGATAGAAGAGCAACTTTGACTGAAATAACCACTCGTTACAACCCGAGGTATGCAGCAAAGCATTTGTGAAGCCACAACACGCACAACCTTGAGGCGGATGGGTTACAACAGCAGAAGACCCCACCGGGTACCACTCATCTCCACTACAAATAGGAAAAAGAGGCTACAATTTGCACGAGCTCACCAAAATTGGACAGTTGAAGACTGGAAAAATGTTGCCTGGTCTGATGAGTCTCGATTTCTGTTGAGACATTCAGATGGTAGAGTCAGAATTTGGCGAACATGGATCCATCATGCCTTGTTACCACTGTGCAGGCTGGTGGTGGTGGTGTAACGGTGTGGGGGATGTTTTCTTGGCACACTTTAGGCCCCTTAGTGCCAATTGGGCATCGTTTAAATGCCACAGCCTACCTGAGCATTGTTTCTGACCATGTCCATCCCTTTATGACCACCATGTACCCATCCTCTGATGGCTACTTCCAGCAGGATAATGCACCATGTCACAAAGCTTGAATCATTTCAAATTGATTTCTTGAACATGACAATGAGTTCACTGTACTAAAATGGCCCCCACAGTCACCAGATCTCAACCCAATAGAGCATCTTTGGGATGTGGTGGAACGGGAGCTTCGTGTCCTGGATGTGCATCCCACAAATCTCCATCAACTGCAAGATGCTATCCTATCAATATGGGCCAACATTTCTAAAGAATGCTTTCAGCACCTTGTTGAATCAATGCCACGTAGAATTAAGGCAGTTCTGAAGGCGAAAGGGGGTCAAACACAGTATTAGTATGGTGTTCCTAATAATCCTTTAGATGAGTGTATATATATAATGTAATATAACAATAATATAATATAATAATAATATAATCTATATATAACCTATATATAACATCTATGTCCTGTTGAACGATGTATTAATTAAATTAATTCCATTCTGATTGGATTCTGTTGGTATAGGCTTACCTAAAGCTAAAAGAAGTTTTCTGCCTCTGACAAGTGCTTTAAACCTTTTTTTTATCTGAATGGTAAGCAGAAAACAGGTTATAAGGTTTGCCACAGACTTGTCCCACCGCATAGAACGCAACTGAATGCTTTTTCAAGCACCTCCAAACTTGAAAAATCACGGAAAAATACTTTTAAACAGAACATGACAGAATATTAAATGACATAATATTTACAGTGGGTCTATTCGCATGGAATTAGTATTACCTGAGGTAATTTTTATGGACCTTTTTACAGAAGGTAAAAGTCGCCATAATCTTTACTGACATTGTCCGTAATGATTACTGAGATGGCACATTCGGACGGGACTAAAGTCACTGAGAAGCTCTGGTAATAACTGCTTTACCCCACTATGTTAAACTAATCCCGTCCGAATAAGGCTTTTGGCTGTGTTTGAAATTGCCCCCTATACCTTTATTCACTACATTAAATAGTTCACTAAATAGTTCACTTGAAGGAGTGAATGAAAACAAGTAAGTGAATTCGGACACTAGTGCCCTGTTTTAGAATCATTTGAAACTTAACAAACTGGCAGCTCTAGTAGTAAGATGGAAAGATTTATCTTGAACTAATGTCATGGAAACGATGTATAAACCTTAACCAAACGATTTAATCAATTAAAAAGTAATTTATACCTGTATGATATTATGCTGTACCCACATTGGACAAGCGGTTTGGAAAATGGATTGATGGATGTTTCAGCTACGGGCGCCATCTTCTAGTCAGACACAGGAATTCATTTGGTGTGCGTGTGACTTTCACAGTGCATATGCGCATTCTCCAGCTGTTGAGCGTACATCAGCAGTGCCGAAGTCCTGAAGTGGGGTAAACAATGTTTCCCTGTCCCCGACCTCTTCCTTCCAACCACAAGACCATCTCCATCACTTCTACTACCACTGAGAGCCATGTAGAGCAGCAGTCAGTGGATATCCCATCCTGCTACGCCCACTTCAGTGACGTCTTCTGCCCCAAACAAGCCTCCCAACTACCAACTCACCGACTATGGAAATGTGCCATCAACCTCATTCCGGGTGAGCCAGTGCCCCATGGAAAGATCTATCCACTCTCCATCCCTGAACAGAAGGCCATGGAGGAGTACGTAGAAGAGGTCCTCCAGCAAGGTTATATCCACCGTCTCCTGCTTCCAGTTTTGTCTTTGTGGCAAAGAAGGATGGAGGCTTGTGGTCTTGCATCGACTACCGGGCTCTCAACAATATAACCATTAAGTTCTGCTACCGATTTGAAACAGCTAAGATGTGCAACTGTTTTCACTAAGCTGGCCCTCAGAAGCATGTATAACCTCATCCGGATATGTGAGGGGGACAAGTGGAAGACCACCTTCGTTACACCTACAAGCCATTACGAGCACGCTGTCTTCTCCTCACTATGGGCTATCGTGGCCTTTACTCGAGCTATGCAGCATTTCCCACACACTGGCTTATCGGAGCCTCATTCTCAGTTAACGTGGCTTTTCTCGTACCCCGGCCTATCGAGGCAGTATACACGGCCTAACGTGGCAGTCCTTACAGCCTTACAGGCTTTTCTCGTAACCCGGCCTATCGAGGCAGTATACACGGCCTAATGTGGCAGTCCTTACAGCCTACACAGCTTTTCATACTCCGGCCTAACGTGGCAGTTCTTCACGGCCTTCGTGGCTTTCTTCACATACTTTAGGCAGTATGCCTAACAATTCTTTCTGTTTATTGATCTAACATCTATTTCAATGTCCATATTCTAATAAAATAATCAATTTTCTTTGCAAATATTTTAGGCACTTCATCCAAAGTATCTTCCAACGGATGGGTATCTTTTGATTTATCAGTTCTTTTGACGGTAGGCTCCGCCCCTGCCTTCATCTTCAGGCAGGAACTGCAAGCATCCGCTACCCTCAGGATTCGGACTATGGAACTTTACGCCAAAGAACTTTATAATTTCATTCATTCGATACTACTTGTATACAAACTGTAAATAAATCTTATTCAAATGTTTTCCTGCCTCCTGAGTCTTTCGGGTAGAAATGGGAGCTCTACCTGGAAGACTCAAATATCATGTCATTATCTATCTAGCCAATCATTATTCGTCTTCTGTAGTATATAAGTTCTGTTCCCACCCATTACTACGTTTGCAGATACTGACGCCGGCGTTCACCCCCATCCTCCCCACCACCACCAGGTTGGTCCCTGTCCATACATCAGGGGGTAGTTTCCACCCCTGCCTTCATCTTCAGGCAGGCACTGCAAGCATCCGCTACCCTCCGGATTCTGACTATGGATGGGGCCTACGCCCAAAATTTCATTCATTTGATACTACTTGTATACAAACTGTAAATAAATCTTATTCAAATGTTTTCTTGCCTCCTAAATCTTTCGGGGAGAACTGCACCTACCCCCCCACTACAGAATTCACTGTACCTTCCATGTCTGTCTGCTCAAACCATACTATACTAAACCATTGTGAGACACTTTTCTTTGTATGTATTATGAAAAGTGCTATGATTACAAGTAAATTAAATGCAAATAATTGAATTTATATTGCATTCAATCATGTTAATGATTTATTATATATCTCTACTCTGAAAGGTATGATCAGTACTTTTCATAAACCCCTGACCCCTGACTTCCCCCACCCCCACCCCCACCCATTTTTTTAAATCGGTCTTATACATTCTGAAAGTTAGTCTACTCACATTCTTTGTTTTAGAGAATTTAAATATGGACAATGTTATACTGTTTTTTTTCTTCCTGTAATCAGTGCAAAGTGGAAACCATCATGACTCTATTGAGCAATATGAAGAATTTACTTATTGCACAATCAGCATGACTGAACAAGTGCTCTTATACGCAATCATTTGTCCTTTTGTGATGGGTTAAGCAGCTATCAGGCCTCTGTTATGCTCTGCTAAGAAACTTTGATTTGACCACAGCTAAGCTGAAGAGATATTATCTGTAAATGTCACTGACTGACATTACTAATTACTTTAAGCATCCTTACCCAAGAAACTCAAATTTTGTACTTTAATCTGCCCTCTTCACCACTGTGATCCAAACGGACTGTGGGGCATTTTTCCTTCCCAGCAATTCTTACATTTACTTATCAAAAGAGGTCATGGATAAGAAAAACAGCCAATTTGATACTGGATCCAATTGGCTGATTTTGTGATCTGTCCAGGGGATTTAAAACAGCTGCTCACTCAGAGGCCCGTGAGCTTTGGAGAAAGGAAGCTGAAGCTCTTGTTCTCTCTATCTCTCCTCCAATTTTTTGCTTCTACTGTATCTTCAATTTTTCTTAAATGTAATGGATGCTACATGTTATTTGATCAAGCCGACTTTAAAATAGGGACTTCATCAGTCGTTTTCTTTGCCAAAACATCACATGATAGACTGTGGCGAGTCCACCAATTATTGTTTGATCTTACAATAGTTTTTGTGGAGAAAATAAAAATTAACTAAAATGTTAAATTAACTAATTTCAAACAAACTGAAGTAGCAGAAGTTTCTCTAAACTATTGTTCTTTCCACATTAAAGTGTGTATATGAAGAGTTCCGATGCAAAAGGTACTAAATGCCACCTCCATCTAAAATGAGATAATGATATTGAGCGAATGCTCTCCGCACATAGTATACATTTATCAAATACTTTCCTTTCAAATCCACTAAATCCCAGCATCAGCCCATTCAGAAATACAAGTTTCTTGGCAGAAACCTCTAAACGTCACTTCCCTTTGTCAGCAAAATCCTCTAAGTCCACAGAAACCATGAATCGAATCATATGATTTCAAGATGAATGACGCTGTGCGAAAGAGCCGTCTTTCATTTGCCAAGCTTCCGTCGTTACAGTTGCAATGACAGGATTTTGCGAGTAGCAAGTAAACACAACAGTGTTCCTTGTGCTTCTGTAAAACTCTGACAGAAACGGATGTGGCAGTCACTTTACATCACAGCTCCCCCTACTGTGTTGATCATTTTCTTCATTGTTACATTTTGAATTCTGCTTTCATCATTTGCAATGTTCTTTAGTGATTTTGCAACTGTTTACTATGTATTTTTGTCCAAAAAGGTGGACTTAGAGGTTTTTGCACAAAACAAAAAAAAAAGCACACATGGACTTAGCTGGTTTTGCAGCAGAATTGGCTAGAGTGACATTTTTGAAAATAAGGCATTTCAATGACTAATAACCTAATTAAAATTAAATTACTGAACCTAAACATAGGAGCCTGATAAAAAATGCTAATTTAAAAGAAAACATGTAAGATGGACTTAGAGGTTTTTGCATTAGTAACAGTTGTATATTTATGTTTTATGAGGACATTCCCCTTAACCTACCCATCACAAAAAACTTTCTGCATTTTTACATTTTCAAACAACAATATATATATAATCTGTTTATATAATCAAAAATATCCCCACAAGGTCAGTGATTTTGGATATTGCTATCTTTGTGAGGACATTTTGTCACCCATGAAGTAAGGGATACTTAAACACTTTGGGTTTCCATGTTTTATGGGGACTTTCAGACAATGATTTTTATACTGTACAAACTAGGCCTGCACTATTAATCACTATTAATAATTGCAAATATGAAAACGCAATAGCTGCGATATTTTTTTAACGCGCAGCTTGTCAGTGAAGCACGTCTCTTGGATCAGTAGTAAATGCTGCTCCATCTGAAAGCACTGTGAGAACTTGAGACTCTTATAACGTGCATAATTTATTGAACATAATTTCTAAAAACATAATTTATTTAAGCTGTCAAAAATTACTGGTATTACTATCATTGTCGGGAATACCTGAGCCACACACACACACACACACACACACACAAATGGTGATAACAATATTTTTATTGTTGACTTTTCTTTTAATATCTCTTTGTACAGCAAGATCTATCAAAAAATTACAACCTGTTTAAGAGCAGATCACATTAAGAGTTTAAGGTGGAATTAAATGTAAGAGCTGTAAATACATATAAGACAGAAAATAATACATACAGCATAATGTGATTGTAATGGATAAAATAATAATATTAAAATCTAATTATTACTATCATTATTATTTATTATTAGCATTATGAAGAAGTTTTATATAATAGTTTATTTAACATTAATATGCATTATTGTAATGTTAGCCAAAGGCTATTTTTCATCTGTAGTCTCTGAACATAATGTTACAGAGTCACTCTAAAACAAAATGTATTGTTATAAACATACAAAAAAAGGAGAGAAAACCTATACCATGCAAAGCAGAAAGGGATATAAAAAGCATGCACAGTGTATTAGATTAAAAAATCACAATACCATTGTGTGTTTTTGTTTTAGATATTTTCGGTTTTGCATTGGGTTTATACAAAACTAGGTGAGTAATTTAGTGTTATTAGCAGTTGTTTTTCCGATTTGGTTCGAGTTTTAGTATCAAGACAGTAGTCTCCTGTTTTCAGTAAAACTGTACACCTCAATCTTAGAAGATACATACAGCTGTACCAACATAGATATATACACATGGATGCCCCATTAGCAGCTATTTCTATGGGCTGCTATAAGCTGTCTGCCATATTGGTCCGTGAACACTTGAAAGTTGACTGTGCATCTTTAACCATAGTTAGACATGTATGGATATCTATATAGACTTTAGCAGCTATAGGAAACAGAAACTGTAGAAGACATGCTGAAGACTGTTGTGGGAAACACAATTTCTGAATAACATAAACATTAATTTAAAAATTCACTATATCCTGTAAACTTATAAAATTGATAATAATTATAACATTTCACAGTTACAATCTGTCTTAGAATAGCTTGTAAAACAGTACAGATTAACACCAGAGGGACCGTAAAAAATGGTCTTGCCCTCAGAATTAGACAAGTAAGGGTTAAAATGTCAAAATGTATTGTCCTTCCCTTTGTGAAAAGCCTTTACGTGGCTAATTTTTATTGGTGTATCTTTTCTTTGACTCAAAGATGAGCATGGACAAAAACTTCCATTCAACTCTCAGGAGGTCATAGCACCAGTTACACATTGTGACTTCTGCATGCCTTCAGTTGCTATTGTGTTCCAAAACTTTTTGTTTGAAAACAAAGACGGGATGGCAGCAAGTGGACAGCTTGACATTCAAATACCTATTTTATATATAGCCAACAGAATGCCCTTTGTGAGGTCAGGAAGGTCCATCCGTTGCAAATTGCTGTTAAGTGTGGTCTGTGGTGGTCTGGTCAGTGTGTCACACATTAGACAAACCACAAGCGTCTTGTTTTGAAAGACCAAAGCATTTGTATTATTTCCAGAAATGGTCCTCATTTCGCATTAACCTCAAAAAGCATGACTACATGCTTACAGTTTAAGGTAATGTATTTCATTCTAGTCTTGTGTATTAAAACAAGCTTTAGTTCCTGGCTGAAAGATGAAACGGGTGACAGGCCTCAAAATTAAATGCCCTTCATGAACAGTATGGCTCTTAATGTCAGCACAGTTGCAAATAGTTTATTGTTTCATTGACCACTTTACAACCTCATTACTCAGCTGGAGTCTGCTTTACACAACCAAAGCTTAGGCACAAAACAAAAGGGTTGCTGACATTCAATTTTACCTTCCAATAAAAGCTTCAGAGTGCATGGACCTGAGTGCAGACAGATTCTCAGGACCTCCGAGCACCTTTTTAATCAACGATAACAATACAGCTGGAATTTCATATACCATTTCAGCAGCAGACCGGTAACACTTGGAGAAAAGCCAGAGTAAGGACCACAGGGAAAGAGAAATACTGTGATTTTATGAGTTTTAACCATGGGAGAGTTGCATGTATCAGATATTTCATTCAAGAAATAAAAACAAACTTTTCACAAAAGTAAATAGATAAAAAAAAAAATTAATTGAATTTCATATCGTACAGTAATTTTACAGTTATACTCACATTATTAGGTTAAAATTAAATAACAAAATTGGTATGTGCTTGTATTGTAAAGCATGCTAAAAATGTCACCAGATGGAAACTGCTTTTTTTGTAGACAGTCACCACTGAACGTGGGCTATTATTGAGTGATATGGTCTGGGAACGTACTCAGACAGTGGAAGTCATGCCTAAATTGGGATGAGGGAAACATAAGGTCTACAGATGTGAAGGTGATCAGATTACCTCTGCTTAAAACTCACCTGTAATGCATTTGAACTGACACATGGCCTTGAAGGCATCAGGAAGACCTGGAATAGTCTGGAAGAGAAGAAACAAAGGTGAGAACTGCAAGTGGTCTTTGCATGGATATGAGGATTACAATTGCCAGTTTGTATTACAGAATCAAATCACAAAGAGGGTGAGAAAAGTGAGAAGAAGAGATGAGAGGTTCTGTTATGTCCAGGAATGGAACCACAGCCAAACGGTCCTCCAAACAGTCTGTTATTATAGCATTGTTTTTCTTCTCAAAGGTATTGACATCACTCAGAGAAGAAATGAATTGTATTACCTGGTATTTTTGTCTAAAATAGAGACCTTGTAGAAGGCTATCAAACAACATGTTGATTGAGATGGGAGAAGATTCTATTCTCTGCTTTGTTGCTCACTTCTGTTCCTCATCAGAGAGGGAGGAAAAACAAAACAAATCATTTTCAAGCACCGCAAGCTGTTATTAACTCTGTTTTAATAAAAGTCGGTCAAATCACTTGAAGTCAAATAACTATAAAAATGAACATTAAACAGATTTTAACATATATGTAAATCAAAACTATTGACATTTTATGCTATGCAATATTATTATACTATATTGTTACCTGTCAAATAGGCCTAGCTAACAGGAGCAGCTGTAGGAGTATGACTCAGACCTCTTCTGACTAGCTTCACTACTATACTCACTACTATACTTTGAGAAAAGCATCGCCATGTGTTTTCTTTGCATATTCCTTTCCTTCTTTTTTTCCCCCACCATGTGCTTTCCTGGGAAAGGGTAGAAAATGACGTCACTGTAGGGCTGGTCTGTAGTTTATTAGTCAGCGCGAAGTGCCAGGTTAGAGCTCAGACAAGGCTCTGTCCAGCCAGCTCAACTCAACTTAACCACCCCAATTCTTCAGAGGGATGTCTTTCCTATAAGTTTAACAAACTGAGGCATTGACCCAAGTTCTGCAACTTTTAACTCTCTTAATTACTTTTTGCTTACTTTTAACCAGTCTTTAAAGTTCTCTTATTTGAGGATAAAGTGCGCGACACTTTTAGAGAAGACAGGCGCGTAGTCAAACATCCAAATTTGGATTATAGTTTCTGTTTCTCGTGTTTCAGTTGAGAAAACCCGACTCGTGATGGTTGTCCTGTCACTTAGGTTACTAATGGTAGGAGTTGTAGTAAGTCTGACTTCAGCTCTTCTGGTAAGTGTTAATGATTTACTGTTTCTGCACGTAAAGTTGTATGGAAAGTGATCTGTAAGTGAAAGCTCGCGGGACAAGTTTGAGGTGTGACAGTCGCCCTCCCGCTTGGAACACAATTCGAATTCCAAAAAACTGGGCTGAAATTTAAGCCCGTTTTAACAATATCTATAGCGGTATATTGAGTTTGTTCTGTCTGTTCGTTATGCAGAGTACTTTGAGAAACCGTATCAACCAAATACTACAGAGAAACTTGCGCATTTTAGCAGAGTGTTCCCAGCTGTCAAACCAATAGCCAAACTGTCTGAAAGTTGGCATGGCAGAAAACACGTGAAATATGGCAAGCTGTTTTCATATTCCTTTAAACGAACAAGTACAGAAGTAACTAATTAATGAAATACTAGTAGCTACTTGTAATTATTCTTTTGTTACAAACAAATTGCATACTTTTCCATAGATTTATTTGCGGGTCTGTGGTTCTTCAGATATGGACTATTCACAGCTTAGCCTACTATGTATTTCAGTTGGTGCTGGTACCTAGTTTTATAGTTGTCTGTTTATTAATAGCCTATTTCTTAGTTAGGCTACTATTCCACTAAATTTGACTAATTATTTACTATTTTACTAAACCTACTTTAATTATTAAAACAATAAAAAAATAGCCATTTAACATTACATAAGAAATGTTACCAATAACAGCTGAAATTGGAAATCAATGTCACATAAATAGGTTAGAGTGTTTAATAAGTAGGCTATCAGAAAAGCTGAAATAGCTATCTTAAACAATTTGGATGTTACAGTAGTAACAAAAAGTACTAGCAGCAACAGTGGGAGCACTTGCTGGAGGTGAATAGTTGATATCTGAACCACAGTAACAATAACAATGGAAGAGTTGCTTATTCCTATGTTTCTGGTCACTATTATTAGTGGAATACATAGTTTAAAAGAATACATGTGAAAATGGCTTGCCACAAACGAAATTGAAAGTTAAATGTCAGATTTGGATATTCTCATGACAGATTTACATCTAGTATGGTTTCTCTGTTTATAGCAATGTTAGCTTCTCAGCTGTTTTGTAATGTCTTGGCTGCCTGTTTTATGCATTGTCTCTTTATCTCTTTGTTCTCTTTTTCTTGCAGGCTGGTGAAATTATAGATAAAGAAGGTAAAGTATACAGCCTTGTGGTCCTCAAACTTTTCCACTATCATTGTGTTTTATATAAATTATTCTGTTTATCTTTTTAATGAACCTGGGGGGACACTTAAGAAGTTAACTGTACACCGTAAAATCAAAGTAGTGTCAAAGTCACAACCTGCAGTGATGAGTTCATTGCGCTTTGTCAACCACTTTGAATTTAATTACTGATGTAGTAAATCATGTTAAAAACTGGCAACTTAAATCTAGTAGTAGTAAATGACATACATTTTTGTGTTATTGTAAAAAAGAAAAGAAAAAGAAGATGAGTGATATGTAGATTTAGGGCCAGATTTACTAAACAGGGCAAATTAGTGTGAGCACGCAATTCCAAAAAAGCGCTAATGGGAGTGGAAAGTTCTGTGCGTGATCTACTGACGACACGCAAATTAAAGAACACAGATGCAGCCGGATTATCTCCATAATGACCAACGCAATCTACCAAGAGTTTTTTTGGGGGCGGTAAATAATGGTGCAAAAATTGACGAGCACAAACCTTAGTAAATAACCTCGCATGATTAATTTAAATATTCTCCTCACATTAATTTTGCGTCTGAAAGGGAAACTCCTACAAATACATCTGCAATGAGATCAGCTGCAAAAATAACTGTGTCCAGGCCTTTTCAGCACTAACTTTTCACTGCGTGTCTTTAGTAAATCCTGACAGTAATTTTTTAATGCCAAAAGGGGGTTTGCGTGGGCGCAAGCTGTTAGTAAATCTGGCCCTTAATGTTTTAAAAAGAACACCATTTATATGTCTTATTTATATGGCCTAGTTTGGATTCAATTAGACAAGGTATTTACATTCAATGGAAGTGTCATCTTTGAGCAGTGTCAAAATTAGATAGCTGATCTCAAAATGTTGCGTTTTAAGAGACTGAATGAATTGTTTTATTTTTGTATATGCCCAACAGTTTTATTTCCTGCTTAGACAAAACTACCATAACAAATTGAAAGGGTTTAGCTGCTGAACATTTTAAATGTTTTCTTCATGCAAACCATTATTCATATGAGGCATTAGGAGCATGCTTTGAAATGTAAGAAGCAGTATAATAGCAATAAACAGACATCCAGTAGACTTCGTAACCACATGTAACATGAGATGATTTTTTTTTTCTCATTAATTTGAATATAATCAAAAAAAATTGTATATGTTTGTCTTATGTTTATCAGACTTGTTGAAGATCCGTCTGAAAGAGTATGGCCTCATTACACCCATCAGTACAGACGCAGAGGGACACTACCTCTCGCATCTTCTCTCGGCCAATCACAAGCAGCGTGTGAAGCGTGAGGTTTTGGAAGGGTCAACGCAAGCGGTAGACAGGCTGTTCTTTAACATCACTGTCTTTGGCAAGGAATTCCACCTCCGACTACATCCCAACCAAAGATTAGTGGCTCCAGGAGCTATGGTGGAATGGCATGATGAGATTGAAATAGCTGGGAATGCAACTGAGAATGGAACCCACTCAGAGAGAATACTTAGAAGGGAGTTGCTGAAAACAGACTGCACTTTTATAGGGGACATTACGGATGTGCCTGGAGCTTCTGTCGCCATTAACAACTGTGATGGACTGGTGAGTGTTGTTTCCTTTCCTAGTAAATTCATTTTGAAATGAACTTAACTAGCAGGGCCTGTCACAAATGACAAAATGTAAAAGAAACTGCAAAGCGTTCGATTTGTATAGTTAATATAATGGCTTACAATCTATGTTGGCCTATTTTCACACTTCATAATGCCAATGCAGTTCGGTTTCTAAACTTTTATGGAAATCCTTACTGGAATTGAGTGGTGAGTCATTCCTTTCCAAACCTGCAGGGAACATGCTTCGATGACCATAATTTGCTCTTTTCCCCAGAATATTTGCCGTTTGCTTTATATTTGACATTTTCTTTATTTAAAGGGACAGCTCACCCCCTCACTCCTTCGTCTACTATCATGGCTCTCCAAACTAGCAATACAGCAATGTTACAATTCATAGTCAGTATAAATAAGCCAGTAATCATTTAAGTTTTATGGCTGGTGATCAACAAATGGCCAATATTAAAATTTACATTAATACATTTTTTATAAATAAAAATAAAAACTAACATAAAAAATATAGAAAGAATTTAGACTTCACAACATTACAATAAGTAATATACAACAGTATGAAGTATTAATTTACAGTTTTGCAGAAGATTACACATTTTTATTATATTATTAGTGCCCCCCATACAACCAAAATAGAGTGCGACTAATGGCTGTCATGCTCCAAAAAGATTTTAAAAAGCAGTCCATACGAGTCATTTGTTATATTACAAGCCCTTGAAAGCAATCCAATAGCTTTGTGTGAGAAATGGTCTGAAATGTAAGTTATTCATTGAAAATCTTGCTTATAGCGAAAATGAAAAGTTATTCATTCACCTTTCATGAGATGCTGTGGTGAGGGTGGTACTTATCAACTCACCTGCCAGTTTTTAAATCAGATCATTCAGGGAAATTGTGCATTGCACTGTGTGTCTATTGGCCTTTCTACTTCCTCACAAAAGAATATGCGAGCTTGAGGCGAGTGTCCAGAGGGATAGTGGAGTTGAGTGAACTGTGGGTCACCCCAGGAAGCTGACAAATAGGATGAAGCTGCTCTCCCCAGGGCCTGTCTTACATCAGAGGAAAGCTTTACTGTTCAACAATAAATAGAGAGGTCAAATTGGTAAAATCGATTTCGCATAGACTTCCAAAGAGTTTTACGCAGACAAACATGTGCAAAGGAGTGATGGCTATGTTGATGAGGCACTCATGTTTTTTTGGAATCAAGCGATGGCACTCTCTCTTTTTGGAATCAAGTGGAATGTGTCAGCCTATACAAATTGACTTTTCATACCAATGTCATTTACGTTTTTAAGTTATCAAGAGATTTAAAACACCATTTTTGAAGAGTGCTCTAGTAAGAACGAGCCTATGATTGAAACTGGAACTAAAGCAAAATGAGAATTAGTTTTCAGATGCCATGTTCGTAATTTATAGCAAAAAATCTAGCATTAATTCAATCTCAAACAGATTTATTAAAAAAAGTTATTACTCCACTACCTGCGTGACATCATTAACCAACGTGGTTGAACGACAAATTTGCGACAATACGGTTTCGGGAAACATACGTGAGTAGTTGGTTGATTTCTTTAATGATGCATCATACTTTGGTAGTTAAGCAGCGAGTTACATCATTGTTCTGGAAAAGCACCCCTGATGAGAATGTGTAAGACTAATTTAAATTAGCAATTAATTAATGAGTTTGCAATTCTTTTTGAATGCTCATTAAAATAACCGCTTACAAGTTTCATTTGGTCATGAATTGGTCTACACTACATGCTATGTTTTGATTGCAGCTCACAAAGGCCACTAAATAGAAATACTTTTTTTTACTCACAATAGTGAGTCAGATTCAGTATCCGCTCTGACTTATTCAGTGAAGGATTCATCAGACTGATTAGAACTGCATGGTAACTCCTGAGTTTTATTGTACATACTGTGAGACTAGCTGAACCATTCAATTTGAACTGACTTTAGACTTTTTCCTTCAGCTCTGAATGTTTAAATTGTCGTAGAATGACATCAGTGCTATTGTGTGACCTTTGAAACCTTGACTGTGTATTTCTACAAGACCCACTGAGGTTTTTGTAGCTTTACATTTTCCACCTAAACTCTGCTACTTCCATGAGTAATGGATCAAATGCATACGTGGACAGTCTTTGATGTAAAGTGGCACTCTGAGTCGACACCAAGATATGTTTCACTGGTCTTAATTACAGCCATCGTGGATCTTAAAGTCTTTCAAATGTAGCCCGTGAAGCAGATATTTCATCTCTGAGCTGAGAGGTTGTGGGGGATGGAGGGATGATTTTAGCTGGGGGAGGAGGAGGAGGAGTGGGAGGCTCACTTACATGACACAGGCATGTTTCAGGCTTGTGAACATTCCTCTGAAAGTGGAGAAAAGTGAACGGTTCTGTTTCTGCTTAGCAACTCAACAAGGTCTCGGAATGTCAGCAGAAATCTCTGGTAGCAGTATCAAAGATCCAAGCCATTGGCCATTGCCTTTCCACTAGGGACCAAAACAGGGTCAGCAGTCAGAGCGTTCCCAAAGCAATGGGAATTATCCTCTGCTAATCTACAGCTCTGTGTCACTCATAGCTTGGCCTCTTTAATGCATACTGCTATATTCTGTGGCCAGGGTGCTGAATGAGGCTTCTTACTCATTGATGATCAGAGCTGGCTGTGTTACTGAACTCCTGGCTGAGCTTCACACGGGAGGCTGGCTCTGAGCCAGAACTTCATCCCCAATGCACCTTTGTCAGGAGAATAATGACTTTAATGGTCAGAGGAGTCTGTGTTCTTCTGCCCAGTAACAATCTAAATCCACAATCCAGTCTTTTTCAGATCCACTTCAGTGCTGAGATGACTTTGATCTTCTCTGTTTTTTTCCCCATCATGCCTTGAATTCCTCTAAAAGTTCTGGTACTGTTCCAAAACCTAGTAAGCTGATGAACAGTAATTTTTATTGCTCTACTGTACACAGACAACAAGAAGCAACAAACAAGCATAAATGTATATGATTTTCCCATAATTGTAACTAGTGAATCAGTACTCTTCATTATTAAATAAATATTCAGCAGCGATGCATTAAATTGATCAAGAGTGATGAAAAGAATTAAGACTTTTACATTGTTACAAATATTACAATTTATTTTTAAATAAACTCTGAAAAAAATGATCATGGTTTCCACAAAAACATTCAGTAGCTCAACTGTTTTCAACATTTATAATACCAAGAAATGTTTCTTGAGCATCAAATCAGCATATTAGAATGATTTCTGAAGGATCATATGACACTGAAGACTGCAATGATGCTGAAAATTCAGCTTTGCCATCACAGGAAAAAATTACATTTTTAAATATATTAAAATAGAAATAGTTAATTACTGTAAAAAATACTGTTTTACTGACTTGGTGAGCATAATAGACTTCTTTCAAAAATGTTAATAAAATCTCACAGACTTCAAACTTTTGAACACTAGTGTACGTATGTTTATTTAGTGAAGGATTCGTCAAACTGAATCAAACAGGCAACAGTATTTTTGATTTATTCCTCAAATGGATCACTCATAAGAGTCATTAGTAGTCATATGTTGATTCAGTAACTGCTCTGATGGATTCAGTGAGCTCATTCAGTGAACGATTCATAACCGTATTCAATCTGTAACACTGGAGATGAGTCTTCATTAAATTAATTCATTAAAATAACTGCTCATAAGAGTAATTTGTTTATGAACTTGACTACATTGTATTTGTTTACACATATAAAAAAAATATAAAAATATATATTTTTTTAAAGTTGTGAATAAAATAAAGATTATTAGAGTGTATTTAACTGGAAAATACTATTTCAGTCTTTCTACTTATAAATTTCATGTTTAAAGGGATAGTTCACCCAAAAATGAAAATTACCCCATGATTTACTCACCCTCAAGTCATCCTAGGTGTATATGACATTCTTCTTTCAGTCGAATACAATCGGAGTTATATTAAAAAATGTCCTGGCTCTTCCAAGCATTATAATGGCAGTGAATTGCAGCCCATAATTTGAAGCCCTAAAAAGTGTATCAATCCATTATAAAAGTACTCCACACAGCTCCGGGGGGTTAATTAAAGCCTTTTGAAGCGAATCGATGGGTTTTTGTAAGAAAAATATCCATATTTAAAACTTTATAAAGTAAAATATCTAGCTTCCGGCAGACCGCCTTCCATATTCAACTTATGAAAAAAGTGTAACTGGCGCGACAATGACGTCAGATGTAGCGTAAGCTTTTTGAACTGTTAGAGGCGTTACACTTTCTTCGTAAGTTGAATACAGAAGGCAGTACGGTGGCCCAGTAGTGCACAACACAACAAAATTTAAAAAGCAAACATAAAACAACACAGGGAAATCAAGTCACAACACAAAGAAAAAGCCACAACACAACGAACAAGCCACAACACAACGGAAATGCTCCCACTAGGGGGCTCTCGGAGTGCGGTAAAGTTAGTTTTCCTTGCCATTGTTCCATAGATTCGCCAGTCTTACAAAGACATAAACACTACGATCAGTTTTAAGTGTGTAACCATTGTATATCGACATGAAATATCAATTCAAAATCACCTACATGCATTATAGCTGCATATTTATACTCGAGAACGCTTTTACCCGCTACCACGGCGCTTGATGCCCAAGGGAACGTCTGCCAATTCCACCATGTAGTTGTATTGGTAAAACTGACTCAGTAATGCACAACAGTGAAATTTGAACATTTAAAAAAAAAAGTCATTTTAATTCATACAAATTATAAGTTTCAACCACTTGGTGGAATTGGCAGACGTTCCCTTGGGCATCAAGCGCCGTAGTAGAGGGTAAAAGCGTTTCTTGAATATAAATATGCAGCTATAATGCATGTAGGTGATTTTGTCGATATACAATGGTTACACACTTAAAACTGATCGTAGTGTTTATATCTTTGTAAGACTGGCGAATCTATAGAACAATGGCAAGGAAAACTAACTTTACCGCACTCCGGGAGCCCCCTAGTGGTCGGGAGCATTTCCGTTGTGTTGTGGCTTTTTCGTTGTGTTGTGGCTTGTTTCCGTTGTGTTGTTGCTTTATTTCGTTGTGTTGTGAACTTATGTATGCTTTTTAAAATTCGTTGTGTTGTGCACTACTGGGCCACCGTAAGGCAGTCCGCCGGAAGCTAGACATTTTACTTCATAAAGTTTTAAATATGGATATTTTTCTTACACAAACCCATCGATTCACTTCAGAAGGCCTTTATTAACCCCCAGGAGCCGTGTGGATTACTTTAATAATGGATGGACATTATAAAATGTTTCTTTGTAATTATTTGTGAAATGTACTAGCAATTTGAGTGAAAATTATTAAAAGTAAACCCTACGCTAAAGTTTTTCAGTGTGTGTTAACAACTAGAAAGAGGTGTTTTCTTGTCATTATTTTGTGGTACAGTTTAAAAAAAAAATCTCACTGAATTCAAATCAGACAGTAAATTCACAACTAAAAATAATTTCTTTTGCTGTGATGCTGTAGATTTATTTGTGGTGGAGGGAGCAGAAAACACTGCTGTTATCACAGTCTGGTTAGGATGTATGTTGGAGCTGCAGTTCAGAGATGAGAACTGTGCTGTGTTTTTTTTTCAAGTTCAGACACAGTGGCTGCACGACCTACATCAAACAGAAATGCTAGTGACCAAGCAGTGTATGAGACCTGAACTGTCACAAGTGGGTGTACGCTGTTTTAAGAGCAAACACATCTCTGCTCTCTGACATCTCTGGCATACCACTGTGTGTCCCACCCTTTACTCAGTGGATCGCTCACTGTGCCTTGTTCTTTACGCTCCAGACTCTCACCATCTGTAACTGCCAGGGTTGGGACACAACATGAAAAATTACAAATAGGATTCATTGTGCATGAAACTTTAATATGGAATTGAAGAACAAAATGTTTCAACCAAAACATGCTTTTTTTAACCTTCCAACAAAATTCTGAGTCTGCCCTCATGGCTGCTGCAAAAGTGAGTCAAGAATTGTGGAAGATGTAGATGCATGTGCATGGAATTCTGTTACCCATTTACATAGATAATAGAACAGAGAGCCTTGCTGATAGAAAATGCATAGAACAGTTAGCAGTTAAACAAATCATGTCATCGTTTACTCTCAAAGAGGTTGTTTCGAAGAGATTCTGAAGACTGTACTGACCCTCCTTTCCATGGATTTGAAATGAATAGAAAAATAAAGCTCTTAAGCCTCAAAAAGAAGGACCTAACATATAAAAGTGCACTTAGTATAGGACTCTTTATGGAACCAAGCTTTGTGTGAGAACATTGTCATTCAATGATAACCTTCACCTCCACAGAACTGTTAACCACTCAAAGTCAGTGATTTGAACTTGAAAACTGGATCAGTTAGATTTATGTTGTGAATCATGTTTTGTTCATGAATCAGACATCTCATTAAATTTCTTGAGAGCTAGGTAGAATGTCAAGATATTATGTGAATAATTAATTCATATTATTTCTTCTTCAATGCTGTTCTTTATAGCATTTTTTTTATCATGGTTTTGTGACCTTTTTGAAGCTTGAAAACTTTGATTCGTGTGTGTGTGAAATAACATGGGAAAGCATAAAAACATCTTCAAACTAAATCCTTTTGAGCTCCACATAAGAAAAAAAGATAAATAGCGCTTTATAGATAAAACAGCGGCGCTGCGCAGTCGGGTTTATGGCTTCTATAAATTTGACCTGCCACAAGATGGCACTGTTTTCGACACTCCTGATGCTTCAAATCTTTTCCCGAAACAATCAGGGGGAAGCCTCAGTGCTTCATGAGGCTTAATTTGCCCATCCCTACCGTATGGTCCGCCATGCTTTGTTTATATCTAGCTACCACAATTCCTTGCGCTCAGGCAGTTTGGCATGACTTTCCCTGGAATGCTACAAAGTCGTGAGCCGTGAGTTGTGGTTTGAAGTCGTAACTTACAGGCTCAAAAACCTGCCTGGAACGCAACATTAAATAGTGAACACAAACGAGGATGATGACTAAACACAGCTGACACATATGAACTAATCACGGTAACCAAGGAGAAACTGAATGTTAATGATAACTGAAACTGAACAGAAACGACTGTGATACTAGGTGTATATGACATTCTTCTTTCAGACAAATAAAATCAAGTTATATTAACCCTTAAATGCATGACTGTTTCGCAAATCATTCTTACGTATTCGGTTCTTTAGCGACCTGGATCTATATCTAACACGAATGGATCTCTGCCTGTCGCGATAAAATAAAACTCTCCTGAAATTAGTGTAACAATTACAGAAGAATAAAATAAAAAATATTTCGTTACCTTTTGGAGCTTGGAAGGGTTCAGTTTGAGCAGATGTTTTACACCATCATCACTGTCCTCGTCAGAGCTCATTTCCCAGTGCATTCAGCATCTGCCTCATATTCACAATCTCAAACATATTCTTTAAAAACCATCAAAAAATAATTTTCAACATCTTCAAAATCAATATTTTGATCACTTACAGCTTCTTCACCAGATTCCCCATCATGTGACAGTGACACTAATATTTTATTGCGCTCAGTACTTGCTCTGCAGTAAATCGCTGAGACATTTCAAGTTTTGCAGATTATACTTACCGTTTCGTTTTCAGTCTGCAGTAACTATGAGTGAAACTTCACTTCATCATTATGTATCAGGCATAGCCACCTTGTGGAATAAAGGTGAATTGCACTTATTCCGTCATTAAAGATTAAATTATTGTAGCGTCGGGCCGTTACAATTTTTACAAAAAAATTATGGGAAAACAGGCATTCTTTTATCATTTTATTCTTTTTTTCTTATTATATTGTTTATAATGAATTGATTGAGGAATACTAAGAAGGTTGATGTCTAACTTTAAAAAATGAATGAGGAGGAGGGTAGTGAATGATGTCCCGGGTCGCTAAAGACCTGAGGTATGCATTTAAGGGTTAAAAAAAAGTCCTGGCTCTTCCATGCTTTATAAGGGCAGTGACTTGTTGTCGTTTTTGAAGTCCATAAAAGTGCATCTATCAATCATATAACTGCTCCACATGGCTCCGGGGGGTTAATAAAGGCCTTCTGAAGTGAAGTGATGCGTTTGTGTACGAAAAATATCCATATTTAAAACTTTATAGACTAAAATAACTAACTTCCGGCGGTCAGCGGTACACAAGTCGACTTGCGGCAAAAGAGTAACCCCTGATTCGATGTATAGGAGCATCGCAAGATTTGACACCTCTCGCGAATACAACAAATCACTGGCATTATTAAGCTTGGAAGAGCCAGGGCTTTTTTAATATAACTCCGTCTGAAAGAAGAATGTCATATACACCTAGGATGACTTGAGGGTGAGTAAATCATGGGCTATTTTTCATTTTTGGGTGAACTAACCCTTTAACTCTGTTTAAACTTTGCAAACTCAGGTGAGGCTTTTATTCAGTACAACACCAGTTTAAACTCAGAAACCATCCTTCTGGGAACACAAACATTCTTCACCAAATATTGGCTGAACTCAGTGACTTCAACTTCAGCATCTCAGCTTGAAATCAGGTAACATTTGGATCATAACAGGCTGTCCTGATTTTAACTGTTACCTCAATTCTCCTCGTGTTTTTACAGCTAAAGAATTTTTAGACATGTAAAAGAAACTAAAGCCCCCTTCGATGTTCCTCAATGCATTTTAAAATGCACCAAAAAGAATGTTTTTAAAGTGCAAATTAACTGGCAGTAGTCCCAAAATATTTCATAAAGTTCTGTTTTTACTGGCAAGACTTCCATTATGCAAAGGATTATCTAAAGCAAAAAAAGAGAGGCTGGAGAAAACAGATGCTTGGATATTTGGAATTGACCCAAATGCCCAGTTTACTTTTAATAAGCCTCTTGTCCTCTCTCAGAAAGAGAGTTCCTTCAAGAGTCCGTCTCCAATATGATTTAAGCATTTGCGAAGAACGTCTGTATATGCTTCAGTTATACAGATGAGGGCATGTTGGGCATTTAGCATATCCAGAAAAAAAGGTTGCCTTTGATTGAGAAAGAAACCGAGCCAGTTCCTTCCCCCTGAGAAGTGCACCCGTACACAAGAGTTGTATTCACTAATAGTTATTGATGTACTTTGTTGATTCAGCCGAAGACTTGCCTGTTGCAGAGGCTTGACCCCTGAGCTGTTTTGGTATATGGTTTGAGGTTGAAGAGGGGAGGTGTTGGAGGATATGCAGAGGCAACTTATTTCTTTAGGTCTGCTTCAGGAGAGGCCAGAGACTAGCAACTCTAGGCCTGTGTGTTTAGCTGCTTTTATTGATATATTAAAATATTTTTACATTTTTAATCATGGCCAGTTTAAAGCCACATTTTCTGTTGTCATTGCACTGAACATTGGGGCCCGTTCACCAACAGCGCTTGGGTTTTATTTAGAGTTAGCCATGCAGGTCTTGCCACCACTCAAAGTAGTGGGTAAATGTTTGCTTTCAGTGTTTTTTCAGAGCGGCACAAAAAGAAATGAATGATTCCGATTTGATTCTCATGTTTTATTTTCAAATTGGATTTTAAATGACGTCACATACTATTCCTTTTTATTTTTTCAGAGTTTCTTTTGGGCTTGCCACATTCAGAAATTTTGTAAAATCATGCAAACATTGGCACACAGTTACTCCCAAAAAATCCCAAACTGAGTTGAGTGCCCATTTACTATTCATTCTCTATGGGAGCAGCAGGTTCACGCAGGGGAATTGTGGGATTGAAATTGGAGCGTATTTCCAAGTTCTAATGCAATTGAAAATTACTAAATTGACACCTTGTGTGTGTGATGGGGAATATATATTAAGCATTTATTGACTGTGTATTGAAAGCAGTTATTGCACACACTACTGCAGAAATTAACAGACACCCCCCCAGAGTGACAGGTTGCACATTTTGATTGGTATTGAGCTGATTCTTCAGCACCAGCACATATGGTAATATGATATGTGGTATATACAGCATGGCTAAATACAGCATGCACATTAAGGAAATTAAAGAACAGCGAGCTGACATGATGATGTGTGTGTTCTTTTCCCTTCCTTACCTTCATAGTTTGAGCACCTGTAACAATACTTTGGATTGATTTCTTTGCCAGTGTTTCCTTTGCTCATTGTAATTTTGTGAGGCACTTTTCTTTAAAGTAACTTTACAATATGTATTGTGAACGAGCTACAAAAATTGTGTCATACAGTATACATATATATATATATTTGATATATATATTTGGCATTAAAATGCCTAATGAGTTATTCAGTACCAATCATGACTATGCCAAATAGTGGAAATAAGAAAAAGTACTAAAAAGTATAGAGTAAATGTGATTGTTATGGTAATTTTACACGTGAAATAATTTTGCTTCACTCTGTTTATTTAGATTTTCCTTCCTCGAAATACAGAGATTCCTCTTTTCCTCTCTGGGTTAGATGACTTTAACAATTTTTCTTGTTTTTTTCCTGGCGAAAGAAATTAACTGGTGTAACTTTTTAAAAGTTCCTTTTAAAGGAGGGATGAAAATGGCAGGTAATGATGACGAAGGTTTACACACATTTATAAACCAAACACACCTTTAAACAACATGGCGGGTGAAAGGTAGCAGTGTGTCGGCTGAATCCATGCTTTTTTGAAAGTGGCAGTACCTTTTTTTTTTTAAAATAAAGCACGTTCAGACCGGCTCCTTAAGAAGTTTAGACTGGAGTGCCGTCTTAGAAAACTGGACCCCTTCAGCTGAATCCCATATGTTTGTCTTGGCCCATAGCTGGTGTCTGCTTGGCGGGCGCTGATGCTGGGGATATTAAACTGATGGAACACAGGTCTCTTGATCCCTTTCGAGGGCTGCTATTTAGGTAAAGGCAGGAGGCTCTGTCCATCCACCTGTGATTGTCTGCTTCACAAAGCAAGCTGCTCTGTGGTTGGTTTAGCTAATGGGGCATTAATAGAGGTGACTACCCTGTCTATCCTTCTTGTGACTATCCTTCTTGTTTTTTTTTACTGCCACTGACACCTCAGAGAGGAGAGATTTTTAATGAGGTCTGGATGTAAAAGTGGGTTTTTGGGAATGGCAGTAATTCATTGAATGTGATCAGCTTTAATACTTCACCACAGTGTCCAGCCACAGCCTTATTATGAAGGACTGTTTGTTTTGTTTTTCTGCTTCAGTATTCTCTGAAATGGTTTCCTTGGATAAAAAGAGCCTTGCTTTTTAATAATAAATAAATAAATAAAAACACATTTATGAATCATAAAATAAATTTATAAAAATACAAAATACATCAGTTATTTTAGCTTGAGGACTTCAGATTCAGTCCAGTGTTGGCCTACTGGACCATTGGTTCCTTACTACAAAACATTGGATTTAGTTTTTTACCCTTATTTAGGAGTACAACACTAGACTTTAACTCTTACAGGTCTGCATAGTTTTGGGGTCCTTTAGAAGTTTTAACATGCTCTGACATTTGTGCTTTTTTCAGTTGCTTATAAACACATTAATGGTAAAAGTGTCATTACACAAACTGGGCTACCATAATATGTTAGCAACATGTATGTACATGCTTGTATTTTTGAGAGAATAATGTTTATGCGTGTTTTTTGAAAAAACAAAAAATGTAAGTCACTGAATTAAGGCCACAAAACACACAATAAATATGTGTCCACAAGACTTTCAGTGATCATTGTGCCTACTCATTCACATAAAACAATATATTGATTTAAATTTTGTAAGACACTTTTTATGCAAAGGCCGTATGCAAAGGAGTGTGAATGATCATGAATAATGCTGTGATTCACACCTGAGGACAAAATAACGAAAGCTTCCTTTATCTTCCCATTTTCCAAAAGTCTTTTTCAAAAGATTAATTTGTACTTAAAGGGGACCTATTATGCTCCTTTTTACAATATATAATATAAGTCTCAGCTGTCCCCAAAATTTGTCTGTGAAGCTTCAGCTCAAAATACCCAACATATAATTTACTATAGCATGCTGTAAATGACCATTTTTGAATGAAAGCAAAAACATGCTGTTTTTGTGCATGTATCTTTAAATGCAAATGAGCTGCCTTTACAGCTCTGACAAAAACTAACAAAGCATCTGTTTCGTTTTGATCTCTATCGTGGTCACACTCACGTGACATTGCAGTTATTCGTCATCATTAAAGTTTATTATCTGCATGCGTTTTAAAGCCATATCCATTTAAACTTCTGATATATTGTTTTCTTAACGCATACATCTGAAGCATGCGCACAGAAAGCTGTCCCATGAGTATTAAACTAATTTCGAGGTATGAAGGTTGAGGATTCAAATGCAGTATTTATTGAAAGGGTAATCCACAATCAAAGTCCAAAAACAGGCAAAGGAAATAAAAACAGGCAGACAATCCAAAACACACAACAGAGTAGACGGCACGGGCAAACAGGATAATCCAAAAACCAGGCAGATGATCAGAACCAACAAAACTTTTCCGTTTTCTTTTGTTATGTCAGTAAGTTACACGTCAAGCTTTTTTTTGCAATTTTGCCGCCCGTCATGTGTATAGATACTTTTCATACAGGAGAAGCGCGTGCAAGTGGTTGCCGTGGTAATGAACAACAATACCTTAACGTGCTGGCGTATGTAGTCTAACTTTTATTTGAGGAAATCGGTTTATAATAGGTTAGAACTTATTGGTCCTGCGCTGCCTATTGCCTATTTATTGATTTGAATAAATATGTCTATAATGACTAACGTTGCTTCAGTGAACGCTCAAGTTTAATATACAATGATCACGTCGCATGTATCTGATCTATTTTTAGCGGCATTTAGTATGGGTATTAGTATAGTTCTTTCAAATAGATCAGTTGCATACATAGCGAGGGACGGGGTTAGACTAGTTGTCTAGTCGGTTACAAAATTTCCGTTTAAACAGTTAAAGTGACAGAATTGACCAGGCTTTTATAGGTGAGCTAACAAGGTTAATGGGACACAGGTGGATGTAATCAGGGATGATGAGTCTGGGCAGTGAGTTAAGGGAAATGTAGTCTATGAGGGAATGACAATAGTCCGGGGTAGAGTGCCCTCTAGTGAACAACCAGGGCACTCCAGCTGGTGATCGTGACAAGCATCTTATTGCACTTAAACTGTCAAATACACACAAGGTTTTTAAACAGGAGACTTAATATTTATCTATTATGGGCCGTAATTAGGAGACAATGAACATATAAACTGTTGTGCCGTGCTGCTTATATTTATCAAGCAGTAAAAATGCCCCTACCCGTGCCCAAAAACCAGCCGCCTGTGGATGAGAGTATGAAAGAAGGACTAGTGAAGCAATGTCCTGCTCCACTTCACAGATGATGAGTGAAAGGAGAATTTTAGAGGACACAACAGTCATTTATGACACTTCATTCAACTAGTTCCACGTGTCATACATCATTATGCCATTTCTACGGCATTGCACATGTATACAGTATTTTCCAGTTTCGGTCAAGTGATCTGATCAAGTGTTTACATGTCCTGTCGATTGTATTAGAAAAAGAATAAACCACCTCTTTCAATACGATCACAATTTAATTCGGATCAAGCTCAGTCGGATCGATTGAGGTGTTTACATGAAGGCGTTTCAGTCTGATTGAGCTTTCAATCCGATTACTAACAGATTATTTGGTTGTATGTAAACGTAGTCACTGAGAGGAATATCGTGAAGTATTTGCTCTTTTTTTAAGCCGTTTTACAACATACAGTGTTTGGAAACTCCCTATAGGCAAAATGCACAATATCAGCATAAATCCTTAGTTCTTGCCTTAAGGCCCCGATATACAAGCAAACATTATTCTAATTCTCATATCTAAATGCCGCTCTCAGCAGTGTGGGTGGTGTCAGGATGTTCACTAACAGTATACCGCTGCTCACATATTTCAAACTTGTTTTACCCCATAGCGAAGAATGAAAAACTTGACCCGAACTGAAAGTTACTTTTTTGATTATTATTGGATGATCTTTACTGATTGATTGCCAGTTAAGGTTAGTGTACCAATTAGAGATTGAAGTATTTGTCTATATTGGCATCCACACAAATGCAGTAGCATTTTACATGGTTAAACAGCAGTTGAGAACAGTGTTCTGTTACACTCAACTGGTCTCCTTATGCAGATCCTCTTGCTTTCTTTGTAGACTTTAGAATTGCAGATTTATCAAGGAATTATTCCTGCAATAAATGGACATTCATTTACTTTTATTTTATGTGATTAGTGCTCAGTGCAATATGGTGCAAAGATACTCCCTCTCTGCAAGTCAAACAGTTTGTCAGTGGCTCAGGTGGTTGGTGCAGTGACCTGTGGGTCTGCAGGGAAGAATCATGGGTGTGGAACATGTATGCATACTGATTCTGTATTCAAGCACATAAATTGCACGACCTATTTGCTTGCATCTGACAGTTTTAAAGAAACTGAGTATGATTTTCATAATAATACATAATCATCTAGTGTTATTGTGCCTAATGTGTGCAGAGCGATTCACGTGGTGCAAATTTGCAGCTTTAGGAATCTGTATAAACCTTTGCCCCAGCCTGAGGTCCAGAGCAGGCTTTCATCAAGGATGTCTCTGTACATTGCTGCATTCATCTTTCCCTCAATCCTAACTAGTTTCCTAGTTCCTGCCGCTGAAAAACATCCCCACAGCATGATGCTGCTACCACCATGCTTCACTGTAGGGATGATATTAGTCCGGTGATGAGCAGTACCTGGTTTCCTCCAGACATGACGCTTGCCATTCAGGCCAAAGAGTTCAATCTTTGTTTCATCAGACTAGAGAATTTGGTTTCTCGTGGTCTGAGAGTCCTTCAGGTGCCTTTTAGGAAACTCCAGGCGGGCTGTCATGTGCGGTCTGGTCACTCTACCATACAGGCCTGATTGGTGGAGTGCTGCAGAGATAGTTTTTCTTCTGGAAGGTTCTCCTCTCTCCACAGAGAAACGCTGGAGCTCTTCGTCACCTCCCTGACTAAGGCCCTTCTACTCCGATCGCTCAGTTTGGCCGGGCGACCAGCTCTAGGAAGGGTCCTGGTGGTTCCAACCTTCTTCCATTTACGGTGATGGAGGCCACTGTGCTCATTGGGACCTTCAATGCTGAAGACATTTTTCTGTACCCTTCCCCAGATCTGTGCCCTGATATAATCCTGTCTCGGAGGTCTACAGACAATTCCTTGGACTTCATGGCTTGGTTTGTGCTCTGACATGCACTGTTATCTGTGGGACCTTATATGGACAGGTGTGTGCCTTTCCAAAACATGTCCAATCAACTGAATTTACCACAGGTGGACTCCAATCAAGTTGTAGAAACATCTCAATGATGACCAGTGGAAACAGGATGCAGCTGAGGTCAATTTTGAGTGTCACAGCAAAGGCTGTAATACTGATTTTTTTTTTCCGTTTTTTATTTGTAATAAATTTGCAAAGATTTCAAACAAAAAATCACTTTATTCACATTGTCATTATGGGGTATTGTTTGTAGAATTTTGAGGAAAATAATGAATTTAATCCATTTTGGAAAAAGGCTGTGACATAACAAAATGTAGAAAAAGTGAAGCATTGTGAATACTTTCCGGATGCACTGTATAAGTGAAAATTGAACTTTGAAGCATAGAGTTCTTTTGAAATGGATGCAGGCATGGAGAAAGGTAAACCGTGTCTTCTTGAGCGCACAGGATGGCGCTGAGAAGAGGTGGCCAGGTTATGACTAGTAGAGAGTGGACTGAGAGCGAAAAGAGAGAGTGCTAGTCTTTCAGCACATTCCATAGCACGGCCTCTGAGAGGCTGTTCTGTGTCCAGGAGGCCGGCTTTGGGGCTGGAAGTAAAACTGAGAGGCTGTTCAGTAGAGCAATGAGGTCGGTCCATGCACACACACTTAAAGTACTGTACTTTCGAACACTCACCCAATCACGTGCACAGAGCCGAGTACGCAGTTGTGCATATGGATGAACTCCCACTTCAGAAGGAATTACATATTGCAAGTCAAGGTGGCATTTTCTTGATTTCAGTATGCTTTGTAGTGACTTCGCTACATGCTCCCACTCATGTTGTACACAAGTTAAAACACACATAACGCAGTAATAGTGAAAATGCTTCTATTTTGTACTTTTTAAAAAAGTTTATGAGTTTAATTTTTAAAGTTTAATGATAAATTGATAGAAAAGTTAATGTTAAATTGAAAAAAAAAAATAATAATAATTTTATTTTTTATTATGTCACACTGTAAAAAGACCTTCTGTAAAAAAAAACCGAAATGGTACTGGTAATTAATTTTCTGCCAGGGCATTATCTACTTTTAAGTTTACAGACATTTCATTTAACCCTAATACACAATGCTATGCGTAATTCAAAATATATAAAATATATAAAACCCCTGTAAGAAATAAATACAGAAAATTTGTTCATTTTAACACAGTATATTGTGCCCTATTTTTACAGTGTTTCTTATCGTGCATAATGTTTTTTTTTTTTTATTATTCAAAATACTAAAACTCTCTTTCTATAAGATAGAGTAGAGCCTTTTAGGGTGTTTTCACAATTGGTCCTTTTCAGAGGTCAGAGCCTGATTTTTGGCCTATATATGAACATTCCAAACGATCTCAGACCCCTTTAAAGCGTGTTTTTTAGCGAACCGTACCATAAGATGAGATCGAACCGAACCGAACCGAGACCATCTCGGAGGTGGTCTGGGTACGGTTCGATCTCATCTTATGGTACGGTTCGCTAAAAAACACGCAATCTGAAAACAAACCGCTCTGGGCTTACTTGATTTTTCTGCTCGCGAATTCCAATGTTGGTCATCGGATGCCTCCGTACAAATCACCTGCTGCTTCTGGCAAATCTCTACAAATTATTCGTTCACAATTAACACTAGTTTATTGCAATTTCAACCGCTTCTGAACTGTGTAAGAAAGACGCGGCTGCGCGCCTTGCCAGTTTAAAATGGTTTTACAAGCGCACACGCCTAAAGCACATGCACAGAAGCCAGTTGTCATGGCGCGTGTACTAAACGGAATCTTTAGCATCTTATTGCATATATTTTAAAGTGTCAAAAACACATACGTTTCACATAAACAGGTGGTTTTGTCTTAAGTGAATGTAAACATCTGCATTATTAACCTAATATAAGAATCAGTGGAGTACGTCATAGGCAAAGCAAGGCAAGGCAAGTTTATTTATATAGCACATTTCATACACAATGCTTTACATAGAAAATGAATTAAAATAGTGAAAACATATGCATAAGAAATAAGAATATCATGTATAAGAATTTAAAATAAAAACAAGGATAATTAAAACAGTTGTAAAGAGAATTAGAAAAATAAGATTCTCTAAATTCGGGATCCCGAGATGGAGGAGACCAGAGCCGGTTTATACAGGTCTCATAGTTTCATACAGTAAAGAATATGCAGTTTTATTTTTTCATGTGATTATTCCATTTCTTACCTGAATGCTGCTTTTAGGCATACCTCTACTTTACCTGGAAAATTTAAAGCAGTTTATTTAATTTGCATCTTTCTTTTATTATTTTATTGTATTGTTTTTGTATTTTTTGTATGCTGATGTTATCACTGCCTTCTGCAATAAAATAAACATGATTCAAGGAAAACAATTCCAAATAAATGTTATTTATAAAGGTGGATGTCTGATATAGCTATAGTGCAAGAATATGTAGTATTGCAAAAAAAGTATATTTTTGTGTAAAAAAGATAAACAACTTAATTCAATAGCATTTGTAGCAATGTCATTTAAAAAAAAAAAAAATCTTTACAAACAAATATCTTGGTTACTGAGAAACAAACAATGTAGGTGAATGGGCTCAAATGTTGAAGGCCATAGGGTAAGCCATCAAACACTGAAATGGACTAGACCCAAAAGGCAACAGTATGAACACAAATGGGACCACATTCTGAGACCACATTCCTACTAAAGTGGACCAAAAAAGGATCCGAGTCCTGGGTCCTTTTTCACTTGGTTCATCTCTTGGTCCACTTAAAGGAATCTGAGTTTGGTTCTTTTAAAGAGGACCCTTTTAAAAAGTGTGAAAACACCCTTAATGTTTCCTTTTCGTTTAGTGTGTAATGTATCTGTTTGTACATGTATAAGATCTGCAAAGTTATGAAGCTCAAAGTGTCCCAGAAATATTTTATTCTATCTGAGGACACAGACCTGTCTAAAACGTATAGATATTACTTTCACAAACGTCTACGTCATAATGTGAAATATTAGCATAATGCCTGCTCGAAGGCATATGCAAAGAAAGAAGATGAGGCTTCAGTGAATTGTAATGTTGACGCTGTGTTTAGATGCGAAAGCAAACCTCTTTGTTTGGCCATCCAAAACAGAGGAAATTAGGAACCAGTGGTAAAGATTAATTTACAACGCTGTTCCTGAGCAGTACAACCTAAAAGTTAGCTTGTGTACAGTGCATTTATTGTGTATAGTGCGTATAGTTTTACTGTATTTTATGTTGTCACATAAGGACATAAAGTTGTTATAGTGAAAAACACAAATTAAACCATTATAACCTATCTGAAAAATGAAAGCATTACAAAATAAAAATTTACAAATATGTTCACCTCAAGTCGGTTCCAGTCTATATGCTTGATCATCCGCGACTCGGGCTCAAACTGATGTTATAGAAGCTCACAATTATGGTAAGCTGTCAGACACGTCAGGCTCCCACGTCATCCAATCACAGCGCACACCTTCACCAGAGTACTAATCATGATCACCTGCATCCCATCAGCACAGCAATCACCCACAGCACAAAAGACACTCTCTCACACTCAGTCACTGTCCGGTCTCGTTAGCACGTAGATACTCACCTCCATGCTTACCTCACGGACTTCTACAATCCTTACCCGCCTCCTGAGTTCTTCCAAGTCTCCATCCTGTTCCCTCGTCCTGTGTGATCCTCGATCCAGTTCTGTCTCCACCCCGCTACATCTGCAAGTACAAAGACTGGTCATTCAGATATCTTCATCAGACGCCCACAAACTTCTATTTCACTCACCTGCACTTCCGTTGATTCATCTGGTCCTCAATAAACATCACTAACTTGTACACCTTGTCTCCGTCCCTTCTGTTACGTAACATAAGGGCGTTACATTTCAGATACACACTTGACCTGATTGGCCAATCGCAACACACTGGGATAACTGGCCAATTAGATCACTCTGGGCTTTTCAGAATGAGGGGCTTTGTAGAAATCAGCGCATTTCAGACAGACTGGAAATAGAGGTATTGCAATAATGTACGATATGTGAAAAATTATGTGTTTTTAAAGCATGTTAACCTATTCTATTACACCCAATAAACAAAATAATGAACTTAAATAGCATCATATGACCCCTTTAAATGTGCCCCACTTTGTTAGTTTCCGAACAGTTTAGTGTAATAAATAAAACACACACAATGCAATATACTGTTGGTGAAATTGTTTTTGTTTTGCTCTTTTGATTTCATTGCATTTTTATATTTATTATAGTTATATTATCAGTATACCAATTTGAGATTTCTTTTTTATTTTATGTGATAATTTTAATAGTTTTTAATCGTTTTAATGTGGTAATGTGATTTTTTTTCTCAAAATACGACACCTTTTAGTTTTCATTAGATTTTTCGGTAGCACTTTTATTTACAGTCCTGTTCCCCATGTACATACTAGTACATAGTATAGTACATACTTACTATAGTAATTGCAATAACTGGGTAATAACTAGGTACTAACCCTGAACCTAATCTTAACCCAAGTAGTTACCTTATATTACCCAATACATTCTTAAAATACGTGCATGTACTGTAAAATAAAGTGCAACCGATATTTCCATATTTTCAGGTCTAAATGATCCCCATTTTGTAATTAAGTATTTTAGACTCATTAAAACAATTTAGTCAGGGGAAATCTGATTAGTTTATTGAGTTATGCAGGAAAACCAAGTTTTGTTTACAACTGTGTGTGATAATGAGTTTTGTATCCTAAAAGCATTTTTGAATTAAAGATGCCTTTGATTTTGAAACGAATAGGAGGCTAAGAAAAAAACAGAGAGGAGATTCAATCTCCTGATTATTCACTGATTAATGCATTAAACATTTAACACTATCTGGTGTTATCTGGCCTTCTAGAAAATATTTGCTTGTGAATGTACACACTGGACTGTGTTTTACCTTAAAAATGTATGATTGCTTAACTCAGAGTAGAAGGAATGTTTGGAGTTGAGGCATGTGTTCTGTACCTGTACATATGTTGTGCGACTTACCGTATGTTAGATGAAAAGATAAAAGTAAATGAGAGGGGCTCTCCCAACAAGACCATAAGATGTGTTTTGGCAAGGGCCTTGTAATTAGTGGAGAGATTTATTGTAACAAATGAGAGTCACATACATGACGGCCAATGACTGTCACATACATGAACAGATTTCATTTGTACACTGTCAAATCTGTCTGTCATAGTTATTTATAGGTTAAGCTCTATAAAGGGTCCTTGGTTAGACAGACTTAAATTTTCTGTCCATTTCTGATAAAAATTGGTCTTTTTTTTTTGTTCTCCAAAGGCTGGTATGATTCGTACTGATTCTGATGAATACTTCATTGAGCCTCTGGAGCAAGGAACACAGGAACATGAGGAGAGAGGAAGAGTGCATGTGGTATATCGAAGGTCTGCAGTATTACAAGCTCCTTCAGACATCTCCTTGGATTACCAGCCAATCCGTACGTATCACTGGTTTATTAAAGTCTTGTGTGCATCTGTTGATTCTAGCCTTGTCCCATTTCCTGTGTATGCATTGGGCTTAGGGTTTTCCACAGCTTCATGTTGTAGATCATTTAATAATGCTTGATTTATTTGAAACCTTTCTGCCTACACTCCTAAAAATAAAGGTTCCATGGATGTTAAATGTTCTTCATTGAACCATAGATGCCAATAAAGAACTATTAATTTTAAGAGTGTATTCCTCTCTCTCTACTTTTTATAGATATTTCTCTGTACTTTTTTGCTATTGTGACAATGTTTACCCGAGTGCCAATGGTGGCACATGTGTCTACGGTTGCCGACTTGTGCTGCTTTGTCATATTTATGATTCTTTAGAAACTAGTTATATTATTCAATCACATATACACTACCTGTCCTAAATTACGGTTAATATCACATGCATCCCCCCCCCCCCCCCCCCTTTTGAATACTGTTTTTTGGTGCATATAAATTTATATGTAAATAAATATAAATTTATAATTATTTGAAAAAAATAATTATATTGCCTTTGCTTAAATTAAATCAAATGCATCATAGCACTTTTTAGAAATGGCGTACTAAAGCATGCCAGAAAGTCTGAAGTCAGACGATCTTTGTAGGTGGGCCAACCCATTATTGCTTAACAGCATCTTCCCAAGCAGATCACATAAACCTTTTACAAACCGCCATTAGGGCGTGTGAATGACTGACAGCACTTTCAATTCACAGCCAACTTTTTTTTTGTTAAAGTAATTTTATAATCACGCTCGAACAGTGGGAAGCTCTGGAAAGTCAAGCCCTTTGTGCGGCCACGACCTTTCGAGATTTCCTTACAATTCAGTCACTTCTAAAGAGTCAAGTGTTTGTGTGATTGTAGTGGTTGCCATGGTGATGTGATGGCATTCCATTGTCCCAGGTGGGAAACATGCCGTAGGCAGAGATGATTACGCTCTCGCTCCTGTTGCTTAGATAATCACAGCGTGCTGCTTATAAGATGAGGAAAAGTCTTCTCTGTTTGGCCAGCAGACATTGAAGTAATTGCCACTATCAAACCTATTGTGACGTTTCATGTACTACTTGTAAAACCTAACAAACGTTTAGCTGTATGTAAATTACATAAAAGATGCAAGATCCATTTATATAGATAAACTTCTCTCAGGGTATCAAAGGGATAGTTCAACCAAAAAAGAAAATTCTGTCATCATTTACTCACCCTCAAGTTGTTCCAAACCTGTTTGAATTTCTTTCTTCTGCTGAACATAAAAGACATTTTGAAGAACATGGGTAACCAAACAGTTGATAGGACCTATTGACTTCCATAGTATGGAAAAAAAAAATACTATGGGAGTCAATGGGCTCAAATCAACTGTTTGGTTACAGACATTCTTCAGAATATCTACTTTTGTGTTTAGCAGAAGAAAGAAATTCATACAGGTTTGGAACAACTTGAGGGTGAGTAAATGATGACAGAGTTTTTATTTTTGGATAAACTAGGCCTATCCCTTTAAGCTGAGTTGGCAGTGAGTTGCTTGCCCATTGTATGGGCATATGTATGTTTAGCTTAGTATACCCTTTATGGTTGCTTGTCTCATGGACATCAGAAATATAATGATCTAAACAGAGACTCATACTACTTTACTCTATCCGACTTAATAGTTATTTGTAACTGTGAACTCGTGAAACATCAGAGAGAATACTCACACTCCTTGGCTGCTACAGTACATTTGTGGATAGGCTAGTAGCGTAGTGTTGTTTGACAACGCAAAGAGCAAAAATTAGACAGTGGAACACCGTTATTAGTGTGCTTTCACAATATGAAAAGATTTAATGACAGAAAATCCTGAGTAGTGATGCCCAAGTTGTTTCTTTTTTTGTTGGACAGATAAGGGAATGAAAAATTGTGTAGGCAGCTCTCTGAAACTCAGTAGTATTAGTGTAATTTACATAAAACTATGCTGATCACATCACTTGCCCATCGCGGCACGTTGTGATCGTTTTGATATTTTATAGTAGTAAAGATTTTAGTTCAGTTAGAGAACAGATTAACTACAATTAATAACTGAACGTGCTACATGAGCCGAACGAGAGTCACAGCACAAACGCAGCAGGAGTCCGATTTTATTCATCACGAGAGCCGATCTGAATGACGAGATGATCGCGTAAGATATGGTTTCAAAGCAAAATGTAAAAGCGCCTAATTAAGGGAGTTTGTCATTGTACTGTTTTGTTGTTGTGTTTCTCATTAAAGGGATACTTCACCCCAAAATGAAAATTGTATGTTTATCTGCTTACCCCCAGGGCATCAAAGATGTAGGTGTCTTTGTTTCTTCAGTAGAACACAAATGAAGATTTTTAACTCCAACCGTTGCAGTCTGTCAGTCATATAATGCATGTTAGTGGGAACAGTTGAGAGTATGAGAGCTATGAGAGTAAAAAAAACATACACATACGAATCCATATTAAACCCTGCGGCTCGTGACGACACATTGATGTCTTAAGACATGAAACGATCGGTTTGTGCCAAAGACATCTACATCTTGGATGCCCTAGGGGTAAGCAGATAAACATCAAATGTTTCATTTTGGGTGAACTATCCCTTTAAGAATAATAGGCTAATGAACCCACCATTCAAGCAACCCGCCCCCGAATTGGCAAACCGAAACTAAAATGCACACGGCTGCACTGTCATTCGTTCACAGCCAAATTTTCTCACCGTCACATCTCTAACGGGTAAAAAGGCTGATACATTTTGCTTCTGTTATTATATTTTCCACAATATCAAACGAACGCAGCTTAACCCAAAATGCAAGCTCAGGCATGCCCTTCTTCCATATAAGCTCATGCAGTTGTGCGCTCTAGACAGAGAATATACTCTGTTGCAGGGAACGCTAAGAAGAAGCAAATATATTTCTTAAGTATAACGAGGCTGGGTTCCTATTCAACTGTCCATCCTATTAAAAACTGCTAGGCTATAGGATAATTGTAAAAAAAAAAAAAAAAAGGATTGTATTTCACCAGATTTTATAGTGTAAACATATGCAAGCGTGAATGAGAACTGTTTAGAGGGGGATGCCAGGTGTGCGCGAAAAAAAAAACAAATATTCGAATCCCAAAATTGAAAATCGAATACCAACCCATCAAACGAATATTCGAATATTCTGGTCCAGCCCTACTATTATCCCATAAATGTCACCCTTAATAGTCTTGTTTGAACTTGTAAAATATAAAATGTGAAAAGATAAAATATTTCAACTCAAAACAATTTTGTGTCCAATTATTTACCAGACGTACACTGAACAAATTTTATAAACGCAACACTTTTGTTTTTGCCCCCATTTTTCATGAGCTGAACTCAAAGATCTAAGACTATTTCTATGGACACAAAAGGCCTATTTCTCTCAAATATTGTTCACAAATCTGTCTAAATCGGTGTTAGTGAGCACTTCTCCTTTGCCGAGATAATCCATCCACCTCACAGGTGTGGAATATCAAGATGCTGATTAGGCAGCATGATTATTGCACATTGTGCCTTAGGCTGGCCACAGCACTGATCACTTGACGAGAAGACATTGAGTGTGTGTCATGTTAGTGGACTGGACCGTGGCGGAGGATTCGTTGCGCAGCATAAGTGTCAGACTTATATTTTAAAATGCGAGTTCAGCACCACCGCTCCACAGAGTACGCACGATCGCAAAAGTGAAAGTAAATGGGATCGCACATTCAAATGCGATTTTAATACGTTACCGCTGTTTGAAAGCGGCTCCCTGAGGCATGCGAATATCTCCCAATATAAAAGCTATCTTGTTGTAACCATCTCTTAGCTCTGTATCATGAATGTGGTCTCTATTTGCACTTTGAATATTGAGTACTTTGATTATGGTATTATGGTTATTGTTTGCACTTAATATCTATGATCAATTTGTGGGAAGGTGTTCAGTTAGGAGGTCAAAAGAAGCTCATGTGCAGTCTGAAGAGGCAATCATACAGGAAAGAAGCCAGTCAGTTGAGTTTTTGGCAAAACATTTACAGTGCTTGTTGTCTTTTACTGCATATGAGAACTGAAATGACATTCATTACAAGATGATGAGTTAAAACATTTCAAATGCACCTGCAAACTATTTTTCTAGTCTTTTGTAGTCAATTTTCTAGTCTAATGTATTTCATCATTGAGGATTTCTTAAAAATACTAATGTAAAAATCTTGTCTCGTCTCATTCTCGTGAACCCAATCTTGTGTCCTGTCTCGTCTCGTGAGATAAGTGTCTCGTCACACCCCTAATGGTTTATCGTGAAACCTGTAATCGTACCATCCCTAGTGCAGCATCTGGTCGAACACCATTGTGGTTTTTGTGATTTTACTGGCTTGGATCTTTGAATCTCATTCAGCAGAAGGAACAAATCTTTATTCAAGTCATTTCGTTCATTTGAGAAAAAATAAGTTAAATTTTTTCAATAGCCAGATTCCCCAAATATGTCTACATACACAAACTTTGATCATATTCAGAAAAATTAAAAAAGGAAAATGCAGACAATGACAAATGATTAATTCAGTATTTTCTGTTTAAAATTGTTCCTTGTCACATGACAGTCACAAGCTCTGAGATTGGTGAACGAATCATTTCTGTTTTTTGTTTCAGTCATTTCAGTATTCTGGTCAGAGTCGTTCATTCTTTTGTCATGTAATGGCTTAAATCGGCTGTACAGGAAACAGAAATGGACTGTGTTTCTCAAAAGCATCGTAAGCCTAGGTAGATTGTAGAAAAATTGACACTGATGGTCTCAATCAACTTAGCTCACAATGCTTTTGAGAAACACAACCATGATTAGTTCACTTCTCCTAGAATCTCTCCTTCTGTGCAAGTTGTTCATTTGTCACATGACCGCTAAAAAATATATGCGGCTGTCACGTTGCGTGACAAATTAACAAAAGAGACTCGGACGGGA
Organism: Rhinogobio ventralis; assembly: GCA_039654625.1. Classification (NCBI taxonomy): domain Eukaryota; kingdom Metazoa; phylum Chordata; class Actinopteri; order Cypriniformes; family Gobionidae; genus Rhinogobio; species Rhinogobio ventralis. The sequence continues at coordinate 29,727,224 of CM077194.1, forward strand.
CAAGAGACTCGGTAGGTGAATTAATAATTTATTTTCCCTGTATAGAGTCAGACTCTGAGCCTATGTGCCTGTCACTTGAAAGAAGGAACGACTTGGACTAATCAATTCTGTTTCCAGTACAGAGCCAATGCGCTTTTCACGTTAATTACAAACAAAAGGATGTTGTGCCAACACAAAGTGAATGAATAGCTCTCTGAGACAACTCGTTGTTCGAAATGGACGAATCGTTCATAATCGACCCATTACTAGTATCTGCTAACACTAGCTAAACAACTACTGACTGCAGATTTAACAGGGTTATTACATTTACTGGTGTTTTTATTGATGAACTTTGAGTGTTTGATGATGCCAATGGTAATCTAAATGTAAAGAAGTAAATGGGAATGCACAACTTGTGTTTATATCCAGGTGTTTGAGAGCTAGATTTAAATTGAATATCATGCTTACCTCTGCCTACACAATTTAGTCCATAATGAGATTAGCAATGGGTCATCTCACCCTCAGTGTATATAATCCAGGCCATGCTGTTTTATTCAAACTCATTTTGTGATGTTGAGCTCCTTTTTAAACAAGCTTGATTGCACAGGGGAGAGAAGTAAATCATCTGAATTATATTTTCTGAGCTGCACTCTACAAACACAGTTTTGGGTGTGAATAATGGTAAGTGTTCCCCAGGGCCACAGAATAAAAAGTGAAACTTAATGATTTTTGCTTTCATGCAGATAAATACCCGCACATTGAGGACCATATTAAAAGCGGATGGAACAACTCCATTATCTGTTTAACAGCAAAGCTTTATCAGCATGTCAGTGTGCAATGGCTGTAATGGATGACAGCAAGGCCCCTAAACGACACAGCAACAACTTAAAGCACAATTGTGAGATTATAACAGACTTGCCACAAAGTTCTCGCTTGTGATAACAAATCAGAAATTGCCATCGTAATCTAGATTCAGTCTCCCTTCAAAGACTGTTAGTCATCCATTTGAAAGGTCATGAGGTTTGGGGGAACAGATAACATCAGGACACTGATGAACCCATTTAGTGTAAATTGCAGGCCAGGCTGCTGGACGCCTACTTTGTCTTGGTTGCAGTGCATGTTCCGTTTACTCTTCAAGTGATTTGTCACTGGTTGTAAAGATTGGCTCCAACCCCTGGAGAGATGCATTTAACCAAAGGGAATAACAATTACGGTAGTTTACAGCCATGGCATACCATGCTGTGTATAAGGCACCTATTAGCATGCTGCAGTTGCTGGGCTTTCAAATTAAACATGCAAGATCGAGAACAGAGGAGGAGAGAAAAAGACTGCGGTACCTCTGAGAATCGATGTCGGATTGGTCTAGAAAGTGTAGAGGTGTAGCACTTTCAGGCTTTTGTCTCCAACCTGACAGTGTCTTGAGGGTTTAATCCAGATTTGGCAAATGGAAAAGAGTTGTTTATATTGGAAACAATGCCCACTGAGCTTGATGGAATTGGGGGAGCCTTCAATACAAACAACTGAGAAAAATGAAAACAGCCACTTAAACACATAATCCCTTCTCAATGCTCAGGTGTATGGTTTCAGAAAATGTCAAGCTGAATATAAAAGGTGGGACGACATAGTGAGACAAAGAGAGCTGTTATCTGAGGACGATTTAACTGAAGACTGAGACTTTTTTGTCAACCTTAATCCACTTATAGTGGCAGTACAACTATTTTCCTTTTTGCAGTTTAAACTCTTTAGGTCAGGATTTAATAGATTTTATTGTCTTTTCGTCATTGCTGTGCTGTGTTTTAGAGAATGCACTGAAATTTTAACCACCAAAACCTTTAACAGATCAGATAACAGAATCTTTAAAGGGAAATTTCACCCAAAAATAAAAATTCTGTCATTTACTCACCATCACATTGTTTCAAATTATTTACAAATTATTATTTCTTCTGTGGAACACAAATTAAAAAATAATTTGAATTATATTGAACTGTTCAGTACAATATAACTCAGTAGGGTCCTTTCATTGGATCCCTTTTACTTTGAAAAAATATTTTTCCACTTATGGGTGAAGTATCCCTTAAAAGATCAAAATAATCATATTAAATGGAAATGGTTGCTGATGATTATGGTATTTCACAGGAAAAGCAATTGCAGTTGTAAATCTTATGGTCAAAATTCAAACAGTTTGTCAAACATTACGTTTACAAATTAATTTGCTCTTTAATATTGTGTACAAATTGTGTGTCCATTCAAATATTTCAAAATATAACATAAGATGTCTTATTTAAAATTAGCATTTTTGGTGTTGCCTTTGGGCTCAATGGCTTTAGAATTTTGATTTTCAGCAAAGAATTTATTAGTCTTTTCCATTTTTTTTTATTATTATTATTATTTATTTTTTTCCCATAGTTTGTTTCATCAGGCTGGAAGAGAGAACAAGGTTATCTAGTATTGTGGATAGTAGTGCAAGATAAAGCCTGTTGCCCATCTGTTGTCTCCAATGCTTTAGTTCACATAGTTCACTTAGTGCTTGTGTTCACTTAGTGAACTCCAGAAGCAAGGACAGTTGGCTTTCCTGACACATTAGGGATCAGAAGAGTAAAGCTATGTGGTTACACAGTGAACACAAGGGCCTAAATTGTGAGTAATGGCATCCCTGAAAGAGCCAATCCAAAGTCCCCTCCTCTTCCATTGTGCTGTCAAAGACTTCCACATAAATATTTTCCCACATCAAGAATAAAAGGCCGTTAAAGTGCCTTTTCATTGGACTAAATAGAAAGCTAGCTTCTTTCCCAGCCTACATGATCACAGTGAAACCCACCGCTGACACACAAAGACACGTAGAGATTTGCACCAACACTTCTGAGTAGGAAGTTCTTAGAGTGTTAATTGGTATGAACAAAGTCATAGAAGATGTTATTTGCATTTGCCTGGAGGTGGATGGCATCATCGTAGAAAACACTTTGTAGCTGATTAGCAAGCGGTTGCCGTCTATGTGCAATTGCCAGAGATTTCATCATGACACTATTGGAAATTTATTGTTCAGGGATCTTAGTAAAGTAGATGATAAAAGTATTTACATTGTTTAGGCTTTAGCTCCTGCTCTTTTCTATTATAAATTAGCTAGAACTCAAATGAACAACCAAAGGGATGAGATGAGGCTGTCATGAAAAAATTGTGGTCCATTAAATAATTAAACAGGTCTTCTAGCGTTACTTTCTGGTCCTGTATGATGTGTTAAGATGTAAAATGTCATGGCTAAGAGAATCCAGAGCCCGTTGAGACAAGTATTGCCAGTTGCAGCACTTCATTTGCATAATACAAATATGGCACACATAATAAGTAGTTTTAGAATAAGTAAGTCTTTAACAAATGCAAATTCAGCATGCCTTTGGGCCAACTTCAGATTTATACTATTTGGTTAGAATATCCTACAACCAAGTTTAACTGGGGATGTAAAGCTGATCTTTCCTGGGGCACTCACATTTTTTAAAAGTAAATGCTTTGGAGCAGAAAACCGGGAATGTATACCTAATACTGTATGATGAGAGTGAATGAATTTGGTTTTTGGTTTCCATAATTCTTCCTGAAGGTTTGTACCATAAATGATTCTGATCCTTGAGTCAAAGAAAGAATTACATGTTTCCATCATGTATTCTTGGCTAAAGCCTCCTTTTGTAATGAAATATTAATGTTTAATTCAACCCTACATGATGGGAAATGGACTTCCCAGCTGAGGAGCTACTCATGTTTATTAAGCCACACAATGAATTCTGATAAATGGCTAATGTAAAGTGTGTGTGTGCACAAACCTCTCAAGTTTTAAATGGAACCACTAAACAGAACTTCTTCTGCCAAGTTTGGCCTTTTTGTCAGATAGAGAGAGAGACATGTGCAGCCCTCCAGTTCTGCATCCGTGACCCTTTTCTTTTCAAAGTTCATCTCCAGTCAGTCAACAGGAGAATATTGTGTCTGATGTGTGGCGCAATTTACCTCTCAAATGAATTGTTCTGTGAAATGAATTATTCAGGCACTTTTCTTTCCATATTCCCTTTTGAAAATAATTTGTAATAGTTGAAACATTTTTTCCATGATCCTAGTTATAATTATCCTAAAGTCTTGGCTCTGAAGTGTGTCAAATCGAGGACAACCTTGAAAGCAGTTTCACAACATTTGAATGGTGTCATTAGAGTTGGGAAGTGTGAGTCTCAGTTCCATTGAATCACCCCGTGCAATGCCATCTGGCAGTGAAACAGGACTGGTTTTATTACCATCCCATAATGCCCTTCTTTCCTGTCTGTGCAAGGTTTGCTGGAATTAGATACCGGCAAATAGACAGAATTCTTTGAATTCTTGGCCCACAGAATGATGTCATAACCGCTACATATTTTATTTAATGAGTAATTTATTAACAGAAATAAATGAAAAGAGGGAAATCTTTAAGAGCTGGCAAAGATCATGCCCAGTGACTGGGGTTATCGTCTAAGAATGTATTCCTTTTGAGATAATATTGTGGATATATTATGCAGTGAGTTTATTTTCATGCCCTTGGTTAAATAGCTTCTTGCTTTTATGCAGTTTTAAACGAGTAAAAACCACCTGCAAGGCAAGAAGACTTTGCAGTGCTGTTATCAGTTAGTTTACTTTATTGAAAGGTCTTTGTGAATGTAAATGGACTGTTGTAAATGTTTACTCTGGAGTTAATGGTTTTTTTAATGGACTAATGTTTATCATGTGCATTTTTATTTTCAACGTTTTTCACTTGCTTTCCAGTAAGAATTTTTACGTTTTCAATGCACCTGGCTTAACTTATTCAAGGCTTAATATTAGGTTTTATCGGCATTTTCGTCAATGTGGCCACATCTGTTTTTGTTTTGGGGAGGCAAAATGTTGTCTGGAAAAGAACTCCATGGCCTGTTTCTCCCTTTCTCTCTCTCTCACCCTCACTCTCACTCTCACTCTCACTGTTTGTGTGTGTCTGGGGTGTTTACATCTGGGTTGTTAAGAGGTCACCCCCATGGGCCATTCCATGCCGGAAAACAAAGCGTAACAGGCAATAGAAGTGTCTCTGTGTAGTCGTCAAACATGACACATCCCATCATCCTTCAAGCTTCCTGCATTCAATGAAGTGTAATGGGCAGTATTTGTAGAGGATTTCATCCTCATGAATGAATTATAGACATTCATTCTTTTATTTCCACGGTGCGCTGTGCAAGGCTGACAGAAGGCCTTTGAGAGCTGAACCCAATGACACCAACTGTTTTTATATTATATTTACAGCATAAACAACAATATATCAGCATGACAGCAAAGTGCTCTCCTCTTTCCCCTCCTGACTGTCAAGGATATTGTGTTTTGAGACATTGGTGAGATTTAGCTGTCATATGTCCTATCAGTTTTACAGATATCTGAAAGGCTGTCATGACAGCTTGAGGACACTTCTGATTTTAATGAAAAGCATAACACTTAAACAGTATCATATGAGCAAAAGTGCTGTACTAAATATTGTTTGATTATTTGCCCACATGCCTAAAGTCAAATCACAGGAATGGTATTTCGTAAAACAGCACAAATGTAAGTGGGAAGTTGTTTTTGTGCAACAATAAACTTAATAGAGAGTAATATAGAATGACTAATATAGAATAATGTTTCAAATATTTTTCTCTACCAACAGATTGGAAAGATGGCAAAACATTAAGCTTTGTCACCAATCAACACACTTCAGGTTTTCTGGCTACTTTCTCACTCCGACGACACAGGAGAAAGGAAAAACCCTTTTCCGACTGTACATTTGTGATCATGTGTCTGTGTACTGCAAAGTTCATGTGTACTGCTTCATATAATGTACAATACTGTTGAAAAGTTTGAGGTCATTAAGATTTTTTTTTTAATGAATACTTCTTCATATATAATTTTTGGTCTTATTCTTTATATATAATCTTTGAATATTTGGATCCTGTTCATTCTAACGTACATAATCATTAAGAAAAGGGAAACGTTTGACATACACATTGGTTGTGAACTGCAGGCTGGATGACATGAATGGGATAATAATTATAATAATTATTTGATTCATAACCTGCTTTTACTGCAGAAGAAAATGAATCACAGATAACATCAAGTGTCAGTGGGATAAAGAAAATAAAACTTTCTTAATAGATTCAGTGCATTTAAAGTGTTAGTTCACCCAAAAATGAAAATTCTGTCATTAATTACTCACACTCATGTCGTTCCACACCCGTGTATTACGTAATGTGGTGCTGAAAACTCACGAAGACGAGGAAGAACTGGAAACAGGAACTTTAATAACAAAAACTCAGGAAACTAGCATAGACAGCACGTAAACCATGTTAACATTAACGTAGACGAACAAACACTGAGGGAGAACTGAAGGCTAAATACACAGAGCAAATGAGTTGATAACAAGGTGATTAACAAGTCACAGGTGAATGACATAACTAATTAGATAGACTGGGGAAAACTAGGTCACAGGACTGAACGAAAAACACAATGAAGGGGGAACACAGAGCATACATGTAACACCGTGAGACATTCATCTTCAGAACAAAAATGAAGATATTTTTGATGAAATCCGAGTGCTTTCAGTCCCTCCACTGGGAGCAACGCAACTTACATATTCAAGATCCAAAACGATAGGAAAGACAATTAAAGTAATCCATGTGACTCTAGTGGTTTAACCTCGATTTTATGAAGCAACATGAGAGCTTTGTTTGCACACACACACAAAACAAACATAATTTGCCACTTTGTTTACAAAAATATTGACCTGCATTCTAGTAGGGGGAGCACCATGACACATGCATGTTGTGTTGACTCCGAAAGTTGTTCCGTGAATGGGCTTTGGATAATATTATTTTGTAAATATAAAGGTAAATTATGTTCCCTTTCAAGGGAACTCGCGCTGCGTCACCGCTGTGGGAATTGCGTGATTGCGTCCTGAAGCACGTGTGTAACCAGTTCAATGTAGTGACAGAATGTCATAGGCGGGTGACGTCATAGATCCGGAACTATAAAGCACCCGTGATCACAAACATAAACTAGCTTCTGTGCCTTCAGTAGCGCTCTGTGTAACATTGTCTGTTTTTGTCCCTCTGTTTAAAAGGAGTTTCACTACACACAAAAAACATTTATACTGACAAGTGCAGACACATTTAAGTTAAAATGGTGAGCAAACAGCCACTATCATTCAACAAGTGTGTTCATCCCTGCCCACGCTACATCACGGGTGGGGATACACATCCCATGTGCGTTGTTTGTGTGGGAGTGCAGCATGCTCAGGCAGCTCTCGAGGGGGCTGCCTGTGAGCATTGTGCGCGTTTACCATTAAGAACGCTGTGCTCCCGCTGAGCGCTCTTCGAGGAGGGCGCTTCGGCTTGCATTCCCCGCGGCTCTGGTCCCGCTGCTGCCGAGGCAGAGCTGCAGCTGCAGTCGTGGGGTTCGCAAATAGATCTGACAGCGGGGTTAGAGATGGGCTCTGCCTTATCTCTACCCTTACCTGTCAGATCTAGTGCCTCTATTCAGGGTTCGGAAGCCCGCGCTGCGGTTTCTTCTGCCCCAATGGAGGCATCGATACTGTAACTATCCAGCTCTGAGGAGTTGGATGTTATCAGTATCGAGGCAGATGGAATCGAGGACTCGCTACTTCGTTCCCCTGCTAGTGAGGAGCTTGTGGAGGTGTTAAGCAGAGCGTTGGCCAGGCTCAGTCTGGACTGGCCACAAGAAAGTCAGGAACGCCCGTCTGACATAGCCTTCGAAGGGTAAGACGGATCTAAGGACTGTCATTATTTCTAAGAAGGCTGCGTCGAAAAGATCCTGATACCAAGAGTGTCAGGATCGTGAGGGTGGTCCCCTCCGAAGGCAGGGGCGGTTTCCACCTCAGTATACGGTGCCCGCCTCCCTTCGGTGCCCTCATAGGGTCAATCCGCTAACCCTGCTGCAATGCCGGGGCGTGGAGAGCCCTCATCCGAGGATGGTTCCCGGCCTCTGAGGAGGGCCAGTGCAGTCGGGCCAGTTGTTCCCTGCCGGTTTATGCTTCAGAGTGCTGCGCTGTACAGAGTACATCAGAGGCCAGCCTCGAGAGGCTGGTCCCCCTAGTAGATTTTCTGGCAGAGTGGGAGAATCTTCAAAATATATCTCGTTGGGTCCTGCATATCATAAGAAAGGGGTACGCCATTCAAATCAGGTGCCGTCCACCCAGTTTCAACGGGGTTCTGCCCACAGTGGTGGGCCCCGAGCAGGCTCTGGTTATGATTTAAGAAGTACAGACTGTTCTGCGAAAGGAGGCTATAGAAAGGGTTCCTCCCACCAGCAGGGAGTCAGGGTTTTACAGATGGTATTTCATTGTGCCAAAAAAGGATGCAGGGTTGCGGCCCATTTTAGATCTGCGCATTCTCAATCGCGCTGTAGTGAAACTCAGTTTCAAGATGCTTACACTCAAACAGATTGTGTCACAGATCAGGTCCGAGGACTGGTTTGTCACGATAGATCTGAAAGACGCATACTTCCATGTATCCATCCTTCCACAGCACAGGAAGTTCCTGCGCTTCGGGGGAGAAGCGTACCAATATCGGGTTCTTCCATTCAGCCTAGGATTGTCACCCCGCACCTTCACGAAATGTGTAGACGCAGCTCTGGTTCCCATGCGTATGCAGGGGATCCGGATTATCAATTATTTCAAAGATTGGTTGATTTTAGCGCAGTCAGCGCAGATGGCGGTTCAACATCGATATGTTGTTCTAGCAGCTTACCACACGCCTTTGGGTGGTGTTTCTTTGGGGTGACACCCATTAATCACTCGTTTCTTTCGTGGCACTTTGAGACTTAGACCGGCGGTTCGCACCAGGGTGCCGGCATGGGACTTGGCCGTTGTATTACAGGGCCTTTCGTTGGCTCCATTCTTGAGAAGTTTCTGACTCTAAAAGCTATCTTTTTGCTTGCTATTTCATCTCTTAGAAGAATTGGAGACATTCAAGCTTTGTCAGTGGCACCCTCATGCTTGGAATTTGCGCCCGGCATGGTTAAGGCTTTCTTGTATCCTAGGCCGGGTTACATTCCTAAGGTACCTACTAATGTTGTAGGACCAGTGATACTGAAGGCGTTTTGTCCTCCTCCCTTTCGGATGTCAGACCAGGAAACACTTTATCTGCTTTGCCCAGTCCGGGCTTTAGATGCTTATGTCCACAGAGCTGCCCTGTGGAGGAAATCTGAACAGCTGTTCGTGTGTTTTGGGCCACCCTCGAGAGGGGGGCCCAGCATCCAAGCAGAAAATGAGCAAGTGGGTGGTCGAGGCCATCTCACTTGCTTATGAGGCAATCGGTCAGCCTTCTCCCTTAGCTGTATGGGCCCACTCCACCAGGAGTATGGCGGTTTCTAAAGCTTTGTTATCAGGGGCATCCCTTCAAGAAGTCTGTGATGCGGCGGGGTGGTCCTCGCCTACGAACTTGACCTTAACTCCACCCCGGGAGCACGGGTGCTTGTTCCGTAGACAATGACGGATGGGCACCTGGCTCATATGGGGACGTGGGGATTGTCGTTCCCACAGCGGTGACGCATCGCGAGTTCCCTTGAAAGTCATCCGCCTATGGCGTTCTGTCACTTCATTGGACTGGTTACACATGTGCTTCAGGACGCAATCCCGCAGAAGCGTTCCCACAGCGGTTATTCCCCTATTCACGGAACTAAGGTTACATACGTAACTGAGACATTTTTTTGCTCAAACAAAGCGCTTGCGTCGCTTCATAAAATTGAGGTTAAACCACTGGAGTCACATGGATTAGTTTAATAATGTCTTTCTTATCGTTCTGGACCTTCAATGTGTAAATTGCGTTGCTCCCAATAGAGGGACTGAAAGAATATCAAAAATATCTTAATTTGTGTTCTGAAGATGAATGAAGGTCTTACGACATGAGGGTGAGTAACGTCTCGGTTACGTATGTAACCCTCGTTCCCTGAAGGAGGGAACGGAGACGCCACGTCGGAGACTCGTGAGAGCCAATCTACTTCGAGTGTAACTAAACAAGCCAATGGACATTGGCATGCAATGATTGCACCAGCTGCTCATGCCACGCAGCGCGGGTATAATCAGTTTTTTGCTGAGTAGGTGAACTGGCACCCCAGCAGGTTACAGAGGACATGGCGACAGGACGTGGCGTCTCCGTTCCCTCCTTCAGGGAAGGAGGGTTACATACGTAACCGAGACATTCCCATTTAGTCGGTCACTTCCAACGCCACGTCGGATGCCAACGAATAGGAATCCCTACCAAAGCGCCATGGCCTCTGCCCCCTTCCAGTGCCCTGTCTGAGCCTCCTGAGCTCTCTTAGCCGATGAGACGGGGCTCACACAGAGAAATCCCTCAATGCTGTTCCACATGACCCGTTCAGTGACTTATTGGATAACACTGGGAAAGCGTGCCCTCTAGTAGGAGGGGACGCTGCGGAACCCACATCGTACCCCGAAGGAGTTATGTGGAGTACAACGCTGAGCCGTAGCCCGCAACCAAGAGGGGGCTCCAGCCCCACTGAAGGGGGGGCTCTCCCAAGGGAAAGACACAGGCTTCTGTTTAGGAGTGACCATGGAAAAATATATGAGATCCCTGCAGAGTCACTCATATAACCCCAGCCCAGTACCAGAACACAGGAGGAAACCGGCTCTACACATATGCTATAGAATCTAGCGAACATGTTGGGTGTCGCCCAGCCCGCAGCTCTACAGATGTCTGACAGCGAACTGAATTGCATAGCCGAGCCTGATGGTTCGAGTGAGCTAGCGAGATGGACTGGGGACCACGGGGGCAGCGAGGTGGAATGCAGGTAACGGGCTGGGGCGGCTGTCTCGTGGAGGCGGTCCGCAGCGGCGTGTGCTGTGCAACACTTACCTGATTCCACGAGTGGGCAGAGGGTACGTCAGGAGGCCTGGCTGCATCCTCGAGCCGTTCACTGCTGCCCGCTGGCGAAGGGGGAGGATGAGTGTGGTCTGGCGTTTGACCGGCCACAGCTCTCCGAGCCCCCTGAGGACCCAGAGATGGAAGAAACTGCTCTTTTATTGAGAATTTGGGCGGAACACAAACAAAACAGAACAAAAGATTCTTTGCCCGGCCCTCCTCCGGGGGAAGGAGCGGTGAGGTCACCATCTCCTGAAGAGCAGTCCTCTCCATCTCCGGGTCGCCTGTCTCAGGGCCGCTTGCCCTTGGCTTTGGCGCCCCTCTTGGCGAGGGCCTGGATGAGCGGGGCGACCTGCTTACGCCTGGCTCCTCGGCGGCGCTTAGGCGCACGACCCACCAACCGCAATGTGACCTTCGTCGCACGAAGCGCGGGATCCATCGCGGTCCTCAGTTTGTGCAGAACTGCAGGATTGTGACCACCCTTGTGCAAGCTCTTCAGTGCCTGGGCCTGATGAACCTGCATCAACGCCATAGCATGTAAGGTGGAGGCAGCATCCCCACAAGCCTTGTTAGGCCTTTCCGATCAGATCGGATGAGTACCTACAGGCCCGGGAGGAGAGGCACGGGTTCCCCCTAGATGTGGAGTTAGGGCACAGTTGCATAGCAACGGCCAGTTCCACAGGAGGAACCTGCGTGTAACCCTTTGCAGCTCCGCCATCAAGGGTGGTGAGGGAGGAGGAGCCACTAGGTCGATTTCCAGTAAAAGGTGTCGTTCATGACCTAGAAAGGAACCGTAAAGAAAGGAACCGGGGTGGGGCGCTGAGAACCAGCATGGGCCATCCCGAGAAACCAATCGTCCAGCGTCAAGGGTTCGGGACACGGTGCAGGGTTCCACACGAGCCCGACTCCCTCAGCGGCACGGGAAAGCATGGCCATCATTTCCGGATCTGTATCGGTGAATCTTCCTGAGGGAGCCCCCTGCACCTACACGTCATCTGCAGAAACTTCTGACCCTCCCTCAGATGCAGCGATGGACATCTGGTCGTCAAGAAGAGCCCCAAAGGATACAGATGGTGCACACCTTGTGGGTGTAGAGCTGCCTCGTTCCGACGGCAGCTCTACTGGCTGCGAAGTGCGGGAGGAGTGAGGGTTCCCCGGGGGTTGGTTCCTTGGGGGAAGCGTGCTCGCCGTAATCCTCAGATCACCCGCTCTACTGCCAGAAGTAACACTCTGTGGAGGGTGCTGAATGCCAAAACACGAGATACAGCGCTGGTGACCATCCCTCTGTGCATCCAGAAACACAGATATAATGTCATCTTGAAAAAGACGCAAGCTCTATCTGTATAGCTCTTTTTAGAAGGACGCTCTCCTTGGTGCTGAAGCACGCAGGGGGAATGGTCGCGGCAACACAGTCAGGGAAGTGCAGCCTGACGTGCGTCTCTCATGAAGGCTCTCTCTTACCAGCCGTAAGAACATTTTTTTAGCGCTCTCCACCTAGCACACTGAACCAGCTGTAAGAACAGCCTTTGTGTTTGCTCTTACGAACAAAAAAGAGAGACGGTACGAATACCACGCGACCCGCTGCTGTGCCGTCACACCAACACCGACTGAAGAGATCCACTTCCAAAAAGGCAGGCTCAGTCAGTTCCACTGCTTTTTAGAGAGTGATTTCAGGACGAACCATCCACCACTTGGCTCTGAAGCAAAAAGCTGATTTGATGCAAGCACCTGTGCATCAAGCACCGCGCAGCGTGGCATAAGCAGCTGGTACAATCATTGCATGCCAATGTCCATTGGCTTGTTTAGTTACACTCGAAGTAGATTGGTTCTCGTGAGCAAGATTCTTATTCATCGGTCTCTGAAGTGGCGTTGGTGACCGACTGAATGGGAACTAATGATAGAATTTTCATTTTTAGGTGAACTAACCCTTTAATAGCTAAAAAGTTGATTCTGTTTTATCTGATGTCTTCAGAGAACTTTACAGAGATTTACAGAGAAATTTACAGTGACCCTTTGAACAAACAGAAAAAGATAAGAATTAATTAAGCTCACAAGAAGATACTTAGTCACAATTAAAAATTAAAGATCACCTGACAGCCTCAAATAAGACCAAGTGTGTTCATGAAGTACAGTAAACTCCCCTGCTACCATACTCCAGCTTTGGGAGGTCGGCATTTGCTAACTCAGCTACGCTCGTTTACAAGAGTTCTCTTATGTCCCAATAAAGAGTTAAAGTAGCTCCTGGCACATTAGATCACAGCTAGTGGTGTTATACTTGAGCGCCACGTGGACGAATTCCATCAAAACTGCTTCCTGCAGCATCTTTTGATCCTGATGCTGTTTGTTATTAGCACACTGTTGCCTGCTAATTCTTTATTCTTCCAGGGTAGGAAAACCACCTTCGCCAAGAGATGGTCGTTAATCCTCACACAAGTTTTCTGTAAGGAAAGCAGATGGATCTATTTTCTAAACCAAGATAGAACAGGGGGAAAAAGTGAAATCCAATCACACTGCTTTTCTCAAGATACACTGCATAGATTCCTTTTATATCCTTGCATAAAACGGTAATTGGATTCATAAATGTTTTTAGCATGCCCAATTTGTTTATCATATAATTTCAGAGTAAGCGGATTTCATGATGATAAAGGGGCTCTATAACTGTCATCTCAATTTGTTCATTTTGTCCCACATTCAATATGCTTACATGTAATCATGTAAAATTGTGCTTTTATGTAGAATCTTTCTATTTTAAGTAGACTGCAGACTTTTGCTCTGGGAACAAAACTAATGTAATTTTCAGCACTCTAAAATATGGTGAGGCCATCTGATAATAATGTAAAATAAAATAAAAAATTGTAAAACGAGTTAAACCAAGGCTCATGGTGCTCCAAATGTTTCTTTGTGCCATCATTTAAAAAGATGCCATGTATGCATCCAGTTTCTCCACAGCAGTCTGCCACCTCCTGAATTTTTATTGTGTGGAGCGTGGCTGGCAAGGCAAACCTTCATGTTTTATGAGTGAAGAATCGAAATGAGGTCTAGTTGAGGTGAACACAAACACAAGTTTGTTTTTCTGTCATGGTTGGAACCTTACTTTGTCTTCTGTTGGTGTTTTACTGAGGTAATGATATTTTCTGTCCCCTAATTAGTGGTGTTGCTAGATAAATCCTTGTCCGATAAATATAGCTGATAAATCCTTGTCTGATGATGGAGAGATTAACGTATAACATCCTCAGTCATTTACCCTGATAATATATTTCAGCACTTTTATTGTGCTTTTTCTAACAGCTGTTCAGAATATGAACTAGCAATGCCAGATTCGTGAATGAATCACTCGGTCAATCGGTGTTGCAAAGATTTTCTAAAATTATTTGCAGTTTAGTTTGATTGATTCAGACACTTTATTCGTGCACTGAATCATTTTCATAATTTTCTCACACCGTAACGGGATACTAAAAACAAAAAGACAGCTGGAGGAGATGATATGTACCTACATATGTACAGTATGAAACTAAACTTGCAAATGTAGAAGACATTGTGTGTCAGCGATGAAGCAGCTCTTTATTAAATGTGCAGTGAACGAGCAACACACTTTGTACTGCAGGTAAATATAATTTATATTCATATATCCTTAACAGTTTTAAAAAAGGAGTATCAAAACATGGGGACACCTTTATGAATACCCAATACAGATGAAAGGCTAGAAACGCTAAGACATTTAGTATGTTTCTTAAGTATGTTTTCATTATGAGGCCTGGTAAAACTTAAAGATATTAAGAAGTTTTTATTCTTTAATAAATATAAACATGGCATCTCATTAATTTCATAACATAAGCCTGTTAACTCTTTCCCCGCCAGCATTTTTTTTAAAGGTCCCATGACATGAAAATTTCACTTTATGAGGTTTTTTAACATTAATAAGAGTTCCCCTAGCCTGTATATGGTCCCCAAGTTGCTAGAAATTTTGATAGATGTAAACCAAGCCCTGGGTATCCTGCTCTGCCTTTGAGAAAATGAAAGCTCAGACAGGCCGATCTGGAATATTCCCTGTATGTTGTCATACGGGGAAAGGTTACCTCCCCTTTCTTTGCTTTGCCGGCCCAGAGAATTTGGAGAAAATGGATTCAGTTTATTTTAATTGTAATGTCAGCACAGGCTTTACAAACAGACTTTTACGATATGGATTCGACAGCTCCACCACAAACAGTAAGTAACGTCTCGGTTACGTATGTAACCCTCGTTCCCTGAAGGAGGGGACGGATACGCCACATCGGAGTACCGACGAATAGGAATCTCGCTCGCGAGAGCCAATCTACTTTGAGTGTAACTAAACGAGCCAATGCACATTGGCATGCAATGATTGCACCAGTTGCTCATGCCACGCAGTGCGGGTATAAATGAGACACAGGTGCTTGTATCAAGTTAGCTTCTTTTGCTGAGGAGCTGAGTAGGTAACTGGCACCCCGGCAGGGTACAGAGGACATGGCGACGGGACGTGGTGTCTCCGTTCCCTCCTTCAGGGAACGAGGGTTATGTATGTAACTGAGACGTTCCCATTTAGTAGGTCACTCTCGACGCCACGTCAGAGTACTGACGAATAGGAATCCCTACCAAAGCTCCATGGCCTCTGCCCCAATCCAGTGCCCTGTGTGAGCCTCCTGAACTCTCTTACCTGATGAGACGGGGCTCACACAGAGAAGTCCATCACTTCTGTTCCGCATGACCCGCTCAGTGACTTATTGGATAACACTGGGAAAGCGTGCCCTAGTGGAAGGGAACGCTGCGGAACCCACATCGTATCCCGAAGGAGTTATGTGGAGTACAATGCTGAGCTGTAGTCCGCAACAGAGAGGGGGCTCCAGCCCCACTGAAGGGGGGGCTCTCCCAAGGGAAAGACACAGGCTTCCGTAGGAGCGACCGTGGAAAAATATATGGGTCACTCATATAACCCCCCGCAGGGTCACTCATATAACCCCAGCCCAGTACCGGTTCTCAAGGATTCAGCAGCAAGGGGCATGATGCCAGATGCTCCACCACGTCCGGCACCAAGGGTGATGTAGGACTCAACAGAGTTTGCTTCTGGAGAATATAAGCGCCGTAGCGCAGCAAGCCGACAAGAGCCAGGGCCTCTAGCGAACGTGTTGGGTGTCGCCCAGCCCGCAGCTCTACAGATGTCTGACAGCGAGGCGCCACGTGCCAGCGCCCAGGAGGATGCAACACTTCTAGTAGAGTGTGCCAGCACCCTGAGAGGATAGGGCACACCTTGTTCTTGGTAAGCCAAGGTGATGGCATCCACTATCCAGTGGGCCATCCTCTGCTTTGAGACAGCCTTTCCCTTCTGCTGGCCTCCGTGACAGACAAAGAGCTGATCTGAGGTCCTGTAGCTTTGTGTTCTATCCACGTAAATCTTTAGAGCCCGGATGGGACAGAGCAAAGCTAGGGCTGGGTCTGCCTCCTCCCTTACCCTCTTGATGGAGGCCAATGCAGCCAACAGCAAAATCTTCATGGACAGAACATGGACATGGACTTTAGCTCTGCTGCCTGCAAAGGCTCAAATGGGCATTCTGAAGTGCTCGGAGCACCAGAGCAATATCCTAAGAGGGTATGGAGGGAGGTCGAGGAGGATTTAACCGTCTCGCCCCCCCCTGAGCAACCTGACGACCAGGTCGTGCTTCCCAACCGACTTACCTTCTACGTAATCGTGATAGGCGGATATCGCAGCAACAAACTTTGAGGGTTGGGGGGCGACAGCCTCCTCTCCAACCCTTGTTGCAGGAAGGAAAGCACAGACGCGATCGAACATCTTCGGGGGTCTTCTCTGCGAGAAGAACACCACTCGACGAACAGGTTCCACTTTAAGGCATAAGCTTGTCTCATAGACGGTGCTCGTGCCGAAGTGATGGTGTTAACTACCTCTTGGGGTAAGTCACCTAGAACCTCTGCGTCCCATCCAGGGGCCAGACATGGAGCTTCCACAGGTCTGGACGCGGGTGCCACAGGGTGTCCCGTCTCTGAGTCAGAAGGTCCTTCCTCAGGAATCAGCCAAGGACAGGCTGTCGCAAGCTCTGGGAACCAGGTCCTGTTGGGCCAGTACGGCGCCACCAACAGGACCTGCTCCTTGTCCTCCCTGACCTAGCACAGTGTCTGTGCAAGTAGGCTCACTGGGGGAAACGCAGGCCCTGGGGCCAGCTTTACGCAAGTGTATCCGTGCCGAGTGTGCCCTCGGTCAGCGAATAAAACCACTGGCAGTGGGACGTATCTGGGAAGCAAACAGGTCGACCTGTGCCACCCCGAACTGTTTGCAGATCAGCTGGACCACCTGGGGGTGGAGTCGCCACTTTTCCGGGAGTGCAGCTCGTCGGCCACACGGTTGCGCACACTAGGGACTCTCTCTTTCACCAGGTCCCTGTGTTCGCACAACTGATCCCTGGACTGTGCTAGAATGAGCGTCCTTCAGGTCGATCGCTGCAAACCAATCTCGGGGAAGGATGCATTCGAAAATGCGTTTCTGCATGAGCATCTTGAACGGTAGCTTGTGAAGGCTCCGATTCAGAACTCGCAGGTCCAAGATTGGCCGTAACCCACTGGTTTTCTTGGGTACAATGAAGTACGGACTGTAGAAGCCTGTCTTCATATTGGCTGGAGAGACTGGCTCTATCGCGTCCTTCGCCAGTAGGACTGCGATCTCCGCACGCAGGACATGGGCATCTGTGGCATTCACCGATGTGAAGCGGACGCCCCTGAACCTGAGGGGACGCCAGGCGAACTGAATCGCATAGCCGAGCCAGATGGTCCAAATGAGCCAGCAAGACGGACTGGGGAGCGCTAGCCAGGCTTGCAGAGACCGTACAAGTGGGACCAAAGGGACCCACCGTGGGGCAGCGAGGTGGAATGCAGGTACCAGGCTGGGGTGGCTGTCTCGTGGAGGCGGCCTGCAGCGATGTATGAGTGTGCTGTGCAACACTTACCTGATTCCACGAGTGGGCAGAGGATACGTGAGGAGGCCTGGTTGCGTCCTGGAACCATCCACTGCTGCCTGCTGGCGAAGGGAGAGGATGAGCGTGGTCCGGCGTTTGACCGGCCACAGCTCTCCGAGCTCCCTGAAGACCCAGAGATGGAGGAAACTGCTCTTTTATTGAAAATTTGGGAAAGTTGCAAGAAATTACTAGTCATCCAATTTTTTATATCAGTTATGCATTATGTTCATCTGTTATGTTAATCTTGTGAATTGGTAAGTTTCGTCAGGGCATGAATATATATAGAGCTAAGTATCGTCAGCATAACAATGAAAAATAACGCCATGCTTCCTAATGATATCTCCCAGTGGTAGCATGTACAGGGTGAAAAGTCCTAGCACTGAGCCCTGCGGTACTCCATACTGAACTTGTGATCGGTGTGACATCTCTTCATTTACTGCTACAAACTGATAACGGTAAGTATGATTTAAACCATGCCAGTGTAATTCCGCTAATGCCAACATAAGTCTTTTCAAAAGAATGTTGTGGTCTATAGTATCGAATGCAGCGCTAAGATTGAGTAACACTAATAGAAATATTCAACCTTGATCCGATGATAAGAGTAAATCATTTGTAACTCTGATGAGAGCAGTCTCAGTACTATGATACGGTCTAAAGGCTGCTGCGATGCGGGAGCGGAGGCAGACGCAGACGCAGACGGCCGCCCACGGCAACGAGCAGTCTGAGGCGCTGCCGGCGGCGGGGTGGAGACAGCAGCTGACCGCCGTGACAGGATGCGCCTCAGTCTGCTTCTGTGCGGCCGTGAACTGCTGGGTGAAGTTTTAGACTACGTCGCCGAAGAGGCCGGTCTGGGACACGGGGGAATTAAGAAACCTGACTTTGTTGGTTTCCCTCATGTTGGCCAGACACAGCCAGAGATGGCGCTCCTGGACCACCATAGTGGACATCGCACGACCCACTGCCCGCACCGTGACCTTCGTTGCACGAAGCACGAGATCCGTCGCGGTCCTCAGTTTGTGCAGAACTGCGGGGTCGTGACCACCCTCGTGCAAAGGTCTTCAGTGCCTGGACCTGATCGACCTGCAACAGCGCCATAGCATGAAGGAGGAGGCAGCATCCCCACAAGCCTGGTAGGCCTTTCCGATCATTGGACGAGTACCTACAGGCCCGGGAGGGGAGACACGGGTTCCCCCTGGATGTGGAGTTAGGGCACAGTTGCATAGCAATGGCCCGTTCCATGGGAGGAACCTGCGTGTAACCCTTCTGCTCCCCTCCATCGAGGGTGGTGAGGGAGGAGGAGCCACTCGGTCGGCTTCGGTCAGTAAAATGTGCCGTCCACCACCTAGTGCACCTCCGGGAAGAAAGGAACCGGGCTGGGGCGCTGAGAACCAGCACGGGCCACCCCGAGAAACCAATCATCCAGCCTCGAGGGTTTGGGACACGGTGGAGGGTTCTACGCGAGCCCGATTCTCTCAGTGGCCCGGGAAAGCATGGCCATCATTTCAGGATCCGTAGTATCGGGCACAGCGGATCTTCCCGAAGGAGCCCCCTGCGCCGACACATAATCTCCCGAAACTTCTGACCCTCCCTCCGATGCAGCGATGGACATCTGATCGTTGAGAGGAGCCCCGAAGAATACGGATGGTACACCCCTCTTGGGTGGCCCACCGTGTTCCAACGGCAGCTCTACTGGCTGCGAAGCGCTCATCGTAACCCTCAAATCACCCGCACTACTGCCTGAAGTAATCCTCTGTGGAGGATTACATCGAGGCAGAGGCACAGGGACTCACCCCTTGCGAGATGATGTCTCGACCGCAACTCCAAAATGGTCATGTTCCCGCAGTGAGAACATGAGTCATCCACCAGCGCTGCCTCAGCGTGCTGATTGTCCAAACACGAGATACAGTGCTGGTGACCATCCCTCTGTGACAGGTAACCACCGCATCCAGAAACACACAGATAAAATGTCATCTTGAAAAAGACGCAAGCTCTATCTGTGTAAGCTCTTTTAGAAGGACGCTCTCCTTGGTGTTGAAGCACGCAGGGGGAAGGGTTGCGCCGACACAGTCAGGGAATAGTGCGCTCTCTCTCTCACTAAGGCGCTCTCTCACCAGCCGTAAGAACGGCTTTTCAGCGCTCTCCATCTAGCACACTGAACTAGCTGTGAAAACAGCCCTTGTGTTTGCTCTTACAAACAAAAAAGAAAGATGATTAAAAAACCACACGACCTGCTGCTGTGCCGTCTGAAGACACAGACTGAAGAGATTGCTCCTAAAAGGCAGGGCTCAGTCAGTTTTACTGCGTAGAAGAGAGTGATATCTGGATGAACCATTTACCACTCGGCTCCAAAGAAAAAAAAAATTTGATGCAAGCACCTGTGTCTCCTTTATACCCGCGCTGCATGGCATGAGCACCTAGTGCAATCATTGCATGCCAATGTACATTGGCTCGTTTAGTTACACTCAAAGTAGATTGGCTCTCACAAGCGAGATTCCTATTTGTCGGTACTCCGACGTGGCGTTGAGAGTGACCGACTGAATGGGAACCGTGTTCATTAATGCCTGATCTGTGATCAGTGATTTCTGATGTGCTAATTATTCAAGTTCACACAGACTTTCTTTTAAAATCGTTTAATACTGTTTATGTATCAGTGAATCAAGCCAGTGACTAAACGATCAACTTCACATTGTTTCTCTTAGTAGCATGAAACAAATCTGTTATTTAAATTGTGATTAAACTACAGAGAGCGATCAAAGAACACTCTCTTTATAATGTTCGAAGCTGTCAATCACACATTGCGAGTATTTCTGCACACATTTGCTCAAACTCCCGTTATAATGAATGATGCTGTTATGCTGCACAATGAAGCTCTTACTGTATTCATGTCGATATTGTGTTTGCTTTTAGTTGTGGTGAAAGCATTTTGTGAGAGAAAACGCGTTGCAATGACGAGATCACTGCATTCACAGACTGTCTGTCTAGGCTACTCAATGCTCATCACTGCAGCTTTTCGTGTGATGGGAAAAGATCTAAAAAATAATGCTATAATCAACACTTTCACGATTTGTTAAACTCGACAGCTTTAATAGTTAAAAAAAACAGTAAAAGTATTCGAGAGGGGCTCCACATGTTACAAAGTTCGTAGAATAAGGAGGAAGAAGACAGGGTCGGTGTGACTGGGACTCGTGTTTATTCAGAACTCTCAGATACAAACAAAATAAACTTGCGCTCACAGCGCAACAACGCAGTACAATATAACTTTCTCAGCAATCTTTCTCCGTCTCTCTGGTCCACAAGTGCCCAGTCCGTCTCTTTCTGGCAGTGCTTGCAGACCTCGCTAAACCACGCCCCCTCCGCCACAAAATCTAAAACTCATTTCAAATGCAAAGATGTCAGCCAATCACAACAGTGGCCGTTTTCACTGAAGTCTCACAGCAGACATGCCCCTTCAAACAGAGCGTCCAAGCCAGAGGGCTAAAATCAGGATAGAAAAAAAGCCTTTTATTTCAAAATTATGACAGTTTATGATGTAAAAATCATACTAACAATATAAGTACACCTCAGGAAACATTATAAAATAATTTTAAAAATCCACGCCATGGGACCTTTTAGTTGCCAGCCACCGTCAGCATTTTTGATAATTTTCACATAATTTTCATGGCCCCTAGAGTATTTTATTAATGAACATCTCAACATGTAATATATCAAAAGAAAGAACAGACCATCTGCCTTTAAACATACAAACAACAACAACGTTTTCTTCTAGCTTAATGCATTTTTTTTTCAACATTTGAATGTGGGTATGTTTCATAAAAAAGCTACATTTTGAGCAAAAAGCTAAGAAAAACGTGTTTTTGTCAAAGACTACATCCAGATTGGATTCAGAAGGATGATCAAAACATAGATGGATTAGATTGAGTCCATCAACACCCACAAAGCTTCACAGTCCTATAGCTCGTCCTGGGTTGACATTTCATTCAGTAACATTTGGCATGCCGTTTAATGTTGATGATCGCATTATTTTACATATGCATCTGCTTACATAGGCTATCGCTTGTTTCTGCTTCTTATTCGCATGTTTTTTAGTCAGGAGTTTCAGTACTCTTTCAGATGATGTGTCATAGTTCCCCCTACCGTATAACAGTGAAATTACCACAAACAAAAAAAAATTCAGTCAATGGCAGGAAGCGTTTTCTCATAAATTACAGAAATTTCAGTTTAAAAAAAAAGTTAAGTATGTTTGCAGTTAATCATAACCAAACAAATATTAAATGTATGACACACATGAATAAGCATAAGTATAGCATAAAAAAATAGTACTGTAAAATCCTGACCCACACACACAATGTGAAAAACCTAGATACATTTTTACACTTCATGGTTTAACACATTTTTGAGCTGCAGTCAGAGTTTTGCAGTCTAGACATGGTAGATTTCCACTGGTGATCTGGATCTGGTCTCATTTGCCATCATAAGTAATTTTTAGAATTGGGGCCAGTGGGTTACGCAGGTTTGCTATGTGTGTGCTATTCTCTCTTTGCCATTTGTGAATGGCAGCCCCTCAGGAGAATGAGGGTGTGCATGGAGACGCTGTGGACTAAGGAACCTGCAAGGGACACATGGCACGTTTGCGCGTGAGGGGAAGCCCTGTGCTTTTTGAAGTCGGACCTCAGAGACGTGTTTACTCTTCTGGGAGCTGGGCCACACAAGAATGCGTGTGTCATGACGGGATGTAGGAGCTGAGGAATGTTCCTCACAATCCCCACACTGTAGGCCAGAGCCAGCCAAAGAGCAAGATGTTTGGAATATTTATTTTATCATCAGCTTTTAAAAAAGACATTGGTATATAGCCTGGATTGATGTTGGATCATGAAGAGCCCTTGTTAGGATTGCTTTCTGTTGTTCTTGGCTGGCATCCACTTGCACTCTGTGAAACAGAGAAAAAAAACTTGCAAGACGCTAGTTCGTAGTAATGCAAAGAGGCCCTTAACAGGTTTACTATGGTGTTCTCGTCAAATGATGAAGATAAGGTGCTTTTTTGAGACTAACCATTCTGTCTTGCAGAGCCTGAATTGGATGCGCCAAGGGTGCTGGACAGTATTGGAAAACAAGTTAAAAGGACAGTCAGGAGACGGAGACACGCTGGTGACGATGACTACAATATTGAGGTGCTGCTTGGAGTAGATGATTCTGTTGTCCGTTTCCATGGGAAAGAGCATGTGCAGAACTATCTCCTAACCCTCATGAACATTGTAAGTATCCTATCATCCTATTTATTTATTTATTTATTTATTTTGGGTGCTAGTACACAATATTATTTGCCATGTATATATATACACACACACATCATAAAAAATATTAATAAATACATATATGGTTGTTATTATTATTAATATTTACTTTATTGTTAAAAAAATATAAAAAAATATTTTATGAAACTCCAAGGAAGCAAATGCACAATATATTAACATGCAGATTTAAATCGCCCAAATTTACTGGCATTCCCCTCAACTTGCCCAAAACTCTCACATGGCACCTGAACATCAGGCCATCTTTATTGTTGAGCAACCAATTCTCTTCTTCCTCATAAAACCTATTATTCCTCTCCTCCTGATCCAGTCCTCTGACGCATGTAAATGGAAGGCACAGGTGCTTAAGTGTTTTTACTATTTTACAAATTCATTTCAAGATGATTGCCGATGACAAAATACCTCTCTACTGGACTACAGAATGGTGGATGGTGGCAGTCAACATTTGCTTATACGCAAATATGTCATTAAACTGCACCTGTAAAGAAATTGACCTCATATGAGAGGTGACATTGTCCAGATGTGGTCCTCCTGTCTGTGACATTTTCTGTTTTTTTGGAGGAAAAGCACATTCTTAGGCTAGCACAAGACAAAAATTTAATATTCATTGTTAAAACAGAGGACCCCATTATCTCTACAAGACTGACATATTCCTCATTTTGTAAATGATGCTGTTCTGAGGAGAGTTTTGAAACATGACCACAGATGCACTGTGTAATCTGTGGAGATAATAGCATCAGTCATCAGGTTTTATAATTTGAGCACATAAACTATGGACTTCAACTGTAGACACAAAGTGCCTGTAAGCTCCTTATGTCTAATGTATTTGTGTTGCCCTTCTACTGATTGCATAATGTTACAGAATCAAGTTCAACCTATCCTTAGTTTTACTTGAACAATTTGCAAGAATTAATGTCAATATATTCATAGGAAAGCTCTACTTTCTTTTGTGGAGGTATTCCTTCTTTGGTTTTTCAATGCGGCACACAACAAGGCATAGACCAAATATGGCATACTTGAGGATGTGGCTGAGAAATAAAGTAGCTATGACTATTCACTCATAAAATTTTAAGTATAAACAGCTGCTTTTGAGAAATGTAGAAGTCCCTCCTCCAGTAGATGTCCCTGCTGCTCTGTACACCAGAGCATTGATGAGATGTACACTATTATTTTTAATAAACCCTCACTAAAGATTGGCCCAGCATTCAGGATGTAATGAGCTCTGTATAAAAATGCAACATTGCTACAACTTTCACACACGTAGACTTCCGTGGTTAGGCCCCTTGCATGCTTATTTAAAACACTGTTGCCTGAAGAGGACAATTTTCTGTATCAAACAGAGCTTCTGTTTAATTGCATGAGGCGGTTGGGATGAAGAGAGGGGGACAGTTGGTAAGAGACTAACCATCCTCTGCTGATTTAGAGAGTTGTTTAGGCAATCTGTGTTCATATACCAATGGAGAATTTAATAATTTTTCATGGGTACATTTTTGTTGCTCCCTAAAACAAATCACTACAGCAACACAGATCTGCTGAGGCATAGTTTTTTTTTCTGTGCCCCTCCTCTCCTTTTAAAAGCTGTCTAAACATGCATATAAATGCATGTTTTTTATTTCTGCAACATTAATTGTTTTTTTCTCACCTTTTCCCTTCTGAGTGTAGAGTTTGTGGCAGACTCGACAGCCTCTGCCAGTTTTAGGGTGAAAAAAACTGTGGGGGAAAAAGTGTTTGCAGTATTAGCAAGATTTTTTTTTTTTGAAGGAACTGTAAGAGTTTATTAGCCTTCTCTAGTTTATTATATATATATATATATATATATATATATATATATGTTACTGATATATACAGGTATAACACTATATTATATGGTTCCATTTGTTAACATTAGTTAACTACATTAGTTAAAGGGGACATATCGTGAAAATCTGACCTTTTCAGTGTTTAAGTGCTATAATCGGGTCCCCGGCGCATCTACCAACCCAATAAATGTGAAAAAGGACAACCCAGTAACGAGCCGCTCAGACTTCTTCTAACGTAGGAGATCTATTATAATATTACCACCCCTTAATCTGCACGTTTCCTCCCACTGACAGACTGTTCCGTATTAGCATAGTTTCCGCCCTCTGCACGCTCGAGCAGATATTCTGCACCCCAAAAAAGTGGCAATTTCAACAGGCTATAAAACATGATCTGTGGTGTATTTTGAGTTAAAACTTAACATACACATCAGACATCAGAGACTTATTTTACATGTTGTAAAAAGGGCCATAATATGTGATACATGAACGAGCAATTAACAATACTACTAATACTACAATGAACAATACTACAGCGTTTTTAAAAATGTTAGTTAATGTTAATTTCAACATTTACTAAAACATTAAGGTCAAAAGTTGTATCTGATTTTTATTAACTTACATTATCAGTTTCATAAATGCTGTAAGAAAATCAGAGGCTAATAAATATATTTTATTTATAAAATATATTGCTCATTGTTCATGTTAGCTCATGTTAGTTAATGCTTTAAATAATGTTTACCAATTAGAACTTATTGTGTTACTATATGGCAGAACAAAGCATCTGCCTACCATCATGCCTGCTTCTGATTGTTCATGCTCTGTTCAAGAAAAGATATCTCGGCACAAATGGAACACAGATGTGCATTTAGATCCACCACAGTTGTCTCTCCTCTCTGCTGTACAAAAGATCAGGACAACCTGAACTTTATGTTTACAGAATCATAAGCTAGAAACTGCTTAACTGGGTCAATTTGTGTCAATGTCATGAAAACAACAGTTGAATCATATTTTGAAGCATTTGCACCAAAACTTCAACATGTTCAATTAATATATCAATTATTAGTTATATAATTGTATTATTTATTTTATCAGCATCACATAAAGAACACTCCCATTTGGCTTTGTTTCTTAGGAAAAGTTCACTAAAGTCATGAGGGGAGAATGTTGTGGCAATGTGTGAGGCATTAAATTGTACAGATAGCATAATGGGTGAATGTGAAAACTTTTGGTGATATTTGCTGTTAAGTGTGGCCAGTTTTTGAAAATAGCTCCAGAAAGTTTCGATGAAACATTTGTACAATTTAGGATGGAGTCATTCGGGACAGCATTGCACCCTGCATTCAAACAGCAAAAATGTGCCTCTAAAACGCAGCTCCCCACACAGCAGCCTCTTAGCTAGGTGGAGAAGGAAAAACATCTGAACCTTTAAAAAAAGCCCTCTGTATGGCCAGCTCAACACTGGGCCCTTTTCATTTACCAACCTTTCATAGGCTTTTCCATGCCAACCGTAGACCCAACGCCTATCTAAAAACGCCTTCTATGCCTCAGAGAGCCACTCTTACAGGTCTGAGATGCCATTTCCTTCCACTCTCTTTATCTCGATTCTGTTGTCGAAAAATCTTTGCTCTCTCTTGTTCATTGTCAATCATGGAGAGCTTTCAGAAATGGCATGAAGCAGCATTGTTTGTTTTCGCAGTCCCTGGAGTTGATAAAATCAGTAGCTGTCATAGATGATTAGGTGGAGGATGATGCAGCTTATATCCTTGCCTGATATCCTTTTCCCCTTTTGTGGCAGGATCAATGTTTTGTTGTTTTATTATGTTGAATTTAGGGGATAATAATTTATATTTCATCATGTGTTTACAGGTGAATGAGATCTACCACGATGAATCATTGGGAGTGCACATAAATGTTGTGCTTGTGAGGATGATAATGCTTGGATATGCTAAGGTAAATTACTGCTAAATATCTCCTTTATAAACCATAATGGGTCATATTTCTTACATAAGATAATCTTTTATATCTTTATTTATTTATTAAATTTTTTCATGACCATTTTCCACTCTCTCTGACTCTATATTAACACATTAATGGGCTGAATTAGTTTTTCTTTTAAAAAGTTAGTATTTTAAACCAGTTAAACCAAATGAAAATGAGAAATCTTGCTTTGACATCTAGTAGAAATAAAATAAGTTACATTTTAAAATATTTTATTTTATTTAACATTTATTCAAGTAGCAGATTTTTTTTAATGGTTTTAGTTTAAGTATTAGTTAACAATAGCCCTTTAATGTTGCCAGGTGCGTTTATAGTTAAACACCCAGAAATGGCAGCATGGGCACAGTTTGGCACATTATCCAAAAGCCTTTCCTAAGGTTGTCTGCTGTTTTATTTTTTTAA
Organism: Rhinogobio ventralis; assembly: GCA_039654625.1. Taxonomy (NCBI): domain Eukaryota; kingdom Metazoa; phylum Chordata; class Actinopteri; order Cypriniformes; family Gobionidae; genus Rhinogobio; species Rhinogobio ventralis. The sequence goes on from CM077194.1 coordinate 29,754,586, forward strand.
CATCTGTAAAAAAAAATTACAGCTGGATTTGAGAAAAAGAGTTACATAAACCCCTCCCTGCCATTTCAGCACAGATCAGTTACTGTCACAGTTTAGTTTGATATGTTTTGTTCAAGGACTTTTAGTATGTTTTGCTTTTCCTTGTTCCTTTGTTTCCTGTTTATTATCAGTTACCATGGTTTTTCATTGTATGATTAATTAGTGCACACCTGTCTGTACTTTATTTTGTATATGTATATGCCCTCTGTTTCAGTTCACCTTGGTATGGGGTTGTTTGTGTTAACATGTAGCAACTGAGACAAATCAGACACAATTATTTGTCCAATTTAACAAATAATCTTTTAAACTCACTCTGGGGTCTATGGACCCATCCCCCAAAAGACCACTAAGAGCAAGAAGAGGCCTCTGGTTACAGGACACATGGGAACTGATAAGGTTTATGATCAGAAGGATCATATGATGCCTTAGACTTGTAACTCTCACTTAATTCTTTTTGAAAAGGACAGATAAACCATCTTAAACCCATATATCCTATAACCACTTGAGAAATATATAAACATATATCCATCTCATAATTTAAAAACTAATTTTTTTATAGGGTTTGGCCTATGTATTAATTCAGTCTCTGTTAGATTTATGTTTCAGAATTGCATGTTTATGTTTCATGTGTGTGGCATGTTTGGTCTCTAAGATTTTAATTCTAAGATTCTAAAGGTTTTTGAAGATTTAAATGATCATGTATATGATGTGTCGATAGCTACACAACATATTAGTATTACAAGAATCTTTAATAGTTTCTTAATCGACAACCAATCCAGATGCACATGCAAATGAGCTGAAATGCTGAAACAAAGAGCCATAAAATCTCCAACAGAGGAATCTTCCCGCTTGGAAATGTAACATTTCTCATTCGTCAAGTCATCCCTGAGAGGTGTGACCTTTCCCAGACCTTTAAAGAGAGACACTCTTCAACGGCTCTCTCTCTCTGTGGACTGACGACTGACGCGTCACCTCGGATGTCTCTCAGCTGGCCAAGCCAGGCTGGCTGGCCTACACACACATCAAGCAATGTGCATGTGTAGGACCCGAAACCCGATCCGACCACACAGTCATGGGCCGGCAGGCCCAACACCTCAAGTCATGTGCAGCTTCCCCGACCTCGACGGAGTCGAAATAACTGCAAGTTCATTAAATCTTCTTTAGTCAATGCAAAAGAAATCGTATTGATGCATCAAACTGCTCATATGAGACAATCACGGCGAATTATTGGTGGAAATTATAGTCTAGCTAACTAGTAATTCACCATTGTCTGTGAAGTGATGTGTTGTTTTGATTTGTGAGTCATGACTGGCCGCTAGAGTGCTCAATGCGTGCCCTCAGCGCGGCTCGGACGCTGCTCCATTCGGGTTGTGTTGTGAGCTGGCATTGGTCTCTTAGCAACGCATTACACCAGAATGTGTGAGCAGGCACTTCCGTTGAATCTGATAACAGTGATCACAGCACCAACTTCACAGACCTTTGTGTAAACAAACAACTGTGTGTAGCAAAAGCTAGCTCTTTAGCAACCCTACACATATACAAGTTAAAGCCCTGTACCTCGACTGATAGCTGTTAGCACCCTGCTAACACCTAGACACGTGTGAGCGTAAAGCGTAACACTCAAACCAAAGACTCTTCAGACTTTGGGACCCCCTTTAGACTAAGGGGCTTTGTGAAGCTCCGAATCAAACAAATCCATTGTGTCGCAAATGATTCACTGATTTGAACCGCTCAAAGCTCCACAAGCTTGCGACCTCTGCTGGTCAGAACAGTAAGCGCAGCGAAAACTTAAACCAAAATCTTTAACATACCATTCACAAATGTTTTATTGAAGGTGTAATCAATTAAAGACAATCAATTAATCATCTAACCATGAGGTTTCTTGTAAGACGGAATATTTCAGTAAACTGTAGGGCTCATTTTGTAAAAGCTGGGCTAACCAGACAAATAAGAGAATGTTAAATATGCCTCTTCCCTTTATCAATCAAAGGCATCATCAAATGTGTCTAGATTTATAATTGATATGAGCGCATATACAAATCATATATGGACATTGGTTCACAAGACCTAATGACGAACCATTGAAATTTGAAATCATTTTGAAATCATCACCGCTATGATGCTTATGACGATCTCGTTTACTGAAATCACGTGACTTTAGCAGTTTGATGCGTGCTTCGAATCATTGATTCAAGACAAATGATTTGCGCGAGTCCCGAAGCTTCACAAGGCGTGTCTCAAAGGCACCCATCACTGGTTTAAGCCATTGTGGGTTTTTTTGGTGTGTGTTTGTTTTACTGTGAATTTATACCTCCTCTATTTTTATTTCATCTATTTACTTTTGTTTAGCATGAATATCCCTATTCAGCTAAGTTGAATTTAATTACATTTCAAATTTAATTAAATCAACTTATCTATTTACCTTTCATTTTAGTTTTTCTAGAGCTATAAGGAAATTGTAATTTCACTTTTATTCCTCCTCTATTTTTTATTTAATTTACTTACATTTGTTTAGCCTGAATATCCCTATTCAGCTAAGTTGAATTTAATTCAATTTCAAATTTGATTACATCAACTTGTCTACGTACCTTTCCTTTTAGTTCTCTAAAAGCTATAAGGACATTCTCCTTTACTTTTACCTTATTTTTGTTATCTTACCATCTCCATCTTCCCTCTCTGCATGAGATTACAATAGTTCTAGCAACTCTTGTTTCTTTAATGAGTTGCACAGGTTATTAGTAACCCCTTCTCACTACTCAGTGCCAGGCCTAGTCCATGAAGTATGGTTACGTCCAAACGCACTGTAGGCCCCAGATATAACTAGAAACACTTCCCATTGTTTCTTTTCTTTTGACCTTGAGGTGTTTGGTGTCCCTGCTAGCTTAAGCTAACAGTCTTACCCTAGGATTATGATCTAGTGCAGCATCACCCACAATTGACACCTGCTTAGCCGTATCTCCTAGTTAAAACTAAATAGGTAAAACACTCCTTTCTTCCTTTCCCTTTCTGATCTCATCTTATTGTTTTATTTCAGTTTTGTTTTATTTGTCACTCTGGTAGTGATGACCTGTGAAGAGAACCATCAGTATTTTGAGCAATAGTTTGACCACACATACAGCCCAGTCATTAGCTGACTGCTTACAGCCCGTCAGCAAAGATACTCAAATTCTTCATTTGTGTTTACCAACACAAAATCTTAATGTCCTGCCTTACTTGCTGCCCCACATCAGCTATTCACACCTTAAGCAGCCCACATAGCCATTCACGCGACCCACATAGCCGTTCTCCCACACAGTTAGCTTACCACCTCTGTACAAACTTGCATTTGTCTTTGCCATCTCTCTCTCATGTTCCCATAAGTGTCCCAGTATGCCTCAGACATCCAGCCCTGCCACCCACCAGGAACCCCTGGAGACCCGGCAGAGCATGTGATGGACATCCTTCAGCCTAAAGCATTTGTGTTTTTTTAATCATTACTTTATTAGCCTGATTGGGTATGGAGAAAGCTATGCCATAATCAGAAATATTATATTTATTTTTAGAAAAGTAGGCCTAAGTAACAAATGTGTACAAAGTTACATTTCTTCATTCGGATCCATTTGCGATCCATTCCATTCTGAATAAACAAACAATGCAGTTAACATGCTTCGTCCTTGTTGCATTATTCATTAAAGGGATAGTTCACCCTGAAATTAAAATAAAGCCATCTTTTACTCACCCTGCTGTTGTTCCAATGCCCTATGTCCTTCTATCTTTTTCGGACCTCAAAAGCAGAAATAAAAAAAAAAACATAATGTATGCGCTCTTCCATATAATGGCAGTGAATGGCGGCCAGGCTAAAACTTTACGAAAAGGATACAAAAGTATCACACAATGATACAGGAAGTCGCGCACCATATATGGAAATTGTTCAGGAGGCACACTATAAGGTTTTGCAAGAAAGAAACCTTATTATTCAGTCAAAATACTGAGCTCGGCCGTTACTCTGTGCACGTTCCTGTGAGTTCCACGTTCGAGCCGTCAACAGCTGCTCAGGCTTACTATAAGTCACACTGTTGGCATGGTACCCAGTAGAGATGCACGGATGGGCTATTATTTCATCTGCAACCACATCACAAAACTCATCATCCGTCCACCATCCATCCACACCAACGTTTTTTGACCAATTTTTGCCCGCCATCCACTGATTGTTTTAAGGTCTATGGGCGATGCAAGGTGCTGCTGACATGAGCCACAAGGCTAGAAAGCTCTTGCCTGTTCTAGAAAGGATACTGATCCAATGCAGCAAAGATATTTAATGGTTAAAGTCCCTACTAGTATTGCCTATTGGCTATGAATATTGTATCCCCAGAATATCAGCAGTGAACTCCGTCTCCGATCGGCGCACAGGGACAAAAATAAATAAATAGCCTAAATAAAATGCACATCGACAAACCTGACCATACCTGAATAGGCTACTGTACAATTTTATCATTATCATTGTAATAAAAAATGCAATTTGGCATATCATTTCAACATGCTGCTATTTAGCCCACTACTAATTAATGCCAATTGCACTTTATTTTTTTGCAAAAAAAAAGAAAGCTCGAATAAAATAACAAGTCATTCACATTATAGGCTAATTAACTCTACGCACTGTCATGTCAGGGTGATGACTAGGACAAGCCTGAAGAAATTAAACCGTTAATTTTGACTGAATGGAAAGAGAGCGCGTCTTTTTCAGGCAATTCATTTTATACCAGCAGGCCTAACAATCATACAAGAAACAAACTATGGAGCCTCGATATTAAAGAAACGACTCTATTCATTCACTGAAATTAGCTGAAAATTCAGTGCAACGTGCATGTTCAAATTTTGAATTGTCCATAATAACCCCAAAACTTGCCTGCTTGCCTTGCACATCAAAGTTTTCAGACAATTTTTCTTACCTTCTTTTTTTGCTGTGGATGTTATTGAGCTTGTAGAAGTTTAGTGCTTGCGTTCATCTCGCGGGCTGCCATTGCCCGAAGTCATTTCTGATATCACTCCATAATCTGTCTCTCTTTTAAATGTGTATTCCCCGAGTGGTAGGCTACAATGACTGGCTGTTTTAAAATATAACTAATATCGAAACAAAATAACCCAGGCAGTCTCATCTACGAGACGTTTAGGCCTCCATACTGACAGCTGGGCTCATAGCTTGCAGGTTTGCTTAGTGTAGGTAACAATATTTAACATTGTATATATTTTTTACATTTGATTGGTTCAACCGACACCCGCCCAAATTTAATTAAAATATAATTTTTCGTCACGTCATCCGCCCGATCTGCGGTTTATCCGCGGCTATAACCGCCAACCGCGCATCTCTAATACCCAGCATAAGCACACACACGCACCATTTTGAGAAATTAGGCTCAATAGAAACAAACGCGACTCTCGTCTTCTCTATAAGGTATATGATAAGAAATAATACTAATAATAAGGTAAATGATTAATTCTACCAGTTTTCTGTAGTTCAAACAACTCGGAATTGTAGTTGAGAATGTCAGTTATAACGGCCCTCGTGTTAAAAAATGGTTGGGTTTAAATCTGGCTCGGGCTCGGACACAACGTGCACGGGCTCAGGTAGGGTCGGGCTTGATTTTTTTTTAGGCCCGATCTAAGCTCTAACCAGAAGGCACCCAGCATGGCCACAATGCAAGACCCCTCTACAAAAAGTTCCTAGTCAGTATAGGACATAAAACTTTGAAATAGATGAAAACATGTTGACAGAAAAGCAAAAGTCTGCATTAGTGAAATTTGAATTTTACTGATTGAAAGAAAAATCTTGAATGACTGTGTAAGCCTCACGTCAACAGCCTAGGCACAGCTCGTTGAAATATACAGACATTTGATATACACTGTTTGATTTGGCACTGCGGCGCATTGGTTTCCATGACAATGACTTGTCAAAGGAAACGCTAACTCCAGATAGCGCATACGTCATTGAGATGACCGATTGAGCTGGTTAAGCTAGCACAGCCTAGCGCCATTCGCTTAAACCACTGTCCACCTAAAGGTTTGACTTTGATAATTACGACACTTGACACAACATTCGATACGCATGTAGATTGCTAGTGCTGGCTTGTTAGATGCAGATAAAATGATAGCTTGAATTGACATCTCTACTGTAACAGAAAGAGTCTTAACATACACTCACCTAAAGGATTATTAGGAACACCATACTAATACTGTGTTTGACCCCCTTTCGCCTTCAGAACTGCCTTAATTCTACGTGGCATTGATTCAACAAGGTGCTGAAAGCATTCTTTAGAAATGTTGGCCCATATTGATAGGATAGCATCTTGCAGTTGATGGAGATTTGTGGGATGCACATCCAGGGCATAAAGCTCCCGTTCCACCACATCCCAAAGATGCTCTATTGGGTTGAGATCTGGTGACTGTGGGGGCCATTTTAGTACAGTGAACTCATTGTCATGTTCAAGAAACCAATTTGAAATGATTCAAGCTTTGTGACATGGTGCATTATCCTGCTGGAAGTAGCCATCAGAGGATGGGTACATGGTGGTCATAAAGGGATGGACATGGTCAGAAACAATGCTCAGGTAGGCTGTGGCATTTAAACGATGCCCAATTGGCACTAAGGGGCCTAAAGTGTGCCAAGAAAACATCCCCCACACCATTACACCACCAGCCTGCACAGTGGTAACAAGGCATGATGGATCCATGTTCTCATTCTGTTTACACCAAATTCTGACTCTACCATCTGAATGTCTCAACAGAAATCGAGACTCATCAGACCAGGCAACATTTTTCCAGTCTTCAACTGTCCAATTTTGGTGAGCTCGTTCAAATTGTAGCCTCTTTTTCCTATTTGTAGTGGAGATGAGTGGTACCCGGTGGGGTCTTCTGCTGTTGTAGCCCATCCGCCTCAAGGTTGTGCGTGTTGTGGCTTCACAAATGCTTTGCTGCATACCTCGGTTGGAACGAGTGGTTATTTCAGTCAAAGTTGCTCTTCTATCAGCTTGAATCAGTCGGCCCATTCTCCTCTGACCTCTAGCATCAACAAGGCATTTTCGCCCACAGGACTGCCGCATACTGGATGTTTTTCCCTTTTCACACCATTGTTTGTAAACTCTAGAAATAGTTGTGCGTGAAAATCCCAGTAACTGAGCAGATTGTGAAATACTCAGACCGGCCCGTCTGGCACCAACAACCATGCCACGCTCAAAATTGCTTAAATCACCCATTCTGACATTCAGTTTGGAGTTCAGGAGATTGTCTTGACCAGGACCACACCCCTAAATGCATTGAAGCAACTGCCATGTGATTGGTTGATTAGATAATTGCATTAATGAGAAATTGAACAGGTGTTCCTAATAATCCTTTAGGTGAGTGTACGTCAAATGGTATCAGTATAAGGTTACTCTGACTATAGGAAAGAGACTCTAATTTCAGTATTAAAGCGTAAATCTGTTTTGACAAAATAATCTCAGCTCAGCAGCATATAAACTGTACCAGAATTGATTAGTCTGCTTTGGTTGAAGAAATACCATTTGCAGTATTGCCTAACCTGCCTCTGATGAAGAAATCTCAGTACAGTGTTATATAGATATAGAATTGGGTGATGCTCCCCTTTCGACAGTGTAAAGTCCTTAGAAATTATAGTCAGATTGATGCCATTCATCTAAACTTTAGCTGCATTTAAAAGCATAGCTACCTGTTGATCAATACTGTTTCATTTGCTGAAAGAAACATCAGTATTCATTCACGAGATGGATGTAATTCTGTGTTCTGAGCACCGGTAATAATCCTGAATAGGAAAGCTGTTCTTTTTCCTTTTTCACCTCTTAAGAGATCTAGCCTGTGCAAGCCATTAGAAGATTCTGAAAAATAATTTGACCATAAGAACCATCTTAAGTCATTTATTAAATCTCGGCTTACACCTTTCAGAAACATCCTCAGAACCATTCAAATCTTAGCATCCTAGCACCCACAGATAAGATAGTAATCTTACTATCTTACACATCAGACACTTACTATCAGACACATTTCAATAGCAAGCTATGCTAGAAACATCAAGCTGTATGGTATATCACTAGCTGACTCATTGAACCTTTAGCTATGAACTCTTTAGGGTCACGCATTGGTCCCTCACCCTACTCTCAACAACTGTGGCAGATGCTCAGCCCATTCTCCCAGGCGGGAGACCTAAAGGACTGACTGGCCATTGCGAGGAACACAGTTCCACCAGAGCCAACGTAATTGGACAATGAGAGAAGAGGACTAACAATATATGATAACCAAGCCAGAGTTGCAGCCACACAGGTGACCAAGGGTTTCACCTCCTCAGCTTCCACCTCATGGATCTGAAACAGAAGGTAAAACAACCTCACACAGCAGATCATAGAGACCAGTAAGGAGCGGACACATGCTTAAAGCCTCACAGACCAGCTAGAGACTGAGGCTCAAACCAGAATCAAAAGACTTTAAACGAACAACGAGCTGAACAATGAGAGCAGCTGGACAGATCAAGCACAGGACCAGTGCAGAACTGTCACTATGACAACAGCCCAGGTACCAGACAAGCCACTGGGAGAAGCCATGGAAGACAGCACCCTCAACCTGCAAACACCACAGGACATCCCACAGTATTACACAGTATTCAATATCACTTATTGTTGTCCATAGGAGGGGCAACAACCATCGAAACAAATAGTCCACAAATACACAGAGGTCATTTTGTCTTTTTAGTAATGCACAAATAATTGCAACATGGTTTGTTCTTTTCCAAATACAAGTTAATTTGATTAATAACTAAATATATTAGGAAAAGCTGGAAAAATGGAATTTTAGTTTATTGTACTGTAGTTTGCAAATAATTGAATTTCACCTCCAAGGATCTTGACGACTGTCTTGACTATTAAACTCTATTAAACAGGAGTTTATCTTAAAGGTGTTAAATAAACAGACCCACAGTGATCAATGTGAGTCAGTTTAAGTTGTTTTATAGATTAATGAATGCTGAAAGTGTCCCTTAATGAGTCTCTAATCTTTTTCTCAGTCCATCAGTCTCATTGAGCGTGGCAACCCTTCGCGAAGCCTGGAGAACGTGTGCCGCTGGGCATTCGTCCAGCAGAAAGAGGATCCAGAGCACTCAGAGCATCACGACCACGCCATCTTCCTGACCCGGCAAGGCTTTGGCCCCACCGGGATGCAAGGTTTGACCTTTTTGGGCTATAACATGCCTCAGACTTTCAAACATTTCCTGCCTTGTCATGTATAGAATGTTTCACACACAAAATCATACATCTTAAATATTTTCATACCGTGAAAAAGGTCAGGATGTCTTTCTCTCTCTCTCTCTCTCACTCTCTGTCTCTCTCACTAATACTCCCTCGCAGTCCCCACGGGTTTCTCTCAGCACCTCATCAATGCTGTAAGAAATGTCTGACAGAATGCTGCTTGGTGTATAAGCTTCTCTTCAGACAGATTGTGGATGTGTAAAGAGGTTCACACCATTGAAAAAGGATAGAAGAGAGACATGAAAGTGCACTAGAAAAAGGGTTTTGTTGTCTAAGGCTTGAGGCGGCCGCTGAAGCAGCAGTCCTCTCAGAGCATATCTCCTTCAGCACTGACAAAGTTCACACAGTGCACATTTAACGTCTATTCAACCTGACAGGAAAACTCAACCTTTTCCTGAGAAGAGCACTGATCTCAGCATGAAGTGTTTATGCTGTCACTGCGACTCTCACATTTCCCTTATCATGCCACTGTATGTACTCACGGCCCTTGTTAATCATCCGAAAAGAGCTCTTTGGCCTCTCTACCTACCTGCGGCGCATTCATTGTCTGGCAGCGGCAATATTGAGCTAATCAGAGCTGATGTGCTTTATTGGCTTATTGACACCAGATATGAATGTAGCTTTAGAGCTGAGATCTTCAGTGAAGCATCTGTCACTGTTTTGTAGACTTGCATCAAAGTATTGTTTCATTCTTAGTGGTGCATGGAGCTTGTGATTGAACAAACATAGCCAAAGTCCCTACGGTCTGATATCAGTCTCAATATACTGTTGCTCACTGAACATAGCACTGCAAGAAGCTTTTTTTTTTTTTGCATCGAAGCAATGCTACTGATGTTGAATTGTAATGCACTTTTCAGTGCCAGTTGAGCACTCAAACTCTAAACTGGAAGTTGGTGCAAAATATCTGTAATAAAAATGGAAGTTGCTGCAATCGGGAAGCCACTGTGGCTCTTTTTTCCTACATCATGAACGCCTCAGAGCACGCAGAAGAAACGTAATAAATGCTGTTATCTTGCGATCAGATGCCTGCTGTTTGGGAATGCAAAAATGTGAAACACTTCTGGGAGGTCATTATACCAAATCATTCTGATGACAGAATTTGGCTCAGGCATTTCCGAATGATCAATCCAACATTTGAGATGCTGTGCAATTAAATTGGTCCACTTTTAGTCCAGTTATCCAATCACATCCACATTTTTTGTTACACATTTATTCTGTAAATGTGTTTCCATCGTAATTTATGTACATCTTATCTTATCGGATAAAAAAATGTATCCGCCTTATTTAAGCGCATACATTTTTTATGCTCATTTTTAGAATCCTGCCATTTCATCCAGCGTTTTTTATACGATATCCCAAAATACGCATAAAAATAGGTGGATGGAAACATAGCTAGTGTTTACTTTTTGGGCAAAAGGATGAGAACATATACAGTAAAGCCTACTATGGTGATTGTTATTGCATTACATGTTAATATGTACACACACAGACACTTGATAAAAAGCAGCATAATTGTCCAGATCACTTTGCACCACAAATGCCATTACCAAGAAAAACATTCTTTACAAACTGAGAAATTTTCATTTCATATCACTCATTCTATCTGAATTTTATTTATTTATATGTTGATATGTTTGACACATTTTGCATGCCAAATTGTCAGTATGCTATAACAATTGCACATTTCACAGTATTACACTTAGAATAAAGTGGCTGTCTTTTCCAACACAATAAAATGTGTTGTAATGACAGATGGTAGGTTGACATTATTTTGGCACATACTGTCACCTGTGCTGGAAAGAATCCAAATTTGTTTTGTCCTCCTCCAATAATCCTCAAATATGGATTTGAATTGTTGGTAAAATAGCCATTACATGTCATAACTAAATGAGAAAAAAAAAGAACACATTTTTTTTTTTTTTAAAGGAAAAAAAAGTTAACAAGTCTTTTCTAATTCTCATGGACAGCTCTTTGCAGAGTTGTCAGCATCACTCTTCTCAAAGTAATACAATTACACCATGCAGCAAGCTGTCAGAATGTAGAATCACAGGGCAAGTTATGACAGAATAAATAAACGCTTGTAACTGTTTCATCCTCTCTGTCTGTCTTTGTCACTCACTCACTCTCAGGATATGCCCCCGTCACTGGGATGTGCCACTCTGTCCGCAGCTGCACCCTCAATCATGAAGACGGCTTCTCTTCTGCCTTCGTTGTAGCCCATGAGACAGGACATGTGTAGGTTTTTAAACATGACCAGGTGCTTTTCTGCCATTTCAGATTGATGTTAGCTTTTGTAAATTGTTTTATGTCACTCCTGTAAATGTTTTATTTGTGGTTTCTCATTTGAATACAAAAAAAGTGTTTTCAGATAAATAGGCATAGCTAATGTACTGTACTGTCTGCTCTCAGGGTACTGTAAGGGCTCTATTAAGAGTAACACAATGGACAAAAAAAATGTTGATGAGACTTGATTATCTTTTGAGGATATTTTATAATAGTGAAAAAAATGTCAGTATATTTGAGAGATAATACTTTGTCCTTACTATCCTCCTTGATGTAAACTCAGACTCTCATGTTTTTCAAAACATCCCTTGTGTTAATTTTTGAGCTCATGCTTAAGGGTCCTTGGCCACTTGTCTCGGTAAGCCTAATCAGCCTTGCCTGTTCCCTTTTGTGGATGAGCTTCAATTCCTTTTTTTGACAACAGTTGCTGAAAGTCTGTAGGCATCTAACAATTAAAATGGTTTCATAAAAAAAAAAACACCACCTACATACAGATTAGTCATTCATTCAAACGTTTTATCTTCTTCTCCATATTAAAACTATTGTCCAGGACTTCACCCTCTCAAACTTCTCTGTCTTTATCTGTTTATCTTTTTCTTTCAAATGCCTTTATCCAGTTTTCATTATTGAGCACATGACAAAGAATGATAAACCATCATTACTCTGCATCTTGCCACCATCCTACTGATAGTCTTTCATTCAGTTTGGCATTAGCACAGACTGAAATAACATTTTATTTAATTCAAAGCGAGATGTCCGGGCCTCTGAGATTATCATTTTCTGGCTGGCAGCCACATAGAATTGATTCCCTCTTAAGCCACTGTCCTTCCTCTTCCCATACCAATCCTTGTGCAAACTTATCCATCTGTTTGAAATTTGTAATGCAACAATACATACATATATACAGTTGCAAGAAAAAGTATGTGAACCGCTTGCAGAATCTGTGAAAATGTGAATAATTTCAACAAAATAAGAGAGATCATACAAAATGTGTTTTTTATTTAGTGCTGTCCTGAATAAGATATTTGACATACATTTTTTTACATATAGTCCACAAGACAACAAATAGCTGAAGTAATTAAAATGACCCCGTTCAAAAGTTTATGAATTGAATCTTAATATATGTATATAATGTTTTTAAAAGAAGTCTATCATGCATTTATTTGACTAAAAATACAACAACAAAAAACTGTAATGTTATGAAATATTATTAGATTTTAAAACCCCCGGGGACCTCCCAAATCGGATTCAGAGTTGACAGCCACGCTGCCATGTTCCGCTGCTGGCCCCACGGCCTGTGGTACCCGAATTCTCAATAAAGAAGCTTCCTCTGGGTCAAGAGAAGTGCGTTTTGACAGTTAGAAACACTATGCCTTGCCACTCCCCCTTCTTTCGCCAGCAGGCAGGAGTCTGCAGTTCAAGGATGCGACGCCTCCTCATGCATCTCCAGCCACTCCCTCGCGGGAACCATGGAGCTCAATGGCAGACAACAATGCCTCTGTCCTGCGTGCGGAGATCACAGTCCTACTAGCAAAGGATGCAATAAAGCCAGCCCCTCCAGCTGCGTGAGGTCAGGGTTTTACAGCCTTACTTCATCGTACCCAAGAAAGGATTGGTTTGCAGCGATCGTCCTAAAGCTTGCATACATTCATGTCTCGATTCTCCCTCTACACAGACCATTCCTATGCTTTGCGTTCAAGGGACGGGCATATCAGTACAAGGACCTCACCTTTGGGCTGTCCCTGCCGCCTTACATCTTAACGAAGGATGCGGAGGCGGCCCTTGTCCCTCTGAGGGAGTAAAATTTCACATTCTTAATTTCCTCAACAACTGGCTCATCCTGGCCCACTCACGAGAGCAGTTGTGCAAACACAGGGACTTGGTGCTCAAGCATATGCTTCATATGAGACCGCTTCAGCAATGGTCACACGGCTGAGTCCAGAGATGGGCTTCACAACGGCCCATCGCCAAACCTTCAAACCGAGCAGGAGTTCCCCTAGAAGAGGAGACTCCCCGGGAGAATGGTGACTCCACACCCAGGTGGTCCAGCTGATTTGGAGATGCTCCGAAGCCGCATAGGTAGACCTGTTTGCCTCTCCGGACACGTCCCACTGCCAGTTGTTTTACTCCCTGAACGAGGGGACCCTCAGCACGTATGTGCTGGCACACAGCTGGCCCCAGGTCCTACCCAAGTTTGCGTTTCCCCCAGTGAGCCTGCTCGCACAGACACTGTGCAAGGTCAGGGAGGACGAGGAGCAGGTCTTGTTAGTTGTGCCGTACTGCCCCAACCGGACCTAGTTCCCAGAACTGATGATCCTCGCGATTCCTCTGTAGAAGAACCTGCTTTCTCAAGATGTGGCACCTTATGGCACCTGCGTCCAGACCTCTGGAACCTCCACGTGTGGTCTCTGGATAGGACGCGGAGGACTTAAGTGACCTATCCCAGTGGTGGTAGGCTCTATCACTTCAGCGAGAGCTGGTAAGTAGTAGATGGTAAGTGTGTGGGAAAGCACGACCTGATTATTAGGTTTCTGAGGGGTGTGAGAAGGGTGAAATCCTCCCCGTTTTCACCTTGTACTCTCTTGGGACTTCTTCTTGGTCTTGTCAGCATTGCAGGGAGCACCCTTTGTGCTACTACAGTCAGTAGAGCTTAAGATCCTGCCTCTCAAGACAGTGCTCCTGACTGTGCATGCTTCTTCCCTAGGGGACCTTCAGGCATTTTTGGTGATGAATCATGCCTGGAATTCAGACCCCAGACCCCATCCTGGATATGTGTTCAAGGTTTCCACCACCCCCTTCAGGGATCAGGTGGTGTACCTGAAAGCACTGCCCCTGGTGGAGGCAGACCCAGTCCTTGCTCTGCTCTGTCCCACTCACACTTTGCGCCTGTATGTGGACCGCACACAGAGCTTCAGGACCTCAGACCAGCTCTTTTTCCGTTATGGAGGCCAGCAGAAGGGAAAGGCTGTCTCCAAGCAGAGGTTGGCCCACTGGATTGTGGATGCCTCTTGTCTGTAGGGAGGGAACATGTGGGCTTAACACATATGGACTGACCATAGGGCAGTGCTACATATGGAAGGTATCTGTGGTAGATCCAGCCTTGCTGAGGGATTAGGTGGCTTATGCGGAGCACTGGAAGGGACAATCGTGGCGTTTTGGAGGGGATCCCAATTCGTCAGTCACCTGCCATAACATTGAACGCGACTGACTGATAAGGAACGTCTAGGTTACTAATGTAACCCCCTGTTCAACCTGTTCCTCAGCGCAAAACTTGAATGAGTGAGTTCAGCATGCTTCCTTACATACCCGCTTCGCAGGGTGTGGTTCGCAATCCAAATCTCACTTACCAATTGACTTGTTTTGTTTACACTTGAAGGTGATTGGGCTCTCAGAGGAGATCCCAATTAATCAGTCACCTGATGCAACGTCTCTGTTCCCTCCTTCGGGAAAGGGAGGTTACATTAGTAACCTAAACATTCTTTTGAACTTTCTATTCATCAAAAAATCCAGAATTTTTTTTTTACACTGTTGTCATAGATTTTTTTGTATTTTAAATTAAACAAATGCAGCCTTGGTGAGCATAAGAGATGTCTTTTAATAACATTAGAAAGGCAGTATATTAAAAAAAATAATAATTATGCTTCGTCAATTAATTAGAAATACAATATTTCAGACCAACATACATTGTGACATGCACATTAATACTTTTATTCATATTTTTACATTGTTACAAAATATTTCTATTTCAAGATTTTAAGATTTTTGTTTCCACAAAAATATTAAGAAGCATAACTGTTTCCAATGTAGATACTAATAAGAAATGTTTGAGATATTTATTTTTAAAAACAAGAAACAATCTTACTGACCCCAGACGTTTGTATGATAGTGTAAATGTTTAGAAGTAATATTTGTTTGTTTTTCAGCATTTAATCAATCTCTTCTAGGCTCATCCATGTTTGATATTTAATATACATGAGGAGTATGATTTTGGTCCAATCAGATTTTAATGTGGGCAGGGCTATCCCCTGCAATACTGCAAAAATAACCAACACAAGTAGTTAGGCAAAAGATTCAGATCATCAATAATATAACTTTCATTGCTTTGTTGTGTCTCGCGTGGTTAGATCACAGTGTCCTTTTGTAATTTCATACCCATTAATGATATTTGGAGGTGAAAGGTGCGTCCCCATTTAGATATAACTATGCTAATTGGGGTAGAAAATGTTACTTTCTGGCCATTGCTGCACTCAAATGTTCCTGCTTATCATAATCATGCCTTATATTTAGACTGGGAATGGAGCATGACGGTCAGGGCAACCGCTGTGGTGACGAAACAGCCATGGGAAGTGTCATGGCCCCACTGGTGCAAGCAGCCTTCCACCGCTACCACTGGTCAATGTGCAGTGGCCAAGAGCTGAAGAGATACATTCAGTGAGTTCACACTTCTCTCTCTCTATGTTTTATCTAGAAACTGGAAGGCCTTGAACTTATGTGCATATTTTAAATGGAAACGTGTCTCCTTCACTCTCTTCATGGGTATGCCTATGATAAATATTTCTTATGGGTTATACTTGAATGTAAATATTGGCCTGTGCTTTAATTGGAGCTGTGCTTTGTTTGGTTTCACCTCAAGTTCAGTTGACTGTTTGTTTACCTGAATTAGAGTCACCAATAGGTAATTTGCTGCGAGAGAGAAAAAGTGTGAGATCAAAGGGCTTTCATTTAACTGGTCAGTAGATTGCCGTGATATCCGACAGTTTACTTACAACATGACCAACAGGGATTAACTTTAAAACAACCTGTAATTGCTGCTTTAGCCATGATAATGATGGTGTTTGCTCCATTGCTCCTGTAGCATATTAACTAATCACCTTCTGCAATGGTTTTGTTTTATAAGTAGCACTTTACAAATGAGTTTGAGCTTGCTCTGCACCCGGTACACTTTGAAGTCTTTATATAATTATTTATGCAAAAAAACACTCTTTTTTCATAAAGAGACATATTGATAAACAGACATCATCATTATATGGACAAAAACATATGAAATTTAATCAGTTTAATTTTTGGGTGAACTATTTCTTTAAGAAAAGATCATGACAGTTATGTGAATATATGAATTGTCAATGAAACAATCAGTAATTAATGAGATTATGTGATCCAAAAGCAAACTGCTCTTATCTGAGACCTGTTACATTATGATCTGGGCTAAAGGTTCTAGACTGTATTTCTGTAATCTCAATTTGAGGTAATTTTTTCATTTGAGCCCTCATTGATTCACTCAGTCATTTCAGAAGACATCCAGTGCCACTTAAGGATTTTTGAATTTATATACTGCTCAATGTTCAGGGTTAATCCAATCATGACCAAGGGCTGATGGGATATAAATTACCCATGAATCTTGGCAACTTACTGCAGCCAATACAAATGAGATGTTGAGTAGTTCTCTATGACAGGAAAAGCTTTTTCACTGTTGTCTATTGAGTTTGAAGTGGTCACTCTTCTCGGTAGCCTTTGAGCAGCATCGAATGAATGATTTTTAAATTCACACCAAGCAAATCGACTTGTTTTCAGAAGCATATGGGACATGCATCTACCAATGCATTAGATTTGTGTGATCATTGTGTTTTACTCTCAACTCTCACAGCACCTTTAACCTAAACTACTCATGAAGAAATTCTGATAATTAAGAGCAGGTACAGATTTATTTCTGATAATAAAAGGCTTAACTTTTACTGAAAATCCTTGAGCAGCTCATCATTGGCCCAATTTTAAATTAGCCAGCAGTAGAAGGAAACCTCGGAAAAGCCTTTTGAAGTTCAAAATCTTTTTTGTGGTTTGAAAGTTTGAAAGCACTTTGTCTGCATGTCCTGGCCTCACTCAGCACTTCATGATTTTGAACATTTACTGTAAATTATCTATTACACGGATATTAAGAAATGTGATTGATTCAGTTCAAAATGAGTTCCACTTTAATGATATGAATCATGTGAATCATCTAGAATGTATTAGTAAATTTAGACTTACCATTTGCAACCACACTTTAAAACTGGCTTCTAAAATGTATAGGTCCATTCATTAAACACCCCTATTGGGTTTACTCAAACAGCTGTTGTAACTTTGTTTGTTTTTCACAGTTCATATGACTGCCTGCTTGACGACCCCTTCAAACATGACTGGCCGCAGCTCCCTGAACTTCCCGGCATCAATTACTCCATGGATGAGCAGTGTCGCTTCGATTTTGGAGTTGGATACAAAATCTGTACTTCAGTGAGTGTAGCTGGAGGCTGTATTCTCACTTGACAGATCTGATAAATGTCAGTCATTAAACCAAGCACCAAAAAGTCAATCTTCTAAATATTTTGTATTTTAACGAATGCTCATTGAGGTCTCTGTCCAAGGTCTTTTAGCTGGAAGTGCTTCAAATATTTTTTATTTATTTCTATGCCAAGTTTCACTTGTGAATACGAACATTTAAAGAAAGACATGCATAATAATTCAGCATTAGTTTCTGGCCTTTGGATTACTCTTTTTTATGCTCTCTTAACCCCCCAAACCCTCAGCTCTAAACACTTTCAAGTGTGAAATGAATAGGTGCTGCAAAGTCCCAATCACAGGTACAGTGTCAGGGAAAAGAGCCTCACACCTGGTTTATGGCCTGACACTGAGAACCAGCAGATGGCAAGATGTTTGGCATTCTGTCATCAAAGGCTGTA
Source organism: Rhinogobio ventralis (assembly GCA_039654625.1). NCBI lineage: Eukaryota > Metazoa > Chordata > Actinopteri > Cypriniformes > Gobionidae > Rhinogobio > Rhinogobio ventralis. The sequence goes on from CM077194.1 coordinate 29,772,905, forward strand.
GCACTAGTAAACAAGAACACCATGCTGTGATCCTTCCTCCCAGCCCTCTGTCATGTCTAAACAATCTGTGCCAAGCTGTACACCATAGCCCGACAAAAATTCACACCTTCATGAAATGTTCTATGACACGTGCTTTAAACAGTTGGCCCATTGTCAGTGTCGATAGAAACAATTAGATTGTAATGGGATTGTAAACTAAATATTTGTCAGGAACTATTTGTTGCTTCTCCCATCTGCAGTGTGACATTTTAATTAGCTCTCTGAGGAGTTTGTGGTACCAAAAAAGGTAATTTTTCAGCATCTTTTATTCCATGACTCTGTAGTTATATTGAATGCTTAATAAGCATATCGGTTACGAACTTGCGAGGAGATGCATTTGGCACAGGTATAAAATCCTATTACAGTTTTTTTACCTTCTTATTGCTTCAAACCCGTATGACTTTTCTGATTGTGCTATGTTACAAGTCTTACAAGCCGTACGATGGGCGTAGCCAGACATTTTTTTCAGGGGTGGCCAGGTAAGACCCAGTGATTTTATTGGGGTGGCAAAAAAAATCCTGCTTCAAATCTAGAGGAAAATCACTTAACATGCATCTAACTGTGATTGTGTAGGCCTATAGCCTGCATGGAACACCTTAAAACGGATGTGAAATGGAACACACATAAAACGGATTTCATGTAACTGCATCTCAACAAGCACTGGTTAAACACTGGATCATCGTTCCTATGTAATGATTGCATTTTTGCCTGGCATAAATTATCTTCCATAGAGTCTCCAACACAAACGCAATCGATCAACCCCGTAACCGGTAGAGCTTTACATGCACTTGAAGAACATTTTTAAACCATGTTCACTTATTATAGGGATCTTTAGGCTTGTTGTCTTTTCCATATTAACTCTTTCCCCGCCAAACACAGAATTTTCCGTTATTTCTGAGAAAATGCTTCCCCGCCAAACACGGAATTATCCGTGTTTTCACTGTTATACGCTATGACACATCTTCTGTAATGAATCTCCAGATCAAAACACATGCAAAGAAGATGCAGAAACAAGCGATATCATATGTAATCATATGCCTAAATAATGCGATCACCAACATTAAACAACATATAAATCAAAACTGCCAAATGTTACTGAATGAAATGTCAGAATCCACTTTTGCTAGTTTAACAATGGTCAGCGCTCCCGGCGCATGGTCTAAAAGGGTTGCCCCTATTCTCTTAATGAGTAATAGGAGTGTTTTGGGCATAATGTGCAATAAACCAATCAGAGTCTCATCTCCCATTCCCTTTAAAAGCCAGTTGCGCTTGCAGATTCTGTTTTCAGACCAGCATACCCATGGGGGAACAGATAGGCGAGAGTGCATTTGCTATTTAAACAACGTGGCGCAGAACGTGAAAATAATAATTGCGTCAGGATGAAACTAGCAAAAAAACACTTGCGTCGAGGTATATGATAGGGCCCCTAGTCTTTGACAAAAACTTGATTTGTTTTCTGCTTTTTGCTGAAAATTTTGCTTTTTTTAATGAAACACCAATATTTAAGTGTTGATAAAAAAATGTATTAAGCTAGAATAAACAAAAAGAATAAATAACAAGAATACAAACTTTTTTTGTTGTTTAAAAGCAGAGCATCTGCTCTTTCTTTTGATATATTGCATATTCAGATATTCATACAACAAAATATTCTGGAGGCCATGACATTTGTGTGAAAATTTTCAAAAACACTGGCGGTGGCTGGAATTTTTTTTTTTAAATGCTGACAGGGAAAGAGTTAATAGGTGAAGTTCAGCTGGAGTGTGTACATGGCCTTTGTGCCAGTGTCAAAGTTCTTTAAATGGAGAAAAGTCGGTTGTTAAAGCCGTGAAAATGCTTGCGCAACAAGGGTGGCCAAGTTTCAATCTACGGTGCCCCTGGCCACAGAAGAAAGAAAGACATATAGGTTTGGATCAATATGAAGGTGAATAATTAATGACAGAATTTGTATTTTTGGGTGAACTATTCCTTTAAGAAGTAGCGACAGATCCTTTTGTTCCCTTTCAGTCAGTACACTACGAGTTACGTCAGTTACTGACGGAATGGGGGTTTCGCTTAGAAGCCAATCGCCTTTGAGCTCTACAAAACGAGCCAATGGCATGAAAATGCCATGGGTCTGCGGAATTTGCATGCCGCAACCCCGCCCCACGGCGTGGGTATAAAGGGCGTTGCGTGGCAATCTCGCATTATGTTTTTGCTTCAGAGCCGAGTTTACTGCCTGAGCGCTTTCCTCTTCAAGACGAGTTTCTCTCCAGAGTGTTGGTGTTACGGCACGTTCCAGCGAGTTCCGCATTTCCTGTCTGATCTGTGCAGTGATCGAGCACAGCGTGCGCGTTCTCCCTGAGTTTTTCACTCCTCTCTAAAAGAGCTGCACGTGGCACGTCTTTTTAAAGATGGCTCGCCCGTGCTCCGTTTCTGGGTGCGGTCGACTGGTACCTCCGTTTGATGGTCATGATCGCTGTTTGGCGTGCTTGGGCCTCGTGCACGCTGAACGCGCGTTCATGGATGAGTCATGTTCTCACTGCGGGAACATGACCATCTCAGTGTTGCGATCGAGACTCCATGATCTCCGTAATGGGGGGAGAGTCCCCTCTACCACACCCCAATCTACTTCCTCCACTGGAGGGGGTACTTTGGCTGGTGGTCAGGGTGATCTGAGGGTTACGGTGTGGAACAACCCGACGAATCCTCCTCGGGCCACACCCCCTTCCTGCACACTGCAACCCGTGGTGTTGCCTGATGAGGGCGCCGGGGCTTCCCGTTCGGGGCCCTGCGTTTCATTTGGCACACCCGCGGAGGATGCTATGTCGATCGCCGCATCACAAGGTGGGCTGGATTCCTCCGGAGATGACGATTTGGCTGTGTTGCCTCCTTCGGGAGTTTCAGCATTGCCCGAGTCCGATCCGGAACTCACAGCCATGCTTGCCCGGGCGGCCGAGACGATTGGGCTTGTGTGGAACCCTCCGCCATGTCCCGAGCGTTCCCGGCTAGATGATTGGTATCTGGGGGCGGCCCGTGCCGAAGGCGCCCGTCAGCCCCCAGTGCCCTTCTTCCCGGAAGTGCATGAAGAGGTGTCGATATCGTGGAAGTCTCCCTTGACTTTTCGCGATCGCTCGGCAACCACTTCCGCCTTCACTGCCCTCGATGGCGGCGCGGTGAAAGGGTACACTGGGGTTCCCCCTGTTGAGCGCTCTGTTGCGATGCAACTGTGTCCACAGAGTGCTGCGACATGGTGCGGTGACCCAAAGCACCCGTCCAAAGCCTGTAGATTCACGTCCACATTGACGGCGAAGACCTACAGAGCTGCGGGCCAGGCCGCGTCCGCCCTGCATGCCATGGCCACCCTACAGGTCTATCAGGCCAAGGTGCTCAGGGACATGCACGAGGGCAATGCTGACCCTGCATTAATGCAAGAGTTGCGGACGGCCACCGACCTCGCTCTACGGGCGACGAAGGTGACCGCTCGCTCTCTCGGTCAGGTGATGTCCACTTCGGTGGTCCAGGAGCGACATCTATGGCTCAACCTGGTTGATGTGGGAGAATCTGAGCGAACACGTTTCCTCAATTCTCCCATTTCCCAGGCTGGGCTATTCGGCGGGGCGGTCCAGGACTTCGCCCAACAGTTCTCGACTGCTCAGAAGCAGACTGAGGCAATTAAACACATTCTGCCCCGGCGGCCAGCTGCTGCCTCCACCCAGCCGCCGGCCCAGAAGCCTCAGTCTGCTCCCCGCCGAGGCCGCCCCCCAGCGACTCCCACCCCTCCTGCCCGGCCCCAGCAGCAGCCTTCATCCGGGCCGAGGCGTGGAGGACGTCGCAGAAAGGCGGCCCCGCCCGTCCCAGCCCCCCAGCCTGCCAAACGGCAGTCTAAGCAGCGGTCCTGAGACGGGCGGCTCGGAGGTGACTTCGGTTCTTTCCCAGGAGATGGTAGCAGGACCACTCCTTCCCCTGGTGGAGGGCCGGGGGAGAATCTTTTGTTTTCCCAAGAAAGAACTGATTTTCTCACCTCCGAGCCTCAAGAGGGCGCGGCTGGCAGTGCGCGACGCCCCATGGCCTCGCCGCTCTCGGCCCCCTCTGTCGCCAGCCCCCTGGCAGACGAGACCCCCGTGGAACGCTGGTCCTTCCCTGGTCTCCTCTGTCAGGGCGCGGAATTCGACCCCGCCCACACCCCGGGACGCTCCCATGCCTCCCTTGTCTGGGCCGGTCATTCCGCCTCGCTGCCCCATCGGGGGTACGCCGGTGGTTCGCATGACCCCGCTGGTTCAGTTCTTGGGAGCCTGGCTAGCGCTTCCCAACCTGTCCAGTTGGCTCGCTCGCACCATCCGGTTCGGCTATGCGATTCAGTTCGCTCGGTCTCCTCCCCGCTTTCGGGGAGTCCGCTACACCGTGGTGGGTGGCAATGCCCCTGTCATGCGTGCGGAGGTCGACACCCTACTGGCGAAGGGTGCGATCGAGATCGTCCCTCCAGCCGAGATGAAGTCCGGCTTCTACAGCCCTTACTTCATTGTACCCAAGAAGACCGGTGGGTTACGGCCAATCCTGGACCTGCGCGTCTTGAACCGAACCCTGCACAGGCTTCCATTCAAGATGTTGACAGCCAAACGCATTTTCGAGTGCGTTCGTCCCTCGGATTGGTTTGCAGCGATCGACCTGAAGGACGCGTACTTTCATGTCTCCATTCTTCCTCGACACAGACCGTTTCTACGGTTTGCCTTCGAGGGGCAGGCATATCAGTACACGGTTCTCCCCTTCGGGCTAGCCCTGTCCCCTCGCGTCTTTACGAAGATTGTCGAGGCAGCCCTTGTGCCGCTCAGGCAACACGGGGTTCGCATCCTGAACTATCTCGACGACTGGCTGATTCTAGGCCACTCTCGGGATCAGGTCTGCGAACACAGGGATCTGGTGCTTCAGCACCTCGCCCGTCTGGGCCTTCGGGTCAACTGGGAAAAGAGCAAACTCTCCCCAGCGCAGAGGATCTCTTTTCTCGGTATGGAAATCGACTCGGTCGCCATGTTCGCGCAGCTTACGAGCGAGCGCGCGCAGTCTCTGCTGACTTGTCTTCGCCAGTTCGAGGGCAAGAGTGCGGTTCCACTGAAACTTTTTCAGAGGCTCCTGGGGCATATGGCGTCAGCAGCCGCGGTGACCCCGCTTGGTCTGCTCCATATGAGACCGCTTCAGCACTGGCTTTGCGATCGAGTCCCGAGATGGGCATGGCAACACGGCACCCTCCAGGTCCCAGTGACCCGAGCCTGCCGTCAGACCTTCACCCCGTGGTTGAACCTCAGTTTTCTACGGGCAGGTGTTCCCCTAGAACGAGTTTCCAGGCATGTTGTTGTCACAACAGATGCCTCTTCCACGGGCTGGGGCGCCATGTGCAAGGGACATGCTGCCGCGGGCTCCTGGATAGGACCCCAGCGCCTATGGCATGTCAATTGCCTCGAGTTGCTGGCCGTACGTCTTGCCCTGCACCGCTTTCGAGCCCTGCTCAAGGACAAACACGTTCTGGTCCGTTCAGACAGCACGGCAACAGTAGCGTACATCAACCGACAAGGTGGTCTACGCTCCCGCCGGATGTCGCAACTCGCCCGCCATCTCCTCCTATGGAGTCAGAAGCATCTGAGGTCGCTTCGTGCCGTTCACATCCCGGGAGACCTGAACTGCGCAGCCGACGAGCTGTCGCGGTTCCAGCCGCTCCCGGGGGAATGGAGACTCCATCCCCAGACGGTTCAGCTGATTTGGGAGCAGTTTGGCGACGCACAGATAGATCTGTTTGCCTCCCGCGACTCTTCCCATTGCCGCTGGTACTATTCCCTGACCGAGGGGACCCTCGGCACGGATGCACTAGCGCACAGCTGGCCGCGGGGCCCACGCAAATATGCGTTTCCCCCAGTGAGCCTTCTCGCACAGGTTCTGTGCAAGATCAGGGAGGACAGGGAGCAGGTCCTTTTGGTCGCCCCATATTGGCCCGGCCGGACCTGGTTCTCAGAACTTGTACTCCTTGCGACAGCACCTCCCTGGTCGATCCCTCTGAGACAGGACCTCCTGTCTCAGAGACGGGGCACCATATGGCACCCGCGTCCCGACCTGTGGAACCTCCACGTGTGGAACCTGGACGGGACGCGGCAGGTTTGAGTACCCTGCCACCTCAGGTGGCGGCTACCATCACTTCCGCTAGAGCCCTGTCTACCAGACAGGCCTATGCGTTGAAGTGGAACCTCTTCGTCACCTGGTGCTCCTCTCGGCGAGAGGACCCCAGAAGATGCTCGATCGGGTCCGTGCTCTCCTTCCTCCAGGAAGGGTTGGAGCAAAGGCTGTCTCCCTCCACCCTGAAGGTCTATGTGGCTGCTATTTCAGCTCATCATGACCTGGTGGATTCTAAAACGGTTGGACAGCACGACCTGGTCAGTAGGTTCCTCAGAGGTGCGAGGAGGTTAAATCCTCCTCGCCCACCTCAGGTACCCTCTTGGGACCTAGCAGTGGTCTTAGCTGCCCTGCAAAAGGCTCCCTTTGAGCCATTGCAGTCAGTCGAGCTGAAGTTCCTTTCATTGAAAGTGGCGCTCCTGACTGCTTTGGCCTCCATCAAGAGGGTAGGGGACCTGCAGGCATTTTCGGTTGACGAAGCGTGCCTGGAATTCGGGCCGGCCAATTCTCACGTCATCCTGAGACCCCGGCCTGGATACGTGCCCAAGGTTCCCACCACTCCCTTCAGGGACCAGGTGGTGAACCTGCAAGCGCTGCCTTTGGAGGAGGCAGACCCAGCCTTGGCACTGCTCTGTCCAGTACGCGCCCTTCGCGCTTACGTAGACCGGACGCAGTGTTTCAGGACCTCAGACCAGCTCTTTGTCTGTTACGGAGGGCAGCAGAAAGGGAAGGCTCTCTCCAAGCAGAGGTTGTCCCACTGGATAGTGGACGCCATTGTCCTGGCATATCAAGTCCAGGGCATGCCATGCCCCCTCGGGGTAAGAGCACACTCCACCAGGAGTGTTGCCTCCTCTTGGGCTGTAGCGCATGGCGCCTCGCTAACAGACGTTTGTAGAGCTGCAGGCTGGGCGACACCCAACACATTCGCAAGATTTTATAATCTCAGAGTGGAGCCTGTATCCTCTCGTGTACTCGCCCCTACTGGCCAGTAACCGGACAGGCTCAGGTGTCTTCGCTTGCTGCGCCATTCCACTCCGTGGACTGGATGCGTGCGCTATTCCTCTCAGGTGAGCTTCCCCAGTAAGCCCTGAGCTCCTCCAGCACTGCCGGTGTCGTCACCAGAGCGAGTGCCCTTTTCAGGCCACCCCTCGTGTTCGTCTAGGTGCCTCAGTGTGCATGGTTCCCCCGCTGGGTAACCCCCACATGTGTATTTCCACGGTAAGTCTCTTGTAGCTCGTGTCTTCCCTTGGCAAGACACCTTGCCACACCTGGGGTTGAATTATTCCACCTTCGGCTGGATACCCCAGAGTGTTCCCTATGCAGCTCCTTCGGGTCATAGGTGTATTCTTCAAGTCCCCCCCTTTGGGTTGGCATTGTGTTGCATTCTCCACGTGGGATATGCTTCCCAGTGTACCTTGGTAGCGTTGAGCCTAGCCCCTCGTTCGTGCCACACTCACGGCAGGGAGCCCGGGTCAGCGCAGGACGCTGGAAGACAGCCGTCATGGCGAGATTGTATTGGGACCCCCATTCCGTCAGTAACTGACGTAACTCGTAGTGTACTGACTGAAAGGGAACGTCTCGGTTACGTATGTAACCCTCGTTCCCTGAAGGAAGGGAACGGAGACGTTACGTCCCCCTGCCATGACCGCTGTACCGCTGGAACTGGCCGGGCGCTCATGCCTCGGCTCTTCAGCAGGTAAACATAATGCGAGATTGCCACGCAACGCCCTTTATACCCACGCCGTGGGGCGGGGTTGCGGCATGCAAATTCCGCAGACCCATGGCATTTTCATGCCATTGGCTCGTTTTGTAGAGCTCAAAGGCGATTGGCTTCTAAGCGAAACCCCCATTCCGTCAGTAACTGACGTAACGTCTCCGTTCCCTTCCTTCAGGGAACGAGGGTTACATACGTAACCGAGACGGTAACGCTTTAGATTACAGCCCGGAAAGTACTGCGTAAGTAAAACAAATTTACAGCATAACTTTCGGTAATTATAGTGTAACTATAAAGTACGTACGTTTAGGTATAAGGAAGCAATATGTAATATTTGGGGAATAAAGAGGAAACTACCAGGAAAATTAACAAATTATTATTATATTATTATATATTTTTTAATTAAGAGTTAATTATCTTTGTAGTTACAGGGTAAGTGGTGCTTGTTATTTAATGTAGTTACAGGGTACGTATGAATCTACGGGCTGTAAATTAAAGTGGTGCTTGTTCCCCTCTTGTTTCATGTAGTTACAGGGTAAGTATGAATCTACGGGCTGTAAATTAAAGTGGTGTTTGTTACCCTCTCGTTTAATGTAGTTACAGGGTAAGTACAATAAAAACACGTACACAATCTGATATCACTCGTAACCTTTATTTGAAAAACAACTTTCAAAACTTAACAACTTTTGTTTTTACAAGATTTACAATACTTCTTATTCGTTTCTCTTGCTTGGCTTCTCCTCCTCTTGTTCCTTTTCCTTTGTTCTTGCCACAGATGAATCTTAAGAAGGAATACTATGTCTCTAGCTATTCTGTATTATGTATTAAAAGAAAAAACAGTACACCCAGAAATGTCCTCACCGTTTAATTGTCTTTTACCCTCATGCCATCTGAGATGCATACGACTTTCTTCAGATGAACACAGAAAAATAAATAATCTCTGCTAATGAAAACTCATTTGGGTTCCTAAAAGTTGAAGCATCAAACAGCACATACAGCAATAACTACAGTAATCCATATGACCCCAATGGATAAATCAATGTATTTTGAAGTGAAACGATAAGTGTTTGTAAGAAAAATATCAATATTTAAATTTTTTTAAACTGTAGACTATCGCTTCTGACCAACAGTCATCTGTGCGTGCATGAGAGGGTTAAGTTCACGCTTGACGTAACTTGAAGCGTGACATGAGCGCGCAGAGAAACACTTGTCACGCGGATGTCGGATGCCGTCAGTTTTTATTTTATTTTTTATATTATGCTCACAACAGTATGCAAACAATAACATAATATACGATAATAGCAATGAGAAACAAACAAGACAGGAAGACAGAGACGCCAGAACTTGCGCGATAATGTCATGAAAGCTTGAAGCTTCACGTTGCTCTTTACTCATATTGCACGCACTGGTAACAGCTGGTCGGAAACGAAAAGATTAGTCAATTATGAGAGCATTTCTGGGTGTACTTATTCTTTAAATAAATATTAATACAGAATAGCAAAATACATGGGATTCCTTTATTGGAAATAATGAATAAGAAGAAGAGGAACAAGAGGAGAAATAAAAGCAAGAGAAATAAAAAAGGGACAAAACGTGCTTCTTTCTGTCAGGACGTTAGTATTTGAAATTAAAAGTTTATTTTAAAAAATGAATAAGAAGTGTCGTAAATCTGTTTTGAAAGTTGTTTTTCAAATACATTTTTCCGAGTGATATCAGATTGTGTACGTGTTTTTATTGTATTTACCCTGTAACTACATGAAACAAGAGGGTAACAAACACCACTTTAATTTACAGCCTGCTGATTCATACTTACCCTGTAACTACATGAAACGAGGGGAACAAACGCCACTTTAATTTACAGCCTGCCGATTCATACTTACCCTGTAACTACATGAAACAAGAGGGGAACAAACACCACTTTAATTTACAGCCTGCCGATTCATAATTACCCTGTAACTACATGAAACAAGAGGGGAACAAACACCACTTTAATTTACAGCCTGCCGATTCATACTTACCCTGTAACTACATGGATAATTACCCCCTAATTAAAATATACTTACAGTATAAATAATTTGTTAATTTTCCTGGTAGTTACTAGGGGTGTGACGAGACACTTAGCTCACGAGACGAGACGAGACCCGAGATTGGGTTCATGAGAACGAGACGACAAGATTTTTGCACAATATTTTTAAGAAATCCTTAATGGCAAAAATCATGACTGGAAATATAGTCTGCAGGTACATTTTGAAATGTTTTAGCTAATCATCTTGTAATGAATGTTATTTCAGTTCTACTTTCTGAGTATGAATTATCAAATGCATTGAAAGACAACAATACTAAAAGGTTTTGCCACAAACGGAACTGTCTGACTTCTCTCCTGTATGATTTCACATGAGTCTCTTCAGACCTTACTGTACATGAATTATGAGCTTCCAACTTCAGATTGAGGCTGTGTGTGAGCTCCTAATTCAACTCCTGTTCACAATTTGAATTTAGAAATAAAAACTATATAAATAACAAAGTATAAATAACAAAGTAAATAACAGTTTTAATCAAAGCACTCTCTCAATATACAAAGTGCAAAAAGAGAGCAAAGAGACCAGAGCTAAGTGGTGATTACAACTACACAGCCTAGCCTATAAGATATCTTTGCTATCGGGAGACAGGCTATTGTCGACTAATTTGCACGAATCAGGAAGCTCACGTTTACTTTCGCTTTTAATTCGCAATCGCATGTACTCTGTGTATAGGGAGCGGCTGTGCTGAGCGCACATTCTACAAGATAACACATGTCTACACGGTGTTGGACATTTATCAGACACTCTATCAGGCTCTGTTGCACACGAATCCGCCGCCATGGTCCTGTCAATCATCTCACCATACTCTTGTCACGTGATCAGTGAACTGCGATTCCTGCTGCGTGTGCGTGTTAGCCATGGTGTTAGCCGCGTGCGATTGCAGCTTGTGCTGGGTGAGCAGAGCAGACGTTTACAATTGAAGCGACCATTAAATGAATTAGTTACCAACTAACTGAATTGGAGGATTTTATATAAATGTAACGGTGACATATTCTATGTTAATTTCATCCTCACGCTCCGTCATGGCGATATCGTGAGACAGCTATTCACTCGACGAGAAATCTTGTCACATTTTAATCTTGCGAGATCTCGTGGCACGAGAGTAGTTCACCTCCCTAGTAGTTACCCCTTTATTCCCCAAATATTACATATTGTTCCCTTATACCTACACATACATACTTTATAGTTACACTATATTTACCGAAAGTTACGCTGTAAATTCGTTTTACTTATGCAGTACTTTCTGGGCTGTAATCTAAAGCGCTACCATCCTTTTTTCTGTATTGTGACTTACATCCAACGTACATATGATAATGTAAAAAGAAAAAAAAATGTATCCATCAGAGGTTGATTGGGTGGAGACCTGAATGCGAGCTTGTGGTCGATTGTAAGAAAGGGGTGGGGTTTAACTGGACTAAATGATTGATTGGAGAGTAATGATATTTCTATTTACACACACAAAGATTAATTGTTCTCAGTAAGGCCGATAATTTGCATTTAGAAAATATACCGGGTGAATTTCCATTTCATGCCAACTTTAATAACATGACAAAATAATACAGGTATATAGTAATCGGAATTGCCTTCGCCTATTGGTAAAATAAAGCACAGTAGCAGAGCTGACAACTGATATCCTTTAGTCTAGCTGCTTGCCAAGGGACTTGTTAGAGGCTTTAAATGGAAGTTCATTTTACAGTCCTTCCCATCTATGCCTTCAACATAGTGCTGTTTCTCCCTTGGGCACATCCGTCCATTTATTAACCATATGTCTGAACCTTCCTTCGCCACATGGCATTGCAAATAAGCAGAACTGTTTTGTTAAAGCACAGAGCTTAGAGATGAACCTTGTATTTCAGCTGTCATCCATTAGTTTCCTCTCCAAGTCTTGTGTTCCAGGCTGCCAAAAAATATCTTGTAAATTTGAATTGTGTTTTTAATCCTTCACATTGTAATGTGTATGCCACATTCCCCTGCTGTGTTTAATGAAAAGAAAAAGTAGTGAACAGAAGTCCAGCTGTGTATCAGCCATGACAACGTTGTCATTCCTAAAATGATCTTCACTTTAGCTGTGTTCATATTCATTTTTCATAATCAATACCCTTAAATTTAGTGATACATTTCCCTGTTTCATTTGAAAATAAATGTTACTTGGTTTATTATGACCAATAGTCATGAAAATCGCATTGTAATGTTTTCATCTCATGTGCTTTAAACCCACAAACAAATGTGTAAGAAACCACAGCTAAGGTGAATTAAAGGGATAGTCCAAGCATAAATAAATAAATAAATAAATCACTTCTGAGATATTTTGAAGAATGTTGGAATAGCAAACTGTTTCGGTTCCCATTGACTTCTATTGTGTGGACATACAATACAATGGAAGGTAATGGAAACCACAACTGTTTTCTTACTAACATTATTCAAAATATCTTCTTTTGTGTTCCGCTGAAGAAAGAAACTCTTACAGGTTTGGGACATGAGGGTGAGTAAATTATAACAGAATTTTAATTTTTCTTGGAGGACTATCCCATTAATAAATGTAAAAATAAAATACTCAGAAACTCAACACTTTTTTTTTCAACATTTATTGTGAACAAAATGGTGCGCAATGACTATTGGGTTAATTTTGCTCTTCACTTCCATTAAGTGAATATACTATACTTGTTCCTTCCGACTGAAAATATACACTCTTTTTGTTCTGGATTCCCACTTGAACCAAATTGTGTCATTTGGAGTAAATGGAAAATTCAAGCCAAAAAAAAGTCTTTATTCTCTTTTCTGTTCTCAGATTCATATCCTGGGTGTCTAGAAAGTAACACTAGCTCCACAGTGGCACTGGCAGCCTCAAGACGGAAAATAAATTCAGTCTCTTTCTCTCTCTCTTTCTCTCTCTCTCTCTTTTTTATCATTGAATTTGAGCACGTTCCTTAAAGGAAACGGATTGTCAGGGCTTATCTCTGGTGGAATTGTAGCTTGACCAAAAAAGTTAAAAATTATTTTAAATGTGTCTTGCCATTTAATTCTCTCTCTTAAAATGCCAAGCATCCAACCATGTGCACTTTTTCTCTCTTCAGTTTCGCACATTTGATCCATGCAAGCAGCTGTGGTGCAGTCATCCAGATAACCCTTACTTCTGCAAGACAAAAAAAGGGCCACCATTGGACGGGACTGAATGTGCACCTGGGAAGGTAATTTCATGTGTCCACATTTTGCTGAGCCTATTTTGTCTTGTTGTTCCCAATTTGATCCTGTCTCAAACCTTCCCCTCTTAGTGGTGCTACAAAGGTCACTGCATGTGGAAGAATGCCAACCAAGTGAAGCAAGATGGAGCCTGGGGTGCCTGGAGCAAGTATGGCTCCTGCTCTCGCTCCTGTGGGACGGGCGTCCGCTTCAGAACCCGCCAGTGCAACAACCCTGTGTATGTACTCACAGTCAGATTGCTAACGAAGTTCACTGGCACTTTAGTGTACTTTCAATAATCAGATTCAGTTATATGGATGGCTGCAGATTCTTAAAAATGAAAAGAACTATCTGTCTAGATAAATAAAGCATACAGGCAGCAGGGGTGAACATGATTGACTCTATCCAATGAGATGAAAATTTAATTACAAACTTTGCATTCTTCAGTAAGGTTTGTTTGTTCTTTATCTCTATATTATTTCAATAAATAATATTTGAAGCCAGATCAAAACTAATGCATGAAATGATCTGATTACCTGTTTACATCCGTACATTTTATTGAGAATATTTTTTTTGTTGATCTGCGCAGGGTGTTTTTAATCAGATGATGCTGCCGTCTTTGCTGTCTAAGTGTAATTTACTTTTTGAAGAAGGTCTATTCTTGTGCACCAGGGAAATAAGTGGATGCTTCTTCATTAGCATGCATGCTTTGAGAATGATAGAAGCAAGAGAACTACATATTAAGCTTTTTTTAATGCCATCACATTAGTGTGCTAGTTGTGTGGAGTGTTTGTTAAGGACCTGTTAAGCAGCATTTGAGTTGAACAGATGCCCGCAAATATGAATGAAGAAAATATGCATGAATGAAAATTCAAAGTGAGGCTTGTGATGAAAACTGCAGGATTTTTAACTGTTGTTAAAATTCAGTCTATCTTTTGCATCGGTTGCCATTTCATCCAAACATTGCTTAGATTTTCTGAATCTCGATCTAGAAATATTTTATTTGGTGAAATAAGGGATAGATGTGTTTCTAATATCTGTTTGTGGCAGACTTGTTCATTAAAGTGATTCATTTGAACTTTGTTTAGATTAACTTTGGTTATTGACTGCTTTTTAAATCACATATTTGTATATTTAAATTACTTTGTTGACCTTTGTTTGATTATTATCTTTTATCTTTTAGTCCATCTAATGGAGGTCAGGACTGTCCAGGGGTGAACTATGAGTACCAGCTGTGTAACATTGATGATTGCCCCAAACACTTTGAGGACTTCAGAGCTCAGCAATGTCAACATCGCAACTCCCACTTTGAATACCAGAACACTAAACACCACTGGCTTCCCTACGAACACCCAGACGGTGAGTTCATCAGATTTTAAAGCAGTGTAATTTGTGTTTACTCACACGTGAGGTGACAAAGTGTCATTTTGAAGGCTTTTGTAAAACTTTGCACTTACTGCAGTCGCTTCATGTGATGTTTGTGCCCATTGCCATTTATCTCTGTAACCCACAAAATGAAAGGCCCACATTGTTCAAAACTAAAGCCAGTAAGAAATGTCACTGACAGCCATTCCACTTCAAAACACATCTTTAGGCATGTATTATAATATAGATACTGTGTTTGGGGTATTTTGGAAGCATATATGGTTTCATGGCATAGATGCAATTTTAGCAGCACTTTTTTTTTGTTCAAAAACATTTTTAGGGACACAGTAAAAAATATAGGTAAGTTTTTTTAAGACTGCAATGTTACTGTATCACAATACGGCATACATATGTAATATTACACAAGCAGGAGTGCAATGAAGCTCTGTATCAGCATAGTTGGGATTGCAGCCACATGCCGCATGTAATCAGCCATGCTGATATAGAGCCGTACGCTGAATTCCACATGGCACTTTTCCACTGCATGGTACGGCTTGTTACGGCTCACTGTTGGGGGGTTTTCCTACCTAGTACCTGGTACTTTTTTTAGTACCACCTCGGTTGAAGTTCCAAGCGAGCCGTACCGATACTAAAATGTGTAAACACTGCAGATCACTGATTGGTCAGAGAGAATCATCACTAACAGCGTCATTGAATTTGCGATATGAGACACCAAACCCGCTAGCAGCAACCACCACCGCGGTATCATTTGTTCGCACAACATTTTTAGACGACTTGCTTTAAACAATCAGTAGACAAGGTGCAGACGTTCCTCTCGTTGGTGGACAAGGAGCGTAATGTCACGGATGTAGAGGCGCTGCAACTATAATGATCAGTCTATAATCCCACCCACTTTGAAGTGGTACTAGAGGGGTAACTAGAGGGGCAAATGTCAGAAGACCTTGCCGGGCTTCAAATAGGCACTATCTTTATAAATAAACTGCAGATTTGATTTTTAAACAACTACATTCTCGCCTGAAAAGCTTTAAGGCCCATTCACACTGCACCGACAAATGGCAACAGACACTTTGTTGTGTTTTGTCAGATGAGTGTGTTACCCCTCTGTTGGCGTCTGTCGAATCTTGTTTTCACCTGACTGAAATGGTGCTTGTTGGGTTGTGGAATATCTGTGAAATGACGTACTGTATCTTGTGATTGTCCATGATGGTCGCATCTGTCGATCAATTGTATATTGGCCTTTAAAACTATATTCAGTGACACAGCAACAGCAGAATTCCTAAAATTATACTGGGTTTTCTCATTTGCCACTCACTGGGAAAAAGTGCTGCCTGTCTAAAGTTTGCAGAGACAAGCGGTGAACTGATCAGATTCAGATTTGATGACCAGAACTAACTGTTATTTATATATATATATATATATATATATATATAGAGAGAGAGAGAGAGAGAGAGAGAGAGAGAGAGAGAGAGAGAGACACAAGATACACTTAATGTGTGACAAAAAACACCTTCACAGATAGACTTTGAAAGTTCTATATTGTCAAACTAAACAACAGCGGCCCTAACGCATTACCACTTTATGAACATCTGATTAACAAATATATATTTACAACACTTCATAGTTTTTCCTTACATTGTACATTCATTATTTTTTCATTATTCAAACCTTATTTAACACTTAACAGATAAGTAGTCCATGAACATTCAAGTATAATTAAAGTATATGAATATCAATATATGAAAAAGACTATATGAATAAAACTTCCATGACTTTTAATGATCATTTATTTCAAAGTGTAAAATATATTTTCTGAGAAAATAGTATTGTGGTGTGCATGCTACATGTGAAGTAGGATTTTGCTCATGCATATTAATTCAGTCCCATTTGCATTATTCAGCTGTAGAATTAATCCCACATAATCCCTCTATTGTGAATGCATGCTTCATATTTATTAGGTTACTTTATCAGACGCTCACGCAAGGTTTCCTAGTAATCAAGTGT
Organism: Rhinogobio ventralis; assembly: GCA_039654625.1. NCBI lineage: Eukaryota > Metazoa > Chordata > Actinopteri > Cypriniformes > Gobionidae > Rhinogobio > Rhinogobio ventralis. The sequence goes on from CM077194.1 coordinate 29,789,441, forward strand.
ATCGTTCATTCTGGCTGGTCACGTCAGTCGAGCTTGCATCTCTCTGATCCATGTCTACCTATAGGAATACGACCCCTATCATACCACCCCTATACACCGATCAAGCATAACATTATGACCACTGACAGGTGAAGTGAATAACACTGGTTATCTCTTCATCACGGCACCTGTTAGTGGGTGGGATATATTAGGCAGCAAGTGAACATTTATTCCTCAAAGTTGATGTGTTAGAAGCAGGAAAAATTTGCCAAATTGTGATGGCTAGACGACTGGGTCAGAGCATCTCCAAAACTGCAGCTCTTGTGGAGTGTTCCCGGTCTGCAGTTCTCAGTAACTATCAAAAGTGGTCCAAGGAAGGAACAGTGGTGAACCGGTGACAGGGTCATGGAAGGCCAAGGCTCATTGATGCACGTGGGGAGCGAAGGCTAGCCTGTGTGGTCCGATTAAACAGACGAGCTACTGTAGCTTAAATTGCTCAAGAAGTTAATGCTGGTTCTGATAGTAAGGTGGTACTATCGGAGGAGGCAGTATGATGCTTTGGGCAATGTTCTGCTTGGAAACCTTGGGTCCTGCCATCTATGTGGATGTTACTTTGACACGTACCACCTACCTAAGCATTGTTGCAGACCATGTACACCCTTTCATGGAAACAATATTACCTGGTTGCTTTGGCCTCTTTCAGCAAAATAATGCACCCTACCACAAAGCAAAAATGGTTCAGGAATGGTTTGAGGAGCACAACAACGAATTCGAGGTGTTGACATAGCCTAAAAATTCCCCAGATCTCAATCCAATCGAGCATCTGTGCGATGTGCTGAACAAACAAGTCCGATCCATGGAGGCCCCACCTCGCAACTTACAGGACTTAAAGGATCTGCTGCCAACATCTTGGTGCCAGATACCACAGCACACCTTCAGGGGTCTAGTGGAGTCCGTGCCTCGACGGGTCAGGGCTTTTTTGGCAGCAAAAGGGGGACCAACACAATATTAGGAATTGTCATAATGTCATAATGTTATGCCTGATCGGTGTATAGGGTCCATTCAGTATTATCAGCAGCTTCACCGCGTTGCTCAGGAGCTAATTAAACTGTGAATTCAGCGGGCTGTATCATCTCACTTGGAATTGCACAATCAGGAATTTAGCGAGATTAATTCGTTCCCCACACAGTTTTCACCTCATATTCAAGTTTGTGAACACCCAAATTTGCCACATTGATCATAAGCTGCTTATTTTGGAAGTGACCTGAGTTAGCATTGCTGAATCGCTGCATTATCATGATGGACTCGCTGATAGATGAGATCTGCACTCCCTGCATGAAGGATATCAATAAAGAGATCAAGCATCCACGTTACAGCTGGCTATTTTTCAAATGCAGAAACCTCTAAGTCCATCTGACATGTTTTCTTTTAAATGAGCATTTTTATCAGGCTCCTATGTTTAGGTTCAGTAATTTCACTTCAATGGCAATGAAAAGGTTATTAGTCAGTTATTGAAATGCCTTATTTTCAAAAATGTCACTTTAGTCAATTCATGGGTATTTAACAAATTTAACTGTCTTTTGCTGCAAAACCAGCTAAATCCATGTGTGCTTTTTTTGCAAAAACCTCTAAGTCCACCTTTTTGGACAACAAGACAGTAAACAGTGGCAAAATCACCAAAGATGCAACTGGAAACATTGCAAATGATGAAAGCAGAATTCTAAATGTAACAATGAAGAAACTAATCCACACAGTAGGGGGAGCTGTGATGCAAAGTGACTGCCACATCCGTTTCTGTCAGTTTTACAGAAGCACAAGGAACACTGTTGTGTTTACTTGCTACTTGCATAATCCTGTCATTGCAACTGTAACGACAGAAGCTTGGCAATTGAAATACAGATCATTCGCACAGCGTCATTCATCTTGAAATTATATTATTTGTTTTGTGTCTTCTGATTGGTTTCTGTGGATTTAGAGGATTTTGCTGACAAAGGGAAGTGGCGTTTAGCGGTTTCTGCCGACTGAATGGGCTGACGCTGGGATTTAGCGGATTTTAAATGAAAGTATTTGATAAACGTATACTATGTGTGGAGAGCATTCGCTCAATATCATTATCTCATTTTTGACGAAGGTGGCGTGTAGCGGCTTTTGCATCTTAACTCTTAATTTCACTCTCCATTCATCTCTGAATGTCTTCACGAAGCTAAGCTTTTTTCCTTTTTATGCTCATTGTTTAAAATACCAGGTCATTGGCAACATGCTTGTTGCTTAACCCCTTGCCTGTCACCCCTCCCCCCCCAGTTTGGCAAGTGGGGCATTTTGACATACCCATAATAAAAAGGCTGCTGCTTACAAGTTATTCTGAAAAGACGCATAACCAACATATTTCTAGAAAGCCAACACTTGAGAGTTTACAGCTGAATTACCCAGACAGTTATTAATATGGAGATATATAGGCTCAAACATAAAAACTAAAATTTTAAATATTAAGAATATATTTTTAAATGTATACAAGTATTATGTGAATGTAGTATAACAACTTATAACCACAACTAAAGTGAGGTCATACTTTATTTCAAATCTGAGGCTGTTATGTCCAAAACTAGGAAACATGCCAGAGGAGTTTTTAGAGAAGGTGCTATCAAATATGTTGTTGGCCCGCAAACACCAATTTGCAGTCTTTTGTCTAATGTCTGGCGAGGAGAACAGCTCAATTAATGCTACAATGTCCTCACTCGACGATCGTTTGACACCTCTGAGAGTATGAGACTTAATCCTCATTATTCTTTTATCGTTATTCTTTTGTTTGTATTCAGCCATTATAGCCTTTATTGTGGCATGATGCTTGCCCATTAACAGCACTTTACAGTAATCCACATATTATCTGAAGTCTTTCTAAAAAAACAAATAAACTAACTAAAAGCACATCCTTGGAACCTTATGTGAATTATTGTAACAAAATAGATAAAGCTCCTGGTCCAACAGGTGCATTAGAGCTACAGTTAACATCAAGCTACATAACACAATTTAAAAGATTAAAATTACACTTTCGCTCAAAATTTCACTTTAGACCACCATCGAGTGTTTGTATTAGCTTCCTGTCACAATCTAATGGGGATTTCATTCATATGGTGATGTTAAAACATGTTATATTTAGCATTTTATATGGAGCTTATCGCTACACCTGCTTAGCATTTATAATGTAAACATCCATTATTGATAAAAAATAGCCGAAATCACATGAAAAATCACACAAAAACCGGTAACGCTTTAGATTACAGCCCGGAAAGCACTGTGTAACTAAAGCGAATTTACAGCGTAACTTTCAGTAATTATAGTGTAACTATAAAGTAAGTACGTGTAGTTATAAGAGAACAATATGTAACATTCGGGGAATAATGGGGTAACTATCAGGAAAATTAACAAATTATTTACTGAAAGTATTTTTTAATTAAGGGGTAATTATCCATGTAGTTACAGGGTAAGTGGTGCTTGTTATTTCATGTAGTTACAGGGTAAGTATGAATCTGCGGGCTGTTAATAGTTTCATGTAGTTATAGGGTAAGTACAATAAAAAACACGTACAAAATCTGATATCACTCTGAAACATTTATTGAAAAACAACTTAATTCAAAACAGATTTATGACACTTCTTATTCATTTTTTTTTTAAATAAACTTTTGATTTTAAATAATAACGTCCTGACAGAAAGTGGCACGTTTTTTTTGTTTCTCTTGATTGGCTTCTCCTCCTCTTGTTCTTCTTCTTCTTTTTCGTTATTTCCACTGATAGATCTTAAGAGCATCTTTTGATATCCTGTATTATTATTTATTAAAAGAAAAAGTACATCCAGAAATGATCTCATAATTTACTAATCTTTTCACATCCGACCAACGGTTACCAGCGCGTGCATGAGTAAAGAAGCTTCAAGCTTTAATGACGTTCTCGCGCAAGTGGTGACTCTGTTTCTCTGGCGTCTCTGTCTTCTAGTCTTGTTTGTTTCTCATTGCTATTATCATATATTATGTTATTGTTTGTTTACTGTTGTGAGCATTAATTAAAAAAAATTAAAATAAAAACAGACGGCATCCGACATCAAGCGTGAACTCAACCCTCTCATTCACACAGATGACTGCTGGTCGGAAGTGATAGTTTACCGTTTAATTTTTTTTAAATATTGGTATTTTTCTTACAAATACTTAACGTTTCACTTCAGAACGTTTCACTTCACTGTCATTATTGCTGTATGTGCTGTTTGATGCTTCAACTTTTAGGAACCCAAAGGTTCCTAAAAAAACTGTTTCTGAGTTTTCATTATCAGAGATTATTTATTTTTCTATGTTCATCTGAAGAAAGAAAGTCCTATACATCTCGGATGGCATGATGGTAAAAGATGAGTAAACGGTGAGGACATTTCTGCGTGCACTGTATTTTCTTTAAATACATAATATGGCTACAGAATAGCTAGAGACATAGGATTCCTTCTTAAGATTCAGCTGTGGCAAGAACGAATAAGAAGATGAACAAGAGGAGGAGAAGCCAAGCAAGAAAAACAAATAAGTGTTGTAAATCTGTTTTAAAAAAGTTGTTTTTCAAATAAAGATTTCCGAGTGATATCAGATTGTGTACGTGATTTTATTGTACTTACCCTGTAACTACATGAATCAAGAGGGTAACAAACACCACTTTAATTTACAGCCCGCAGATTCATACGTACCCTGTAACTACATGAAACAAGAGGGGAACAAGCACCACTTTAATTTACAGCCCGTAGATTCATACTTACCCTGTAACTACATGAAACAAGAGGGGAACAAGCACCACTTTAATTTACAGCCCGCAGATTCATACTTACCCTGTAACTACATGAAACAAGAGGGGAACAAGCACCACTTTAATTTACAGCCCGCAGATTCATACTTACCCTGTAACTACATGAAACAAGAGGGGAACAAGCACCACTTTAATTTACAGCCTGCCGATTCATACTTACCCTGTAACTACATGAAACAAGAGGGGAACAAGCACCACTTTAATTTACAGCCCGCAGATTCATACGTACCCTGTAACTACATGAAACAAGAGGGGAACAAGCACCACTTTAATTTACAGCCCGTAGATTCATACTTACCCTGTAACTACATGAAACAAGAGGGGAACAAGCACCACTTTAATTTACAGCCCGCAGATTCATACTTATCCTGTAACTACATGAAACAAGAGGGGAACAAGCAACACTTTAATTTACAGCCCGTAGATTCATACTTACCCTGTAACTACATGAAACAAGAGGGGAACAAGCACCACTTTAATTTACAGCCTGTAGATTCATACTTACCCTGTAACTACATGAAACAAGAGGGGAACAAGCACCACTTTAATTTACAGCCCGTAGATTCATATTTACCCTGTAACTACATGAAACAAGAGGGGAACAAGCACCACTTTAATTTACAGCCCGTAGATTCATACTTACCCTGTAACTACATGAAACAAGAGGGGAACAAGCACCACTTTAATTTACAGCCTGTAGATTCATACTTACCCTGTAACTACATGAAACAAGAGGGGAACAAGCACCACTTTAATTTACAGCCCGTAGATTCATATTTACCCTGTAACTACATGAAACAAGAGGGGAACAAGCACCACTTTAATTTACAGCCCGTAGATTCATACTTACCCTGTAACTACATGAAACAAGAGGGGAACAAGCACCACTTTAATTTACAGCCCGTAGATTCATACTTACCCTGTAACTACATGGATAATTACCCCTTAATTAAAAAATACTTACAGTATAAATAATTTGTTAATTTTCCTGATAGTTACCCCTTTAATCCCCAAATATTACATATTGTTCCCTTATAACTACACGCACTTACTTTAATGTTACACTATAATTACCGAAAGTTACGCTGTAAATTCGCTTTACTTACGCAGTACTTTCTGGGCTGTAATCTAAAGTGTTACCCAAAAACCTTATGCCATAGTTATTGTGTAGTTCACACGTAGAAATATAGAATTGGTTCGTTCTTCACAGAGACAGAATGAGGAAGTGTACACAGAAGAGCATCATGCAGAGGGCACGATTGAGTCACGTAAGATGATTGACAGCTCTAGAGGACGAATGAATGTGTGATGACTCATATCTGATGCAAATCAGGAAGAGGAGAGACCGAGAGAGCTCTGTACACTGTTTCAGCTGTAAAGATCGGATAATTCAGTGGGAAATGAATAGAAATACTATTCTGTATGACGAAATATTTTGCAAACATGTGATAATAAATCAATATTTCTCCAAATATGTGCACTTTTGAACTAAGAGCTGAACTAAACGCTGTTCATTGCAGCTGTGTGGACACAACTGAACAACAGCAGACAAAAGAGAATTCATTTGCGTGTGATATTCAGTTCAAAATATTGTTCATTACAGATCGATTATTTTGCACTCCTGACATAAATTAAGAAATTAATGTCACTGCAACCCAGTTTTATCATTAACGGTGTTCAAATATCAAAGCTGGAGTCTTTAATCTGTCTAATGATACTGAGTTTGTCCAGATAAAGTAAGACTATGATGTTTTAACGTGCAGTGAATGTTGAAAAATAGTAATCTGGGGCCGTCGCCGATCCTTGACACTAAAGGGGGTAATAATAATAATAATAATATGTTACGTTTATATAGCACTTTTCTGGGTACTCAAGCGCTTTACATATGGAAGGTACACTGGGTTAAATCCCTATTCTTTTAAGAACGACTGGGATTTTTAATGACCACAGAGAGTCAGGACCTTGAGTTAATGTCTCATCCGAAGGACGGTGCTTGTTACAGTATAGTGTCCCCATCACTATAGTTAGGACCCACACAGACCACAGGGTGAGTACCCCCTGCTGGCCTCACTAACACCTCTTCCAGCAGCAACCTAGTTTTCCCAGGAGGTCTCCTATCCAGCTACTGACCAGGCTCACCCCTGCTTAGCATCAGTGGGCAACCAGTCTTGGGCTACAGGGTGATATGGCTGCTTAAGGCTATACCCGGAAACACTCAGATTCTGTCAATCTCATGTCAGCCTTGAGTACCTATAGAGTAGTATTGCATCCTTCATATCTCCGAAAAGTCTTTAGTTTTATTATATTTATAAAAAAAAAGATACGCTGTACCGAGTCTTTCCGAATAAAACCGAGTGGATGGAGGTGTATCGTTTGGGCGGAGCTAAAGAATGACGAGGGCGCGCAGCTATTGCATTGAGAGCGTCTGAAAGCTGTGACATCCTTAAATGTGGGGAAAAAAACGTTATCCAAAATAAACCATGGCTAACAATCAGATTCAGGTTTTACAATAAACAAACAGACACCTACAGTGGCCAGCTAAACAAATGTATTTAAACACACACACCATACATTGCATGCTCCACTGATAAATTACCTATACGTGATCATGTTGTTTACTTGATGTGCTTACGCGCCGATAGCCAACAACACAAAGACATTTGAAGCAGTTTTACTCACCGCCTGCAGTTACAACGCACGACCGTGAACCTTTATCGTTGGGACTGCTCCATCCTTAAGCATTAGACGATCTGCAAATCCGGTGTCGAACTGGGCCTTGTTTATAAAACAATCATCGCCGAAATGCAGGGAACAAACAAAAACACTTGTGCAACTCCGTTGCTGCTCCGGAAAAACAAACTCCATCCACTGGTCCTTGAACGCTAGGTTATTTGGGAAGCTGTACAGGGTTGTCTTGCCCTGGCAACCAAAAACACACTTCTTTGGTGACATTGTTTATTTCTTGAAGTCCTGTGACCTGTGCAGCACAGCGCAGCCGACGACTTCCGTAAAGCCGATCAAAGTGCTGATGGGTGTACAGCTTTCACTCTCTCGCTCTGGTCGACGGGTGCGCGCGCGCCCTTCCGGGAGAAGTGCCCGTATAAGGAAATTCCGCACTTGTTGACGTCACGCAAACCCATACTCGAAGAAAACTTTCCGAAACTTGTGAGAAACCGAAGGAATATTTTTGGCACAGAAATACTCCATCAAACGTCCAACTTAATTTTTTAATTAAGGGAATCCAAGCATGGGAATCCAAGTCTTTAACAGTGCAAAAAACTCAGTATGCATGAAATAGCATTTCACACCCCCTTTAAGGTTTATCTAGTTGTTTTCAGTAACATGCTTGTTGCTAGGCTCATGCGATCATATTGGCAATGTGCATTACTTATCTTTTGTCATTGGCAACATGTTTGTCACTTCCAACATGCTGTGCTTAAACCTATCAAGTCAGGTCGCCTTTATTTTTATAGCACTTTATACAATACAGATTTAAAGCAGCTTTACAGTGATAAACAGGAAAATAATGATTCAGTTATACAAGCAGAATTCAATTCTGCTTATAGGGAGCTCTAGGGGGACAATAGTAAACAGCCATTATTCGGTTGAAATCAGTTCAGTGTTGATTCTAGTTAATCTAGTTATTATTGGAAACGTGCTTGTCTTAAGGCTGTCTACTGTAGTTGTTATTGGAAACATGCTTGTTGTTTTAGGCTTATCTGGTTTCATTGCCAACATCCTGTGCTAAGCTTATCCGGGTATCAGCAACATGCGTATCATTGTTATCGGTACCATTCTTGTTGCTCAAGGCAATTATTGAAACATGCTTGTTACTTTAGGCTTTCTAGTATTATTTCCAACATACTGTACTAAGCTTATCTGGGTATCAACTTCATACTTGTTCCTTAAGCCAATCGTGTATCAGTAAATTGCTACGGTTAATCTGGTTGTATTGGAAAACGCTTGTTGATCAGGCTTATCTATTTATTATTGTATTCCTGCTTATTGCTTTAGGCTTACCTGGTTATCATTGCCAACATGCTGTGGTAGATTATTTGTGTATCAGCAACATGCTTGTTCTCTAATGCTAAGTAGCTGTTATTGGCAACATGCTTGTTGCGTAAAGCTCATCTGGTTATTGGAAACATGCTTGTCTCTTAATGCATATCTGATTATTATTGCCAACATGCTGTGTATAAGTCAGCAACATGCTTAAAGTAGTTATGTTTTCGCCACAGAGGTCTCTTATTCAAACACTAACAATGTTGTAGCTTGATGATCTCGTGAAGGAGTGTGGAATAATGGGAGTCGAAGTCTTAACCTCCACAGCTGATGGAATCACTCTGATGAGAGCAGAAATCAGGTTCATAAATGAGAAAGCACACTGTTTTTCATTGATTCTTCAGGAGTAAAATCAACAAACCAAGAATAACAAGGATATAACATCTTTAACAGGCGAAGCAATGATATGGACTACTTCACTGGTTAAATTGTGATTTAATCTTGATTTAAACATTGTTGGAAACATTTGGGATAATGCAAGCACACGTCTACAAAATATATAACTTTGTTCTAGTGATTTTTCAATATTTTCATGCAAAATTCTTACATATTGTGGCCTTAAAGATATCTAGGTATCAGCATCACTGTTGCATTAAGTCATCCAGCTGTTATTGGTGACATGTTGTTGCTTAAGTCTATGTAAACTGGAAGTTGCCATCGACATTACTTCAGTATTGTGACAAGTGAAAAGGATATTAGTAGAGGAAATCTCCATCTCTAATCTCTAGCTCACAGCAGTTTGTCTGTTGCAGGGGAGAAGTTAGGATGTTTTGCCCAAATAATAAACTGATGCATTAGAGAAGGAACGCCATCTTCACATTTTGAGTAAAGATTATTCAAACTTGCACAGATGAAGGTTTACCATAAGACTAGCAATTTGCGCTACAGACAGGCACAAATTGGATTTCATGTTGACCTCAAGGTTTTTCAGGAATCTGCAACATGCATGTTGCCCAAGACATCTGATGGTTATTGGTAACATGTGGCTTAACAGCTCTGACACAAGCCTAGATCAAGAACTAGTGGCAACAGGCAACCATGGTTTACGTTTACATTGCCTGCTTTTAGGTCAAGTTGCACTCGAACACAGTGCAAGACTACAACCAACAAGCATGCACATCTGCACCTGCATGAGAGGAAATAACTGTCAACACCATCAGGTGGTAGTAGTATTCATCACTCAAAAGAAAACTGGAACTTGGACTGCAAATAAACAATCCATAAGCAAGCAGTGCTTCACAGATGGCATGTCATCTATGGAAATAAGGCATTGGAATGCTCAGAAGAACCCTTCTGTGTGTTCTCTTGCTTAATCACTTTTTTATTTTCATGCACTGGTTTGCTAAGCTGGGCAGTCTCTAGCTCTATGCTCAATCGGCTGAAACACTTTTCTGGTAATATTGGCAACATACTTGTTGCTTATGGCTATACGCAGGGCTTAATTTGTGCCGGAACAAGCTGGATCCGGATCTGGCACCTCAGAAATCCCCCATCTCATACACCAATGAATATTATGTTATGACCAGTGTACAAATGTTCAGCAAATTTCACATTGAAAACTCACATTTCCAACTCATAACAATAAAATAGGCTATAAAAACTTTAATGCACTTCTGTTATTTGTGAAGTGGTTTTCTGAATTTCATTTTCTTAATTTGGCTGTTGGAATAATTTAAGTATTTTAAATGGGTCACATTAATACTCATCTTTAATGGTTTTCTGAAAAACGATATGCATATTTTTGTATATTGCACAAGATGTAAACAGAAACTCCAAAATGAAACTTGTACACTTGCTTGAGATGGATCATTTTAGCCAATTATATAGAGATATAATTATGCAACATACAAAAATTAGTCAAAACACATCTAACAGAACATAAATTGTTTATTTTTTGTAACATTAAAGTGCTTATTTTTAAATTAACAGAATGTCAATCTTCATCTTTATAATAGAAGGTATAATACAATACAATCTTCATTTTTCTAGTCAACTAGTAGTCAATCATTTAAGCAATTAGTCGACTAATTGCATGTTTATATTAATTTAATTAGGCTGCTTAAATGAATACTGGGTGCATGGAGGAATAAAGCCTACTCCTCACTCAAGCACATGCATAAAGCTCGCTGCAAAGCACCGGAAAAAATAATGATTATAAATGTGTCTGAAAAAAATAACAAAGAGACGTTTTAATTGTTTATTAACAAACTAGTGTTTTCTGAGTCAGTTTCGGCTGCTAAGATGAAGTTGATGATGCTGACTCTCATCTCCACATGTAAACGCAACCGTGTGGCCGACGAGCTGCCACAAGCTGCGGTCCCGGGAGAGTGGCGACTCCACTCTCCCGGGAGTCGCTGATCTGGAGACAGTTTGGGGTGGCACAGGTCAACCTGTTTGCTTCCCCAGAAACGTCCCACTGGCAGTGGTTTTATTTGCTGACCGAGGGCACACTCGCCACGGATGCACTCGCACACAGCTGGCCCCGGGGCCTGCGCAAATATGCGTTTCCCCCAGTGAGCCTACTCACAAAGAAGGTAAGTCGGTTGGGAAGCACGACCTGGTCGTCAGGTTTCTCAGGGGGGCGAGATGGTTAAATCCTCCTCAACCTCCTTCTATACCCTCTTGGGATCTTGCTCTGGTGCTCTGAGCACTTCAGAATGCCCCATTTGAGCCTTTGCAGTCAGCAGAGCTAAAGATTCTGTCTATGAAGACTTTGCTGTTGGCTGCATTGGCCTCCATCAAGCATTTTCAGTCGACGAATCGTGCCTAGAGTTTGGGTCAGGTGACACCACATGGTACTGAGACCCCGGCTTGGCTATGTGCCCAAGGTTCCTACCACTCCCTTCAGGGACCAGGTGGTGAACCTGCAGCGCTGCCCCTGGAGGAGGCAGACTCACCCCTAGCGTTGCTTTGTCCCGTCTGCGCTCTGTGAATTTACGTGGATAGAATGCAAAGCTTCAGGACCTTAGATCAGCTCTTTGTCTGTCACGGAGGCCAGCAGAAAGGAAAGGCTGTCTCCAAGCAGAGGATGGCCCACTGGATAGTGGATGCCATCACCTTGGCTTACCAAGCACAAGGTGTGGCCTGTCCGCTCAGGGTGCGAGCACACTCTTCTAGAAGTGTTGCATCCTCCTGGGCGCTGGCACGCGGCGCCTCGCTGTCAGACATCTGTAGAGCTGCGGGCTGGGCGACACCTAACACATTCGCTAGATTCTATAGCCTACGTGTAGAACCGGTTTCCTCCCATGTTCTCACCTCAAACGGGTAGAAGCACTGAGAGACCCTGGCTTTTGTCGGCTTGTTTCGCTACAGCGCTTATATTCTCCAGAAGCAAACTCTTTCGAGTCCTCCATCACCCTTGGTGCCGGACGTGGCTGAGTGTTGAGGTTAGGCGTCCGTGTGTGAAAACATGAACACACTGGAGATCTGCATTGTAAAAAGCGCTATATAAATAAAGTTGACTTGACTTGACTTGACTTGGAAATCTGCTTTATAGTAGAAAATGACAGTGTACTTCTGATGAAATAAGACACTGACAATGTTTTTCATGTTTTAAAACGGTAAAGCTGCTAGATTTTAATCTATTGTATAAAGTGATATATAAATAAACGTGACATGACTTTACTGGAGTGCCGTAGAGCTTGTGTAAACATCCACATTGCTATGATCGAATGCTTTTCTTATTTAATATTAAAATGCTTGCTGTTTTCTCAGTTTTGTTGTGTTTATTTTGTTATTGAGAAGAAAGCGCGTAGTACATATTTACATATTCATCTAAACTTTGCCCTCAGCAGATTGGGATGTGTCGGATGTTCGTTAACAGTATACAGATCACATATTTAGAACTTTGTTTTACCCCTAAACGGAGAACAAAAAAGTACTTTGCCGTGAGTATATCAGGGCCTTTATCATGTTGCTCAGGAGCTAATTACCCACCTCCATCAGCTCCTCCTCTCGTCCAGTCAGAACTTGTCCTTCTGATATTCCTCTTTGAATCAGACTAATTTTTCTTGAATCATGTTGTACATTAAATCATTAAACATGAATAATATCAGCAATACATTTATGTTGGTTCTGTTCTGTTTGCCTGCTCTTATCCATGCTAGGCTGCATGGATGCGCAGGAAGTTCTTGCCCAGAACAAAACCATACCGCTAATGCAAACTGTATGCTAATTGTCAATCATTTTTGACGATAGTGGTCCTGACAGAATTGTCTACATTACCATGTTAATATTCAGACACTATATGACACTATTCATTTCATTGCATTCCATTACTGTGTGCTGAATTCTGTCATCATTTACTTGCCCTCATGTTGCCTGAACCTGTATGACATGACATAAGGGTGAGTAAATAATACCAACATTTCACTTTTAGGTGAACTATCCCTTTAAAAAGTTAACTTCTGTGCTATTTTTCTGTTGACTTGGATGAAACCCAGCAGCCAGTTGCAATGTGAAACCTAATTTGCAAATGATAAATGTTTTAGGAAGTTAGTCTAATAATATTTTATACAAGTTCAAGAGTTCAATCGGTTGTCAGATGTCAGACCTGTGCTGCCAAATAATTTTTCACATTAGCACAAGTAATTTTTAATGCATGTGAATAATTAATCGATTCAAAGCTTGTGGAGATCAAGACCTAAAATAGCACATTTATTTTCATTTTGCTGGAATATTATATTACACTATTCTTTATGCATGATTATATTCCAAATATTCTGGTTAAATATTATTGATTTCTCATAACTTAATTTTATTTTAATAGACCTTGTATGTATGTAATGTAATTTGTGGTCTTTCTTATTAAATAATATTTCTTCATGTCTTTCTATATTGTCAGCCAACAAAAGGTGTCACCTTTATTGCCAGTCAAAAGAAACAGGTGACGTGGCTTACATGAAGCAGCTGGTGCATGATGGGACAAGGTGCTCTTACAAAGACCCATACAGCATCTGTGTGCGTGGAGAGTGTGTGGTAAGCGTTTGAATTTCATTATGCATTCAATTATTTCACTGTTGTATACTTGCTTTTGCAGATATTAGAACTGGTGCTAGTTTGCTAAAACTTAATTAGCACAGATTAAAATAAATATTATTATTGTTGTTTTTCTCAGTAAGATCTCAATAATATAATGGTGTGCCATTCACATAACTGCCTCAACAATCATCTGCTTCAAACAGAAGGGAATCTCTTTGAAATATTTTATGCCATGAACTTCACAAACGTTCAAAAATCCAGCCACTAGATTATCTTCTGAGTCAATTATAATAAACCAGCCTGGTATTTATTGATTGATTGATGACTAATAAAATCCTGTGCACTCTGACTCCAAGAGGTTGTGTAGAAGCCAGCCAAAAACGAACCTGCAGGTTTTCTCCAGCTCTTGCCAGTTTAATTCACATCAGATTGGCCGTGAACAGTCCTTGTGCATTTAATGACCATGCTATCTTAGGCTGAGGCTCACCTTCAAAATCACTATTATTCTCTTTAACTCTTTCCCCACCATTGACAGGATTTTCCATAATATATGACACAACACTTCGTCGCAATTGATGGAATTTTCCATCAAAATTTTAATGCTGCTTTTACGCATCTTACGCATCTTCTGAAAGAAGATCAGAATCTCCAGATCAAAACACAGGTGAAAAATAAGAAGAAACAAGTGATGGAAGCATTGCTTATGCATATGTAAAATAATTCAAAACATTATATATTGGACATTAACCAGCATATAGATCAAAGCTGCCTAACATTACCAAATAAAAATGTCAACCCAGGAAGACCTACAGGACTGTGCAAGTTTTGGGGGTGGCATCTATGCTTTGATCATCGGTTTGAATTCGATTCTGGATGTAGTCTTTAACAAAAATGCTTTTCTCAGCTTTTTTTCTCAATGTAGCTTTTTTTTTTATATAAAACTTACCCACATTCAAGTGTTGATTAAAAATAAGAATGCATGAAGCTAGAATAACATTTTGTTGTTGTTTAAAAGCAGAGGTTATGCTCTTCCTTTTGATACATTGCATGTTCAGATATTTGTACAACAAAATATTCTGGGGGCCATGAAAGTTCTGTAAAAAATTACCAAAAATGCTGGCCCTGGCTAGCAATTTTTTTTTTAGAAAAAAAAAAAATGTTTTGCTGTACATTTGTGAGTTGGCTCTGTGATATGTTGCTGAGCAAGGACTGCTTACAGTGCAGTGTGTATAGGATGAGTGCCACTTCACAATGAATGTTGTTTGAAGAATGGATCTCTCTGGATGGCGTTGATAGAAGTAAATTGATTTTTGTAGATGGACAATGAATAGTGATTAGCTTTTGGGAGAAAATGATTGATAGTGTGTCAGCTAGTGTACAGAGGCTTTAGGATTTATTTGCAGATATCTAGCACCTTTTTAAAAGTTTTGTTCAACAAACTGCTGCAGTGTCTCATATTTGTCAATGTCAGTTTTACTTTCAAAAGAAAAATACACTTTTTAAGGATTATGCTTCTGTGGCCAAAATAGCAACATTAGAAATACTCCATCAAAAGCTCTATCTATAGTTCTATAGACCTATGTAGCCCCACCCCGCACTGCGCTCTTTGTGTTCTATCTTCCAGTTTGAATTTCCACAGCATGAAGGTAAGATCTTATGAATTTATAAATGAACCGCTCATTTTAAAATCTTCCTGGTCTACTGGTTTGTCTACTTTCTGGTCTACTATTTGTTATGACATCCGCTTCAAACTAGGACTCGAACTAATGATTATTTTTTCAATTTTTCAATCTATTTCTAATACTAATTTCTGAATAGTTGATTAATCGTCTGGTTAATTTACCAATAAATAATAACCAATAATTTACCAGTAAATAATAACTGTAACTAATCTATGTATGAACTTTTACCTAATGATATTGTTTATCATAAAAAACGCATTCTAACTAACTATAGCGGTAACCATAGCGATAGACAGTATCAAACATGGTGGTGTCCATAAAACCGTGAAGTTTTACAATGATTGACAGCGCACAATTAAATAAAGGAGTCCAATCGAGGTGTGAGCTTATCCATTAGATATTTTAAATAACAAACAACAGTGTTAAATGCTTTGTAACTGGTTGCAGAGAGCATATTTGAGCTGCGTGCCTCACAGTGTCACACCCACGGCAGCACGTTTAAAACGGAATGCTGTATGAATGCAGCCATATTAAGGACAAAATATGGACTGACAACTGGATTCTAGTGCTGTGTAAAAATTTGCTGTAATAGTCCATATAAGTTACTTACGCTGCTGTCTCGTCGTTTTGAGAGCTCTGGGATGTTTTTTTTAGATGCTAGCCGCCATCATTGGGGAATATAAACAGCGCAACGAATCGACGCATTTCACGCAAATTAGCTAATTTACATAATCAAAATCATTGATGACGTTGACGCATAATTACAGCCCTACTTCAAACCAACTGTGGACGTGAAGAACAAATGGGCCAAGATGGCATCTTGCTGAGTAGACCTGTTATTTGCACCTGTTCTGATTAAGAAGGAATTTTTGGTCAACGGGTTATTACTTTGCCCCTATGGCAGATATTTTTACTTGCTAAAAACTGTAAAACAAAAACTGGAACCCGCCTCTGAGTTTAATGGGCAAAAAACGAGTTAATAGGAACCTGTGTGCCTCGTGGAACTTGGACAGTCTGATGTTGTGTGAATCTCTTGACCAAAACATGGATGTCTCCATACCTGAATCCGGAGAAGCCTCCGTTAGATTACAAAATAAGTTTGAAAAGGATTTCGACGCATGTCTTGCTACAACCAGCAACAGTCCTCCTAGAAAAAAGAAAACGTCTCGGGTTATGACTATAACCCTTGTTCCCTGAGAAGGGAACGAGACACTGCGTCGGAACGACACTTTGGGGACGCTCCCTTAGCGTTGCGCGTCTGAAGCATGAATGAAACTAAGACCGATCTTGATTGGTGCTACGTCATGATGTAGTATGTGACGGCATACCCGGAAGTATAAAGGGACGCCGGCTCACAACCGCGCTAGCTCTTTCGCAATGAAGCAAGTCGCTCCCAGGCATGGAGAGGCGTGGCAAGGCGACGCAGTGTCTCGTTCCCTTCTCAGGGAACAAGGGTTATAGTCATAACCCGAGACGTTCCCTTTCGAGGGAACTCGCACTGCGTCGGAACGACACTTTGGGGAACGAAATGCCCACTATGCCACCACGAACCATGCCTGCCCTAGTGTGAAGCTGGAACCCAGGCACACTTAGGACGAGAGCACCCTAATGCCTGGCGTCACAGGAAGATGCAGACTATAAAATCTGATAAAAGTGTGTGGGCTAGCCCAGCCGGCTGCCTCACAGATCTCCTGAAGTGGGACCCCCAAATGAAGGGCCCTAGAAGAGGCCATGCCCCTAGTGGAATGCACCCTCAAGGCCAAAGGTGAAGGCAAACCGCGCACCTGATAGGCCAAGGCAATCGCCTGGACGATCCAATTACTAACCGTCTGCTTGGACGCGGGTAGCCCCTTCCTAGGAGTCCCGAAACACACTAACAGTTGGTCCGACCTTCTCCACTGCGAAGACTTCTGCAGATAAATTTGCAATGCTCTGACCGGGCAGAGCAGATGAAGTCTCCCCTCTTCAGCCGACACATGAGGTGGAGGATGAAAAGCCTGCAGAACCGTAGGCCGTGCCACACCCGATGGCACCTTGGGCACATAGCCTGGCCTCGGATGAAGGATAGCCTTAACTCCACCCGGGGCAAACTCCAGGCAAGTCGGCGTTATAGTCAAGGCCTGGAGGTCCCCCACCCTCTTAAGTGAGGTGATAGCAAGGAACAGTGCCACCTTTAGCGACAGAACTCGATCTGTCGCTGACTCGAGTGGTTCGAAGGGGTCCGAAGCCAATCCCTCGAGAACCACCGCCAGATCCCAAGTTGGAACTCTGGAGCGAGTTGCAGGCCTCATCCTCCAAGTACCACGGAGGAAACGTACGACTAAAGGGTGCCTCCCCAGAGGCCCATCACTTACAGGAGCGTGGAAAGCCGCAATGGCAGCCACGTACACCTTAAGTGTGGACGGGGTAAGCCCCGCAGTGAAGCGATCTTGGAGGAACTCCAGCACTGAAGCCACTGGGCAGTTAACTGGGTCCACCTCACGCTCCCCGCACCAAGTGGAAAATAAATTCCACTTTAAGCCGTACAACCTTCTCGTGGAAGGAGCCCTGGAACTAAGTATGGTCTCCACTACTGCTGCCGACAGGCCAGCCTCTAAGTACTGAGCTCCCTCAGGGGCCAGACCCAGAGCTTCCACAGCTCTGGCTGGGGGTGAAATATTGTGCCCCCTGCCTGAGACAGCAGGTCCCTCCTCAAAGGGATCTGCCATGGAGGACCTGCCAGCAGTGCTATGATGTCTGAAAACCATACTCGGGCCGGCCAGTACGGGGCTACTGATCATACGGAATGGATTTTCCTTCGGGGAAAACCCCTTGGCTTTCAGCCACCACTGTAGGGGTCTCATGTACAGCAGGCCAAAAGGTATTACGTTGGACGCAGCTGCCATGAGCCCCAGTAGTCTTTGAAACTGCTTTACAGTGATGTTGCGGCCTAGCTTTACACTGGAGACCATCGTGCGTATGGAATCGATCCGTACGGGAGACATCTGTGCCCGCATCGTCCTCGAGTCCCATACTATTCCCAGGAACGTGGTCCTCTGGGAGGGTGTCAACACGCTCTTTTTCGTGTTGAGTCTCAACCCCAAGCTCTGAATGTGGCCAAGGACGACATCTCGATGCCGAACTGCCATTTCTCGCGACTGGGCCAATATGAGCCAGTCATCGATATAGTTCAGTACACGAATGCCCTGGAGTCTCAGTGGAGCCAGAGCTGCATCCATGCATTTGGTGAACGTTCGAGGGGAAAGAGCTAGGCCAAACGGAAGAACCCGATATTGGAACGCTTCGTCCACGAAAGCGAACCTCAAGAACTTCCTGTGAGAAGGACTGATGGAAACATGGAAGTATGCGTCCTTTAGATCTATCGTGACAAACCAGTCCTCGGACCGAATTTGATTCACGATAATAGATACTGTGAGCATTTTGAACCTCAACCTCCTCAGAGACCGGTTCAAATATCTCAGATCTAAAATTGGACGCAAACCCCTGTCCTTTTTGGGAACTATAAAGTACCGGCTGTAGAACCCCGACTCCCTTTCTGACGGAGGAACACGTTCTATGGCCTCCTTTACCAACAGGGAGTGTACTTCTTGTTCCATAACCAGAGCCTGCTCTGGGATCACTGCAGTCCAGACCACCCCATTGAACCTTGGTGGGCTGTGGCTGAACTGCAGTCTGTACCCCTTTTCTACAGTCTGCAGGACCCATGGTGACACATTTGACAGGCGTTGCCACGCCTGGAGACAATCTACTAACGGAATCAGCCTCTCGAGACTGACCTCTGGTGTTTTTTGAATACCGCTTTCGACCCCCTGAAGCGGCTGACCGGCAGGGAGAGGTTGTGGACGATTTTCGGTGTGCGGACGCCATCGCTGCCCGCCCGAAACCCCTCGGGGCGGACGAGGCAGCGCGCGTACACTGGAAATTGATGTGGCCCGAAGCGTCACAGACGGCGGGATTACCACATCGATTTCCAGAGGGCTCCGCGAAGAAGACGGCCTCAGCCGCTTCTCTATGGAGGGGACTGCCCTCAGAGGTCCTACCACAGCTAGAACCTCTTCCCCAAACTCTTCCTAGCCTGAAGGACGGCCCTCAGGTCGCCCTTCTGCTGAGCCGGCTTCGGGCGAGAACGCCGCCTCTGTTGCCAAGCTCCCTGAGGAGGGGCTCTAGAGGCGACGCTCTCTTTCTGTACCTGCCGGTACGAGGAGCTTGATGACGGCTGGGGCTGGTCGGTCTTAGGACCAGCCCCTTTAGACTTGGAGCGGCGAGGGATGAACTGCTGGAACGCCGCAGACTGCCTCTTTGCCTCCTGAAACCTGTCGACGACCGAGTTGACAGCGTCGCCGAACAGGCCAAAAGGCGAAAGAGGAGCATCAAGAAGAACAGATTTATCCTTCTCCCTGATGCCCGACAGATTTAACCACAGATGCCTCTCCGTGGCCACCAAAGCCGACATGGAGCGGCCCACAGCTCGGGCCGTCTCCTTGGTGACACGGAGAGACAAATCTGTCGCTCTGCGGAGCTCAGCCACATCCTCAGGTGTGGGTCCCTCGCCCTCATCCAAGTCTTTTAGAAGGTCGGCCTGGTATGCCTGCAATAGAGCCATGGTATGCAGACATGCACCAGCCCGACCTGCCGCCATATATGCCCTGCCCACCATTGCCGATGTATCTCTACATGGCTTGGTGGGCAGCACCGGGGTTTTTAGGGAGGACGCCGCATCAGGAGAGAGGTAGCTGGCCAAAGCCTCCTCCACACGCGGCATTCTCCCATAGCCATGCTCTCCCGCCCCCACGATGTTACTATAATCCATCACTGATGGATTAGAGAGGCGGGAGGAGTGTGGTCTATTCCACGATTTGCACAACTCATTGCACAACTCATTGTGCAAATCAGGAAAAAATGGTAAACCCCGGCGTTGAGGTTGAGACCTGTGCTGCAGGAAGCGCTCATCAAGCTTGCTTTTTAATACTGTCGTTTCCTGCACTTGTGATGGCCAGCTGATGTTAAGTCTGGCCACCGCACGAGTCACAACCTCTACGAGCTCCTCATAAGCGGGCACGTGAGGTGACGAGTGAACCTCCACGTCACCCGCCTCGATGCTGAGCACATCCACATCCTCAGATGCAGACAGTACAAACATCGGACCCTCTCCTCGCGCAGAAGAAGCCGCAGCGCGGGCTTCTGCACGGGGAGGAAGGGCATCAGAACTGTCTGAGGATGATTGGGAAAGTGCCTCGGCAGTCCCAATCTCATCAGCCAGTTCCCGTTGCGATCCCCACGTTCTAAGCCGCCGCGCCGCCTCAACGGACGCGGGACCTGAACCGCGGGGAACGCGAGCCTGGCCGGCCTCGTCAAACACGGCCAGGCGGGAGCGCAGCACTCTGATCGATAGTGCTTCACAGTGCTCGCAGCCAGCCCCCTCGAGAGCTGACCGAGCGAGCTGCGCTCCCAAGCAGTCTACACACAACAAATGCGTGTCCCCACCCGTGATGTAGCGAGGGCAGGGGTGCACACACTTCTTGAACTGCTCACTTGTCATATTTCAAACACTCTTTTTCACAAAATTATTTTACTGAACTAGAAATATCAGTCTCACTTCACACACACACACCGCTAGCGCGGTTGTGAGCCGGCGTCCCTTTATACTTCCGGGTATGCCGTCACATACGTAGCACCAATCAAGATCGGTCTTAGTTTCATTCATGCTTCAGACGCGCAACGCTAAGGGAGCGTCCCCAAAGTGTCGTTCCGACGCAGTGCGAGTTCCCTCGAAAGGGAACAGCTGATAGTGTTGAATCACTTACTGAGATATTCAACGCTATTCAGTCCTTGAACTCCAAGCAAGACGAGTTTTTTCAAAAGATAACCCACATCGAGAGCTCCATTGAGATCACAACTGCGGCTGTGAACTCTTTGTCTGACATCATCAATCGACTCCTTTCAGATGTTGCCACTCACTGTGAAAAGATTGGTAAGGCCGAAGCTTCGATACAGCATATGCAACAGGAGAATACTTCTCTCAAGTTCAGAGTGGAAGAGCTAGAAAGGTACAGCCGCAGATGGTGTTTGAAATTGCTTGGAGTGAAAGCACGTGAGGAAGAAAATGTCCAAACGATTACCATCAGTCATCTTGTTAGGGTGGTCCCGCAGATCAAAGACAAGCTGGAGGAGGCTGTGGATGTGGTCCATCATGTAAGCAAACAATGGCTGGATGGCTCGCCGCAACACATCATTCGATTTGCCACACGGAGGTACCGCAACATCATATGGATGGAAGCTAAGAATTCGATCAAGGAACCTCTCTCTAAAGCGGACATTGAGAGTCGGAATAAACTTTGGTCCCTTGTCCTGGTGGCTCGGAAGGGAAGAGGGCCGGTTACCGCGGTCCCTTTGCTGTCATCAATAACAAGAGAGTCGCTGCCAATACAGCACAGCATCTGTAAACTGACTACAAGTTTCTAACTGTGTGTCAGGGTCGAATTTGTATTTTATTTTTTAGCCCAGTTCAAATTGTTGACATTCTTCTAAGGGCTTTTCGACCTTATTCTACTGATTCCCTAATCCTTCTTAAAGGAAACAACGTTACAGAACTTCACGTTCGAGGGGAAAGAGCTAGGCCAAACGGAAGAACCCGATATTGGAACGCTTCGTCCACGAAAGCGAACCTCAAGAACTTCCTGTGAGAAGGACTGATGGAAACATGGAAGTATGCGTCCTTTAGATCTATCGTGACAAACCAGTCCTCGGACCGAATTTGATTCACGATAATAGATACTGTGAGCATTTTGAACCTCAACCTCCTCAGAGACCGGTTCAAATATCTCAGATCTAAAATTGGACGCAAACCCCTGTCCTTTTTGGGAACTATAAAGTACCGGCTGTAGAACCCCGACTCCCTTTCTGACGGAGGAACACGTCACATCCACATCCTCAGATGCAGACAGTACAAACATCGGACCCTCTCCTCGCGCAGAAGAAGCCGCAGCGCGGGCTTCTGCACGGGGAGGAAGGGCATCAGAACTGTCTGAGGATGATTGGGAAAGTGCCTCGGCAGTCCCAATCTCATCAGCCAGTTCCCGTTGCGATCCCCACGTTCTAAGCCGCCGCGCCGCCTCAACGGACGCGGGACCTGAACCGCGGGGAACGCGAGCCTGGCCGGCCTCGTCAAACACGGCCAGGCGGGAGCGCAGCACTCTGATCGATAGTGCTTCACAGTGCTCGCAGCCAGCCCCCTCGAGAGCTGACCGAGCGAGCTGCGCTCCCAAGCAGTCTACACACAACAAATGCGTGTCCCCACCCGTGATGTAGCGAGGGCAGGGGTGCACACACTTCTTGAACTGCTCACTTGTCATATTTCAAACACTCTTTTTCACAAAATTATTTTACTGAACTAGAAATATCAGTCTCACTTCACACACACACACCGCTAGCGCGGTTGTGAGCCGGCGTCCCTTTATACTTCCGGGTATGCCGTCACATACGTAGCACCAATCAAGATCGGTCTTAGTTTCATTCATGCTTCAGACGCGCAACGCTAAGGGAGCGTCCCCAAAGTGTCGTTCCGACGCAGTGCGAGTTCCCTCGAAAGGGAACAGCTGATAGTGTTGAATCACTTACTGAGATATTCAACGCTATTCAGTCCTTGAACTCCAAGCAAGACGAGTTTTTTCAAAAGATAACCCACATCGAGAGCTCCATTGAGATCACAACTGCGGCTGTGAACTCTTTGTCTGACATCATCAATCGACTCCTTTCAGATGTTGCCACTCACTGTGAAAAGATTGGTAAGGCCGAAGCTTCGATACAGCATATGCAACAGGAGAATACTTCTCTCAAGTTCAGAGTGGAAGAGCTAGAAAGGTACAGCCGCAGATGGTGTTTGAAATTGCTTGGAGTGAAAGCACGTGAGGAAGAAAATGTCCAAACGATTACCATCAGTCATCTTGTTAGGGTGGTCCCGCAGATCAAAGACAAGCTGGAGGAGGCTGTGGATGTGGTCCATCATGTAAGCAAACAATGGCTGGATGGCTCGCCGCAACACATCATTCGATTTGCCACACGGAGGTACCGCAACATCATATGGATGGAAGCTAAGAATTCGATCAAGGAACCTCTCTCTAAAGCGGACATTGAGAGTCGGAATAAACTTTGGTCCCTTGTCCTGGTGGCTCGGAAGGGAAGAGGGCCGGTTACCGCGGTCCCTTTGCTGTCATCAATAACAAGAGAGTCGCTGCCAATACAGCACAGCATCTGTAAACTGACTACAAGTTTCTAACTGTGTGTCAGGGTCGAATTTGTATTTTATTTTTTAGCCCAGTTCAAATTGTTGACATTCTTCTAAGGGCTTTTCGACCTTATTCTACTGATTCCCTAATCCTTCTTAAAGGAAACAACGTTACAGAACTTCAAAGTTAGGTGTTTAATACATGGTTGCCGAGGAAACAAACAGGAGAAAACTGAAAGTCCAAAACAAAGAAAAACAGTCCAACAGAAAGAACAAGTCCATGGGGGCGTGGAAGGGAGGGAGGAGCCAGTGGGGAGCCTGGAGCAGGAGCCAGATGGTGCACCAGAGACCAGCCAGGACGAGGCCCCAGGGCGGCGTCGGAGGAGGGAGGATCCATGGAGTGGTTGAGACGGAGGAAACCACCCTGGGGACGACCGACGATGAAGCAGCCACAGATGGAGACACTGGAGGAGCAGCTGGGTCGATGGGCCCGCACGAGACCGGAGGCCCAGGAGACCGAGGAGAAGCCGCGGCGACGAGCGTCCGAGGTGGAGCCGGATGACCGCAGGACAGAGGCTGAGCCGGTGGGACCGAGGATGAAGGCGGAGCAGAGGGGAAGGAGGAGCCAGACGAAGCCGAAGGTGCAGGCAGGTCGACGACTGACCAAGGCAGAGCCGAAGAGACGAGGAAGCCCGGAGAAGCCGTATGGCCGGAGGTTTCCGGTGGAGGTGAGGGAGGAGCCAGGGCATAGCCGAAGTGTCGACGGGCAGCGGTGGAGTACAGGGTGCAGAGACTGGCAGCGACGACAGGGGATCCTCTGTGCTGGCTGGAGCTGATGGACTGAGGACACGGAGCGGGTCCCCACAGCATGTGGGATGAGCAGAGGAGCTGAAGGACAGCAGTGATGGTGGGGCTGAGGAACTGGCTGACTGAGGAGGTGGGAGAGGGAGGCTGGGCGGGAATTCCTGACAAGGAGACTCTGGAGAGACAGGGGACGCTGGAGAGACAGGGGAACTGTGTACCACATCTCCAAAAAAGTCAATTAAATTGCCCACATTAATGCCTTTCAGTTCCTCAATGTAGCCGCCAGAGGTCCTCATTGCATCCACCGTGGTGGGGTGGTGGACAGGGCTCCTTTCCCAGCCCTCAAGCTCCACAAGGACTCCCTCCACAACGCATGATGTTGCCGGCTCACGCACTTCAGCCGCAGTCTGCCACACAAGGTCGAGGAAGTCCCATGTATGCGCTTCCAGCGAACGGTCTTCCTGCTCCAGGCAGAGAAGACGAACAGCGGGAAGGGAAAAAAAGAGGAAAACGCCACAAAAAAATGGTGTTGGTCCATCGATCTGTTACAATACTTGGTGTAACTTAAAACTCACGAAGGAGAAGGAGAACAGGAACTTTAATAACAAAACTCACAGGGAACACTCAGAAACACCGGTATACATGAACGTCGATGGACCAACACTGAAGAAACACTGAGAACTAAATACACAGGGCAAACAAGGTGATGACTGGACTAATTAACAAGACACAGCTGGGACAAATTAACTCATAATGATGTGACCATGGAAACACAGGAGTGGCGGGAAAATGAACAAAGGAACAAACTCAAAGACAAGCAAAACAGACTAGACATGTAACAAGATGTTATAATGCAGATTTTATTTTATTGCAAGAGACTTATTTATCTGCTTCTGATTCTAAATTTTGGAAAGCTCAATGGGGCAATATGGTTTATTTTAGTCATGGGTCAAATAATTCAGCTTGTGTTCTTATTTTAATTCATAAGTTTAAGGAGATATTGTTAATTCTGTGTCGTCCCCTGAAGGCAAATGGGTTATTCTAACTGTTAAAATGTCATCTTTGTTATCTGTAATATTTCTGGGTTTAACTCACACACTGAATAATTCTTTTTTCAATGACATTTCTCTTATTTTATGTAAATAGCTGGAAACAATCCCAAATGCTAAGTTAATAATCGTGGGAGATTTTAATGAAGTCCCTGATGATTTATTTGATAGATTTCCAAGGAAAGCGAGACCCCACTCTCAGAGCTCTAATATTATTGATTCCTTATGCAAAGATATATCTTTAGTGGATTTGTGGCCACTTTAATAGTAATTCATTTGAATATACATGGAGCAATGCGTCTGATATATCTCCCATCATTATGCTCCCTTATCAGATCACCTCCTGATTGAGTTTTCTTTACAGACTATTTGTAAACCCAGCTGCTTCCATGGATATTGGAAACTTAACAACTCCATCTTAGAAGATAAAATAATTTTTAAAAAAATATTGAAACTTTAGCCACAAATATCTTTAATTCAGAGAAATCAGATTATGCATCTAAATGGGAGTTATTTAAATTCAAATCCAGAGAATTAGCTATTAGGAGAAGTGAGGAATTAAAAAAGAAACTGCATGATTGCATAGAAACAAAATTGATACACTTTGGAAAGTTCAGACACTCTCTCAAACACAGGAAAGCTCCAGTCCTTAAAACTAAAACTTGATGACTTGTATACTAGCAAGTTTAGTGGAGTTTTTCTGCGTTCAAGAGCTAGATGGATAGAAAAGGGAGAGAGGAATGCAGCCTATTTTTTTTTTTTTTAAAGATAAATTCTTTGTCTGCATTATATATTAACAACACCTTATGCAAGGATCCCAAACTAATTTCAGATTTTGTAAGCTCATTTTATGAAAAACTTTATCAGTCTAACTTTAATTATGACTTTTGTAAATCGTTTATTAATAACATTCAAGATTTTATTCCGTTAATTAGTAATGACTTCAAAAACCTTTGACTCTGAACTGACTCCGACCTTAAAAAGGAGGAATTACTGTCAGCTCTCCAATATATAAAGAGGGGTAAGAGACTGGGTCCAGATGGGCTTTTGACTGAATTCTGCCAACACTTCTGGAAGGTATTGGAAGATCACCTTTTCTTATTGTTTAATGAATGTATTAAAAAAAAGGATGAAACTATGGATGGAACTATGAAACAAGGATTAATCTCCCTGATTCCTAAACCAGATAAAGATGCCCAAAATATAGATAATTGGAGACCTATCACTCTCTTAAATATAGACTATAAATTGTTTGCATTAGTTTATGCAAAAAAATTTAATTCGGGATTAAATGAAATCATTAATGAGACTCAAACAGGTTTCATAAAAAATAGACACATTAGTAATAACAATCGCCTTATAATTGACCTTTTAGACTATTCTGATCAAATTGATGCCGGGGCTCTTATTGTGTTGTTAGATTTTTGTAAAGCCTTTGACACCATCGAACACGGCTTCTTACTCCACTCAATGAAAGTTTTTGGTTTTGGCAATAATTTTATTGATATTATAGAAATGTTTTATAAAGATATTAATAGCTCTATTATTCTTAATATGGGAACCTATAAAAGATTTGGGATCCATCGTGGCATACGCCAAGGCTGTCTTATCTCTCCCTTTCTGTTTGTATTAGTGGCTGAACTTCTTTTGAATAATCATAACATTCTGGGACTTAAAATATATGATAGAGAAATCAAAATTTCTCAATTGGCAGATGACACTGCTTTATTTCTGAGAGATAAAAACCAAGTTAAAACGGCCCTGGAATGTATATCTACATTTTCTAAATCCTCTGGTTTAATGTTAAATCTTAAAAAATGTGAAATATTATTTATAGACGATTCTATAGATCTATTAGTTGAAAACATACCAGTAAAGGACTCTGATAAATACATTGGCATTCATATTTCTAAAAATAAACATACTTTTGAGCAACTGAATTTTATGCCTAAAATAAAAAAACTGGTTACAAAGGGATCTGACTCTGTTTGGGAGAGTTTTGCTTTCCAAAGCTGAGGGTCTTTCCAGATTTGTTTACCTAGCTCTCTCACTTTATGTCAGTGATACAACTTCCAAAGAAATTAATAAAACCTTTCTCGACTTTATCTGGAAAAAATAAACCTTACAAGTTAAAAAAAGACATATCAGGCAAAAGAGTTAATGGTGGCTTAGAGATGTTAAATTTTTTTGATACTAACAATACTTTTAAACTTAATTGGTTAAGAAACTTCATAGGAAAATTAAGAAAATTCATTATGGTTCTTTATTCCTCAATCCATTTTCAAAAAGCTTGGAGGCTTATCTTTTCTACTGAGATGTAACTATCTGCCTGGGAAATTACCAATTAAGCTATCCAAATTTTACCAGCAAGCGTTATTAGCTTGGAAAATTTGTTTCCATCACAATTTCTCTCCACACAAAATGCTTCTCTGGAACAATTGTCTCATTAACTCTTTATTTTTGCACAAATGGTTTGAAAAAAATATATACTTTGTCATGAAGATATCTTATGAAGATTTTATGTTTATCTACAATTTCCCCATTTCATTTAAAGACTTTCAGCAAATTGTAAAAGCTATTCCAAATGGGTTGAAACATTTAATGAAAAGTCACCTTACTTTTGGATGTAACGAAAGGAAACTTCCTGAGTTAACAGTTGATGGTAGAACTATTTTCTCATTCCTGTAATAATAAACATATCAGATTAATTTTTTAATCCAATCATTAAATCTCTTTTATTAAAATCAATCATACATTTTTTTTGGAATGCACAAATAGTCATTGGAACAGTTGCAACAGTTCTCGGCCGCACAGAAGCAGACGGAAGCGATCCGGCACATCCTGCCTGCTCGTCGCCGAGGATGCCCGTCCGCCTTGTCCTCCACAGACAAGCCAGGTGGCAAGCGGTCACGCAAGCGGCCCTGAGACGGGCCCGGAGAGGATCCGGGAACTTTTCTTCGGGAGACGGTGAAGGCACTGTTCCCTATCCCGGAGGAGCGCCGGGTGGAGAATCCTTTGTTCCCTTTTGTTTTTGTTCCGCCAAATTGTCAACAAAAGAGCAGTTTCCTATTCCTTCAGGTCCCAAGTCCCAAGTTTCCTATTCCTTCGTGTCTGGCGGTGTGCTACGCTATGCATTGCCACCCTCAGCCCCCTCTCATATCCCTAGCTGGCAGCGCTGCGTGTGTGCAGGCCGTGCTAAACACGCCGTCTCACACACCACCTGCCTCACTGTGGAACCAGGGTGCTTCCCACTGAAGTTATTTCAGAGGCTCCTGGGGCATATGTTATCCGCAGCCGCAGTAACGCCACTCGGACGCAAGTATGCGTTTCCCCCAGTGAGCCTTTTCACACAGACATTGTGCAAAATCAGGGAGGACGAGGAGCAGGTCTTGTTGGTTGCGCCCTATTGGCCCAACCGGACCTGGTTCCCGGAACTGATGCTCCTCGCGACAGCCCCTCCTTGGCCCATTCTTCTGAGGAAGGACCTTCTGACTCAGAGCAAGGGGGAACCTTTGGCACCTGTGTCCCGACCTTTGGAAACTCCATGTCTGGTCCCTGGTCCCCCATATGTGTATTCTTCCACAGCAAGGCTCCCTTCGGCAAGCCTGTGTCTTTCCCTGGACAGAGTCCGCTCTGCCGTCCCTGTCAGATGTTGTCTCCCTCCTCTGGCTGGAGCCATCCCAGGGACATTCCATATGTGCTCTGCCCCCTGGCAAGACCATATGTGTTTCACCACATATACCTCCCTACGGGCAGGATGTGGTCTCCGCAGCGTTCCTTTGGTGTACGTCGAACGTGACCGGTTGAAAGGGAACGTCTTGGTTACGCATGTAATCCTTGTTCCCTGAAGGAGGGAACGGAGACGTACGTTTAGTTGCCACAGTTTCTGTGCCGCCACTGATCGCGGGCCACTTGCTTGTCTCCTCAGTGAAAAACAAAGGTGCGTTTGCAGGCACTTCCTATTTATACCCGCGCTGCAGGGCGGAGTGCGACATGCAAATCTTGCATGCCAATGTTCATTGGCTCGTTTAGTACACACTCGAAGGTGATAGGGCTCTCATGCGATATCCCAATTCGTCGGTTCCCATTCTGACGTATGTCTCCGTTCCCTCCTTCAGGGAACGAGGGTTACATGCGTAACCGAGAAGTTTTAGTCAGTTATTTGATACTATAAAAACAGGGGTGTGACGTCATGTTTGACAGCTGTGATTAACAGCTTCTCTGAGCGAAGTAGTCACTGAGGCACCAACGGACATTTTCAGGAACTTCGGGAGGAGATTTGAGCTTTAACTTTAATTTCTACATTTCCATAAGTGTTTATTTCACAAAAAGTTGTTGATTAGGCGGGAGTGTGGGTGGGACCTTAATATTGCGGCTCCACTTCGCGCTCACTACTGCCTAGACTTAGGCTCCAAGTTGCTACTATGCAGACTCGAGACCCAAGATGTCAGTGCCATATTTGCACACTGGCGGCTTCACTTATTTCAATAGAAGAAGGTGAAGACACGTCGTCCATCTTTTTTTGCTTCAAAACTTACATTGCCTATGATAACTTTTGTTAACTCTACAGTAAGTAAATCCATTTCACTAGCTAATTACTCTTCGACAGTAGATGCCATAGAAATATACAGAGCTACTGCAATAACGGAAGTTCAAACACAATATTCTGTTGATGGCTGCACGCTTGTTTCTCTGGCGCATAAGGTCTACAGTTTCATAATATCAGATGCAGACATATCCAAAGATGAAAGCTTGAAAGTGTTTCTGATAGCAAATCTTGCCTATTTTCTTAGTGTATCTCGCATATCCCCCCTCTCTCTCCCTCTCCTTCAGAAAGTGGGCTGTGACAGAGAAATTGGCTCCAATAAGGTGGAGGATAAGTGTGGTGTGTGTGGGGGTGACAACTCCCACTGTCGAACTGTGAAAGGAACCTTCACCCGTGTGCCCAAGAAAGCTGGTAAGATACTTTCCTCTTTCCTGGGCCATTGACTTACAGTATTTTACTTAAATCGGACAATTCTTTATTCTGGACTTCAGGCATCATTAAACATCCATCCATACATAAATACATAAATACATACGTACATACATACATACATACATTCATACATACATTCATACATAACATTTTCACACTCGGATGTGTCATTAGCCACTTTTCCACTGTCGGGCCAGGGCTTTCAACGGGCTGGGCTGGGCTGGTCTGGGCTGGGCTAATAGCCTGTAGCACAGAGCCCAAAACCACGCTGTGTTTCCACCCTGAAGCTAGAAGCTCTGCAGCACTTCACTAAAACCCGCCCATAACAGACCTCTCTGAAACAACTTCACACAAACCCATCATTTTACCAACAAATGGAAGTTTTATAAGAAAACTATCAGAACGAAATCAATGGAAACTAGCGAGATTGCAAAACAAACATAATAAAAGCAGCCGTTTGTTGCCATTTTTGTTGTTGATTTAAAGATTTAAAACATAAGCATCAATGTTTTACCACAGTTTTACAATAATAAGTGATACATTGATCATAATGAATTCATTTGTGTCAAGATTGCTAATTAGCAAAGTCCCTCTAAGACCTATATAAAGTCTTTGACATTAGTCACACAGAAATAAAGTGGTATTTACCGTAATTTTACAAAAGAGGACACACTTACTTATTCAGTCACATCTGTTTCTGTTTATTTGTAGTCACAGGACAGTATGTTTACATCACATTTAGAAAGAATGATAATTTCTACAAACTTTCCACCAAAATACGACCTGAGGAGCTTTAGCACTCTCTCCAGTGACAGTCCCAATACAGTTATATTTTCAGTCAGAGAAACAGAGGAAGCTCCCGAAAAACCAGAGTTGCTTTATTTTATGATGTATGCAGAACTAAATATGGATATCAGACAGTCAGGTATAAAGAGACAAGACGTACTGAAAGATGCAATAAATACACGATTGTGATAACCTATATGATTTCTTCAAGTGTATTTACCTTGTTTAACGAGTTCGTTTGCCCATATAATCTTAAGATATTAGGTAAATTTATTTGGCTTGCTGTCCACTGATGAGGGGCTCGATGAAGCAGCTTCGACTTGAGCTCTGATATACCCCCACCGTGACTAAATATAGGATATGATTATGTAGGGCAAGGTACCAAAGATAAAGGTGGAGTTTGGGGAGGTGGTGGGATACTGGAACACCTGAGACTGAGGAGAGGTAAGCAGCTGCTTATTATACTCTGGCTGTTTGGCTGTTGATTGAAAGATTAGATGGGCTCGCTCCTCCCTAAATTACGTTTAGGAACTTCACTTAACGAGTTTGTTTGCCCATATAATCTTAAGATATTAGGTTAAACTTATTTGGCTTGCTGTCCACTGATGACGGGCTCGATGAAGCAGCTTCAACTCAAGCTCTGATATACCCCCCGAAAAGTGCAGAATAAATTTGGGACAGCAAGTGGCTTTAGCATGATAAAAAATGCTTAAGGATTTAAAATATATACGGGATACCCAAATGCTTAAAGCATACTATGTCCACCATGTGGAGCTATGAGCGGGTTTCTGCTGCGGCAGTATTATTGTTTAAAGCAGGGGTTTTCAAACTGGGGTCCGGGTAAAATTTCAGAGAATAAAAAGACAAAGCAAAAATGGATAAAGTCGAACATTCTAACTGTTTCATTTCTAAATGTTTCTCACCTTTCTTGCTGTATGTATTCAGTCAAACCAAAATTTATTCAGACACCTTCAAACATTTTCTCACATTATCACAGTTTATTTGCAATAGTTTAGAAAATGGAAATAAAATATGATAAGAACTTAGAGTTAAACTGTGTCAGAGCAAATTCATCTTGATAATGATAACTTTGATAGAAAGGTATGTCAACCAATCAGCTTTAAAATTAAATTTAAGTACACAATTAGATAATACCAATTTAGGTCAACCAATTACCAAACAATGCTTAATTTTGTTCAGTCTGTGGTGTAAAAGGTCGCATTAGCAATTAAAGAAAAAATACTATACTTTCCAGAATTGTATATGTTAGCTTTGTATCTTCTCACTATAGTCCCCTTTATCTTGCTCACTGGGGTTGTAAGGCAGTATTCTTAACGCAGGACGTGAGCTGCTTACATACATTTATTGTGAAAGTTGCTTATTGAAATAATTCTTTATTGAAAATGTTCTTCTTCAGGTTTATACATCCAACATTAATTATAGCCCATTTAAATTTGGAAACAATATGTTGTATTTATAATGTCACACTTACTATTTATCTAACAGTTTAAATGTTTTTTCATACATAAAAATATATAGATGGATTTTAGAAAGGGGGTCCCTCATAAAAAGTTTCATCATATTTGGGGGTCCTTGGCATCATAAAGTTTGAAAACCCCTGGTTTAAAGAATTCCTGCGGGAGCTGCTTTTTGAAAGCGTGTGCCTGCATTTGTTGCTGCTGTGTGAACAACTTGGAGCTTGTAGAAGATTGAATAGGATGCATCTCGACTTTCTAAATTTACTCCTGCGGGAGTCTCTTGGGACATGAAGGATCACACAGTGATTCAGAAAGGGGGAACCCCCACGGCGCCCGAATGGAAGCTCACACTGCAATTCGACCGGGAGAGCTACCGCTGCGTTTCGAAGGAAAGAGCCCTGATATGCATGAACAGGATACTCACTCTGCAAGTCGAACGGGAGAGCCTGCACAGTATCTGAACGGGGAAGCCCACACTGCGATTCGAATGGAAGAGCCCACTCCAGGAGTGGTAGCTCACACATCCGAAAAGGGAGAGCTCTCACTGCATCCAGATGAAAACAAGCCCTGCGGGGCTTGGCAAGCGGGAAGATGCAAAAATAGTAGGGAGAAACGGTCCAGACTTAGCAAGATACTAGTGTATGGTGTGTTTGTTTAATGTGATGTAGATCCGAATCGAACATATGCTGGAACACCTGAGACTGAAGAGAGGTAAGCAGCTGCTTATATACTCTGGCTGTTTGGCTGTTGATTGGAAGATTAGATGGGCTTGCTCCTCCCTAAATTACGTTTAGCCCGAGTTGGCCCGCTTTGGACCAAGGTATTTGGCGGACCAGAAAACCCTGGCTGTTGGCCCCAAGGAAGCCCAGACGAGGCCCGATCAAGCCCCGGAAGTGACAGTGGAAACGCTGTATTCTGTATTCACATTTTTACTCTTGACACTTTTTCTCTGACACCACAGAATGAACACATTTAAAAGTAAAGGGAATCTGTACTTTCCTTGTTCTTGGCATTTATACATAAGTGACCATGCTCAAATGTCCATTAGACCCACTCAATCTACATTTATTCTTCATCAGACAAATTAGAGGTTTTGCCTACATCTGGAGAACTCTGTTTATTCATATTTCTCCATTAAATTAAATCAGTGAGACACATTTGAGACATTACCACCCAGTGTAAACATCTATCTGTCTATTCTGACTGCTGGGGATCAGATCACCAGAGGCGGATGTTACTACCAGGTGTAGAAATTTTCTCAGTGTGTGCTGTCTGAGTTTTCATTATGTTTCATTGGCATCAGGGGATACCTATCTGTTTAAAATCAATGTTCTCAAAGCTAATAAGATACATGATATGGATTTCAGTTTTTCATTGAAGGGATGTGCAGTAAATTATAGCGATACCTCCTATTGCAGTGTACACACACACAGACACACACACACACTCATGTCTGGTTCACTATCTTTGTGGGGACTCTCCATAGACGTAATGGTTTTTATACTGTACAAACTGTATATTCTATCCCCCTACACTAACCCTACCCCTAAACCTACCCATCACAGAAAACTACATGCATTTTAACACTTAAAAAAAAACAAAGATGGGACATTTGTTGGAAAATAAACATTGTCCACATAATGTAGTGTTTACCAGGACGCGCGCACACACACACACACACATCACAGCAATCCCACACTGTTATCTCTGTGAAAAACATCACACTCATGTGAATCAAAAGGGGAAGGTGAATGATATACAGCTGGAATAAATACAGCATAAATTAGACAGTAAATACATGTCAAATAGAAAGCCAAGAACATTGACATTCAGGACCACCAGGCTGCTTGATGCAGGAGGTGCTTGGCTTACCTATAAACAAAGAGAAACAATAAACAACATTTATTGCATTTATATGAACTCACAGAGCTTCCCTCAGGACTTACATTACCACTCCAACTCGACTGTCTACTTTGCATACAAACTGCGTATAGTTTCTTTTAAAATTCTGTCTTTCTGTTTCCCAAGACACACAGGAGAAGGATCCTGGTTTTGTTGCAAGTCTCACTCCTTTCAAATGATGTGGTTTTCATTATTCATGCATTCAACCGTTCACACTAATTGGCGATCAGCCAATTTCTATCACTGACATTACGTGACAGAGAGAGCAAAGTACTCTTGGCAGTGAATTCAATTTGAATTGAACAACATATTAAAAACCAGAACATTTTGTATCCAGGGAATCACAATAGATGGACAGAGGCAGAGAAAGCTTTTATTTGTGCAGTCCATCACAGAAAAGCCAAAGTTTTGGGGGGAGTGGTGTCATTATTATTTAGCCAAAAGCAGTAAGGGATAAAAGCACGGTAGTCATTTAATTGGTTTCCTTAAGGAACCATCAGTTTACTTTTTAATAGTGTTTTCCAGTTGTGCAGCCTAGTGGGAGCTTGAGGCTCTCATCAGAACTCATTTTTAAATAGATCCCCCCACTGTGATGGCTTTTTTAAAATAAAAATTTTAATTATATGATGTTTTGGCACATTGTCACCATGGCTGGTAACAGTACTGTAGTGCAGGGGTATTAAATTAAAGTTGCAGAGTCCAGCCTTGAAATTTCCTTCCCAGCAAGGGTCCAAAGAGTCATAATAAGTTGACTGCGTTTAGATGACCAAGTAAAACCAACAGGCACACTTACAGTGTTCACTTTGATATGTTGTCTATCCTACTATTTTCAAGATTTTTTTTTGTTTTAAATTGTATTTACTATATGGAAAATATAAATGCTATATGGAAAATATAAATGGAATAGATTCACATCTAATATGGGCTTGATTTTTACTTCTAGTTTAAGCACTGCCCACTCAGTAACAGAGATTTTTGTCATTGCAACAGATAAAGGTACTACCGTTCATAAGTTTGGGGTGAGTATGATTTTTCTTTTTAAAGAAGTGGATGCATTCATTTAGTTAGGATGTGATAAATTGATAAAATAATTACAGTAAATCAATGTATATTTGTAATAGAAGATTCTAGTTTAAATAAATTCAGAATATAATATACACTCACCTAAAGGATTATTAGGAACACCTGTTCAATTTCTCATTAATGCAATTATGCAACCAATCACATGGCAGTTGCTTCAATGCATTTAGGGGTGTGGTCCTGGTCAAGACAATCTTCTGAACTCCAAACTGAATGTCAGAATGGGAAAGAAAGGTGATTTAAGCAATTTTGAGCATGGCATGGTTGTTGGTGCCAGACGGGCCGGTCTGAGTATTTCACAATCTGCTCAGTTACTGGGATTTTCACGCACAACCATTTCTAGAGTTTACAAAGAATGGTGTGAAAAGGGAAAAACATCCAGTATGCGGCAGTCCTGTGGGCGAAAATGCCTTGTTTATGCTAGAGGTCAGAGGAGAATGGGCCGACTGATTCAAGCTGATAGAAGAGCAACTTTGATTGAAATAACCACTCGTTACAACCGAGGTATGCAGCAAAGCATTTGTGAAGCCACAACACGCACAACCTTGAGGCGGATGGGCTACAACAGCAGAAGACCCCACCGGGTACCACTCAGTCTGATGAGTCTCGATTTCTGTTGAGACATTCAGATGGTAGAGTCAGAATTTGGCGTAAACAGAATGAGAACATGGATCCATCATGCCTTGTTACCACTGTGCAGGCTGGTGGTGGTGGTGTAATGGTGTGGGGGATGTTTTCTTGGCACACTTTAGGCCCCTTAGTGCCAATTGGGCATCGTTTAAATGCCACGGCCTACCTGAGCATTGTTTCTGACCATGTCCATCCCTTTATGACCACCATGTACCCATCCTCTGATGGCTACTTCCAGCAGGATAATGCACCATGTCACAAAGCTTGAATCATTTCAAATTGGTTTCTTGAACATGACAATGAGTTCACTGTACTAAAATGGCCCCCACAGTCACCAGATCTCAACCCAATAGAGCATCTTTGGGATGTGGTGGAACGGGAGCTTCGTGCCCTGGATGTGCATCCCACAAATCTCCATCAACTGCAAGATGCTATCCTATCAATATGGGCCAACATTTCTAAAGAATGCTTTCAGCACCTTGTTGAATCAATGCCACGTAGAATTAAGGCAGTTCTGAAGGCGAAAGGGGGTCAAACACAGTATTAGTATGGTGTTCCTAATAATCCTTTAGGTGAGTGTATATTACATATGTAGTATATATATTACATAACCATTATTTTAAATTGTAAAAATATTTCTCAGTATTACTGTTTTTACTGTATTTTCTGATTTAAAAAAAATGCAGCCTTGATAAGCATAAGAGACTGCATTAAAAAAAAGAGAAAATCTTACTGACCCCAAACTTTGGAACAGTTGTGTACCTCTGCAGATGTAATAGCTTCACTGCACATCCCTACAGCACAATTCTCATACTACTGAAGCTGGTTCTTTACACCTGCATGAAACTGTGACTGTGTGTAAATCCTGTCACAATATTTCCACAATGCACATGATATTCCCTGAGAAGGGAACAAGACACTGCGTCGGAACGACACTTTGTGGATGCTCCCTTAGCATTGCGCGTCTGAAGCATGAATGAAACTAAGACCGATCTTGATTGGTGCTACGTCATGACATAGTATGTGACGGCATACCCAGAAGTATAAAGGGATGCCGGTTTACAACAGCGCTAGCTTTTCGCGATGAAGCAAGTCGCTTCCAGGCATGGAGAGGCATGGCAAGGCGATGCAGTGTCTCGTTCCCTTCTCAGGGAAAAAGGGTTACAGTCATAACCCGAGACGTTTCCTTTTCGAGGGAACTCGCACAGCGTCAGAACGACACTTTGGGGAACGAAATGCCCACTATGCCACCACGAACCATGCCTGCCCTAGTGTGAAGCTGGACCCCAGGCGCAAGGCTTTTAGGACGAGAGCACCCAGCGCCTGGCGTTGCAGGGAGGTGCAGACTATAAAATCTGATAAACGTGTGTGGGGTAGCCCAACCGGCTGACTCACAGATCTCCTGAAGCGGGACCCCCATATGCAGGGCCCTAGAAGAGGCCATGCCCCTAGTGGAATGCGCCCTTAAGGCCAAAGTTGAAGGCAAACCGTGCACCTGATAGGCCAAGACAATCGTCTAGACAATCCAATTACTGACTGTCTGCTTGGAAGACTGTCTGCTTCCACTGCGAAGACTTCCGCAGATAAATTTGCAGTGCTCTGACTTGGCAAAGCAGATGAAGTCTCCCCTCTTCAGCCGACACATGAGGTGGAGGATGAAATGCCTGCAAGACCGTAGGCCGTGCACTTTCGGCACATAGCCTTAACTCCGCCAGGGGCAAACTCCAGGCAAGTCGGCATTATAGCCAAGCCCCCACCCTCTTAAGCGAGGTGATAGCAAGGAGCAGCGCCACCTTTAGCGACAGAACTCGATCTGTCGCCGACTCAAGTGGTTCGAAGGGGGCCGAAGTCAGTCCCTCGAAAACCAAGGTTTCTTCCATTTTGATAGGGAACGAAGGCATCTGCGCTTTACCCTGATCATACGGAACAGATTTCCCCTCGGGGAAAACCCCTTGGCTTTCAGCCACCAATGTAGGGGTCTCATGTGCAGCAGGCCAAAAGGTATTACGTTGGACGCAGCCGCCTTGAGCCCCAGCAGTCTTTGAAACTGCTTTACAGTGATGTTGCGGCCTAGCTTCATGATGGAAACCATCGCCCGTATGGACTCGATCCGTGCGGGAGACATTTGTGCCTGCATTGTCGTCGAGTCCCATACGACTCCCAGGAACGTGGCTCTCTGGGAAGGCATCAATACGCTCTTTTTTGTGTTGAGTCTCAACCCCAAGCCAAGGACGACATCTTGATGCCAAACTGCCATTTCTCGTGACTGGGCCAATATGAGCCAGTCGTCAATGTAGTTCAGTACCCGGATGCCCTGGAGTCTCAGTGGAGCCAGAGCTGCATCCATGCACTTGGTGAACGTGCGAGGGGAAAGAGCTAGGCCGAACGGAAGAAGCCGAACCTCAGGAACTTCCTGTGCGAAGGACTGATGGAGACGTGGAAGTATGCGTCCTTTAGATCTATCATGACAAACCAGTCCTCGGACCGAATTTGATTCACGTTAATAGGTATTGTGAGCATTTTGAACCTGAACCTCTTCAGAGACCAGGTCAAATATCTCAGATCTAAAATTGGACGCAACTCTCCATCCTACTTGGGAACTATAAAGTACCGGCTGTAGAACCCCGACTCCCTGTCTGGTGGAGGAACACATTCTATGGCCTTTTTTGCCAACAGGGAGTGTACTTCCTGTTTCATTACCCGAGCCCGCTCTGGGACTACCGCAGTCCAGACCATCCCATTGAATTTTGGTGGGCTGTGGCCGAACTGCAGTCTGTACCCCTTTTCTACAGTCCGCAGGACCCATGGAGATATTCGACAGGCGTTGCCACGCCTGGAAGAAATCTACCGGCAGGGAGAGGTTGTGGATGGTTTTCAGTGTGCGAACGCCAGCGAGCGTATGCTATAAACCGATGTGGCCTGAAGCGTCATTGACGCCAGGATTACCACATCGATTTCCAGAGGCTTCCGTGGAAAAAACGGTCCTCAGATCAACCTTCCGCTCCGCCTCTGTTGCCAAGCTCCCTGAGGACTGGCTCTAGAAGCGACGCGAGGAGCTCGATGGCCTTTAGACTTAGAGCGGCAAGGGATATACTGCTGAAACGCCGCAGACTGCCGCTTCGCCTCCTGAAACCTGTCGACAACCGTACTGACAGCGTCGCCGAACAGGCCAGAAGGCAAAAGAGGAGCATCAAGGAGGAAAGCTTTGTCCTTCTCCTTGATGCCTAACAGATTTAGCCACAAATGTCTCTCTGTGGCCACCATAGCTGACACACTGTCTCCTTGGTGACACGGAGAGACAGATCTGTCAACTCATTGTGCAGATCTGGAAAAAATGGCAAACCCCAGCGTTGAGGTTGAGACCTGTGCTGCAGGAAGCGCTCATCAAGCTTACTTTTTTAACTGTCGCTTCCTGCACCTCTGATGGCCAGCTGATGTTTAGTCTGGCCACTGCACGAGTCACAACCTCTACGAGCTCCTCATAACCGGCACGTGAGGTGACGAGTGAGCCTCAACGTCACCAGCCTCGATGTTGAGCACATCCACAGATGCAGATAGCTCAAACATCGGACCCTCTCCCCGAGCAGAAGAAGCCGCAGCGCGGGCAGTCCCGATCTCATCAGCCAGCTCTCTTTGCGATCTCCACGATCTGAGCCGCCCCGCACCGCCGCGCCGCCGAACGCAAACCTGACTGGCCTCGTCAAACACGGCCAAGCGGTAGCGCAGCACTCTGATGGATAGTGCTTCACAGTGCTCGCAGCCAGCCCCCTCGAGAGCTGACCGAGCGTGCTGCGCTCCCAAGCAGTTCACACAAATTAAATGCGTGTCCCCACCCGTGATGTAGCGAGGGCAGGGGTGCACACATTTTTTGAACTGCTCACTCGTCATATTCACTTTTCTTTCACACAGTTTTACTTTACTGAACTAGATATGAACACACAACACACAGCGCACTTGCTGAAAAAGCTAGCGCTGTTGTGAACCGGCGTCCCTTTATACTTCCGGGTATGCCGTCACATACTACATCATGACGTAGCACCAATCAAGATCGGTCTTAGTTTCATTCATGCTTGAGACGCGCAACGCTAAGGGAGCGTCCCCAAAGTGTCGTTCCGACACAGTGCAACCAACCTGGCTTGTTCAACCAACCTGCACGCATGTTGATAATGATGCCTTGGCTGAAATCAATGATTGTATAGTGGCCTGTCCAGTCACTAAGCAGTTAATGAGGATATAAAACATCTCTCCAGTTGTTAAAAAAAAACAACTGTGTTTTGGGCCACTGGTGGCTTTTATTATTAGATTTATTAGATTTATATATCCTAAGAATCCTTCTGCTATTTTGTCCCTATTTTTTTCTTTTCTTTTTAAATTAGCTGATGCTGTAAATGTAGTTGAATTAATAGCACATAAAAAAATAACCAAATGGAGAATGTATTAAAATACCTATTTTCCTCGATTAATCCTATTCGTTTAACTTCATGGTGTATTATACTTGTGATTAGAAAGAAACTCAAATGCACAAAGGGCAAGGGGCTGACATCTTTAAAATGACAGGGAAGGGCTGTTAAGCCCTGCATATACATTAGATAATTTGAATGCAGTGTGGACTTTACTATATACAGTTTTTTAGAGCTGTGCCTGCTCTGAACAAAAAAATTATGCGATGATTACTTCAGTTAAATGAATTTTAGCCTAAATATGCGAATCACATTCTTAGGATAAATATAAATCTTCTTCATTGACACGCACCATGTGGGTCTGGCACAATGTATCATTGCAGTAGTTTCAGGAGCTGCCTAATTTTACTATTACAAAGACACAGATGGCAAGACAAATGTGTCTAAGAATATGGATTCATGTGTGTTTGTGTTGCCTTTGTTGCATCTGAATGATGTGACGTGGCATTATTGAGACGATGTACATTATTTTATTGGCCCATCTTGTTTTTGGCATGATTTCTAGCTTCAGTCTTGCAGATGTGCCTCAGTTTTCGTTATGAATGCTGAATGTGCAATCCCTTGAACTTTAATTAGCATGGTGTCACAAGTGCTGTATTTCCTTGTGACAGTGAATTAATGTTTTTTTCCGGCTCTAACCAGAATTTCCATGATGTTTACATCATGATGCTGTCATAAAATATGCATCAAAATGGGTGATTGTACATAATTTGTGACGCTTTGTATCACAAATTCCTTATGTTGTCCTTAATTATTATCATTACTACTTTTAACACATTGTCTGCATGAACTAAATCAGCATTTTTGACCTTTCTAACTCTATCTTATTTTATTTTCAATTGATCACTTTTTTTAACAGGAAAAAAGTTAAGCAAGAGATCCCAAAAAGAAATCCCTGTGTTGGAAAACACAACCTGCAAGTATCTTATATTGTCTAATCCTACACTGCTCTTTCCTGCTGTACTGCTGTCCTTTGCATTGAGCGTAGCTAGTAGCTTTAAAGGAATATTCTGAGGTTGATATAAATGAAACTCTATCAACTGCATCTGAGTAATGCTGTCTGTTACCACAGAAAATAACTTTGATTCCATAGCTTTGTTTATAAAACCTAAAGAAAAAACAGTTTTCAGTAATGCACTTACAGTGGATGCCCACAGGGCAAATTTATTGAATAGTTTAGAAGCAGAAATGTGAAGGGCGTACTTTTCTGGAAGCACTGGAATTATTCAGTTAAATTGATCTGTTTAAATCATCCTCTTAAGGTGTACAACTTTTGTTCTGCATTATCAACATAATTCCTGTAAGTGACTTTTGTTCCATGTAAACAGCATTTTGTGGACAAATACATCCTTTGCTGATTTTTCCGAGCATGTGAAATTTTACATTTGACCATTTTAACTTTACCAGCTTTTGAAACACAAAAACGTTGGTAAGCAATTTTGTGACACCAGTCTCCTGCTACCATACTGTATACTGTGACTGCATATTTTAAACGTTTTGGTTGTGGTGTTTCCATTATAAGTCCAATTCTGAGGGGGAAAAAATACATTTTTTTCTTGCAATTACGAGTTTACATCTTGCAATTCTGACTTTTTTTTTTCTCAGAATTGCGTGATACAAAGTCGCAATTTTGAGATATAAACTTGCGATTCTGAGAAAAAAAGCCAGTCTTTTTTCCCCCTCAGAATTGGACTTTATAACTCGCAATTCTGACTTTATAACTCACAATTGCTTTATAACTCACAATTTTTCTAAGAAAAAAAAGATAAAAATTATCTTTTAAAATGTTTTATTCTGTGGCGGAAACAAGCTTCCATAATAAGTACATTACTGTACAAGTGTTTTTCCTTTGTATTTACAAAATAATGGACAGATTAAAATTATTTTCTTTAGTGATAGACAGCATGCCACAGATAAGCTTGAGTTAAATTTAACTCAGAATCTTCCTTAAAGGATTGACATAAAATTGTTTTGTTGTGCAAACTCGACTTGACTTAAATGTCTATTGAAGACTACTCTTACATTAGAGGCATAGTTCACCCCAAAATGTAAATAATTTATCCTCATGTCGTTCTAAACCTGTATGCTTGCATTTCTTTTGTGGAAAAAAAAGAATATATTTTGAAAAATGTCTCCAGTGTTGTTGTCAGTCAGTGGGCTCCAATGTTTGGACCTAAACATTCTTCAAAATATCTTCTTTTGTGTTCCATAAAGATTTGGAACAACAATGAATGATGACAGTATTTTCATTTTGGGTGAACTGTCTCTTTAAATAAAAGCTTCGAAGAGCTTAATAAAAATGTACATATTTCTAATTTCAAAATAGGATAAATATAATATTATGGAATAAATATGGAAATAACATGCAATCAAGTGAATCTAATATGCTCTCTCTCTCCCTCACAAACACATACTGTACAGCATCCCTCCCCCACCATCACACACCAACAACTTTTTCTGTCCATATTCTTTAATCTCTCTTTCTCCTTGCTAAACCCTATTTTATTCCTGCTACTTTTAGGCCTGCACTATAACCTCATCTGAACTCTATTAGGATTACCCAGCAGCCCCATCTTTCCCTGCAGATGTCTTCCTGTCCACATTAATAGACTATAAAAAACCCCAGCAGACGCTGCCTTAAGTGACTTTATCTTCCATTGTAATGATTAGACTCCTGGCTACCTTTTTACATAACACTGGTGTCTCAGACATGCGTCATACTGCTAGAGACTGGTTCAAAGTCTAGCTTTAGTTTAGAGGCATTTAACATGTCAATGACAAAGAGTGTAGGACAAAATGACATAACAAATCCTTCTGATTCTAAAGGGAAAACAAGAGGAGCCTTCTTGCTGCCAAAAGGAGCTCGGAATGTATATCTGAATGAAACGGAGGTTTCTAGAAATGTGATGGGTGAGTGGTCTCATGCTTTGCAGAGGAATGGGCATTCGTAGAGAAGGCAACGTTAGTGTTTTGTGTTCTTGTGTGATGTATTGCAAACTGACTCAAAGCTCTGCCATTGAGCGTCCTTCTTAATTAGCCTCACATAACAATCGTTCATGGTCTTCAGTCTTGTTTCGCCTGACATTGTTATTTGAGCTTCTGAAGGATATGTCATATATTCACATGAATGTATGAAATGAATGGGTGTGGAACCTTCTGTCATGTCTTGATGTTTTTTCCCTTATAGGCTTGTCAACACCCTGCTAGATTGACAGTTGCAATAGTCCGACTGTTGAAATCTAAAAGCTTTAGTGATGTACTACTGTAGAAATGCCTTCTAGTGATGAGATGCCCACCTCTGCAAAGATCAATGCATAGTAGAACTTCTTAGCTAACTAATTGCTTCTGCCGTCTCTCCCTTTGCCTTTTTTCACCGTTGCAAAGGTTACCTAAAGATGTTTCTCATTCCTCCTGGGGCTAGACATGTGATCAT
The DNA here is from genome assembly GCA_039654625.1 of Rhinogobio ventralis. Lineage (NCBI taxonomy): Eukaryota > Metazoa > Chordata > Actinopteri > Cypriniformes > Gobionidae > Rhinogobio > Rhinogobio ventralis. The sequence continues at coordinate 29,833,801 of CM077194.1, forward strand.
ACAAGAACACGAGGCTTCTCCTCAAATTCTTGGTAAGTGAAATCTGTCCTCATGTTTCCCAGGCTAAACGGCAAGAAAATCAAATGCATGCTAATGTATTCTGTGCACAGTACAGGGAACTGTTCCTAATGGCTCCATGTCACTCTAATGTATCGCACCAATGTATTTATATAAAGCAGCTTGTGCATTTGCCTGGAAGTGCATTAAACAGAATTATGCTCCCAGATTTTAGAGACAGTCACTGTCCACCTCTGTTTTTCTGTGGCATTGTGGACCATAGTCCTAAAAGGGAATGGGAATGAGCATTTTCAAGCCGTGGGTACCTTTTGGAAATTACAGTGGGTTTTTAAAATAGCTGTTTTCAAGTTACGAGTGAAATGATGTTTCACGTTTTGTTCCACAGCATAAAAATAAGCTCAAAAATAAATTTTAAAAGCATTGTGTGCTTTTAATGCAGAAGTTGCTAACATGTTGTACTACAACTACCCACTGTGTTTGTCAGACAACTTTTAGCAAAAGTTTTTAAAGCATTTGAGGTATGAATTTATGTAATTAAATTAATGTTGTAGAACAAAACATGAACCTTCCTGTAGCTCAAACAGTAGAGCATGACAATAGCAACAGCCAGGGAAAGCAAGAACTGTTACATGTGTACCTTGAATGCAATGTAAGTCGCTTTGGATAAAAAAGATAGCATCTGCCAAATTCACAAGTGTTAAAGGAGTAGTTCAATATAAATTTCCTGATTATTTACTCGCCCCCAGGTCATCCAAGATGTATATGAAGTTCCCTTTCAGTCAGTCACGTTCGATGAATTGGAGATAATTTTCAGAGACCAATCTACTTCGAGTGTATAAAAACGAGCCAATAACGTTGGCATGAGTTCCACGCACCGCCCCGCAACGCAGGTATAAATACGGAACTGGAATACCGCATCCTCGCTTTCAACTTCGGAGCCGAACGGTTTGCAGTTCAAGCTGTTTCTACGAAGAGTGTTTTCACGAGTCTTTGAGGAAGATCGCTCTCTTACCTGGTGCTGGTGTGACGGCGCGATTCAGCGAGTGGCCGCTGCAACGTGCACTGTTCCTGTGTTGGTTGGCTGGGCATTTCCGTTTGTTGAGTGCTCACGCGCGGGCTTGCACTATCGGACTGCTGTGAGCCACGGCCATCTCCCTGAGTGCTTCAGCACTTCTAAAAGAGCATTTCCATTCCTAAAAGAGCAACACGGTTTGACCCTGCATCTTTTTCTAGATGTCATTCAAACCGTGTGTTTCTGGATGCGGTCATTTTCTGTCCCCAGTTGACGGTCATGATCGCTGTCTCGCGTGTTTGGGCATTCAGCATGCTGAAGCGGCGTTCGTGAATGACTCATGTTTCCTCTGCGGGAACATGACCATCTCAGTTCTATGGTCTAGGCTCGAATACCTCAGGAGGGGTGGACTCCCATTGCGCATCCCCCGATCTAGTGGTCCTCCCGCTGCGAAGCAGAGGGCTGCTACTTTGGCTGATGTCTTTGGTGGAGACCTGAGGGTGACTGTGAGGGCTTCCCTGACGGGCCAACAAGCCCCTTGGGCCCCTCCCCCCTCCGCTGCACCGGTGGAGCTTCCGGAAGAACGGCCCGGCCCTTGCCATGGGGGGGCCGCCGTCTCTTTCGGGACTCCGGCTGAGGATATGATTTCGATAGCTGCATCGGAGGACGAGCTAATGGGCTCTGGAGATGAGGATTCCATTCTTTCCGGAAGTGCATCAGGAGCTCACAAAGTCGTGGACGGCACCCTATAGCGCCAGAAACCGATCAAGTGACTCCTCCGTCCTTACTACCCTCGATGGTGGCGCGGCTAAGGGATACGTGGGGATTCCCCCAGTCGAGCGGTCCGTGGCGATGCAACTGTGTCCCAGGGCCGCTGCGGACTGGCGTCTCCCCTCCCGGGCGTGTAAGTTCTCGTCCAACCTAACGGGCAAGGCTTACACAGCCTGTGGGGAAGCCGCGTCATCTTTGCATGCCATGGCGCTCCTGCAGGTCTATCAGGCCAAAGCGCTAAAGGATCTGCACGAGGGTAGTTCTGACCCAGGCGTTCTGACGGCGACGCCATTGAGAGCTTTGCTCAGCAGTTCACGGTGGCCATCTCCTCCTGTGGAGTCAGAAGCATCTGAGGTTGCTTCGGGCCATTCACATCCCTGGTGCGCTGAACCAGACAGCTGACGAGCTCTCTCGTCAGTCGACACCTCCGGGAGAGTGGTGACTCCCCCCTCGGACCGTCCAGCTGATATGGGACCTTTTCGGAGCCACGCAGGTAGACCTGTTCGCCTCTCCGGACTCGACCCATTGCCAGTTGTACTATTCCCCCTCTACGAGGCGCCTCTATGCTCTGAAGTGGAACCTATTCGTTGACCCCCGAAAGTGTTCAGTTAGTGTCGTGCTTTCTTTCCTGCAAAGTGTGTGTAGGCTGGGTTCCATATGTAGCAGTTCCCAAACGGCAACCCCATATGTGTATTCTTCCACGGTACCAGCTACCCTACTCAGCTAGCCCTGTGTCTTTCCCTTGACAGAGCCTGCTCTGTCGTCTCTGGCAGTGTTCTTTCCTCCCTGGGACCAGGTTGGATCCACCCCAGAGACTGCCATGCGGTACTACCCTGCTAGGTTAGTCCTTGTGAGTATTCCACCTCTCCTCCCTTGGAGGACGTGGCTCCACAGCGTTCCATTTCCCTGAGACGGGCACGCTTTCCCAGCGTTATGTAATAGTCACGCTGAGTGGGTCTTGCAGAAACAGCTGTGACAGACCTTCCCTGCTAGGAGCCCTGACTCCTGCTCCAACCTTGGAGCACTCCAGCGAGCTCAAGCAGGGCGCTGGAAGGGCCAGCCTCCTGGCGTGCTGGTAGGGATCCCCAATTCATCGGTCAGTTCCGACGTACGTCGAATGTGACCGACTAAAAGGGAATGTCTCAGTTACGTATGTAACCCTCGTTCCCTGAAGGAGGGAACGCAGACGTATGTCCCGTCGCCAGGTGCTGTGCTTCCGCTAAAGGGCTGAGTCACTTTTTCCGGCTCCTCAGTTGGAAAAGCGAGGATGCGGTATTCCACTTCCGTATTTATACCCGTGCTGTGGGGTGGTTTGTGGACCGCATGCCAGTGTTATTGGCTCGTTTTTATACACTCGAAGTAGATTGGTCAGTAAAATGATCCCCAATTTCGCCGGTCAGTCCGACATACGTTCAGCCTAAGAGAAAAAGGGACTCACCACAGTCCATTTTTGACGGTCCAAAATCCATATTTAGGCAGCTTCAAAGTAATCCACACAACCCTAGACAACAAATAAGGGTCTTCTCTAGTGAAAATGATCAGTCATTTTCGGGAAAAAAAAAAAAAAAAAAAAAAAATGTATATACTTTTTAAACACAAATATTCACCTTGGTCCAACTCTGCTATGCGCTTCCATGAAATGGTTTAGTTCACGACCTCTTGTGTGACATATGCACATTGGGTAGATCACGCTTGACGTAGGCAGCAAGAGCCACACAATTGTTTACAAGAGGAACATGCAAAGACTACGTTAAGCACCCTTCACTTTGTAAAAACAGTCCAAAACAACTATTTCTGACAATTCTGAAGTAGGAGGAAAATTCACCCAACCCTAACTCTTTGTAGTTATGTTTTTTCCCAGCAGAATTAATTTTTTAGCTTTCACAAGATTGATGCGTCCAGGGTACACACACGAACAGACTATTTATGCAAAAATAACATGTTAACTAATGTAATTAGTATTAAGAATAAAGGATCATGGAATGTTTTCCTCCAATGTTTCACTTATTTTTTCTTCGGCTGAAGAAAGAAAGTCATATACATCTTGGCTGGCCTGGGGTTAAGTAAACAATTAAGATCAATTAATTTATAAGTCAACTATTCCATACAAAACGGAAAGGAAAGTTCCCTTTCAAAAGCTACTCTTGATGCTGCATACTCATACACTATGGGAACATTCTTTGTTCGACAGGTTGTGAAGCATACATGTTGCAAACACACCAAGAACTTTCCTTAAATAATCTCTGATAATGGTGTCATTGGAATGCGTGCTCGTGAGAGGCTATAAACACATGTGAAACAGGTGCGCCTTCAGGTTTTCTTTGTCTTCAGAGAATGCATTATGTATGCTGTGTGTGCTCTTCTCTATTGTATCTCTTTTGCCTTTGAGTTAGAAATGTTAGGCAGTAGTCAGCCTTTTCTCTATTTCTAAAGAAATCAAAGAAATTGAGTAAAAAAAACACACAAAAAGATCGAGACAATCTGGTAGGACATGCATGCCGCCTTGCTCACGGCCCATCTCTGAGGATGATCCGTATGAGTTTTGTTTGACTTGGGGCAGGGGACGCTGCGATTGCCTTCAAGGGAGAGGAATGTGAGCATTGTGAGCTCTTTTTCAATTAAAGCGATTTGACCGATTAGCCAGAGACGGGTCCTTCCCTTTCTCCTGTGCTAGAGCAGGCTGAGGATGTAGTTTCTCTTGTCTCCGGGGAAATAGAGTTTGAGTACGAAAGCTCTGCGCCATTGATCTTCTTGAGGGAAGAGAAAGACTTATGCAATAAAGAATCTAGTTGCTCAGATCTCGTGTTTGCCGAGGAAACACGTAGATTACGGGTCTGTATATGAACTGAGCAGATGGGAGATTCCCTTTCTCTCCTGTTCCTATGATCGCGTGCAAACGAATTATATGTGTTTGCAAACTATGATTTTATGATTCTTTTTGTGTACTGAAACTATTCTAATATGAAAATACTATATACAGCCTTTCATCCAGACTGTTTTTACTTGTCTGGTTGAATTAAATGCTAAATACTCATCTGACTGAGAAGTTAGATGGTTGTATTAAAATACTATATTCAGCCTTTTATCCAGAACATGTTTACTTGTCTGATTGATCTTTGACTGCATTTAATTCTGAATAATTAAATGATAAATACTCATCTGATTTTGAGAAGTAAGATGCCTGTATTTAATATACTATAATTAGCCTTTCATCCAGAACATGTTATCTTGTCTGGCTGTTCTTTGGAATTCTGAGGAATTAAATACTGAAATAGCCATCTGGAGATGTCAAGAGTGCCGTCTCCGAGCGTTCCTCCCGAGTTTCTCGAGGTGGTGACTCGTGCAGTGGCCAGATTACAGCTAGACTGGCCACAAAAGCAAGCACTCGAAGTTAGAGCAGATTTCTGTCTAGTGGCCAGGGGAAGGGGCCTCAGTGGGACCTCCACGACAAGTTAACTTGTTTATCTGGGAAACCTTATTTTTCAAGTGTCTTTGTGCCCTCGACATCGACTTATTCGACTATAGTGGTTGCAAGGGCACATGGTTATATGATGATGCCCCAGGTAGAAGAGACGCTCTCTCTCTCTTCCCCGGGATCTCATCGTCACTTAAAAAGCCAGTGCTCCCCACCAAGCCTTGCAGAACAACCTCCACACCGCTGGGAAAGGCATTTCAGTCAGCGGGTCAGACTGGTACTGCTCTGCACACTATGGTAGTGTTACAGACGTACTAGGCTGCCCTGCTGAAAGATCTGAGCTGGTCAGTATGTTCAGTTGTTCCCTGCCTGTGAGCTGTTTCAGGGTACTGAATGGACCATTTCTTTCTGTGGAGCCATGTCTCTGCTTATTCTATTTAAAGGAGCCATTGAGCATGTTCCCCTACCAGTGAAACAGGGGAAAGCTTACCAAGTTAGAAAACTATGTTCTCTGGGTGTTTTAGATTCAACCACGATGCGTGCACAACTGTTCCTGGCTCGGGTGGTTTACATTCGCACCATGGTGGGCAGTCTAAGTTTAGGTTATGGTTGAGTGCTTTTTACCCTTTCCATGTGGCTCAGAGCCCAGTGCCTCACCTTGGGTCCCACTCTAGATGTGGGTTTGTCGTTGCAAGAAGCTAACTACAAGCGCTTCCTGTACGGGCTAGGGTGCTGTCTTAGATGGCTGTCAAGCCCAAGGGATCTGGAGAGGTCATCATCTTGATTGGCACAACAATTGCCTCGAATTGATGGCTGTAATTCTGGTAATTAAATTGTTAGCACCGTCTGAACAGGCAAGCGCAGCAGGCTCAGGACGAGTTCCTGTCTCTCAGGGCAGTTTACATTCCTGGGCATTTGAATGTGGGAGCAGACTTTCTGTCCAGACAGGCTGTGATATATGGGGAATGGAAACTCCACCTGGAGGTAGTCAAACAGATTTGGGAAAGATTTTACGAAGCAGAGGTGGACCTCTTCGCTTCACATAAACAGCACAATGTCCCCTCTACTTCTCTCTGAATCACCCAGCACCCCTGGGTCTGGACACCAAGGCCCATGCGTGGCCCAGAATTCGTCTTTATGCGGTTTCATCGATCGTTCTGATCCCGGGATTCCTGGCCAAGGTGCGCCCACAAGGGACTTGCTACTTATTGATAGTGCCTTGTTTGCCGACCAGAGTTTGCTTCTCGGAGATAATATCCCTCTTTGACAGCCTATTACAATGCTAAACAGAATTGGGGATTTGCATGCTCTGTCAATCTTGCCATCCTGCTTAGACTTAGATTTTTTCACATTGGGTGAGGGATGCCATTGTCCTAGCCTCATGAGCGTATGAGTACACAGCATTGAGAGTAGATTTTGAAAGGGAACATCTTGGGTTACTTGAATATAACCCTGGTCCATGAAAAAGCAGGAACGAGATGTTGCACCTCATTGCCACACTGGGGGGCATGTCCAGACGTCTCTTCAGACAAAGTGACAACCTGAAGGCGCACCTGTTTCACGTCTATTTATAGCCTCTCACAAGTGCATTCCAATGACATCATCGTCAGAGGTATTTAAAGGGTTAGTTCACCCAAAAATGAAAATTCTGTCTTTAATTACTCACCCTCACGTTCCAAACCTGTAAGACCTTCGTTCATCTTCGGAACACAAATGAAGATGTTTGTAATGAAATCTGAGAGCTCTCTGACCCCTCCATAGGCAGGCGGAACTCGGAAGCGCTGCGCTGTATTTACTACGTCAACAGCGTAGGAGAATGACGTTGAAGAGAAGAGATTGTTGAATAAAGTCGTTATTTTTGTTTGTTTTTTGTGCACAAAAAATATTCTCGTCACTTCATAAAATTAGGGTTGAACCAATGTAGTCACACTATTTTAATGATGTCTTTACTACCTTTCTGGAACTTGAAAGTTGCAATGACGTTGCTGCCTATGGAGGGCTCAGAGAGCTCTCAGATTTTCATTAATAATGTGTTCTTCACAGAGTCTTGTTTAACTGTACAGAGAGTTAAAAGAGATAAAGACAAAATTATTTATTGGCCCATTTGATTTATTCTATTCATTTTGAGAAGTCCATACAGACAGCAATTATCACTTTGTAATGCACATAATTAAAAAAACTGAATTGAAATCGCTTTTATTCTAAGAATATTCACCTTCTTGTAGGAGTTTGAATATTACTCCTTGGTAATTAACTTTTAATTAAACCTAACCTTATTTTAATTAGCTAGATACAGTAAGTCGTTCAGTGCCTTACTTTACTGCCCCAGTTAACCTTCCAAGAGGTCTTCCAAAGGTAATGTTTCTATTTCAATCATTGTTTTCCCCTTTAGGGGTGCTTAATAGCTAATTAATACAAATTTCAGTTGTCCATATATTTAAATGATCTGATTGCAATATTTCGATTCCTTTGCATGTCAAAACGCTAAAGCTTAGCAATTTTCATCAAACAGAAGACTTAGAGTAGCATATGCTACAATGTACAGATTACAGAAATCTTTGTTCAACAGTCTGTTAAATTAATATAGGCCTCAGGGTTCTTCTGAAAAAAATAGAAATGACTAAATTGATGCACTGCAGCCAGTCATAAATGTACGTATTTATGTATTGTTTTTGTTTTAAGTGGTGTTTAGTATATTGTGATGTATTAATTGATGTGGGAATAAACGCTTGTGGGATGCAAGACCATTTTTGGAAGAAATTCCAATAATGAACTAAAATTAAAATTGAAATTTTTTTTTTTTCTACATTTATAGGGTGTTTTTTTCCCAGACATTTTAGATTTGTTATTAAGATAAAAAGCACTTATTTAAAAGCATTATTTTATAAAAAGCATGATAATTAATTATATATGTGAACAATGAACTAAGTTATGTATATTACATGTGAGTTCCCATCAGTAGCATCCTTGCTTGCTCTGATTAGTTTTATGATTAACACCTTTAGCATTTATTATGACCAATTTGTCAGTCATCAAATGGCCATGGTCATTTTAAGGCATAATTCACACAAAACTAAAAATTTTAAAAAAACATTTTTGAAAAAAAGTGAATTTTTTTGTGAAGATCACAAGATTTTCAAGTCAGATTTTGTAAATAAATTTCAATTTATTCTTCACACAGATCTCTGATATGGCTTGGAATATAGCATACTAATTGTATGGACTACTTTTATTAAGCTTTTATTATTATTTTTTTTATTCCAAAAAAAAACAAAACATTCACTTTTGTTGTATAGAGGAGCAAAACCTTTTTCCATTCCACAGGATAAATGTTAATTCTTGGGGGAATTATCTACACTAAACATGTAGGAAATCAAAGGTAAATTTTTATTTCAGTGCATCAAACCTTTTGCACAGTTCTGCGTCATGCTGTATGTTCATTATTATTTTAAAACTTTCCAGACAATGTACCCCATATTTAATGTTCTGGAACCTAATCAAATTTTTCACATTACAAGTGACATTTGATGACTGGTAGAAATGGTGATTGTCCTGACGTGTGCATGGCTGATGCGATAGCTTAAATGAACATATCTTTCGGTCTGATTCAGATCTTTCTGTTATCCTCTTATCCCTGAACTGATGAAGAGTTGTAATTAATCTCTGAATGCAGCTATCAAGAACCAAGCAACAGGACATTACATTCTCAATGGCAAAGGAGAAGATGCAAGATCTCGGCGCTTCATTGAAATGGGAGTGGAGTGGGACTACCTCATCGAGGATGATGTCGAGACTCTCCACACTGATGGTCCACTACATGATGCAATTGTTGTCCTGGTAAATAAACTTTCTGTAATTTACTTTAAAGCTTAAAATAGTTCTATGATTATTAACAAATCTCAAAATGAATATCCATTTTAATACTGTGCATTATAATGTTGTGATGCCTTAAATTTACTTGTAGCAAATACTTGTAAAATGTAGTTAATTAGACAAGTAAATATACATTTAGTAAATGTAATACATTTAAATAATATACTATTTAATTATGAGCCATTTATTATCTGTTTATTTTACTATTGGGCATAACAAAAAAAAACTATTTATCCTTATTGGCCAGAATATGTATTATCGGGGCATCCCTAAAAATAATTTTGATATACTGGATATGACATTTTTTTTAAGCATCTCCTTTTCCAGCCCTTCCTTACTCCCAATACATAGGAAACGGAGACGTTATGTCGAAAAACTGACAAATGGGGTGTCACTTGGGAGTCCCAGTCACGTCTGAGTTTTAGAAAAATGGCCAATGGAATTGGCGAGTGGTATTTTCATGCCCAGCTAGGGTTGTGCTGATAGACGATAGTATAGTGTGTCAACGATAGTCAAACATATCACTGATGGCTAATAACAGTGATAGTTGATATAGGCTACCATTAACTTGTGTTGAGGGAGATTCATCTCTTGTCTCTGAGAGAATGTGCCGTTAATGCAGCAACAGATGGCAAAAGCTTGTTCAGTTTTTGCTTTCACTTTCACATCTTGTAAACATGTTAACCCATTCCCTTTACTGGAGTAAAGTCATAAACGGCTTAAGCATAAACCGATCGACACAGCCAAATAAAAGTACAGTCACAGATATTTATTGCAAACCTGAATAAAAAACAAAACAACAACAGTATAAAAGTATTACAAATGACTTGTTTTGCATTCAGCAAATCTTCTGAAGCCATATGATATCTACTGTATATGAGACACATGAGAGCCAAGGACATTTCACAATCAAATCTGGCATAACGGTTCTTCAGGCGACAATTTCTTAATGTGTTTGTGGTTTGAGCGTTACAATGGATGGAGATGCTTTTGGTTCTATTTCTCACACAAAGCAGTCGTTTGGCTCCGGAAGACTTTGAATATTATATATGACACTCATATCATGCTTCTAAGAGGGTGCAACATGATTCAAATTTAGTACAAATTTACCCCTTTGTTAAAGGCCAGTTGTGTGGCAACATATTTTCCCCCTGATTAAGTTTTGAACTCAGTAAAATGTAAATTTTTTGGTTGACCATAGCAACCATTGTGCAATTCAATTTTCTCTTGTTGTGCAGAATGAATGAATTAATAAATGCCTCTCTCATTCACAAATGTTCAAAGACAAAGAGGCAAAATGTTTTTCCTTCTTTTTTTGGTATTAAAACTTTCAGTCTTCATTCTTTGATGGTGAGAAGGAATTATGGTATAATTATGGATTATGCCAAACAGCTCATCATTTTAATAAGTATGTTAATGAAAATGCACGGCTCACTAATCATGACTTGCCATGGTGAGATTAAAATAGAATGATGCAAACGCTATAGAGTGTGAAGTAAGTGTAAGCGTTTTCTGATAGAAATGTAAAGCTGACATTTGCAATCTTTGACATCTGTAAAATGTGTTAATGGAACTGATAATGTTGTCCCACATATGTAAGGTATTTACTAGCACAGTTTAAGATAATTTTCAGACATTGCTATTTGCTTGTTAGCTTGAGATATGCCCTAGTATTTAACTTTCTATTGTGTGAAATATTCACTACCACCATCCACCCACTTAAAGAGTTTCGGTTGAAGCTGTGGTGTGTGTGTGAACTGAAGGTCCTCAAGTAAAATGAATATGAGTGAAGATCACCCGTCTTTGAAAGTGTCAGTCAAAACTCAAGTCTTTTATCATCTCTCTGAACTCATTCTTTAGCTAGAGATCAGAGCCCAGTGTGAATGTGGAAGGTTACTAGGAAAGAAAGAGAGAAATTGTTCTAGATACACTGACAGCTTAAACACAATGCAAGGGACATCAGTGACATTGGGTTTTGAATGAGTTTTTCTCAGTGGTAGTTTCAAAAGAAACAGAGGTGTGAGGTATTGTGGTGTGTTAAATGTTAATATGATAATATGTTAAATGATAATAAGAGATTTGCACTGACACCTACTTTTTAATCAAGAGAATATCTAATTTTACTTGATGCAAAGAGAAAACGGTGCTACTGCAGTGAGATGTGATGACACTATACATTAGAGTTTGTCACTGATTATTGAATAAAAATAAACGAGTCTTGTAAAAAATTAACAACATATTTACTAATATGGTATATATCTGAATAAACATGTTTTGCTGTTGGTAACATTTTAGACGGTGAGTTTTTGAGCTTTCTGGAATTATCTTTAGTCATAGTTTATTATACAATTTGACCCTTCATCTAAGCTTTTGCATTTGATATAGAAGATTAGATTTGTGTTACATTTCAATTCCTGACAGATGTTTGCTTACTAAAGCCTGATGCGCTCTTGCCACAGTTTGTTTTTGTTGGTGTCTGAGATTAATTTCAGCGAAAATATTTATTTTGGACAAATTTGCCAGTCCTAAATAACATTGATCACATTGTCATTGACATTGTCAGAAATAATGGGCTTCAGTTCTGCAGTGTGACCTACTATATGATTATATACTATATGATTTTACTGTTATTTTCACCATTATTTACCACCCAAAAAAGCATGTCTTACACCAGACACTAATTTGCACTGTTCTTGGTAGATTGCTTTGGTCATTATGGAAATGATCCGGCTGCGTCTGTGTTCTTAATTAGCTCATTGTCAGTAGATCACACGCTGATCTGAAGTTTTGCGCTCTCACGCTAATTTGACCTGTTTAGTAAATCTGGCCCTTAATGTTAAAAAAGGGCCACTAATATTTGGATGGTAAGATGATATATAGCAACAGGAAACACTTTTTTTATTTTTTTTTTTTTTTTTTTAGTAATGAGATGTTATGTTATGAGATGTTTCTCTTTACAGTCTTACTTCAGGCCAATCTTATAATTTTTCAGGTCATGCCACTTTAGCTAGATTAAGTTGAAGGCTTTGACTTGTCAAAGCACAACAGTTCTTCTACTTCAGCTTTAAAATCCCTCTTGAATAGGATTTTCAAGGGTATGACCTACTTTCTGTAAAGCACAAACTCATGGATAGACACATTTTCCTGTAAAATGTTTTAAAATGTTCCTGTACAGTCCATAATACAATAATTATTTAATGACCATAAGTCATCTGGGTCCTCAGGTTGCAAAAAAAGAGGAGATATTTCTACCACCAAATGTCATTGTAAATTCAAATGAAGTGTGTGGATCTGCTACAATACTGTGATTTTTCACTTTGATATCCTTTTATTTAAACCTGTATTTACTGTTCACTGCCAGGTGAATTAATCAAAAAATGATTTGAATACTGTGATTTTTCTCTTTGATATCCTTTCATTTACACCTGTATTCATTGTTCTCTGCAAGGTGAATTCATGAACATCAGCCAATTTAAAAGTTGCACAGAGAATTTTAGATGTGTTTTTAGCCTTGCTTGCATAGAAATGAACAACCTAGGCAGAGCAACAACAGAATGTTCTCCATTTTATACAGGCTAGAGTAATGAATTTTAGTAATGACATCACAACATTTACACACAGAGACTTGTTTCTGATCAGTGCGTGATTCATATGAATGCTGTTTCAATTTACAGTTACTATTTCAATTTACAATGACAAATTTATTCAGAAAAAATTCAGTACAGTCTTCAATCACATCCTATTCTTAGTTACTACTAGTTACCTCAAATTGAGGCAAAATGAATGCAGAAAGGAATATCAATTTAATCTTTTTCTCACCATCACAAAATGCAGAAATAGCTTTGAATAAGTTTAAAATTGCATGTGCTGAATGCTAATCTCTGACTTGCACACTGATTTTATATCAGGTTGCTGGCATATTAAGAAAAAAAGAATCACTATTAGAATATAGGAATTTCTGAAGTATGCATGAAATTGCGGTTACAACAGAAACCTAATGCAAAATTAGTCTTCCTTGAAGCGACTCCACAAGCGTGTGGAGTTAGGCTGGTCATGCTTGTTTCGTTTTCAAATGCAATTAAACAGATCCTCGTCTGAGTCATCTCACACAGAGGCCAACACATAAATCTGCATACTCTTACATATGCATGAACAAATGTTAAATCCCTGCGTACATAATCAAATGCCTGTAAATATCACTTTGCTATTTCTGAAACTTTTGTCCTATTGTTTTTCCATCTCCATTAGATTATACCTAAAGACAATGAGACGAGGTCCACGCTGATGTACAAATACATCATCCATGAAGATTCAGTGCCCCTTAACAACAATAATGTCATTCAGGAGGACACGTATGAGTGGGCTCTTAAAAGCTGGTCTCAATGTTCAAGACCTTGTGCTGGAGGTAACATTCCCATTCTCTCAGCTGATTTAGGTTACTCAAATCTATTTTCCTGGAATATATATTTATCATTTATTTATATATATTTTTTTCTTTCAACAGTCATTTTCACATTTGGTCATTTGCACTTTGGATCTTTTTTTAACCATTAGAGACATAAATCTTATGGTTGTTTTGTTGTCAGTATCACTGGATATGTTAAACTATTATCAAACATAAAATGAACCTAAAAATTAAAAAGTAGCTAGTTTTAATCACATCAAATGTCTGATATATGAGATCCCCCTTAAAATGTGGATTTTGGCCTGTCCCACATCAGAAGTCTTGACCTTCTCAACTGTATCCAATAATTAAAATCAGTGTCATACAACAATTTTGACATAACTTATACGTTTATATATAATTCATTAAAAATGACTATTAATCATTTGTTTATGCATTTTTAATTAACTAATACTTGTCAATAGACAAGTCTATTCAGGCGGATGAGAGACTTTGTTCTGCCAAGTCAGATTTTAAAAAAATTATTGAAGACTGGTTCACTTCATTACACGTCATGTTTCTTTCTGTTCTTTCATTTTATTCACACTCTTCAGGATTCCAATACACCAAATATGGGTGTCGTAAAAAAGGTGACAACAAAATGGTGCACAGAGGCTACTGTGACATCAACAAGAAACCCAAACCTATTCGCAGAATGTGTAACTTACAGGACTGCACGCAACCACAGTAAGTTCAATTTAGACTTTTTAAACCCTACTCACAATAACTGTAGTCCCTTTAACTCAAATGAAAGCTAGAATGGCGTGCCATGGTACAGTATGTGATTATCATCGTATTTAACTCAATCTAAACATCACTAAATAATGTATAAGCACTCATGCTTCACCAGTCTAGCTCATAGAGCTCAGAGCAGGGTTTTGATTGCTTTATACCATAGGGAGGTCTTGCTTCATTCATTTCTCTTGTCAGAGGCTAAGAAGAAATCTCAGAGTGTGATTGTGCATGTATGTTTCATATCTGGGAATAGATTGCTTCAGTGTGTAGTTTCTACTGAATGTGTAGCCTTAGTTAATTTTCAACTGATAGATGAAGATATTTCTTTCCTGTTCCATAGAAAACCACAAATAAATCTGCAGCAACTTTTTTTTTGTTTTTATCAAGCATGTGTCCATGACCTGATTTTATGATTAACATAAGAAATGCACATATAAGAATTATTAAGACCCTTCAGTATCGAATCAGCCTACATCATATCCACAAACAACATATTTTTTACATTTAATTACACAGAGTAGGGTCTATATGCAGCATATTTATCGCAGTATTAGAAGGCATTTCTGAGCATCACAATCCCACTTCCTCTTCACCTATTAGCATTGACGATTTTTGAGGACTCTGGCTTGAAGTGTTCTTAAATAAAAAACATTGAAATCTCTCAGTTAATCTGCTTTTATCAGCCATAGCACTAGATTGAAATACCAGCTATGAGAATATATAAATGTCCATTTGAAAGGAGCAACGACAGCAGATGTTCTTTATGCTTTGCAGTTTCTGCTGTTCGTAACCTTGAAAGTCTTTTCCCAAAAGACCCAGCTATTCATTTCATTACATGAAAATATGTTTTTATGAGACTTAATAGGCTGTAAATGGAAATGAAATTTTTACCCCAGTCTTACAATTGAATTACACTCTAAACATTTTTTATTCAGCATAATGGGTTGATTTATGCTAGTTTATTTTTACGAAAATTTACGAATAGGAATCGCGCCAGAGAGACCAATCTACTTCGAGTGTTACTAAACGAGCCAATGCTCATTGGCATGCAATGATTGCAGCAGCTGCTCTGCCTCGCAGCGCGTGTATACATGAGCAGTCGGTGAGTTGCATTAACCAGCTTTTCGCTTCAGAGGCGAGCGATGTATGTTTTCTGCTCTCAACAAAGCGTTGGCTAACATTATAATGATTCACGCTTTTCGAGTGGACCTCTTCTCGTCTGATGTTGGAGTGACGGGACTGCTTCTCTTCTCTCTTTCTTTTTCTATTTTGTTTGTATTGAGCAAAAAAAAAAGGCTGTTTTCGCAGCTGGTTCGGTGCCCTGTGGAGAAAAGCTGAAAAGCCGTTCTCATGGCTGGTAAGAGCTGCGCCTTCTATGAGAGAGAGAATGCGCACGACAGGCTGCACATTCCCTGTCTGTGTCGCCGAGACCATCCCCCTGTGTGCTTCAGCACCAAGGAGAGCAGTTCCTAAAAGAGCTTACACAGGTAGAGCTTGCGTCTTTTTAAAGATGACATTCTACCTGTGTGTTTCTGGATGCGGTTGTATCATGTTCTCATTGACGGCCACGATCACTGTCTCACATGCCTGGGCATATGCATGCTGAGACGATGTGAGTGGATGGTTCATGTTTTCGCATGAGAACATGACCACGTCGGCACACCGGTCAACTCTTCTTTCTCCAGAAAGCTTGAGTCCCCTCTGCTGTTGGCCAGCCGCTGCTTGTGTGTAAAAGCACAGCTGCAGGTCTGCTCGCATTCTGGGAGACTGAGGAGATCAGCGAGAGCTTTCCACCCGGGGAAAACCCAGACAGACCTATCGCTTCTCAGCGTGTCATGTGCCGTCGAGCTGCCGGGCTGCAGTGCGGGTTGTCACGGCAACCCAGCGCTTGCTCGGCACTCTAGGTGTTTCCCATTGTAATTGCTAGCAGCAGCCATATCACCCTGTAACCCAAACTGGTTTCCCACTGAAGCTAAGCAGTATAGGACATTTATGTCCCCGGTGTAATCAACCCTGTGGTCGACGAGCTCTCACAAGCTGCACTCCCCGGAGAGTGGTGTCTCCTCCCCCAGGTGGTCCAGTTGATGAAGGCTTTGCTGCTGACCGCACTGAACTCTATCAAGAGGTTAGGGGACCTGCAGGCATTTTCGGTCGACGAATCGTGCCTAGAGTTCGGGCCCTGTGACACCAACGTGGTATTGAAACCCCAGCCTGGCTATGTGCCCAACGTTTCTACCACTCCCTTCAGGGACCAGGTAGTGAAACCTCAAAAACTCAACAGAACAGAACTCAAAGCTTCAGGACCTCAGAGCAGCTCTTTGTCTGTTACAAAGGCCAGCAGATGGTAAAGGCTGTCTCCAAGCAGAGGATGGCCCACTGGATAGCGGATGCCATCGCCTTGGCTTACTTGTTCAGTTTTCTCCCTGAATGAAGTTACTATAGCAACCCTCAATGCAGCATGCATGACATACAATGGTGACATATTACACAATAGAAAATCAAAACAATGCCCTAAATTCACTGTCAGAAAGTTGGCGCGATCCTCCTAATATGACGTCTAAACAAGACAGCTACCCAGAACTTAACATGGAATGATGTCATCTTCACATTTTCTGTTGTTTTAATAGACTGAGATTGACCCAGCCACTAACCCTCTAACTAACAAAATAATAAAAGGAAAACTGCTCAATAATAATGTAGGGGAGCACGGGGCACAACCTAACGCGGGGTTAGTTGTAACACACATGGCTTAAAACTTTCCACACATGCCAGCATGAGGAAACTTAGTGTAGTTAATGAAGACCAGCTATGAGAATGTATTTATTTTTAATTATTAAAAACTGCCATTATTTTCTATGAAAAAACTGATAATTGTATTTTATTGACAAAATATTTTAGTTTGTCTTGTATATTGTTTTGATTATATCAGATAACATTTTAAGCTGTCATATGTTAATGTTACATCGTGCCCCTCACATGTTGCAATGTACCCCACCTATGGTATATACTGTATTAATGAAACAAAACCACATAATTGTACTAGACGTGTGAAATTAATGTGTGGAAAAATAAATACTCTGAACCACAAGTGGATTTACATAAACTGAGAAAGTCAAAAAGCGTTAGGTTGTGCCTCGCTCTCCCCTATCTACAGTACACCTTTTATACAGACCCAGATTACAGACCTCTGAGTAGCCAGTTGTACATATGTGTATCTGCTTCTTTATGCAGAGAAACCTTGCAGCTCGAGCTATAACTGGGTTATAATTATCAGTTCTCGAGTTATAATCATCAGTTCCCTTGATAAACTAGCAGCAGATTGACTAGTACTGGAGAGCTCCTCAGAATAAAGGACACTTTTAATGGGATTATGATTTGAGCCCCTTACGTGTGATAATTGTTCACTCTCCCACGTCACATTGTACATTTCATGCTGAGAAGAAAGCCACATAATTGTAATTCAGCCTTAGACTTTCTCATAGATTATCCTCCTAATGTGGCACAGGAAAGAAAACTAATTGCAGATTGAGGCATGATTCACTTATATCTCTTAATACTTTTGAAATTGAATGCAGTTAGCATAAATGGTATCCTTAAATGTGCACTACAGTTAATTTTTTTTTTGTAAAAATGGTAAAAATTGCAAAGTTAATGTGTGAATATTAAACTACGTGAGCTGCTGCAGAATCATTTCATTTTCCACAAGCTGAACTGTTGCTGTAGATTCAGCAGCTGTGACGCTTTCATATTTCAATTCTGATATTTCCTCTGTGTGCCCATCAGTCACCAGGGCTCCTCCTCCCTTGACAACTGCGGAGGATGAGATTGCGCCTGCAGTTCTTCCTGCATTTCCTTTTTTTCCCCATTCCCTTTGCATTCGCTTGTCCTAATTTTCTTTTTTTATCTTCCTGATTCTTGAAGCTGTCTCTGCAGGTGGTTGCCATTTCAGTTTCCTCGGCTTCCTTTGCCACCCTACTACTAGGCTTTTTTTGGCGTAAAATGTGGTAAAATGTGTAAAAGGCAACTAAGAATACGAATCTTGTATTGCTAAAAGCATTCATTAAATTAACTGAAATATTTAATAAACATGCAAGGGGTGGGGAATATACAGTACTGGTCAAAAGTTTGGAAACATTAAGATGTTCACCAAGGCTGTATTTATTTGATAAAAAAATACAGTAAAAACAGTAATTTTGTGAAATATTATTGGAATTTAAAATAACTGTTTTCTGTTTTAATATAATTTAAAATGTAAATTATTTCTATGATTTTCAGCAGCTATTACTCCAGACTTTAATCTCATCCTTCAGAAATCATTGTAAAATGTTGATTTTGTTCTCAGTTATTATCAATTATTATTGGTGCTCAGTTACTAATAATGGAGACCGACGAATAGGAATCTCGCTACTACTAATCTACTTTGTGTGTAACTAAACGAGCCAATGGACATTGGCATGCAATGATTGCACCAGCTGCTCATGCCACGCAGCGCAGGTATAAATGAGGCACAGGTGCTTGCATCAAATCAGCTTTTTGCTTCGGAGCCGAGTGGTGGATGGTTTGTCCTGAAATCACTCTCTACAAAGCAGTGGAACTGACTGAGCCTGCCATTTGGAAGTGGATCTCTTCAGTCGGTGTTGGTGTGATAGCACAGCAGCGGGTCGCGTGGTATTCGTACTGTCTCTCTTTTTTGTTTGTAAGAGCAAACACAAAGGCTGTTCTCAAAGCTGGTTCGGTGCGCTAGGTGGAGAGCGCTAAAAAGCCATTCTTACGGCTGGTAAGAGTGCGCCTTCGTGTGAGAGAGCACGCGCTACAGGTTGCACTACTTCCCTGACTGTGACACTGCAACCATTCCCCTCTGCATGCTTCAGCACCAAGGAGAGCATCCTTCTAAAAGAGCTAGACAGATAGAGCTTCTGTTTTTCAAGATGACATTCTATCTGTGTGTTTCTGGATGCGGTGGTTATCTGTCACTGAGGGATGGTCACCAGCGCTGTATCTCGTGTTTGGGCGTTCAGCATGCTGAAGCAGCGTTGGTGGATGATTCATGTTCTTACGGCGGTAATATGACCATCTTGGAGTTGCGGTCGAGACTCTATCTCGCAGGAGGTGGAGTCCCCACGCCTCTGCCTAGATCTAACCCTCCACAGAGGGTTACTTCTGGCAGTAGCGTGGGTGATTTGAGGGTGGCGGTGAGTGCGCTTCCCCCAGGGAGACAACCCCCGGGGAACCCTCACTCCTCCCGCACTTCGCAGCCAGTAGAGCTGTTGTCGGAATGCGTTGGGCCACCCACGAGGTGTGCACCATCCGTATCCTTCCGGGCTCCTCTCAATGACCAGATGTCCATCACTGCATCAGAGGGAGGGTTAGACTCCTCTGGAGATGACGTGTTGGCGCAGGGGGCTCCTTCGGGAAGATCCACTGTGCCCGATACGGATCCAGAGATGATGGCAATACTTTCCCGGGACGCTAAGAGACCCGAACCCTTGAGGCTGGACGATTGGTTTCTCGGGGTGGCCTGTGCTGGTTTTCAGTGCCCCACCCTGGTTCCTTTCGGTGTACGTGGAATGTATCTCTGCTCTAATATCTCCCAGCCATACTGTGTTTGATATCTAAATATTTATCTCTCTTTCTCTTAACCAACGGTGCACAGTAGGTGATTATGAAATGCATCACATTATGTTTACCCCCCCTTTGGAGTAGAAATGTACCAAGTATGACACCATCATAAATTAGGCAAATGAAGTCATAAACAGAGACAAAGAAAGTGTTCTCCCGCCTAAAACTCCCACATTTGATTGGTCATTTCAGAAAAGATGGGCGGATGTTAATGTTTCTTTAAAGGACAGTAACACCAGCATATCTTTGCTCAGTCGGTGCAGTCGATAAACAACCCTCTTGTCATCCTGGCTCGTCCCCTGGCCAGGCGGCTTCGGGCCCTGGCTTGGCGGCTCAGTCACGTGGGTTGGTTCCTTTGAAGTCGGCGGACAGGCAATGCGCGCCATCTCAGCGCGCTCCATCTCAGCGCTCAGTCATCTTCTAAAAAACTCAGATGAGACAATCTTCTTTTCCTCCCCTTTTCGGCATTCGCTCCAACCACCTTCAAACTTCCTGCGGATCGAGAACGCTCCGCAAGGACCAAAAGAGAACACGCTCCAGCTCAAAGAACGTTCTGAGAAGACTCACGCGCATTCTTTATACTCAGCACAAAACAACCCATGCAAGTATGAATTCCATCGAAATTTAGATGCATTTTAAGATGTGTACCCCTGTTTAAGGTGATATTATTAGTTGCTGGCTCTCGGTGGTTATGTTTGTGAAATTGCCATTTCCTTCCTCTCTTTCGTTCTCTTCTTCTCATTCTCTTTCGTTACTATTCGTTGTTCTGTATATACATATTCTTTGTTTAGTCGTATGTATTCGTAGTATCAATTATTAAAACCATTGTATCCACGTTCGATTGTCATTGTTGCCGCTCACAAGGCATGGTCACTTTAATGTTCAGATCTAGCTACAAGCTCTCATAAGTATCTTTGAATACTTTAATCAATATCATAATAGTTTGGAAAGTTTATTCTTCGTGACCAGAAGGATAACCTTTCCGAAGATTTGATAAGAAAGAATAAAACTTTGTGAGAGTTGAGAAAAGATTGTACTGTTCGTTCAGTAAATTAACGGATCAGATGAATTTTGAATTAATTCTAATTCAAAGGTTATTCTGTAATGATTTAATATATATTTGTAGTTAATTGCAACCCATTGTTATTAACCATATATATATATTGCATAAATACCTAGGTTAGGTATTTCCCTTTTTGGGTGATTTGGAGATTTATAATTTAATCATAACCTGTTGCGATTGGTTATAAATAATTGAATAACCATAGGCTAATTCCCTATTGAGCTAATTTAATTTATTATTATTATATGTAGCCGAGTCGCTACACTATGCAACTGTGCCCTAACTCCATCTCTAGGGGGAACCCGTGTCTCCCCTCCCGGGCCTGTAGGTGCTTGTCCGATTTGATCGGAAAGGCCTACCAGGCTTGTGGGAATGCTGCCTCCGCCGTACATGCTATGGCGTTGTTACAAGTCCATCAGGCCCAGGCACTAAAGAGCTTGCACAAGAGTGGTCATGATCCTGCAGTTCTGCACAAACTGAGGACCGCAACCAATCTTGCGGTTTGTGCGACAAAGGTCACAGCGCGGTCAGGTTTCTTAATTCCCCTGTGTCCTAGACCAGCCTTTTCGGCGACGCAGTCCAGAACTTCCACCAGCAGTTCTCGGCCGCACAGAAGCAGATCAGTCACATCCTACCCTGGCTGTCAGCTGCTACCTCCAACCCGCCACCGACAGTGCCTCAGCCTGCTCGTCGCCGAGGGTGGCCGCCTGCGTTTGCCTCCGCTCCCGCACCACAGCAGCAGCCTCCACCTAAGCGGCGTCGAGGAGCCAGGCGTAAGCAGGCTGCCCCGCCCGTCCAGGCCCTCACCAAGAGGGGCGGCAAAGCCAAGGGCAAGCGGCCCTGAGACGGGCGACCCCGAGATGGGGTCCTCAGGGGGCTCTGAGAGCTGTGGCTGGTCAAACGTCGGACCACACTCATCCTCCACCTTCGCCAGCGGGCAACAGTGGACGGCTCGAGGACGCAGCCAGTACTCCTCATGTACCCTCTGCCCACTCATGGAATCAGGTAAGTGTTGCACAGCATACTCACACCCCACTACAGGCCACCTCCACGAGACAGCCGCCCCAGCCCAGTACCTGCATTCCACCTTACTGTCCCACGGTGGGTATGCTGGTGGTCCCTTTGGTCCCGCTTGTACGGTCTCTGCGAGTCTGGCTAGCGCTCCCCAGTCCGTCTCGCTGGCTCACTCGGACCATCAGGCTCGGCTATGTGATTCAGTTCACCCGGCGTCCTGCCTGCGGAGATCGCAGTCCTACTGGTGAAGGATGCGATAGAGCCGGTCCCTCCAGCCGATAGGAAGACAAGGTTTTACAGCCCATATTCATTGTACCCAAGACAACCGGTGGGTTACGGCCAATCTTCAACCTGTGAGTTCTGAATCGGAGCCTGAATCCGCGCAGAGGATCTCTTTTCTCGGTATGGAGTTGAATTCGGTTGAACAGATGGCACGCCTCACAGAAGAGCGTGTCCAGTCGATGCTGAACTGCCTGAAACAATTTCAGAGGCTCCTGAGGCATATGCAGGCCGCAGCGGCAGTAACTTAGTAACTTGGTCTGCTTCATATGAGACCGCTTCAGCACGACCCGTCCTCTGTACCCTGTCGGCTAGTCGGCTCCTCAGCAAAAAACTGATTTGATGCAAGCACCAGTCCCTCATTTATACCCGTGCTGCGTGGCTTGAGTAGCTGGTGCAGTCATTGCTTGCCAATGTCCATTGGCTCGTTTAGTTACACTCGAAGTAGATTGTCTCTCTAGCAAGATTCCTATGTGTCGGTCTTCGACATGGCGTCTCTGTTCCCTCCTTCAGGGAACGAGGGTTACATACGTAACCGAGACGTTCTTAATTTTATCAATGTTGAAAACCTTTTTTTACTGCTTAATATTTTAGTAGAAACTGTTGTACATTTTTGTATCTCTCACATCCTTTAGCTTCTAATCACATCCTTTAAAGGATGGCCCTTTGACTTCCTCACATATATATTTAACTAAAAAAAAGTATTAACCTGCCTGTAACATGCTGACTTCCTGGCCATGTCATGTGGCTGCTTATTGTATTTAGCATGTCATTGCAATCGATGCTGGTAACATAATCGGCAACCATATCACACTGTAGTCCAAGACTGGTTGCCCACTGAAGCTAAGCAAGGTTGGGCCAGGTCAGTATCTGGATGGGAGACCTGGAAAAAATAGGTAGCTGCTGGTAGTGGTATTAGTGAGGCCAGCAGGGGGTGCTCATCCTGTGGTCTGTGTAGTCAAGTCAGTCAAGTCAACTTTATTTATATAGCGCTTTTTACAATGCAGATTGTTTCAAAGCAGCTTCACAGTGTTAAACAGGAAAATAATGAACAGAATTTGATTCGGCTGTACAGCCGCTCTGGAGAAAACGGTGATGTCATCAGCTCATTTCAATTATCATATATATTCAAGTAATGTAGTTGATATAATTTAGTTTAGTAATTAAATTTATTTGGATATTTATTTGAAAATTTTGTGTCCCCAACTGAGCAAGCCAAAGGCGACATCTCATCCAGCCCTAACAACCCTAACAACCTAACAACCCTAACAACCCAGTATAGTGATGGGGACACTATACTGTAACAAGCATAGTCCTTCAGATGAGACATTATGTCCTTCGAAAAAAGAGTAGGGGTTTAACCCTTAATCCTGGCCTAAATTGTATGCAGAAACATGTAAATTGCCCATTGGCCCCTGTCTATCATCATGGCCTCCTAATCAACCCCATATATACTGATTGGCTTCATCACTCTGTCTCTTCTCCATCAATAAGCTGGTGTGTGGTGGGCGTTCTGGCGTAGTATGGCTGCCGTCACATCATCCAGGTGGATTCTGCACATTGGTGGTGGTTGAGGAGATTCTTCCTTCCATGTAAAGTGCTTTGAGTGCAGAGAAAAGTGCTATATAAATTTAACGATTTATAATTAAAATCACATGATCACTAAAAGCACTTCGGGATATGCACATTACAATGGCAAGTGATAGCTAGAAGAGGTGTGTTTTATATTAAGCCATTATTAGTTTCTGCATTCAACAGAATTAATGTAATATAAATATAAGGGTTTTTAATCTTTCAGCACGACTACTGTGTCTCACAGATGTCAGTGTATGATCAAGGTGTATTGCATAGAGCATAGAAACACTGTTTAATTATGCCAGTTCACACAAGTCAATGATGCCTCTGCTGGATGAGTTACAAAGTCACAAACGAGGCACAAATGACCTTCTGTAGTGCTTTCCGTTACACAGGTTGGTTCAACTACATAACATGCTCCTTACTTGCACAAGTGTGTTGCAGGTCAAAAGGAAATTTATATAATTTATCATTTATATAATTTACAACCTCATGTCATTCCAAACTTGTATGACTTTCTTTTGTGAAAGAAGATATTTTGGTGGAAGCCAAACAGTTTTGGCGACCATTGACTTCCATTATGTGGACAGAAAAACAAAAAAAAGAGAAGAAATTTCTGAAAGTGTCTGCTTTTATATTCCACAGAATAAAGAAAATATTGGGTAAAGTTTTTGGTGAACTCTTCCTTTAAATGCTGTGACGTAGTTATTCAATATTAACCAGTCTTTAATACATAGTCAGAGTTGATAATGTATCATTTTACATGTGTTCTGCCCTGGATATATTCTTAGTGACGGTATGATTGGTCTTGAGGTTTATGAAGAAGCTTCAGATGTGTCCAACTTTTAGTTCATCAGACCGAGTATTTGTATTCTCTAATCACATTCTGATTGCTAAATAGTCCATATGATTAATTTTATCCAACACAGATTTGTTAGCAGCTGGTCTGTCTTGGGACAAGGAATAATGGATGGAATCTCCTGCTGTTTAAGGAGAAAATGTGTTGTGCAGTTTTATAGTCCTGAAATAATGGGACACCTGTGAATGATACTAGGTAGATAAGGATAATTGAAAACTGTTGAGAAATCTTTCCAGAATGATTAACATTTTATTGTAGTCAGCATTTGTCTTTATATATTTTTTCCAACCTGATCTAATGAGAAAATGTAAATATTTTACAAGGTGGCGATTTCATATGAATTCATATTGAAACTATGCTATTTTTAGAAAAAGTGATCTTGACGGGCTACGCCTAAACCTAACCTTCTGTGGGCATAAATAGATTATATGAAAATTTACCAATTCACTAGTACATATAATAGTTTTGAATTGGCCTGAAAGTGTTGATTTCAAGTTGGTTTATAATTTTAATTCCTAAAAAAGTATAGAGACTAGAGATAGAGATTAGATCTCTATAGAGATTATTGACTATCAATGTGAAGGTAATGTCAGAGTTATGTCTAGGTCTGTTTAGTTTAATCAGGTTTTGGTTTTGTTTTCCCTGCTTCCGTTTTGCCTGTGTTCCTTGGTCATTAGTTTCTGATTAATTTAATTCTTAATTAATTATTCTTAATTCTGGTTAATTAACTCTCCCTG
This sequence comes from Rhinogobio ventralis, assembly GCA_039654625.1. Taxonomy (NCBI): domain Eukaryota; kingdom Metazoa; phylum Chordata; class Actinopteri; order Cypriniformes; family Gobionidae; genus Rhinogobio; species Rhinogobio ventralis. Next base: position 29,859,215 of record CM077194.1, read on the forward strand.
TGTATTTAAGCCCTTAGTTTACTTAGTTCTTTGCCCGGTATTGTCTATGTTTTAATGTGTTTGTGTTCTCCTGAGTTTCCCCTTAGAATTAAGATTTAAGACTGTTTCTATAAATCTCCTGTGTTGTGCAGTTTTTCAATTGTTGGTCTGTAAACACATGCACATTAGATGTCTATGTCCAGACCATATCTCAGTAATGTCCATTTATCTACGTTTAGTTTGGCGCAACACATCACCATTTCCGTGTCCAAACAGTCTTATCAGATCCAAAAAGCAAACAACAAACAGTGCTAAAATATGCTGGCGGTGTGCTATAGTGCAACTGAGAAATCATGATCTTAACCTTTATCTCCATATCGAAATCTCAGTTGGTCAGACGGTGATTCATCTTTTCTGAATTGTTAATATATTGGTGTCCAGGATGCCGTGAGGCTAGAGACTGTAATGTACACTGTGAGTTTTTAAAAGCTTTGCTTAAAAGGTGTGCTATGAATGAAAAGTGCTGATAAACAGCTGTTGAGTATTCTCACTGTGAATGGAGGCCTGGATCCGGAAACAGTATTCGATATGTGGATTGAACCACATTTCATTTGTCTTCTGACAGATGGATCACAGAGGAGTGGGAACATTGTACTAAAACCTGTGGGAGCTTGGGATACCAAATCCGCACTGTGCGCTGTGTCCAGTTCCTTCACGAGGGCACAAACCGCTCCATCCACAGCAAGTACTGCAGTGGGGAAAAGCCTGAGATCCGGAGGCCATGTAACAGAATGCCCTGTCCAGCCCAATGGAGGACTGGGGCCTGGTCAGAGGTACGTTTTTCTCAGGTCACATGATGTTTTGTTGATATCAATACAAAAGCGCTGGTTGTTGAGGTTTTTAAAAGTAGCATTTTAGGAAAGTGAGAAGATTGGTTGAATTATATTTTACAAAGCTCAGCAGAAATAGTTTCTGCAAGCAGTTTTCAGTGTGATTGGACTTGAAGTGTGAAATCAGTCTCATTTGAAGAATGTGTTTACCACATCCGAGGAAGGTTTTTTTTTTTTTTAGAGAGAACATTTCTGGAGAAAAGAAAAATAGGACTCATTTCCTTTTAGTTTGTACTTTTTACCTTGCACTGTTTTCATGCACTGACAGTGTCCAAGTGAGGGCTGACATTTCCATTGATTTTTAAATCAATAATGAATTTAAAAGTCAACCAGGGAGATTGTTTTATGACAGTGCCCTCACTACCCAGAAAGCTAAAATCCAGACTTTGAGTGTTTAAATTACCAAGAAGTCTTTTGATGATTTTAAATATTATATCGAGATATTGAGCTTGAGCTAGTACACTGTCGATAGGTGTAATCCCAACCTGTGTGGTATTGATTTCGACCCAAAGCAAAAGGATTAACACCAAGCTGTGTCAATGAATATTGTTGATAAGTCATTGAATAGGCTGACCATAAACTGGACATAAAGGCAATATGTGGTGCGATAAAGGCAATCTCTTCACGTAAAGCTTACTTTTTTTGTCTTATAACCAGTTGTGACAAGCGACAGCACATGGACCTCTTGGTTTCTTTTTCTGTATAGTCACTCTTTATATCCTCGCCCAATTTGAAATCTCATTGCTCTAAAATTCAGCTCATCATAACTGTATGGGAAACATCAAATATTTTTAGTTTGGCTGTGATTCAATTGAATTTTTTCACACTGCACTTAACCTTGGGTTATTGCTGTTCTAAACACTGCTTTTAACCCCAAGTAAGAGAAGATTTCACACTTGTAACTTAGAAGCAGGGTTTGCATTACTTTTGCGGTGTTAACCGCACATTGCTGTGCTAAACTTGTACAGTATGAAACAATGTGGTGCTACGGCTAGATGCTTTTCAACCGACAGCCAATTGCCTGCCTCATTTTCAGGTGCTGTGCGCTGTATTGAAGTAATAGTTTGAGGGGAAAAATGTGAAATGGTGACAGAAAGTGCAACAATTTGAGTAAAGAAGAAGCCATTAGATTTTCACCTATAAAGTCCGAAAAATACATTCAGGATAAACTTGATAGTAAAGTCTGTAATATATAACATGAGGATGCACAATGCTAAGGCCTTTAAGTAAACATATTGCATGCAAATTCATCCAATCAGTTACATTGAATAAATAAATATGGAAATAAGGACATTTACCCAGGGTTTAGGAATGTACAGTGTGAAACGTCATTTTATGAATGCCTAGGATTAACTGTTAACCACAGGTAAGTTATGAGCAATGTGAAACATGAAGAAAGATCATCCCATCACCCTCTTTCTTATCTCTCAGTGCTCAGTGTCCTGTGGAGAGGGTGTGGCACGACGCCTGGTCACATGTCGCATTGGAGATCAATGTACTGGCGAGAAACCTGAGTCGCACAGACCCTGCAGGCCAGGACCCTGTCACGGTAAGATGCCACAGACACACCATTACAAATTCTGCAACCCAAAGCAGGGAATTGGTTTCAACAGGACACGATCAGCACACGGACAAAAAATTGTACTCATCAAGTGATTTTATGGGATATTGAATGGCAAAAACTGTTCATGTTGTTCTTTCAGCAGCCTATGAAAGCCTATTGAAAGAATGGAAAATATTGTACAATGCACAAATTCATCTGCATTGATGACATTATTCATGGTGCCCTTAACCACATTGAATTTTCCAGAATGCTTTTGTGGTCTATGAACTTCTCAACTGCTCTCTGGAAAAGCTTGTTGACACCATTTCAGTTGTCTGTTAAGAGCTTTTATTTAGACAAGCATTTTATGTGTGAGAAAGTTATTCATTCGGTCACGTAATGCCTACAAGCTTAAACCGAACATGAGGGTTTGGCAACATTTTTTAGAGTTAAATGTTATTTTTTTTTGCATTCCCAGTTTTTTTGCTTTTTAATGCCCCATGTGTTTAAAATTTCACATTTATCTTTGTGTTTTATGCAACCTGTTTGGCTGTGGAGATGTGCACTGCCTACAGCACAGAAAATCACAGTTCCCTTTCAGTTAGTACACTACAAGTTACGTCAGTTACTGACGGAATGGGGGTTTCGCTTAGAAGCCAATCGCCTTTGAGCTCTACAAAACGAGCCAATGGCATGAAAATGCCATGGGTCTGCGGAATTTGCATGCCGCAACCCCGCCCCACGGCGTGGGTATAAAGGGCGTTGCGTGGCAATCTCGCATTATGTTTCTGCTTCAGAGCCGAGTTTACTGCCTGAGCGCTTTCCTCTTCAAGACGAGTTTCTCTCCAGAGTGTTGGTGTTACGGCACGTTCCAGCGAGTTCCGCATTTCCTGTCTGATCTGTGCAGTGATCGAGCACAGCGTGCGCGTTCTCCCTGGGTGCTTCGGCATTCTGCAGAGTTTTCACTCCTCTCTAAAAGAGCTGCACGCGGCACGTCTTTTTAAAGATGGCTCGCCCGTGCTCCGTTTCTGGGTGCGGTCGACTGGTACCTCCGTTCGATGGTCATGATCGCTGTTTGGCGTGCTTGGGCCTCGTGCACGCTGAACGCGCGTTCATGGATGAGTCATGTTCTCACTGCGGGAACATGACCATCTCAGTGTTGCGATCGAGACTCCATGATCTCCGTAATGGGGGGAGAGTCCCCTCTACCACACCCCAATCTACTTCCTCCACTGGAGGGGGTACTTTGGCTGGTGGTCAGGGTGATCTGAGGGTTACGGTGTGGAACAACCCGACGAATCCTCCTCGGGCCACACCCCCCTCCTGCACACTGCAACCCGTGGTGTTGCCTGATGAGGGCGCCGGGGCTTCCCGTTCGGGGCCCTGCGTTTCATTTGGCACACCCGCGGAGGATGCTATGTCGATCGCCGCATCACAAGGTGGGCTGGATTCCTCCGGAGATGACGATTCGGCTGTGTTGCCTCCTTCTTGAGTTCCAGCATTGCCCGAGTCCGATCCAGAACTCACAGCCATGCTTGCCCGGGCGGCCGAGACGATTGGGCTTGTGTGGAACCCTCCGCCGAGCGTTCCCGGCTAGATGATTGGTATCTGGGGGCGGCCCGTCCCGAAGGCGCCCGTTAGCCCCCAGTGCCTTTCTTCCCGGAAGTGCATGAAGAGGTGTCGATATCGTGGAAGTCTCCCTTGACTTTTCGCGATCGCTCGGCAACCACTTCCGCCTTCACTGCCCTCGATGGCGGCGCGGTGAAAGGGTACACTGGGGTTCCCCCATCTCTTCGCCCAACAGTTCTCGACTGCTCAGAAGCAGACTGAGGGAATTAAACACATTCTGCCCCGGCGGCCAGCTGCTGCCTCCACCCAGCCGCCGGCCCAGAAGCCTCAGTCTGCTCCCCGCCGAGGCCGCCCCCCGGCGACTCCCACCCCTCCTGCCCGGCCCCAGCAGCAGCCTTCACCCGGGCCGAGGCGTGGAGGACGTCGCAGAAAGGCGGCCCCGCCCGTCCCAGCCCCCCAGCCTGCCAAACGGCAGTCTAAGCGGCGGTCCTGAGACGGGCGGCTCGGAGGTGACCTCGGTTCTTTCCCAGGAGATGGTAGCAGGACCACTCCTTCCCCCGGTGGAGGGCCGGGGGAGAATCTTTTGTTTTCCCAAGAAAGAACAGATTTTCTCACCTCCGAGCCTCAAGAGGGCGCGGCTGGCAGTGCGCGACGCCCCATGGCCTCGCCGCTCTCGGCCCCCTCTGTCGCCAGCCCCCTGGCAGACGAGACCCCCGTGGAACGCTGGTCCTTCCCTGGTCTCCTCTGTCAGGGCGCGGAATTCGACCCCGCCCACACCCCGGGACGCTCCCATGCCTCCCTTGTCTGGGCCGGTCATTCCGCCTCGCTGCCCCATCGGGGGTACGCCGGTGGTTCGCATGACCCCGCTGGTTCAGTTCTTGGGAGCCTGGCTAGCGCTTTCCAACCTGTCCAGTTGGCTCGCTCGCACCATCCGGTTCGGCTATGCGATTCAGTTCGCTCTGTCTCCTCCCCGCTTTCGGGGAGTCCGCTACACCGTGGTGGGTGGCAATGCCCCTGTCATGCGTGCGGAGGTCGACACCCTACTGGCGAAGGGTGCGATCGAGATCATCCCGAGATGAAGTCCGGCTTCTACAGCCCTTACTTCATTGTACCCAAGAAAACCGGTGGGTTACGGCCAATCCTGGACCTGCGCGTCTTGAACCGAACCCTGCACAGGCTTCCATTCAAGATGTTGACAGCCAAACGCATTTTCGAGTGCGTTCGTCCCTCGGATTGGTTTGCAGCGATCGACCTGAAGGACGCGTACTTTCATGTCTCCATTCTTCCTCGACACAGACCGTTTCTACGGTTTGCCTTCGAGGGGCAGGCATATCAGTACACGGTTCTCCCTTTCGGGCTAGCCCTGTCCCCTCGCGTCTTTACGAAGATTGTTGAGGCAGCCCTTGTGCCGCTCAGGCAACACGGGGTTTGCATCCTGAACTATCTCGACGACTGGCTGATTCTAGGCCACTCTCGGGATCAGGTTTGCGAACACAGGGATCTGGTGCTTCAGCACCTCGCCCGTCTGGGCCTTCGGGTCAACTGGGAAAAGAGCAAACTCTCCCCAGCGCAGAGGATCTCTTTTCTCGGTATGGAAATCGACTCGGTCGCCATGTTCGCGCAGCTTACGAGCGAGCGCGCGCAGTCTCTGCTGACTTGTCTTCGCCAGTTCGAAGGCAAGAGTGCGGTTCCACTGAAACTTTTTCAGAGGCTCCTAGGGCATATGGCGTCAGCAGCCGCGGTGACCCCGCTTGGTCTGCTCCATATGAGACCGCTTCAGCACTGGCTCTGCGATCGAGTCCCGAGATGGGCATGGCAACACGGCACCCTCCAGGTCCCAGTGACCCGAGCCTGCCATCAGACCTTCACCCCGTGGTCGAACCTCAGCTTTCTACGGGCAGGTGTTCCCCTAGAACGAGTTTCCAGGCATGTTGTTGTCACAACAGATGCCTCTTCCACGGGCTGGGGCGCCATGTGCAAGGGACATGCTGCCGCGGGCTCCTGGATAGGACCCCAGCGCCTATGGCATGTCAATTGCCTCGAGTTGCTGGCCGTACGTCTTGCCCTGCACCGCTTTCGAGCCCTGCTCAAGGACAAACACGTTCTGGTCCGTTCAGACAGCACGGCGACAGTAGCGTACATCAACCGACAAGGTGGTCTACGCTCCCGCCGGATGTCGCATTTCGCCCGCCATCTCCTCCTATGGAGTCAGAAGCATCTGAGGTCGCTTCGTGCCGTTCACATCCCGGGAGACCTGAACTGCGCAGCCGACGAGCTGTCGCGGTTCCAGCCGCTCCCGGGGGAATGGAGACTCCATCCCCAGACGGTTCAGCTGATTTGGGAACAGTTTGGCGACGCACAGATAGATCTGTTTGCCTCCCGCGACTCTTCCCATTGCCGCTGGTACTATTCCCTGACCGAGGGGACCCTCGGCACAGATGCACTAGCGCACAGCTGGCCGCGGGGCCCACACAAATATGCGTTTCCCCCAGTGAGCCTTCTCGCACAGGTTCTGTGCAAGATCAGGGAGGACAGGGAGCAGGTCCTTTTGGTCGCCCCATATTGGCCCGGCCGGACCTGGTTCTCAGAACTTGTACTCCTTGCGACAGCACCTCCCTGGTCGATCCCTCTGAGACAGGACCTCCTGTCTCAGAGACGGGGCACCATATGGCACCCGCGTCCCGACCTGTGGAACCTCCACGTGTGGAACCTGGACGGGACGCGGCAGGTTTGAGTACCCTGCCACCTCAGGTGGCGGCTACCATCACTTCCGCTAGAGCCCTGTCTACCAGACAGGCCTATGCGTTGAAGTGGAACCTCTTCGTCACCTGGTGCTCCTCTCGGCGAGAAAATGCTCGATCGGGTCCGTGCTCTCCTTCCTCCAGGAAGGGTTGGAGCGAAGGCTGTCTCCCTCCACCCTGACGGTCTATGTGGCTGCTATTTCAGCCCATCATGACCTGGTGGATTCTAAAACGGTTGGACAGCACGACCTGGTCAGCAGGTTCCTCAGAGGTGCGAGGAGGTTAAATCCTCCTCGCCCACCTCAGGTACCCTCTTGGGACCTAGCAGTGGTCTTAGCTGCCCTGCAAAAGGCTCCCTTTGAGCCATTGCAGTCAGTCGAGCTGAAGTTCCTTTCATTGAAAGTGGCGCTCCTGACTGCTTTGGCCTCCATCAAGAGGGTAGGGGACCTGCAGGCATTTTCGGTTGACGAAGCGTGCCTGGAATTCGGGCCGGCCAATTCTCACGTCATCCTGAGACCCCGGCCTGGATACGTGCCCAAGGTTCCCACCACTCCCTTCAGGGACCAGGTGGTGAACCTGCAAGCGCTGCCTTTGGAGGAGGCAGACCCAGCCTTGGCACTGCTCTGTCCAGTATGCGCCCTTCACGCTTACGTAGACCGGACGCAGTGTTTCAGGACCTCAGACCAGCTCTTTGTCTGTTACGGAGGGCAGCAGAAAGGGAAGGCTCTCTCCAAGCAGAGGTTGTCCCACTGGATAGTGGACGCCATTGTCCTGGCATATCAAGTCCAGGGCATGCCATGCCCCCTCGGGGTAAGAGCACACTCCACCAGGAGTGTTGCCTCCTCTTGGGCTTTAGCGCATGGCGCCTCGCTAACAGACATTTGTAGAGCTGCAGGCTGGGCGACACCCCACACATTCGCAAGATTTTATAATCTCCGAGTGGAGCCTGTATCCTCTCGTGTACTCGCCCCTACTGGCCAGTAACCGGACAGGCTCAGGTGTCTTCGCTTGCTGCGCCATTCCACTCCACGGACTGGATGCGTGCGCTATTCCTCTCAGGTGAGCTTCCCCAGTAAGCCCTGAGCTCCTCCAGCACTGTCGATGTCGTCACCAGAGCGAGTACCCTTTTCAGGCCACCCCTCATGTTCGGCTAGGTGCCTCCGTGTGCATGGTTCCCCCGCTGGGTAACCCCCACAGGTGTATTTCCACGGTAAGTCTCTTGTAGCTCGTGTCTTCCCTTGGCAAGACACCTTGCCACGCCTGGGGTTGAAATTTTTCCACCTTCGGCTGGATACCCCAGAGTGTTCCCTATGCAGCTCCTTCGGGTCATAGGTGTATTCTTCAAGTCCCCCCCCTTTGGGTTGGCATTGTGTTGCATTCTCCACGTGGGATATGCTTCCCAGTGTACCTTGGTAGCGTTGAGCCTAGCCCCTCGTTCGTGCCACACTCACGGCAGGGAGCCCGGGTCAGCGCAGGACGCTGGAAGACAGCCGTCATGGCGAGATTGTATTGGGACCCCCATTCCGTCAGTAACTGACGTAACTCGTAGTGTACTGACTGAAAGGGAACATCTCGGTAACCCTCGTTCCCTGAAGGAAGGACGGAGACGTTACGTCCCCCTGCCATGACCGCTGTACCGCTGGAACTGGCCGGGCGCTCATGCCTCGGCTCTTCAGCAGGTAAACATAATGCGAGATTGCCACACAACGCCCTTTATACCCACGCCGTGGGGCGGGGTTGCGGCATGCAAATTCCGCAGACCCATGGCATTTTCATGCCATTGGCTCGTTTTGTAGAGCTCAAAGGCGATTGGCTTCTAAGCGAAACCCCCATTCCGTCAGTAACTGACGTAACTCGTAGTGTACTGACTGAAAGGGAACGAGGGTTACATACGTAACCGAGACGTTTCTTAACAAACATAAAAGCCTGCCTTTGTTCAAGAGAACTCTATCGCTGCTCTCGAGAAGTTTCCTTTTATGAGTAACACTCAGCTGGTCAACATTATTTGTTAGAATACAGTGTGTCTTGAGTACAGTGATAAGAGTGAGAAATCCAAAATAAATCTCAGCAGATATCACTGTGAATAGTACTTTCTTTAGGTGTCTGCTTGCATGATGCTCCCTTCTAATTCCTGTTTAATGGCTTAAGCCTCACCTGGATGACATCCATCTCAGTGGAAGGTTAACAAAACACCTACCCTTTACAATCGACACTTGCGGCACACTGCTTAACTTTAAGCTGCATATAAAGTGGAATTCCTTAGGGAGCTGGAGGCGTTTTGCTTGTTTTCATCTGTGAAACAACTAGTTGGTGGTTTACCTAGTGACAAACAGTCCATAATCCAACTTTAAAAACTGGAATGGCAGGAACTTTTATGACTTTTTAGGGGGCAGCCCTACTAATTATCAAGACTAAATGGATAGTTCACCCAAAAAATTTACATTCTGTCATCATTTAATCACCCTCATGCCAAAACAAACCTGTATGACTTTCTTCTTTGAAACACATTTTAATCAAGACAATTTAATACAATGCAACAAATGGGGATTTTTAAGTTTCAAAAAGGATGCAAAAGCACCATTTTGGGTTGAACACATGGTTTGATTCATGAACATGAACATTACTGCTGGTTTTGTGAACTAACTCAACTGATTCATTAAAAAGATCCAACTCAAAGGATTCATTCACTCATGAAGATCTCATGAAGGAGATCTAAGTGATTTTTAAGATGTGAATAACGTCTTGAATTTCAGTCTAAAAATCATATACTCAACTATTGTATGTTTTAAGAAGATTTTATAAAATAAGTGTAGAAGTGGTATGGACTTTTTTTAAATTTTTAAATTTTAAAAATTTTTAATTTTAGACATTGACAGCCCCAGTATCTGCTTATTAAGTTGTGACATGTTGAATACTGTTTCTAGGTCAACTTTGTTTCAAATGAGAATACAATCTCAGCAGCTGTTTATGAGCATAATTCATTCATAGCATATATTTAAAAAAAAAAAAAAAATATTTCACTAGTCTCTAGGCTCATGGCGTCCCAGACTCCAATATTTTAACGATTCAGAAAAGATGAATCATTGTTTGGCTAACTGAGATTTGAGTGGAGATAAAGGCTAGGATCATGATTTTTCTGTAGTAATACAGCATATTGGGATTTTATATTTGTGTTTGGACACAGAAACTGAGATGTGCAACATTAGACTTGACAAAAAGAATGACCAGGAGCCTTATATATAAAGTGTGTGTACGCACAGATTTGAACTTAGAGTGTGCGTACGCTAAAATCCATACTAACATTCATTTTTATCACTTTTATGTGGAAAACAGTCTCAGCAGACGTACGCACTTTCCTACGTACATTTCCTTAGAGAGTCGTAGTACTGCAGGTATATGAAAAACTAAGCAATTCTTGCTCACCATTGTCAAGTAAAGGATGTGGACATTGACTGGTGCTCTTTTATATGTTAATGACATTAATTAGGCGACGTTTACAAGGCGGAGATCTGAAACCATTCAGCTGTGAACAATTTCAAGATCAATTGCGATTTATAAATTTCACTTCTGGGCGAGAGGCGTACGCATGTTTTTTGTGTGTACGTTCGTTCTCTGAATCACACGTAAGCACATTTGAGAAATGATCATAAGATCAAATTTAGGACGGTTTCTATGCAACATTTTATAAATGAGGCCCCTGGATACTGGTTGAAAAAAACTGATATCATACTGATTTGGAATGGCTTGAGAGTGAGTAAATCATGACACATTTTCATTTTTGGGTGAACTATTGGGTGAACTCCCATTGTGGTCAAAACAATGAATTGGGTGAAATATTGTCATAATTGTCCATAGGCAGTGTATTTTACTGTACTGTATGTAAAGAGACAGTTCCTGCAGTATTTGGTAATATTGATGATATAAAGGCCCTGAGTATTTCAAAAAGCTGAAAAGCTTCTGTGAGAAACTGCTTAAAACAGCACCGAATAAAAGCCTTCTGCTTCTCCGACAGATGAGCCATGCGGAGGAGACAAGTCCATATTCTGTCAGATGGAGGTTCTGGCTCGTTATTGCTCGATACCAGGTTACAACAAGCTCTGCTGTGAATCCTGCAGTAAGCGCAGTGGCACTTTTGCTCCTCTTCTGCACGAAGCCGCTGAGATGGAGGAGGAACTTCGCTTCGGTTCAGCCTCTCAATTTCTGGAGACACTTTCAGCCTCAGCTGTTAATGGAACTCTGAAAGGCCCTCAGCACCACCAGCGGGGATCCTCATCACAAGGACAATTTGCCAAGCAGACCGCTACTCCCGCGCCTCGCAAACCCAATATTGAGAACAGCAAGACTCAAAAGCGCCTCAAACCTGGAACGAGAAATCTGCCTGCAATGGCGATCCATAGCTCGTGGAATGAGGACGCCGCTAAAGATGCACCATGGCAGCTGGAAAGTTTCCAAGAGACTCAGTGGCCAACAGCATCATCCGAGGTGGAGAGATGAAGGCTAGTTGTCTCTTTTTTCCCTCTGGACTCTCTCTCTTATTTGTTTGTTGTAGATATAGATCTTTAACATTCATCGTTCCCTTCAGATCATCCTCAAGATATTTGAAAGCAAGAGAGAGTAAAGTGCTGGTTCACTTTCAAATGTTCTCAATTCCCTCGCCAGCAGCATTTGTTTTTAGAACACACTTGTCAATCACACACTGTTGTGAAGGGGAATGTGCCAAAGACGTTTTTATGATGATCCTCTCAGCAACCTGGTCTATGGAGGTTTGGTTCGCATGCATGAAGAGACTCTGGTGGTACTCGTGAGGAAATGCTTGTAGTTGTATCAAACTTCACAACCTTTACGGTTTTATTTTTAACAGCTCCAAATAATATTTATGAACATTCCTGTAAATACTGTATATGGAAAATGTCAGTATTATTTTTTTCCAAAAATACAAGCTGAGGATTTTTAAAATAAGAGATTCAGGACCATTATCGGTGCTTTTTATATTAAGAACACTTTAGTAATATGTTAGAAAATGTGCTTTCAGCCATGAGTTAAGCACTGAAGAACATGTACTCCAAAACAGTGTGAGCCAAAGGAAAAAAAAAATTGCCATAAGCATTTGGTTCCAAAAGCATTTCTGACACTCATAAATCAGCCTCTCAGCAAGTCATTGATTAAATAAATTCTAATAGACTTTGTTTACCTCCTAAAGAACTTATTTTCCGCTAAAATGTTTACCCATGATGTTGAGGCTTCTCTTTGACACTTGCCTCTTAGATTTCACCTGTTTTTTAACATGTTTTGCCAATGACAAAATTGAGTGTGGATGTCATCAAGCAGCTGATATAGGAGACCCATCGTATATATTGTGAAATGAATTGGATGTTTCAGGCAGGATTTTGAAGGAGTAAAGCTGGACTTTCTAGAGATCTTATACTGCACAAGATATCTCTTTTCTGAGGGAGAGGAGAGCTATTTATTTTTTATAATCGAGGGTTATATCTCAACCACAATGCATCTGACTGCAATACCAAGAAGACCAGTTAATCTATCAGTGGAGTTCAGCTGTTCATAACCGTACACACACTTTCACCTGTGTGCCACTGTAAAGCTATTGTATATACCATACAAGAACTTTAGAGTATTTATTGAGATTCAAAGTTCAACATCATGTCTTAAGTGTTACTTCATTATCTGTTACAAAAAAACAAGCACCCATTGAGTAGTAAGAGTAGCTCACGAAAGCAAAAGTAGACATGAATAGCCTTTTTATTGTTATTTTAACTGGCATTTTAGATACAATAAGACACATGCTCAGTTTTTGAGATGTTATAATAAGGTAAAGCTGTTTCACAGCCCTTTTAGAATAGACATATTCTAGTGAAAATCCTAAACAAAACTGTAATTTACAGTGATTTATTGTCCTTCAGTCCCCCAATCCAACACGAAACTTTTTTACAGTTAATTCGTAGCTTTAAAAAAAGATGAAAATTATAGTGGATTTTGATTCTCTAGAATAGACAATAGTTGTATCTGCATACAGATAGTATCAGTTGTCTTTCAACTTCATTCAACCGATGAAAGCTGAGGTGAATGTTGTGTGCATCACAAAAACAAACAAAAAAAACGTATTGTTCACTTTCTGCTAATAAAGAATTAGTTTTTGATAGCTTTCAGAAACACAAAAGAATGTGAGATAGTTGAAGCTAAATTGACAATCCCTAAGCCACAGACAGACACCATAAAAGGATAAATCATATGTATCCTTACAATTCCATGTCCATTTAAGTATTAATTATTGTTCTAGCTTACAAAGAAACTTTCAGTTGCTTGCAGTCATTTCTTTTTGTTTTAATTTGTACTTTTGTTAGTTGTAATGGAAGTGTACACTACTGAGGCTGTTTTTTGTAATGGGGAGCACATAGCAATAAAGAAAGTAATAAACACCACGCTGTCTCTTGAGAGTAATTTTTAGGTTTGCTTTATTGTTTAATTAAATGTGAACTCACATTTTCCCTTTTCCTCTACTAAGCCTATACTAGACTCTTTACAGTGAAAATATGTGATTATAATCCTAAACTAATAATATTAAATGGACTAAAAAACTCTTTTTGCGAAAATAGCAACAGCTAATCACAGTGTGTATTCAACATTTAATGAATCCTACTATTTATTGTATAAATCATGATATCAAATGTATGCTGGGATATGTGTGCTGGAGCACTGAGGCTTTTTAGTTTGCACTGTTAAATGCACAGAAAATGGTCTTCATTGAGATTTTAAATTTTTTTCTGTCACAAAGGATGTCCATACAGACTTCTCTATGGAAGCCAATTATTTCACACAGGCAAACATTTTACTGCAACATTAAATTGCTTGAGAGAGCTACCCTGGTGCTGCACGTGGTGTTCATATAAAAGTATAACCTGGGCTGCCAATTCATTTTCCTGCTCCACATACCTTCAGGCTCAAAATTGCTATATTGTGGGAGGCTTTAATTTCTAAGACCCATTCAGATTAATGAGCCAAAATTATATTTAATACCATGCCAGAATGATCACTAAAATCACTACAATTGTATGTAATAAAATACAGTTCAGTATGAGAAAAAAAACTTTTTTACAAAAGCAACGCTAATTTACACAATTTACACAAAAATGACATGACATTTCAACCCCATAAAACTTTGAAATGAATAGAAAATCAGATTCTGCCTAATGTATATGAAGTAAAAAGTGTAAAAAGGGCAATATTTCTCCAAATGTGCACACTTTTGGACTCGATGCCCTATGAATGTCGTTCAGCAAAGCCCTGTGAACGCAAATAAACCAGAGCAGACATGACTGAATATGGATGTCTCTCATTTAATCTATTGGAAATATCAATAACTACCAAACAATTATTTTGTACTCCTGACATAAATTATGAAATTACTGTCACTGTAACCGTTTTTATCATAAACAATCTTAAAATATCAAAGCTCGGGTCCTAAGTCCCTCTAATGATACACAGTTTGCCAGGACTGAATACGAATGTCATGTATAGCGTACAGTGAATGTAAATAACAGTAATCTGGGGCTGTCAGCGATTTTTACATGTAAAGAGGTCTTAATGTTCGAAACGCAAATTAAGTTATTTTCAGTGAAACCTAACAAAAGTCTTATGGGTTTGGAATGATATGAGGTTAAGTATTTCTTCAAGTGTATCATAATTGTAATATATATATTTTTTTATATGGTAGTTTGTTAAAATGATGTTAAAGCAGATGAGGAAAAAAACTGCTTCAAGTTGCTTTGTTTGGCCAGAGGAGGACTGGTCCCCCGACTGAGCATGGTTTCTCCCAAGGTTTTTTTTCTCCTTTCTGTCGCCTGATGGAGTTCGGGTTCCTTGCCACTGTCTCCTCTGGCTTGGTTAGTTAGGGACGCTAAATAGTCCACAATATTATTGTTCTGACTGCAATGACACTATTGGATGAGAACTGAACTGAGCTGGAAGATGACATCACTGTTTTCTGCAGAGCTGATTTATAGCCAAATTAAACTTTGCATCATTGAATCATTGTTTTCCCATTATCACTGTAAAGCTGCTTTGAAACAATCAAGCTGAACTTGTATGTTGGACCATCCCAGAAGGGATGGAGCATAGTATGACTCAACCACTTAAAGGCCCACTGAAGTGCCATGAAACGTGCATCATTATTCAATGTGTTCAATGTGTAAACAAAAAAGGTAAAATATGAGACTTCAGTGTACAGTAATAATTTAATAGAAATACAATGTAATACAAACAATAATTTCATTCAGCAAGTTTCCCTACAGGAAGTTTTCTCTCAGAACCAAGCGGCAACCTCCCCTAGTTTCTCTTAAAGCCGATACGCAAGTGACTTAAACTGCAATTCATCACTAGAGACAGGCTCCAAAAGGGAGTCAAATCTGTATCTCCCCCATGTTAAATTTCCCAACTTTACATCAGAAAAAACATGTTTACAGCCTGGTACAAATTATGGTTTTAGTCTATATAGCTTATTTTGCCTTTCATGAATTTGGTGAATTTGTATTCAGTCTTAACCGGTTTGGCACACATTACCCAACATTAGGTTACATTGACCCAGCACTGGATAGGTATGTGAGGGGGTTCATCATTTATATAGACATTAAAAATGACCCAGCACCTGGGTAAAAATATATCAAATAACCCAATAAAATGACCCAACAGGCTGAAACCAGCATTTGGGTAAAAAAAAAAAAAAAAAAACAGCAGGAAAAAAAAAAAAAAAAAGTCTCAGTTATGTACAGTATCTCACAAAAGTGAGTACACCCCTTACATTTCAGCAACCATTTTAGTATATCTTCTCAAGGGACAATACTATAGAAATAAAACTTGGATATATTTTAGAGTAGTCGGTGTGCTGCTTGTATAGCAGTATAGATTTACTGTACTCTGAAAATAACTTAACATACAGCCATTATTGTCAAAATAGCTACGTAAGTACTCAACTGAACAAAATATGTAACACTGGCCTAATGATTTTTGGATATTTTACTGAAATTTTTTTACATAGTGCACCTTTAATAATAAAATTAAATAAAAACAAACAGAAACAACCCCGAGGGGGAAACAAGACAAGACTTGATGCGCAGGGAAACACAAAGCACAAACAACAGGTAACAGTTGACGATGATCCAGCACAGGACTGCAAACACAAGGAGAATAAATAGGGAGCAAACAAGGCAGGTAATGAGGGAGGGCAGGTGGGGCAAATAAACCAATAATCAGATAACAAGATGGGTGGGGTTAGACAATAGACATGAGAGCACATGGCACAATGAAATACATGACAAGCCATGTGCTCAACACAAAACAAAAGATGAACACGCAGCCAATGAGCACACCCACAGACTGCGTGTTCACACAAAGGCGGGCCAGGCAGTGCAAGGGAACAGGACAAGGTCCATGGCAAGGCATTGGTGGGCCTGGGCGTGGAGAATGGGCGGACCTGGGCCGTGGAGCATGTGTGGACCTGGGCCATGGAGCATTGGCGGACCTGGGCTGTGGAGCATGGGCAATGCAAGCAGGCTAGGAAGCCATGGAGGCGCAGGCAGTTTAGGAAGCCATGGAGGCGCAGGCAGTTCAAGAAGCCACGGTGGTGTCTTAGCCAGGTACCTACTGCTTGTGGGCTCTGTGCCCACAAAATACACAGTGAATGGTGAGCCGCTTAACAGATGGGCATGGTCCATATACTGGGTCAGAGTCCACAGCACAGTGCTCTCAGGCATTAAATAAGCTAGGTGCTCATTATGTCAAAAATGGAAAATGTCCTTGAGTGCCTTATTAAAATCCACCTTATCACAAATTCCACAAAACTCCTCAACATAATTTTCCTGGGGACGATTCCCCTGGCATAAATGCAGAAGGCAAACTGCTGGGTCCATAGTGATGGTCGAATATTCTGTAATGATAGTCCACTGGAGGCAAGTGTTGAAGAACCCAAGTGCAGTTTTATTGCCAATAATCCAAAGTGAGCAAACAGAAACAATGACTTGAACTTGACTTGACTTGACTAAGAACGCTCCAACAGCGGTTTACAGGAAACAAAACTAGTCAAGGGAACAAGGCAAACATGAGGGCTTAAATACACAAAGACTAAACAAGACACACGTCTCCATTTGCAGCTCCTCCCCGCCTGCACACGGCTACTCTCACCAATTGGTTCAGCCACAGACGATGTCGAACACACCTAACATGAAACATGAACATGAAACAAAACCAAAATACACGTGACAGACACTAAACACTCAAGGTGTGATCAAAGGTGGCTGGCCAAAATGTGTATATATGTGTGTGTTTGTTTGTTTTATAGCTCTCTGGAATACTAGATTCTGATCAATCATTTAGCATCCTAATATCTGCACTAAATAATGACTGTTGTCCATTTTAGCTTCATGGTATATCGCTTCTCTTTATGAGTCTGGTTGTATACACAATCACAAACACTATATCAGTCAATATGAATTTATTTGTTAGCCTGTCTACTGCAGTAAGACATTATTAACCTTGCTACCTGCAAATATAGCTGAGCTCAGATAGGAGAAAATTGGCAAGGTGAGATTTGTCTCACCCAAAATGAAAACCTAACAGCACTATTTTTTTATCTTTAGCCCTGTATCCAATTTCCTGCTGAGTTCTGAGAACACATACTGATGTTTTATCTACTGAAGAAGTGACAAATATGGTTACTTGATATCTTGCTAAAAATGGTTTAGCCTATAGCCGTAAGACATACTTTTAATTGATTTTCTATTATTCACCTGCACAAAGGCTGCTGATTCGAAACAATCACTATCAGTAAAATTACTATCTATAAAGACCTGTTGTATTGGACTAATTTCTACAAAGCCTTCGTGTGCTGTTTACAGTCTGAACATGATTGCTTAGTAAGAGCTACTAAAATTTGTTTCAAATGTTTGTCATTGGAATTTGGGGCCAAAGTTGGAGCTGACTATAGTGAGCTTTGAATAAATTGTGTTCAAATCATTCTCCTTGTCTCCATATAATACAGGCTTGAGTGATAAAAAAAAATAATCATTTGAGTTTAGCTGGAATATTGCATGGGTTTCTGTATTTTCTAATCACCTTTCATCTCATGTTCTACAGTAATCAAATATGTGTAGAGAGGATTCTTACACAATAATCAGGTAAACACAAGTCTGTCCATAATAATTTTGTCATCTCTTGTGTTACAAGCTAAGACACCTCTCAACAAGGTTAAACATGTATGTATTTCAAACATTCCATAGCTCTGCAGATGTACAGGCCCATGTACTCCAAATGCTGATGTGCAGTTTTAGTACGTCCTAGTTTCTTCACTGACCAGGGCCTTTTTGAACACTGTTGTGGTCTCGGCTGTACCTCATTCAATAGCAGTTCCTCGGCATGGGTGAGAGAATGCTGAGTGGACTGTCTGCGGTTGAGAGATAAGCCTAGATACTTGTGCAGAGTTTTCCTACTCCACACCTTTGTATTATTGTACAAAAGAATCCTTTTTTTCCCCTTATTTAAATCAGGAGTGTCAAACTCATATTTAGGTCACAGACCGGAATTTACTAAATGTCACCTTATAGGATGAGAATGCATGCAAAATAAACACTCTTCTGGAACTAGTAAACTCCATCTTGTTAAACTTGATGCTGCTTCCATAACTACTATTGAGATAAAAGAAACAAGGTTTTACTAATTTCATTCACCAAAGGCCTTTGGATTACATAGACATGTAAATTATGCTTTGAAAATTAATGTTAACATACAAAGCTAGTCCTAAGACAAACTGTACCGCTCATTTTAAATACAGACTTACTACTCCATCAAACTGACAGCACTAAATCAGTACAACAGCAATATATAATCTAATAATCAGTAGAAACTTGGAAACAAATGTGAAATTCACTTATTACCCCCATAATTTTCCTTGCCTGCCCATATTGTCAATATTGCCGTGAGTAATATTGCATTTTAAGCAGCTTCTTTTTGTTATTTTGAAAATATTTTTCAAAAAGAAAAAAATAAATCAAAACATAAGATGCAAAAAGGCATGATGACATTGAACCTCCCACAATGATGATATTCAGGTTCAAAATATTAGTGTAACTAATGCACTCAAAAGTTATGAGAATAACTGAGAATCCCAGTAATGTATTATAGAAGTTTCAGGGGACACATACAATGAGGGAGTCACTAGATCCTGAATATAGTATCCATTTTAAAACACATTTCCTGCAATATTTTCTTTTGAACACAATAAAAAAGTCTTGGATCTTTGGATCTGAATGGCTGTCCATTCTCCTCAGATAGACACTTCATGACAAATTCAGAAGGCTCTGCTCTGTTGCGTCCTGTCCTATTCACCACAAAATCCTGCTGTCTCTTTCTCAAATATCTCCTGCTTCAACACCCACAGTCTGCTGAATTAATGACACACAATAAAACATAGCTATCAGGCAAGAATTGCTGATGTTCTTCCCAGCATTCTTCTGATTTTAGTGCCTTTATTGGATGGGATAGAGTGGGCATTATCAAAGCTCAATGGTAGACTGAAAGTCTAAATAAAAAATAAAAAATCAAAGACGAAACAAAAATTGTCCTGTAATTTTGCATAAGTTTTTGAGTGCATTTTATGATACCGAAAATTGCACTAAAACACACAAAAGACTATACAAGACCTAAAAGCCTGTTGAATTGTATGTGTGGTGTTTTTGTATACTGTATGTGTACAATTTCTCTTCAAGAAAGATCTTATAGATGCTCCAAAAGCCCAGGGTATCAAACAGACTATCCTCTGGTGGTAAAAAGACGCTATGCAGTGATACCTTTAACGGTGTTGTAAGTTGCTTGAAGAAAATGAGATGAAAGGCTCTGTCGCTGCTGGATTGCGTGCCTCTTTTTACCTTTGAACCTCAACGAGATCCTCTGAGTTCAAAACATTGTAATTATTGATGATTGAGTATAATGAATCATTTCTTGTTGCTAGACATATTTTCTTATGGGCTTACTTTTGCTTCCTTGTTGTCAGTCATAAGTAATCTGAAACCCCAAACCAAAAAAAAAAATTGAACCATTGATGAACCATGGATTAACATGGGGGTCTCTTTAAAACATCCAACTGTAATATAAAGTTGTGATGTAATGTGTTTTTGACACATGCCACACATGTATGACACATTTTGACACATTTCCATACTGCATTTGTTTTTTGTTGTCGTTGTTGTTGTTTTTTGCTCTTCTCTACTACAGCACTTCCCCAATAGCTGTGCTATCACTTTGGGGCCATTTACATTTTTATGCATTTTGGCCATTCATTTATTCATTAATTGCTAGTTTTGAGGGACCTGAAAACAAACTTTTGAAAACGATACCGTTATCTCCATGTAAACTACAAAAAACGTGAATCTGTGAAAAACAGTGACGTTATGTGTATGAGTATTACATGTTTAATCTATAGGCGTGTAGAGTGACCTCACCAACTACTAGCCTGGCATGTATAGGCTAATACAACGATTTTTAGACGTCTTTGCGGATCCGTGAACGGGGATGGTTTTGGCAATGTTGACGCCTGTATTTGAAAAAAGCAAAATAAAAACGTTTCTGTTTTTAGTACATTGTTGTCATGTAAACGTACCCTTATTTACCAAGTTAAAACAGTGACTCAGTGCTAGGTCCAGAGACGTTATAACTGTGTGGTGTACTGTGGTGTTCCCTTTCGAGGGAACTCGCACTGCCCGCCGGCTTCTTCAGCTCAGGGTGAGAGCTCAATGCTTGAGCCCCTCTGAGGGGGCGGATGCGCTCGACATCGAGGTGGAGGACAGTGAAGCACACTCGCCACTTAATGTCCCCGCTTATGAGGAGCTTGTTGAGGTTGTGACTCGTGCTGTGGCTAGACTTAACATCAGCTGGCCACATGAAAGTCAGGAAGCGCATGTTAAAAGCAGATTGGATGAAGCACAGTTCGCAACCTCAACGCCGGGGCTTGCCATTTTCCTGACTTACACAATGAGTTGTGTAAGTTGTGGAACAGACCATATTCCTCTCGTTTATCCAATTCCCCAGAATTTAATTATTGTAATATCGCGGGTGGCGAGAGAGAACCTTTTGGCAGCAGAGGCGGCGTGCAAGATTCAAGAAAAAGCAAGGAAGGCTTCAGGAAAGGGCTGTCCCCTCCTGTTTCTTCTGTGGAGCCCTCTGGAAATTGATGCAGTAATCCCGCTGTCCAGTATGCTTCGGGCCACATCGATTTCCAGCGAACGCAGGCTGCTCCGTCCGCCTCAAGAAATTGCGGCCGGGCAGCAACCACGTCTGCTCACTGAAATTTTTTTTCAACTTCTCCCTGCTGGTCAGCCGCTTCAGGGGGTCGAGAACAATACTCTTAGAACACCCGAGGTCACCCTCGAGAGGCTGATTCCCTTAGTAGAATATTTTCCGGCATGGCACGGCCTGTCGAATATATCTCAATGGGTCCTGCGGACTGTAGAAAAGGGGTACAGACTGCAGTGGTCCCAGAGTAGGCTCAGGTAATGGAACAAGAGGTTCACTCACTGCTGGTAAAAGAGGCCACAGAACGAGTTCCTCCGCCAGACAGGGAGTCCGGGTTCTACAGTCGGTACTTTATAGTTCCCAAAAAGGATGGAGGGCTGCGTCCAATTCTAGATCTAAGGCACTTGAATCGATCTCTGAGGAGATTCAGGTTCAAGATGCTGACCATTCCTATTATCTTGAGTCAGATCAGGTCCGAGGACTGGTTTGTCACGATAGATCTAAAAAGACTTAGATCTATACTAAGTCATACTTCCACGTGTCCATCCTTCCATGTCACATGAAGTTCCTGAGGTTCGCTTTCGGGGGCGAAGCGTTCGGCCTAGCTCTCTCCCCTCGCACATTTACCAAACGCATGGATGCAGCTCTGGCTCCACTAAGACTCCAGGGCATCCGTGTACTGAACTACATCGACGACTGGCTCATATTGGCCCAGTCATGAGAAATGGCAGTTCGGCATCGAGATGTCGCCCTTGGCCACATTCAAAAATTGGGGTTGAGACTCAACATGAAAAAGAGAGTGCTGACGCCTTCCCAGAAAACCATGTTCCTTGGAGTAGTATGGGACTCTACGACGATGCAGGCACAGATGTCTCCCCCGCGTATCCAATCCATACGGGTGATGGTCTCCAAAATAAAGCTAGGCCACAACTTCACTGTAAAGCAGTTTCAAAGACTGCTGGGGCCCATGGAAGCAGCATCCAACATAATACCTTTTGGCCTTACATTTACATTTTACATTTATTAATTTAGCAGAAGCTTTTATCCAAAGCGACTTACAACTGAGGAATACAGGAAGCGATCTGTCATGAAGAGGCAAAAAATCACGCTTGAAATACTAAGCTTTGGACATTGCTTATAGTAGCATAAGCTAGAATAGGGAGGGGATAGAGGAAAATGTAGGTGTTTTTTTTAAAGATGAGGTTAAGTGCTTACGGAAGAGAATAATTTTCAGCTGTCTTTTGAATGTTGTCAGCGATTCTGCATTCCGGATGGAGGTGGGGAGATCATTCCACGTCTGTAACTCTTGTTTCCTGAGAAGGGAACGAGACACTGCGCCACGTTGCCACGCCTCTTAATGCCTGGGAGCGACTTGCTTCTTCGCGAAAGCTAACTCTGTTGTGTGCCGGCGTCCCTTTGTAGCTTCCGGTTATGCCGTCACATGTTACGCCATGACGCAACACCAATCAGGATTGGAATAGTTTCATTCATACTTCAGATGCGCTATGCTAAGTATTTCATTCAAACTGCAGATGCGCTATGTCCCCAAAGAGCCGTTAACAACGCAGTATCTCGTTCCCTTCTCAGGGAACAAGGGTTACAGACGTAACGTCTCGGTTACGTATGTAACCCTCGTTCCCTGAAGGAAGGGAACGGAGACGTTACGTCAGTTACTGACGGAATGGGGGTTTCGCTTAGAAGCCAATCGCCTTTGAGCTCTACAAAACGAGCCAATGGCATGAAAATGCCATGGGTCTGCGGAATTTGCATGCCGCAACCCCGCCCCACGGCGTGGGTATAAAGGGCGTTGCGTGGCAATCTCGCATAATGTTACCTGCTGAAGAGCCGAGGCATGAGCGCCCGGCCAGTTCCAGCGGTACAGCGGTCGTGGCAGGGGGACGTAACGTCTCCGTTCCCTTCCTTCAGGGAACGAGGGTTACATACGTAACCGAGACGTTCCCTTTCAGTCAGTACACTATTTGTAACTGAGTTACGTCAGTTACTGACGGAATGGGGGTCCCAATACAATCTCGCCATGGCGGCTGTCTTCCAGCATCCTGCGCTGACCCGGGCTCCCTGGCGTGAGTGTGGTCACGAACGAGGGGCTAGGCTCAACGCTACCAAGGTACACTGGGAAGCATATCCCATGTGGAGAATGCAACACAATGCCAACCCAAAGGGGGGGACTTTAAAAATACACCTATGACCCGAAGGAGCTGCATAGGGGACACTCCGGGGTATCCAGCCGAAGGTGGAATTTTTCAACCCCAGGCGTGGCAAGGTGTCTTGCCAAGGGAAGACACGAGCTACAAGAGACTTACCGTGGAAATACACATGTGGGGGTTACCCAACGGGGGAACCATGCACACGGAGGCACCTAGCCGAGCACAAGGGGTGGCCGAGAGGGCACTCACTCTGGTGACGACATCAACAGTGCTGGAGGAGCTCAGGGCTTACTGGGAAGCTCACCTGAGAAGAAATGCGCACGCATCCAGTCCGTGGAGTGGAATGGCGCAGCAAGCGAAGACACCTGAGCCTGTCCGGTTAGTGGCCAGTAGGGGCGAGTACACGAGAGGATACAGGCTCGACTCGGAGATTATAAAATCTTGCGAATGTGTTGGGTGTCGCCCAGCCTGCAGCTCTACAAATGTCTGTTAGCGAGGCGCCATGCGCTAGAGCCCAAGAGGAGGCAACACTCCTGGTGGAGTGTGCTCTTACCCCGAGGGGGCATGGCATGCCCTGGACTTGATATGCCAGGACAATGGCATCCACTATCCAGTGCGACAACCTCTGCTTGGAGAGAGCCTTCCCTTTTCTGCTGCCCTCCGTAACAGACAAAGAGCTGGTCTGAGGTCCTGAAACACTGCGTCCGATCTACGTAAGCGCGAAGGGCGCGTACTGGACAGAGCAGTGCCAAGGCTGGGTCTGCCTCCTCCAAAGGCAGCGCTTGCAGGTTCACCACCTGGTCCCTGAAGGGAGTGGTGGGAACCTTGGGCACGTATCCAGGCCGGGGTCTCAGGATCACGTGAGAATTGGCCGGCCCGAATTCCAGGCACGCTTCGTCAACCGAAAATGCCTGCAGGTCCCCTACCCTCTTGATGGAGGCCAAAGCAGTCAGGAGCGCCACTTTCAATGAATGGAACTTTAGCACGACTGACTACAATGGCTCAAAAGGAGCCTTTTGCAGGGCAGCTAGGACCACTGCTAGGTCCCAAGAGGGTACCTGAGGTGGGCGAGGAGGGTTTAACCTCTGAAGAACCTGCTGACCAGGTCGTGCTGTCCAACCGTTTTAGAGTCCACCAGGTCGTAATGGGCTGAAATTGCAGCCACATAGACCTTCAGGGTGGAGGGAGACAGCCTTCGCTCCAACCCTTCCTGGAGGAAGGAGAGCACGGACCCGATCGAGCATTTTCTGGGGTCCTCTCGCCGAGAGGAGCACCAGGTGACGAAGAGGTTCCACTTCAACGCATAGGCCTGTCTGGTAGACAGGGCTCTAGCGGAAGTGATGGTAGCCGCCACCTGAGGTGGCAGGGTACTCAAACCTGCCGTGTCCCGTCCAGGTTCCACACGTGGAGGTTCCACAGGTCGGGACGCGGGTGCCATATGGTGCCCCGTCTCTGAGACAGGAGGTCCCGTCTCAGAGGGATCGACCAGGGAGGTGCTGTCGCAAGGAGTACAAGTTCTGAGAACCAGGTCCGGCCGGGCCAATATGGGGCGACCAAAAGGACCTGCTCCCTGTCCTCCCTGATCTTGCACAGAACCTGTGCGAGAAGGCTCACTGGGGGGAACGCATATTTGCGTGGGCCCCGCGGCCAGCTGTGCGCTAGTGCATCCATGCCGAGGGTCCCCTCAGTCAGGGAATAGTACCAGCGCAATGGGAAGAGTCGCGGGAGGCAAACATCTATCTGTGCGTCGCCAAACTGTTCCCAAATCAGCTGAACAGTCTGGGGATGGAGTCTCCATTCCCCCGAGAGCGGCTGAAACCGCGACAGCTCGTCGGCTGCGCAGTTCAGGTCTCCCGGGATGTGAACGGCACGAAGCGACCTCAGATGCTTCTGACTCCATAGGAGGAGATGGCGGGCGAGTTGCGACATCCGGCGGGAGCGTAGACCACCTTGTCGGTTGATGTACGCTACTGTCGCCGTGCTGTCTGAACGGACCAGTACGTGTTTGTCCTTGAGCAGGGCTCGAAAGCGGTGCAGGGCAAGACGTACGGCCAGCAACTCGAGGCAATTGACATGCCATAGGCGCTGGGGTCCTATCCAGGAGCCCGCGACAGCATGTCCCTTGCACATGGCGCCCCAGCCCGTGGAAGAGGCATCTGTTGTGACAACAACATGCCTGGAAACTCATTCTAGGGGAACACCTGCCCGTAGAAAGCTGAGGTTCGAATCAGCCAGTCGTCGGGATGCGAACCCCGTGTTGCCTGAGCGGCACAAGGGCTGCCTCGACAATCTTCGTAAAGACGCGAGGGGACAGGGCTAGCCCGAAAGGGAGAACCGTGTACTGATATGCCTGCCCCTCGAAGGCAAACCGTAGAAACGGTCTGTGTCGAGGAAGAATGGAGACATGAAAGTACGCGTCCTTCAGGTCGATCGCTGCAAACCAATCCGAGGGACGAACGCACTCGAAGATGTGTTTGGCTGTCAACATCTTGAATGGAAGCCTGTGCAGGGTTCGGTTCAAGATGCGCAGGTCCAGGATTGGCCGTAACCCACCGGTTTTCTTGGGTACAATGAAGTAAGGGCTGTAGAAGCCGGACTTCATCTCGGCTGGAGGGACGATCTCGATCGTACCCTTCCCCAGTAGGGTGTCGACCTCCGCACGCATGACAGGGGCATTGCCACCCACCACGGTATAGCGGACTCCCCGAAAGCGGGGAGGAGACCGAGCGAACTGAATCGCATAGCCGAACCGGATAGTGCGGGCGAGCCAACTGGACAGGTTGGGAAGCGCTAGCCAGGCTCCCAAGAACTGAACCAGCGGGGTCATGCGAACCACCGGCGTACCCCCGATGGGGCAGCGAGGCGGAATGACCGGCCCAGACAAAGGAGGCATGGGAGCGTCCCGGGGTGTGGGCGGGGTCGAATTCCGCGTCCTGACAGAGGAGACCAGAGAAGGACCAGCGTTCCACGGGGGTCTCGTCTGCCAGGGGGCTGGCGACAGAGGCGGCCGAGAGCGGCGAGGCCATGGGGCGTCGCGCACTGCCAGCCGCGCCCTCTTGAGGCTCGGAGGTGAGAATGTCAGTTCTTTCTTTAACCATTGATAGGGTACCGCCGGCCGTGAGGCCAGCGGCGGAAGGGGAAAACAAAAGATTCTCCCCTGGCCCTCCACTGGGGGAAGGAGTGGTCCTGCTACCATCTCCTGGGAAAGAACCGGGGTCACCTCCGAGCCGCCCGTCTCAGGACCGCCGCTTAGACTGCCATTTGGCAGGCTGGGGGGCTGGGATGGGCGGGGCCGCCTTTCTGCGACGTCCTCCACGCCTCGGCCCGGGTGAAGGCTGCTGCTGGGGCCGGGCAGGAGGAGTGGGAGTCGCAGGGGGGCGGCCTCAGCGGGGAGCAGACTGAGGCTTCTGGGCCGGCGGCTGGGTGGAGGCAGCAGCTGGCTGCCGGGGCAGAATATGTTTAATCGCCTCAGTCTGCTTCTGAGTGGTCGAGAACTGTTGGGCGAAGTCCTGGACCGCCCCGCCGAATAGCCCATCCTGGGAAATGGGAGAATTGAGGAAACGTGTTCGCTCAGATTCTCTCATATCAGCCAGGTTGAGCCATAAGTGTCGCTCCTGGACCATCGAAGTGGACATCACCTGACCGAGAGAGCGAGCGGTCACCTTCGTCGCCCGTAGAGCGAGGTCGGTGGCCGTCCGCAACTCTTGCATTAATGCAGGGTCAGCATTGCCCTCGTGCATGTCCCTGAGCACCTTGGCCTGATACACCTGTAGGGTAGCCATGGCATGCAGGGCGGACGCGGCCTGGCCCGCAGCTCTGTAGGTCTTCGCCGTCAACGTGGACGTGAATCTACAGGCTTTGGACGGGTGCTTTGGGTCACCGCGCCATGTCGCAGCACTCTGTGGACACAGTTGCATCGCAACAGAGCGCTCAACAGGGGGAACCCCAGTGTACCCTTTCACCGCGCCGCCATCGAGGGCAGTGAAGGCGGAAGTGGTTGCTGAGCGATCGCGAAAAGTCAAGGGAGACTCCCACGATTTCGACACCTCTTCATGCACTTCCGGGAAGAAAGGCACTGGGGGCTGACGGGCGCCTTCGGCACGGGCCGCCCCCAGATACCAAGCGTCCAGCCGGGAACGCTCGGGACATGGCGGAGGGTTCCACGCAAGCCCAATCATCTCGGCCGCCCGGGCAAGCATGGCTGTGAGTTCCGGATCGGACTCGGGCAATGCTGGAACTCCTGAAGGAGGCAACACAGCCGAATCGTCATCTCCGGAGGAATCCAGCCCACCTTGTGATGCGCCGATCGACATGGCGTCCTCCGCGGGTGCGCCAAATGAAACGCAGGGCCCCGAACGGGAAGCCCCGGCGCCCTCATCAGGCAACACCACGGGTTGCAGTGTGCAGGAGGGGGGTGTGGCCCGAGGAGGATTTGTCGGGTTGTTCCACACCGTAACCCTCAGATCACCCTGACCACCAGCCAAAGTACCCCCTCCAGTGGAGGAAGTAGATTGGGGTGTGGTAGAGGGGACTCTCCCCCCACTACGGAGATCATGGAGTCTCGATCGCAACACTGAGATGGCCATGTTCCCGCAATGAGAACATGACTCATCCATGAACGCGCGCTCAGCGTGCACGAGGCCCAAGCACGCTAAACAGCGATCATGACCATCGAACGGAGGCACCAGCCGACCGCACCCAGAAACGGAGCACGGGCGAGCCATCTTTAAAAAGACGTGCCACGTGCAGCTCTTTTAGAGAGGAGTGAAAACTCTGCAGAATGCCGAAGCACCCAGGGAGAACGCGCACGCTGTGCTAGATCACTGCACAGATCAGACAGGAATGCGGAACTCGCTGGAACGTGCCGTAACACCAACACTCTGGAGAGAAACTCGTCTTGAAGAGAGAAGCGCTCAGGCAGTGACTCGGCTCTGAAGCAGAAACATAATGCGAGATTGCCACACAACGCCCATTTATACCCACGCCGTGGGGCGGGGTTGCGGCATGCAAATTCCGCAGACCCATGGCATTTTCATGCCATTGGCTCGTTTTGTAGAGCTCAAAGGCGATTGGCTTCTAAGCGAAACCCCCATTCCGTCAGTAACTGACGTAACTCGTAGTGTACTGACTGAAAGGGAACCCGAGATGTTTTCTCTGTGTTTTTTTCTGTTTCTTCTCCCATTCTTTCTCTCTGGCAAGTAGCTGATTGCCCCCAGATGCCCCTGCTTAACAACCAGGAGTGAGGCAGTATAAAAGCAAAACCCAGAAAACTCAGAAGTTGAGAAATTTTCCCAGAGAGCCAAGGGATCTGTTCCATGTTCTTGTAACTGAGTGTGACTTTGTTTGCATTGCTCTATACCCTGATCTAATGTTGACTTAATTACTTTAATGGAGACTCTAATGCTTGTTCTTGTCATAGTTTAAGTGATGTTTCTTTGTTTTCATGTTGTTAATGCTTACAATTAAACCAGTTATCACCTCAAATGTGTTTGTTTCTTTTTTGGGGGGGGATTGCTTGCTGTATGGTGCTGTAGCAATGTGGGTGCCATGTTTTGTTGTATTGCACAGATTTTTTTTGTTTGTTTTTGGTGGCCAGTTAGGCAGTGTACTTTTCTGCTGTTAATTAGCTTCATTTGAGAAGTTTAGTTAAAGGGGTCACAAACTTCTTTTTTTAATTTTTTTTTTTATTATTTTATAATGTTCTCTGAGATTCACTTATGTAAGCAAGATTGTTACATTAGAAAAAAATCTAAATCAAAGAAATCTGATTTTAACCCTCTATTTGAAATGCTTTTTTGTTAGGTGTGCCACATTTAAGGCTTGGAGAGAAAATAAAATTGTCCAAACTGTGAAACATTTATGCGTATTACGTATGCTTTATAAATCTTGGTTATGGCAAATAACAGTAAATGTGTAAAGGATAATTTGCAGTGTTTCGCATAAATTATGAATTAATCTACCATCGTTTGTCGCACTGTCATTTTTATATTAATCATTCATAATTTTCAGGTGAAAATGTATACCTTGTCAATTACGTATTTTGTATTTAATATTAATAATAAAAGAGATTACAGATTTATTTTCAGTCTCTCAGCCTGCATCAAACTGTGTTTTGTTTAAAAATGAATCCGAAGTAAAATAAAGCAAACAAATGTGCTTACTGAGGTAGTCATGAAAAGATTAAAATCTTTTCGTTTTTAAAAATAAAGTTAATCTTTATCTCACCTTAAAGTGATGCTTCGGAGATTGCTATTTTGTAAATAAAGTGGTCAATTATGTTTGTTTGTTTTTTTGCACAAACAAAGCACTCGTGACGCTTCATAAAACTGAGGTTAAACCACTGGAGTCACATGGCTTACTTTATGTCTTTACTACCTTTCTGGGGCTTGAAAGTGGTAGTTTTGTAGGCTGTCAATGGAGGGACAGAAAGCTCTCAGATTTCATCAAAAAGATCTTAATTTGTGTTTTCCGAAGACGAACGAATGTCTTACGGGTGAATGTCGAACATATAAAACTGCAAATATTTATGTTACAGTTGGATTTAGGTTTAGTGGAAGGGAAAGGACACAAGTCCTTATGCTGGATTGGTGATGGTCTAACTGGCAGATTAGGGGTCCAATAGAAACAAATGCATGTAAAAAAAAATATTTTATATACTGATGATGTACACCAATCAGGCATAAAATTATGACCACTGACAGCACCTGTTAGTGGGTGGGACATATTAGGCAGCATGTGAACATTTTGTCCTCAGTGTTAGAAGAAGGAAAAATTAGCAAGCGTAAGGATTTAAGCAAGTTTGGCAAGGGCCAAATTGTGATGGCTAGAAGACTGGGTCAGAGCGTCTCCAAAACTGCAGCTCTTGTGTGGTGTTCCCGGTCTGCAGAGGTCAGTATCTATCAAAAGTGGTCCAAAGAAGGAACAGAGGTGAACCGGCGACAGGGTCATGGGTGGCCAAGGCTCATTGATGCATGTGGGGAGCAAAGGCTGGCCTGTGTGGTCTGATCAAACAGACGAGATACTGTAGCTCAAATTGCTCAAGAAGTTAATGCTGGTTCTGATAGAAAGGTGTCAGAATACACAGTGCATCGCAGTTTGTTGCGTATGGGGTTACATAGCCGCAGACCAGTCAGGGTGCCCATGCTGACCCATGTCCACCACGGAAAGTGCCAACAGTGGGCACATGAGCATCAGAACTGGACCACAGAGCAATGGAAGAAGGTGGCCTGGTCTGATGAATCACATTTTCTTTTACATCACGTGGATGGCCGAGTGTGTGTGCGTCGCTTACCTG
Source organism: Rhinogobio ventralis (assembly GCA_039654625.1). Classification (NCBI taxonomy): domain Eukaryota; kingdom Metazoa; phylum Chordata; class Actinopteri; order Cypriniformes; family Gobionidae; genus Rhinogobio; species Rhinogobio ventralis. The sequence goes on from CM077194.1 coordinate 29,889,688, forward strand.
GGAAACACATGGCACCAGGATGTACTATGGGAAGAAGACAAGCTGGCGGATGCAGTATGATGCTTTGGGCAATGTTCTGCTGGGTCCTGCCATCCATGTGGATGTTATTTTGACACGTACCACCTACCTAAGCATTGTTGCAGACCATGTACACCCTTTTTAATGGAAACAGTATTCCCTGGTGGCTGTGGCCTCTTTCAGCAGGATAATGCTCCCTGCCACAAAGCAAAAATGGTTCAGGAATGGTTTGAGGAGCACAACAATGAGTTTGAGGTGTTGACTTGGCCTCCAATTCCCCATATCTCAATCCAATCGAGCATCTGTGGGATGTGCTGAACAAACAAGTCCGATCCATGGAGGCACCTCGCAACTTACAGGACTTAAAGGATCTGCTGCTAACATCTTGGTGCCAGATATCACAGCACACCTTCAGGGTTTTAGTGGAGTCCATGCCTTGACGAGTCAGGGCTGTTTTGGCAGCAAAAGGGGGACCAACACAATATTAGGTGGTCATAATGTTATGCCTTATTGGTGTACATACTGATAATACTGATGATATTGAGAGTTCTAATCAAAGCCGGTACTGAGCTGAATTCTGACCCCTGCCAGATTATTAACCCCTACCCCAAAATCCCCAGTACATGTAGCCAGTGCATTGATTCTCACAGTTGACTTCCAATTCCTCAGCAAAAATCTAATCCATATTAAGGTATTCACACCATTTCCAGAGCTGAGTGTCAAAATGTCATATTAAAGTGTGTAGAAATCAGCTGTGGCAGCAGCAGTAGTGAGCAGAACAGAAACAGGATGTGACATCTTGGTGGCAGCAGCTGCTGCATAAGCACTTGCCTTGCAATTAAGAAAAGAGAGTTTTTAGCTTCTTTTCACTCATTTGTTTCTCCCTCTTTCAGACTTGGAATTCTTTGTCCACCATAAACACAACTAAGGAAAAACATTTTTTTCCCTCTTTGACAGACAGTCAAACACACACATATTGGGTGATCAGCAATCTCAAATCAAAGATGGAGAAACACAGAGAGAGAGAGAGACAGAGAAAGAGAGAGAGAGGGAATGACAGACAGTGACATAGAAAGTGAAAGGGAAAGGATGCCAGGCATTTCTGTTGCATGTGGCATTTATGACAGTTCTGTCTCTTCTCTATGACAGCAAATGCACTCCTACTGACATCTGAGACAAATCTCTTAAATCTATTCCTACCTGCCTGTCATTGTTCCAGTTTACCTAAGTTTTATTTTCAGTAGAGTGTTTATTGTACATTTCTAGACGGGGGAAACAGTAAATTTGTCATGACAATTTTCTGCCCTTTCTCTCACCCTTAAAAATAAAAATAAATAAATAAATGTTACTGTATCTTTAAGACTTCTATGTAAATGCCCTGTTTTGATTAATGATTAGCTTACTTCTTTGCATGTGTAATAACAGACACGGTTAATTCTAATACAGTTGGTTCTACTCAATCTTTCAATAAAAGCCTTTTTTGCAAATCCTCCATTAACCTTTTAAACCCGAAATGAATTCATAAAAAATGCTTATTATAATCATTATTTACAGCAAATTCTCACAATTAAAATTAATCAACTTAACCCATTGTGCCGATTCCAAGATATTCCTCACAGAGTTATGACACATAAAACCTCACAGGCGCACATGTAGCTAAGTAAAATACAATGTAGCTTGTGTCATGTGGCGTTTATGCTTGGAACTTCATGAAACATGCACAGATCATATAAAATGGCACATCATTACTTAAAGTGGATGCTCCCGATTAAAATGAGTCCAAAAGCAACATATAATCCATTGGGTCGATCACAAGATATTCCTCATATTTTAAAAATGGTGTCAAGGGCTAAAAAAAAAGACTACCTTGGTTCCAAGTGCTCTAACTTTTGATTACTTTAAGCTATCACCATATTTGATCCAGATGCACATGTAGGGGAACTTTACTATAAAGAATTGCCCTTCTACCTCATTTCCTTCTTGTTAAATGTCAAATAAGAAAGATACGTAAAATTATAATTAAAAATTCAATTTAGCAGTTTATCAGCATGAGAATGTCCAAATGTAATTCATTTTTTAATAAATATGAATTTTTTTCTAAAAATTGTATCTATCAAACGATACCTACCTTTTGAATCTCCTTGCTAGAGTTATGGAGTTATGAGTCTTTACTTTTGTGTATGTCACTCAGAAAAAAACAACTCTAAAAATGCCTTCAGGGCTTAAAGGGTTAAAGGCAGGATAAGTGATTTGCTCCAGAATTTTTTTTAGTTATGCCAATCAACAATTGGCAATTTATTTGAATGAGTTTTATTGCAGGTTTGGAAAACCCTGTCTCACACCCCACACCCGTTCTGACCTTCTCTCCGTAGACCCATCAACACCTGTGCTGACCAGCTGGCCCCAATCTTCACACAGGTGTTCAACAGATCACTGGAGCTGTGCAAAGTCCCTTCCTGCTTCAAATCCACCATCATCCCCATCCCAAAGAAACCCAAAATCACAGGACTGAATGACTTCAGACCTGTTGCTGCCTTAACATCTGTTGTCTCGAAGTAATTTGAAAGACTGGCGCTGGCCTACCTGAAGGACATTACTGAACCCAGCTCTCTGCACCCACCTCCATCTGTCAGTGGATCACCAACTTCCTGACAGACAGGCAGAAAGGGGAAAATTCTCATCCAACAAGTCTGGTGCTGTCATAACAACCTGGAGCTAAACACGCTCAAAACAGTGGAAATGATTGTGGACTTCAGTAGAAAGACCCCAGTATTATTCCCACTCAACATCATGGACAGCACTGTGGCAGCCAACTATCTCATGAGAGTTCCACATAGACTTCATTAGCCATGTTTCCACCAAAATTACCCGTAAAAATTGGTCCCAGGAACTTTTTTCCCCCCAGACCTTTTGCTGTCTGCATTTCCATCGCGGTCTAAAGTATCGTGGAGATTAGGCAAATTAGTCTGGCGACGTAGGATTGCGCACGACTTTCCGGTTCCCACTGGATTTCGTCCTCTGCATATAAGCTTAATAAAGCTTAAACCTCGTCATCTGTCCATCGGTCATATTTTTAAACTCCATTGTGGAGTCAACTAATCAAAATGCTGCATGAACTCAACCAATCAGTATGTTCAGCACCAAAGTCTAGTAGCTGGATGCGATTTAAGTCATGCCTTTTATTGTTTTCCCTATTTGCTATTTTAAAGTTCTGTCACCGAAGTGTGGTGGGCAACGACACAGAAGGTAAATGAAACAATGCAGTTTAACTTGAGGTGATCATCGGGGTCCAAGCAGAATAGCTTGTAGATGATATATAGTTATACAATGGACATGTCTCTATTCAAATAAAATACTTAATTGTCTCTTTATGAAAGTATTATTAGTGGTGCTTGCCATAGGCAAAGCATCACTATTGTTCTCTTGCATACTTATTATTATTCTTCCATACAAAAGTTTGGCGCTGTACTCCTCCCGCAGTGTTTGTCATAGAGCCATGAATGAGGTGTCAAATTGACCAGCTTATTGAGGAGAGGTGTGCTGTATCTTTTCTAAGCAATCGGACCTATGATGTTCGCACAGTGGACTAAAAAGCGAGCCAAAAAATCTCCTTGACTTACAATGGTGGAGTTTTTCGAATTTTGAATGATTGAACTGTCATTTTCACACACGCACACATGCAGGGTCTTAGAATTGCTTATCTTATCAAGCAGCCATTAAGTAAAGACCTAAAATCTTCATAGCCACACCCTAGCAACCAGTTACATGTCCCTAGCAACCACTCTATAGACTTTCATTGAAAAATAGATGAGAGGGATATAAATGAATCAGAACATCATGGCTACATTCATATCCGATTTTTGTCCATATCCGATTTGTGTGCATATCCGATTGAAATCCGATCATATTTAGTAAGTGTGAACAGCCAAAAATCACATGAAATGCGAATTCACATGAATAGCAACCACATAGCAACACCCTAACAACCACTCAGGATACCCTAGCAACCACCTAGCAACACCATAACAACCACCCAGAACATCCTAGCAACCACCTAACAATATCCTAGCAATAACTCAGAATACCTTAGCAACCACCTAGCAACACCCTAGCAAACATCCAGTATACCCTAGCAACACGATAGCAACCACCCATGCCACCCCAGCAACCAACTAGAAACATCCCAGCAACCAAGTGCAGAGTTTTGTCACTAAAAGCACCACTCCCATTTTCTTCAGGAAATGTACATCTAGTTATATGTACTATATTAAAATAGACAAATAATATAGTCTCTTCTTCAATTGGACATACATGTTGTCAATATCATTAAAATTAAAATTAAGATAAAGAAAATTAATGGCCTATAAGTATTTTGGAGATCACAGTTTTTGCAAACTTATTATATTGGGCTTTATTGAACTTTATGAAACTGTAATGAATGATTATGCTATTTTTAGTCAGTCAATTTATTGAACAATTTCCATTAAACTGATTTGTTATCCTGTGGCCCCCCTTTGGTGGACAACATTAGTATTCATCTCTGAATCGCATTGAAATGGCTGATAATTTGTTTTTTAATGATTTTATTACTGACAATATACCCACATCAAACTCAAATTCACTGATTTATGGAAACGTATTTCTTGCTTTAACAGTTGAATTTTCAACTTCCATTTTTTAGCTAAACAGTAATGATACTGTTATATTACTTGTTAAATGGTTATTTAACAATTACATTCAGTCCTGCATTAAAGGGTTAGTTCACCCAAAAATGAAAATTCTGTCATTAATTACTTGCCCTCATGTCGTTCTAAACCCTTAAGTATGCAAATATACCTGGCAATAAAGCACTTTCTGATTCTGATTGAAAGTCTCTTCACATCCTGATAGCAATCACTATGTTAAGTGGTCTAAATGTATTTATATGTATATATACTATATCTTCTGTTGAAGGTGTAGGACCATTAAATGTTTGTCCCACCTGCCTGTCAACATATGTACCTCTATACCGCTGAGCACCCTACCCGTAACTACTGTAATTTGGAAGAGATGGAAAATGGCAACACTAGCAACACTGAAATGAATCTACATCAGTTAGGTGGTACAGGTCAGTGCTCTTTAAGTTATGTTCATAATTATTGTAATGTTATGTGTGGCAAGTAGGGCGAGGCAGAGGGGACATGAGAACGTAGCAAGGCCGGTGGTGTGATTGATAAATAGCGCCACCTGCCTCGCCCTGTTCTCATGGCCCCTCGGCCTGCTTGCCACATTATGTTTAAAGTGCCCCTAATATGGATTTTTGAAAATTACCTTTCATGTAGTGTGTAACATAGCTCTATGTGAATCAAAACATCCTGCAAAGTTTTAAATCTGAAAGTGCACCGTATATAAAGTTATTGTCTCTCAAAAGTAAGAGTCGACTCTGAGTCAATTAAACAAATTGTTTTTAAAACAAATCCCAAGCCGTTTCGTTGTGACCTCAAGACAAAACATTAGCATATTGCCAGCATTTTCAGCCTCACTTGGCATTTTGATACAGTTCCCACACGTGCACCTACATAAATTTGGCAATTAATTTGTCTGTGATGCGTTACACTAAACTAACAATAGAAAGACAGCAAAATGTATCAGATTACAGCAAGTCACGTTCTCAGACATTCTTACTATTCTGCATGTTCAATCAGCCTGAAGTGCCATAAACTACAGTGACACTTACCATTTGGTCCTGCTCCAGTCGTGTTTGCCATTGACTTTCTGGTTCTTCAGCAACTCTGAACGTTTCTTCGTCGGACATTGGCTCGAATTGGTAAGGCAAAATTGATGCCACGTCTGTTCATACACTGTATCAAATTTTCAACACTTCACAAGCCGTAATCCAGTAATGGTGATAGGTGTTCCTTTTCTGACATGCGCTGCACGCAGTATACCAATCACAACTGACTGGGTCATCTGACCAATCACCGCAGATTAGTGTAAATTCATCGTTGAGCAAATCCTTTGGGAGTCGTTGAGCAATTATAATAATAAATGCAAATTATAAGACAATAAAATAATGAATAAGACAGATCCTGTTCTATTCCAAAATACCTTTTTTTTCGACCAAGGGTTTTCCTCTTTTCATTTGTTTTAGTCCTCTATGTGGTTTGGAAAAAAATAGTAGTTAATGATTACCTAATAATGAACCACCACCTTCAACTAAGCACTATTACTTACTAATTCGTCAATCAGAGTTTCTTGTTAGTTTATAGTAGTTACTAGAGTGTTAATAATGCATTACTCATTTGTTCCTGTGTAGTTATTCATTAATGACGGAACAGTATTCTAAAGTGTTACCATATATCGTAAAATATTGTCATTCTGTCTGTTTACTTTAAGTAGACAAACAATAAAACACAGCATCTTGTTACTTATGTATATTTATACTGACTCATTACAGTACTCCCTTCTCTAGCTTCCAAATTACAATGTAGACTTGAGACTTTCGTCCTCATTTTTTCTCTATACAGTGCTTTAAAATGTCTGTATATTTTGTCTGCTTTCAGCTACAGGGCAAAACAATTGAAAACATGATGCTCTATGGAGACTCTTGCCATCTATTACAAAATCAGCTGCACTGTAAGTGGCCCATTACTCTAAGAGGGTTACTATTGTCATCAAAAGCAGGTTATTCTGTTCCACATATCCTCAAACAAGGTCAATTATTTGTGTGAAAATGGCACATCAAGGCTGGTCTTGAATTTTAAGTCACTGTGTGTATTTCCACTGTGCACCCAAGAACCCTTCTTACAAAATCAAAGATTGTCAATCCTTTACTTCACCCGTCTGAGGTAATCTAGTACTTCAGCACAAGAACATGTTGTTACCACCTTGGTTGTAGAGGCTACAGGGTTATGGTACCGTATTTTATAAAAGGGTGATGTGAATTGCTGTTGTGGAATGCACATATGCTACAACCCAAGATGGACTTGGACAAGTTTCAGTCTTTTAAAATGATATATATATATATATATATAGATATTGGTTTGCTTTTCAGTCTGATATTAGAGTATTATCACATTATCTCCTTTAAAGGTACAATAGGTGATTCTCTACAGGAACATTTTTTGTTATGCTGGTTGAAAGTCTCCTCGTATCCTGAAAGCAATCACTATGTTAAGTGGTCTAAATGTATTTTTATAAATATATATATATATATATATATATATAGATAGATAGATAGATAGATATATTTATACAACAGTTCTTTCTGCTTCTCGAATCTGATTGGCTGAGACCCTTTTTCAGCCGTGCAATATTCACCCAGTATCATCACTCAAACTATTTCACCGTTTGTATCACTCCGCTTGCGGCGACTGTCATGCCAATGGAGCAAATCCACCATAAGTTTTAAAAATAATACTGTTGTTGTGTCACAAAATGCAGTTTTAACAGTTCCCCTTGGAGGGAACTCGCACTGTGTCATGATGACGACACTTTGGGAACGCCCTCAGCGTAGCGCGTCTGAAGCATGAATGAAATCTATTCCAATCCTGATTGGTGTTGCGTCATGACGTAGTAGATGACGGCGTACCCGGAAGGTACAAAGGGACGCCGGCTTGCACAACACATTAGCTTTTGCTCTTCAGCTAAGCGCTCTGTGTTTGTAAGTCTTATTTGGTGTTGTTTGTCTCACGTCCACAAGCACGTAACTATGGCGAGCGGGCATTTCAAACGGTGTGTGCCTCCGTTTCCCCGTTTCATTTCGGGCATGGACACACACCACTTGTGTGTGCAATATCGGGGCGCGCAGCACGCTCAGGCAGCTCTCGAGGGGGTTGCCTGCAACGAATGCGAGAAGCTGCCGCTCAGGGTGTTGCGCTCACGGCTGGCCGTGTTTAATAAGGCCAACCAGGCTCGCGAGCCCCGTGGTTCTCAATGCCCCAGACACAAAAGCCGCTTCTTTCATAACTCAAGGCTCGCGAGCTCTTTGGTTCTGGTCCCGCGGCGGCATAGATCATAGGGCTCGCAGATGAGTCTGACAATCCGATGGCGCTGCGGCTTCTTCCCCCGGGGTGGAAAACCAGATGCTTGAACCGACTGATTCTGAGGAATTAGACGTGCTCAGCATCGAGGGAGTGAAATAGTAATGAGAGCTCGCCACTTCAAAAAAAGTGAAGTTATGCAAGGCTCGATCTGTTATCGAGGGGATGTTATCTGACTTTGAGGAGTTAGATATTATCAGCCTATCATCTAAAGCGTGTTCACTGGTCTGTATTCATCTAAGATGAGAGCAGAACATGCATGAGCAGTTTTCTGAGGGGGCTGTTTTCATGCATTGTGAGGTTCCTCCTCCACGGAGCCCTCAGGAGATCGATGTTGTTCCTGCTGCCTCGGGCTTTGTGGGACACATCGGTTTCCAGTAATCTCGCAGTGTCCGCCTGCGAAATTGTTGCAGCCCTGTCGAGTTGCTCCCTTGGATGAGACCCCTGCTGGCCAGCCCCCTCTCCTGGGAAGGAGCGATCGAGGTCGCCTCCTCTGTGGAGCTCTTTGGAAGTCGATGCTGCAATCCCGCCGTCGACTTCCAGCGAATGCACACTGCTCCATCCGCCTTTAGAGAGAACTGTGGCTGGGCAGCGAACGCGTCCGCACACACCAAAAATCGTCCTAGACTGCTCCCTGCCGGTCAGCGGCTTCAGGGGGTCGGGAACAAGGCTCAGTTGACACCTGAGGCCAGCCTCAAGAGGCTGGTTCCCTTAGCAGATTATCTCGGCGCATGGTTATGCCTCCGAATATATCTGCGTGGGTCCTGCAACTGTAGAAAGGGGATACAGACTGCGGTCCGGTTACCCTTCCCCCGAATTCTTATGGGGTGGTCTGGACTGTGGCGGTCCCAGAGCAGGTGCGGGTTATGGAACAAGAAGTTCACTCCCGGTTGGCAGGAGGCCATAGAGTTCCTCCGCCAGACAGGGAGTCCGGATTCTACAGCCGGTACTTCATAGTTCCAGGAAGGATGGGGGGGTTGTGTCCAATAATGGATCTGAGGCACTTGAATCGTTCTCTGAGGAGATTCAGGTTCAAGACACTCATGATTTCAGCCATCGCGAGTCAGATCCAGTCCTCGGACTGGTTCGTCACGATAGATCTGAAGGACGTATACTTCCATATTCCATCCTTCCATATCACAGGAAGTTCCTGAGGTTTGCTTTCGGGGGCGAAGCATTCCAATATCGGGTTCTTCCCTTTAGCCTAGCTGTTTCCCCTCGCGCGAGATGACAGTTCGGCATCGAGATGTCATTCTGGCCCATATCAGGTGCTTGGGGTTGAGACTCAACACAAAAAAGAGCGTGTTGACGCCCTCCCAGAGGACTATGTTCCTGGGGGTCGTATGGGATTCCATGACGATGCGGGCACAAATGTCCCCCGCGCGCGTGGAGTCCATACTGCCGATGGTCCCCAAAGTGAAGCTAGGCCGCAGCCTCACTGTGAAGCAGTTTCAGAGACTGCTGGGGCTCATGGCAGCAGTGTCCAATGTGATACCTTTTGGCCTGCTACACATGAGACCCCTACAGTGGTGGCTGAGAGCCAAGGGGTTTTCCCCGAGGGGAAATCCGCTCCGTATGATCAGGGTAACACGCAGATGCCTTCGTTCCCTTGTCATATGTAGGAAACCTTGGTTTCTGTCCCAAGGACCAGTGCTGGGAGCATCATGTTGCCGGAAAACGTTTCAACAGATGCCTCCCTCACTGGTTGGGGCGCGGTCATGGACGGCCAATTTGCGAGAGGTCTGTGGGAGACCCAGCATTCCTCCTGGCATCAACTGTCTGGAAATGCTAGCGGTCTACAAAGCTCTGAGGAGCTTTTTCCCGGACCACCGTGGCCATTATGTCCTGATACAAACAGACAATACGTCTGTGGTTTCGTATCTGAATCGTCAGGGGGGTCTGAGGTCGCACCCTCTATGCAGACTGGCACACCAGATTCTCCTGTGGTCCCAGGGGAAACCGTCATCTCTCAGAGCGATGTACGTCCCCGGGGACCAAAGCCAGGGAGCAGACATCCTGTGGAGGCAGGGGCTGAGGTCCAGGGAGTGGCGACTCCACCCAGAGGTGGTGGAGGCCATGTGCGTGAGATTCGGCCCAGTGGAAGTGGAGCTGTTTGCGTCTAGAGAGACGTCGCACTGCCCACTGTGGTTCTCTCTCTGGCATCCAGCTCCGCTGGGGCTGGATGCCATGACACAGACGTGGCCGAGGCTGCTTCTGTATGCATTTCCCCAATCGCTCTGCTCCCGGGAGTCTTGGAGCTGGTCCGCCGAGAAGTGATCAGCCTACTACTAGTAGCACCCTGCTGGTCGACCCGGGTATGGTTCTCGGACATTGTAACACTGCTAGACGGCCTCCCGTGGCAGGTTCCTCTGAGGAGGGATCTGCTGTCCCAGGCCGGGGGCACAATATTCCACCCCCGGCCAGACCTGTGGAACCTCTGGGTCTGGCCCCTGAGGGGGCCCAGTACCTAGAGGCTGGCCTGTCAGCAGGTGTTGTCGAGACCCTACTCAGCTCCAGGGCTCCATCCACCATGAAGCTGTACAGCCTGAAGTGGAATGTGTTTTCCACTTGGTGTAGAGAACGTGAGGTGGACCCAGTTAACTGCCCAGTGGCTTCAGTGCTGGAGTTTCTCCAAGATCGTTTCTCCGCCGGGCTTACCCCGTCCACACTTAAGGTGTACGTGGCTGCCATTGGGGCTTTCCACTCGCCTGTAGGTGATGGACCTTTGGGGAAGCACCATCTGGTTGTACGATTCCTCCGTGGGGCTCGGAGGATGAGGCCTGCGACTCGTTCCAGAGTCCCAACTTGGGACCTGGCAGTGGTACTTGAGGGGCTGGCTGAGGCCCCCTTCGAGCCGCTGGAGTCGGCCGAGGCAAAGAACCTGACCCTGAAGGTGCCCTTTCTCCTCACAGTTACCTCTCTGAGGAGAGTGGGGGATCTGCCGACTTGCCTGGAGTTTGCCCCTGGTGGGGTTAAGGCCATCGTACATCCAAGACCGGGCTTCATGCCCAAGGTGCCATCTATCACGGCACGGTCAGTGGTTCTTCAGGCCTTCCACCCTCTACCTCACGTGATGGCGGAAGAGGGGAGACTTCACCTGCTCTGCCCGGTCAGAGCCCTTAAAATTTATTTGGAAAAGTCTTCACAGTGGAGGAAGTCAGACCAGTTGTTGGTGTGCTTTGGCTCACCCAAGGAAGGGCTGCCTGCTTCAAAACAGACAATCAGTAACTGGATTGTCCAGGCAATAGCCACGGCTTATCGCGTGCGCAATCTGCCTTCACCTATAACCGTGAGGGCTCATTCCACCAGGGGCATGGCCTCCTCGGTGGCCCTCCTTTCTGGAGTCTCGCTTCAGGAGATTTGCGAGGCGGCCGGGTGGGCCACCCCGCACACCTTCATAAGATTTTATAGTCTGCAACTCCCTGTGATGCCTGGCACCAGATTGCTTCATCGCAAAGATAATGTGTTGTGCAAGCCGGCGTCCCTTTGTACCTTCCGGGTACACCGTCATCTACTACGTCATGACGCAACACCAATCAGGATTGGAATAGATTTCATTCATGCTTCAGATGCGATACGCTGAGGGCGTTCCCAACATGTCGTCATCACGACGCAGTGTCTTGTTCCCTTCTCGGGGAACAAGGGTTACAGTCGTAACCCCAGACATTTTCTAGGCGAGAATGTAGTTATTTAGACTTTAAATATGTGACTCATATATAAACACAGTGCCTATTTTATGATTTGTTCAGACGCTTTTGCAGATGTGAGCTCCAGGCCGTCAGCGGCCGTTTCAGTGCTCATCTTGAACGGACCTTCAGGAATTTGCCGCTGTCTCTTTTGTAGATAGTGGTTAAACAGATGTAATTCATTTGGGGTATATCAAAAGGGCAATCTTTGGTCTTATTAATCTATTACATGTTCCAGAGCAAATCGATTTTGGTTAAGGGGAAAATTAAGTTTCATAACTTTATATTTAGATGGTGGCAAAGACTGTCTTTTTGAGTGACTGTCTATGCTGTAAACAAGGAAGTTGTTTCAGTGCTGTCAATCTTTTAAAAGGGCTAAGACAAAGATATTGCTTTCCTCAGTGGACATTCAAACTTTTTTAATGGATATAATATTACGGACATCGACCTGAAGAATGCATGCAATCAGATGCAGGTAATATTTGTTTAGTCAATCTTTCTCTCATAATACTCTGCCTAATACAATAAGCTTCAATGAAGCACCTCAACATTCCTTCGTTATTAGTTCTAAAGTGACATTTTAGAATTAGTAACAGAGGCTTGGTCACAAGTGTCAAACTGTCAACTTGAGATTTGAATCCGTGGCTGAAGGAAGTAGTTCTGCACAAAAGAGATTTTAAAGACTTAGTTGTTGTTTCTGATTTATTTACACACTTGTGACCCCGCCTGTGAAACCCCGGCTAAAGTCGCATAATCTACTTATGAGATTAAGAGCATCAAAGTAGTCATAGCCATAAAAATTATGAAAACAGGTCATTTGTGTTTATTGCTGTAATTGATAGATTATACCAAGGGCTTCGAGATACAGTACTCAATTTTTCATTTATAATATTATAAATACTAAAATTAATGATTTTACGTTTTATTATTTTGCGCAAAAAAATACCGGACGTGGGCTTCTTAAATATTGATTTTAATCATCTCTTTGTTTACTTTCGGTGCAGAAACACCTGCTGATTGTGTATCATTCGGTTCAGAAACTTCTTTTCTACAAATACAAAGTGCAAACAGACCATAAATTTCAATCCGCACAAGCAACAATCAGGCCAGTGTCGGGAAAGGCAAGAAAACTGCGACTCAAGCCGGGCTCCGATTTCTGTGTGGATTTCTTCATGTCATCCCCGAAATTTTAGGAACAGCTTATGTGTTTTGTAACTCCACCTTCTGCCAATATAACCATCTTATTTTAAAGACATTTTAGACATTTAAAATATGCATAACAAAAAGAGCTATATTGTGATTTTTCATATAGTAGCCTAGTTATTAATAATAAACGAGATGGAGGAAAAGATGCACTGAGAATCAGTTTATAATTTAATCGTTACCCTCTAAACTTGCCTTGAATCATAATCTAATCGAGACACAAGTGAAGATTCACAGTTATGACTAACTGTCTGTACAAAGTTTGAGACTGACCTGTTAACGTGGGAGGGCATTTGTTTCCTGTGTAGTCCTGGATTTAATCCAAATGTTACACAATAGCCCAGAAAGAGATTGAGATTTTCTATTGATGTTTTATATATAAATTTATATAGGTCTATTAATGACATTTTGTACTGATATTTAATTTTACTAATAAAGTTATACAAATCATTAGAGTGAACTAACTTGGTAAATCAAGTTGTTGTGGTAACCCCCATTCGTTTCAATGTTTCACGCTTTTTGGACATACACATCATAATAAATAGACTTGTTTTACAAAACTTTAAGAACTTTGCCATACATGTTTCATATATCACTGACAATGGGAGAATCTCAGCTTTAATGTGGTATATGGCACATAGTCAGGAAAATTATGGTCCAAATATGTTGCAGTTTTAAAAATTTTAAATTTTAAATTTGGAATTTCTCAAAAACATGATTTTCTGAGCCCGAAATTCAACACATCTTTGACATGGTCTTACTCAGTCAATATTAAGGATATCAAGGTTATATTTTCACAGAATGTTCTTTACAATATGTAGGATGATTTTACGTAGAAAAAAGGGGGCATTAGTCAAACGAGATGGCGAAAGTGTAAAATATTGTACAAGCTGTTATGCATATGTTGGAATGAGGCCCAGTGCTGAAGTGCTACTCTTCCTAGCATGTTTATATTTATTGAAAATATTGAAAATTAATTGAAAATATCATTCACCAAATGCTATATTATGTCTTACTGAGTCCCAACAAATAACATTATTTGAATCAAATCTAGTTTCCTTTTACTTTAGCTGTGACCTTGAAGTACTCAAATGAATGGATGTGAAAAACACCTGCTCCCATGTATTCCTTCAGGAGTGGAAGGGATGCCAGTTATATTGTATGAATAAAAATGGCACAGAAATTCTTCCTGCACAAAGAGAAGGCAGCTCAAATCATTCAATTCCTCCAGAGGGTTGTTGTGAGAAAAGGGAAAGGGATGACCTGAGTATAGACTAAACTTTTGCTTCATCTCATTAATAAAATGTCATGGAAAATAGAGCTTATATATATGACATGCAATTTTGTTCATCTTTCAGAGCCCACGTCAGATTCTTAGATTGGGAGTGAAGAAATGGCATTGGCTGGCCTCAGAGTGATAATTGCAGCCAGCACAGGGGGTAGACAGACGTTATTTTTTCCCTGGAACAACAGCACAGCGACATAAAACAATGCCATTCAGTGATCTTAGCTTGAATTCTTTTCAAGACAAGCAAGACTGCAACTCCCCTTCAAGCAATTTAGCATAAGAACATGCTGGTTCTGATCTCTCTCAATGCAAAGATGAGAACTGTGACAATGATCTGACATTAACTTTTACTGTGGGTTTCCTGTGATTAAGACTCCTCCAGCTCCAAAAAAAAAGAAAGAAAAAAGAAAGAAAAAATGAGCATCAGATTAGGTATTAATTTATCTAGCTGCGCTTTCAACAACAGTTCATTTTAAAATGGACATGGACATAATGTTCTGGAACACTTTGCGTCGTCAATAAAAAAAATATTTAAAAAACGTACCAGCCCAAAAACTGCATTTCCCCCCCTAAATGTCTACTATGTGAAATTAGTATCATTTAAAAGTATGAGATACAATACAGATAACATGTTGATGGTGAGCAGTGACAAGATTAACTGCATGAGAAGTTGATTGCCTCAACAGCGACACAGATTGTGTTGATGCAGTAAGGGACGGCTCACAGAGTGCTGGAGCAAGATGAAAAACATGTCTTTAACACCAGCTGCAACTCGAGTAGAACTGCACAACTGATTCACACTTTGATGAAAATGATACAAGACACCAATCATGCTTGCCAAGCAAATCACAAGCAGGAAAATGCCACAGCCACCAATTGAGATACAGTAGTGTAGTGTCAGGCACGTGCACAGATGCTCAAGCACCCGCCCTTTTGGCCCTATTAGCAAGACATTTTTTTTATTTTAGATTTTAGATTTTGTTTGAATTTGGCACATGGCATCAATTCTCAGCGTGTGCCCGACAACTTCTTGAATTCATACTAATTCTGCAAGACCACTTCGACATCCTTGTCACAGCATCCACATCTCCCAGACCTGCCTTCAGTGGTGACAGCCATGGTAACAATCGTTTACCCTAAACTTTGGCACTGTTTGTCAAAGCTGTGAAATTAAACCACTATTAAAACAACTCAATACAGCCAGCCTGACTTGGGCAATAACCCTCCTTTAAGCTTAACAACAAGCAAGCTAGTCTGGCGTTGGCATAAAATAGCGTCGTGCAAGGTCAGAAATGCCACCAAAATTAATAAAAATGACCCCAATGAATTGCCCTTTTATGAATTTCTTGTATTTTGTGTTTATAACATAATATACACTCACCTAAAGGATTATTAGGAACACCATACTAATACTGTGTTTGACCCCGTTTAGCCTTCAGAACTGCCTTAATTCTACGTGGCATTGATTCAACAAGGTGCTGAAAGCATTCTTTAGAAATGTTGGCCCATATTGATAGGATAGCATCTTGCAGTTGATGGAGATTTGTGGGATGCACATCCAGGGCACGAAGCTCCCGTTCCACCACATCCCAAAGATGCTCTATTGGGTTGAGATCTGGTGACTGTGGGGGCCATTTTAGTACAGTGAACTCATTGTCATGTTCAAGAAACCAATTTGAAATGATTCGAGCTTTGTGACATGGTGCATTATCCTGCTGGAAGTAGCCATCAGAGGATGGGTACATGGTGGTCATAAAGGGATGGACATGGTCAGAAACAATGCTCAGGCAGGCCATGGCATTTAAACGATGCCCAATTGGCACTAAGGGGCCTTAAGTGTGCCAAGAAAACATCCCCCACACCATTACACCACCACCACCAGCCTGCACAGTGGTAACAAGGCATGATGGATCCATGTTCTCATTCTGTTTACGCCAAATTCTGACTCTACCATCTGAATGTCTCAACAGAAATCGAGACTCATCAGACCAGGCAACATTTTTCCAGTCTTCAACTGTCCAATTTTGGTGAGCTCGTGCAAATTGTAGCCTCTTTTTCCTATTTGTAGTGGAGATGAGTGGTACCCGGTGGGGTCTTCTGCTGTTGTAGCCCATCCACCTCAAGGTTGTGCATGTTGTGGCTTCACAAATGCTTTGCTGCATACCTCGGTTGTAACGAGTGGTTATTTCAGTCAAAGTTGCTCTTCTATCAGCTTGAATCAGTCGGCCCATTCTCCTCTGACCTCTAGCATCAACAAGGCATTTTCGCCCACAGGACTGCCGCATACTGGATGTTTTTCCCTTTTCACATCATTCTTTGTAAACTCTAGAAATGGTTGTGCGTGAAAATCCCAGTAACTGAGCAGATTGTGAAATACTCAGACTGGCCCGTCTGGCACCAACAACCATGCCACGCTCAGAATTGCTTAAATCACCTTTCTTTCCCATTCTGGCATCCCCTAAATGCATTGAAGCAACTGCCATGTGATTGGTTGATTAGATAATTGCATTAATGAGAAATTGAACAGGTGTTCCTAATAATCCTTTAGGTGAGTGTAGTTAAAGGTCCCATGACATGAACATTTCACTTTATGAGGTTTTTTAACATTAATATAAGTTCCCCTAGCCTGTATATGGTCCCCAAGTGGCTAGAAATGTCGATAGGTGTAAACCAAGCCCTGGGTATCCTGCTCTGCCTTTGAGAAAATGAAAGCTCAGACAGGCCGATCTGGAATATTCCCTGTATGTCGTCATACGGGGAAAGGTATCTCCCCTTCTCTGCTTTGCCCGCCCAGAGAATTTGGAGAAAATGGATTCAGTTTATTTTAGTCGCAATGTCAGCACAGGCTTTACAAACAGACTTTTACGATATGGATTCAACAGATTCAAGGCTCTGTTAGGCAAATTGCCTCCATATATCTGTAGTCTTTTATCATACTGTACTTGTACTTATAAAACCAGATCATCTTCAAAACTACTTTTAATTGTGCCTAGATCGTATTCTGAATTTGGCAAAACTGCCTTTTTCTCCTATGCTCCTAGGCTATGGAATGAAATGCAGAGTATTTTGACACTAGAAGTGCTCCCATCTTTAAATATTCTTAGAAACCTTTTGGAGGTCTATCTGAAAATATCATGTTCATGTTTTTAGTCATTATTAAGAACTGCAATTATATGAGTGCTGGACAGGACTTTTTTGTATTTTGTATATCTCCTTTTGTTTATTTATTTTTGTTATGATTACTTTGTGCTGCCATTTTGGCCAGGACTCCCTGGTAGAAGAGATTTATATCTCAATGGGATTATTTCCTGGTAAAATAAAGGATACATAAATAAATCATGTATTAATTCCCGAATAACATATTATATTATTAACTAATGATTATTATTAACTGTGATATACATTATATACAACAGTTAAAAAAAAACATAAGTTGATTATATGAATTGACAATTTTTAGACACAACATGAAAATAGTTCCAAACTAATCAGAAGAGTTACGTCTCCCAGCAACACACAGCAATGTTTTGCTCTTGAATGATTTACAGTTTTTTTTTTACAAATTGGGTGTCAATGATCCAGTGACAAATTCATAAAGTCAGTGGACAAGGTTTTTAACGAATCGATTGAATGAATGATTCTGTTCAATTATTACGACTTGCCACAACCTACTGCCAGTTTTAGTTTCATATGTAATAGTATAATTTATTTTTCCTCCCAACATTTTATATTTCTATATTTAAAATGTTATATTTAGAACATTAATCTCATAACATTATTTAGTCAATTGCAGTGAAAACGGATTTTGATAAATGGTAAAATGGATTTTGTTGATATTAATTTAATGTAATTGGTATAACAGCCCTATAGTGTTAAATAGTGTATAGTTTAATTAAAAGATGATCAACAACTTTATTCTTTTTTATTTTATTAAAAGGTCTGTGCCCGGTCCTGGGTAGTGTACCCAAAAGCAATCTAAATGTATGCGTATAGGGAGCAGTCCAATTTCGACACTGCATCTTGACCTGTTTTGTTTACTTAGGCCAGTGGTTCTCAGTTGTTTATGCTGAAGCTCACTTTTTTAAAGCTGAAAATTGTACAATATCACAAAAATAAATAAATAAAAAGTGAAACTGCTTTACAGGAGTGATATGAAAAGAAAATCCTGTAATTTACACACCCTCATATGTTGCACCCATATGATGTCTCTTTCGTGAAACGAAGGGATGAGAGATGATGGTAATTGTAACTGTCAAGCTAAATATAGTCCATATAATTTGCGTGCTATTCCTAGTTTTTTTAGTCACATGACTGGTGCATAGTCCTGGAAGGCAAAATATCTATAAAACTGCAGCACTACCCTGTCAATTTTCTTTTTGTTTCAAATCATAAATATTTAAATCACCTCTCAAAAGAAGAAAAACGTGAACAAACTGTAATTTTTGGCCATTTGTGATCCATGCAGCACCTGCCACAGTACTGCAATCAGTGGGACATCATGGACTTGAAAAACGTGCCCTTTCATAAGGGTGAACTTGATTTCTTGAACTTGAACTTGACATCTTTGTTGATCCTGGAACAACATTCCAATCAACCAATCAGATTTGAGGGATAGGTTTACAGTTAATGTCAAGTTTAGACTTACAACCAGGGATAGGTGCTTCTACATTAGTGTTATTCACTTATCATTTCCCTCTGATTTTAGGGATAAGTTATGGGTAGGGTTAGGTTTAGGGGTAGGATTAGGGTTAGGGGTTTGCACGCTAAGTGATTTTTTTTAAATGGTTTTCTATGAGAAAATGCTCAACATGCACTTTATGACGGGCCGCATCCCACAATTTGAAAATTGTAATTCTGAATTGACAAAAGAAGATAAATGTGAAACAAAGTGATATACACTCACCTAAAGGATTATTAGGAACACCTGTTCAATTTCTCATTAATGCAATTATCTAATCAACCAATCACATGGCAGTTGCTTCAATGCATTTAGGGGTGTGGTCCTGGTCAAGACAATCTCCTGAACTCCAAACTGAATGTCAGAATGGGAAAGAAAGGTGATTTAAGCAATTTTGAGCGTGGCATGGTTGTTGGTGCCAGACGGGCCGGTCTGAGTATTTCACAATCTGCTCAGTTACTGGGATTTTCACGCACAACCATTTCTAGAGTTTACAAAGAATGGTGTGAAAAGGGAAAAACATCCAGTAAGCGGCAGTCCTGTGGGCGAAAATGCCTTGTTGATGCTAGAGGTCAGAGGAGAATGGGCCGACTGATTCAAGCTGATAGAAGAGCAACTTTGACTGAAATAACCACTCATTACAACCGAGGTATGCAGCAAAGCATTTGTGAAGCCACAACACACACAACCTTGAGGCGGATGGGCTACAACAGCAGAAGACCCCACCGGGTACCACTCATCTCCACTACAAATAGGAAAAAGAGGCTACAATTTGCACGAGCTCACCAAAATTGGACAGTTGAAGACTGGAAAAATGTTGCCTGGTCTGATGAGTCTCGCTTTCTGTTGAGACATTCAGATGGTAGAGTCAGAATTTGGCGTAAACAGAATGAGAACATGGATCCATCATGTCTTGTTACCACTGTGCAGGCTGGTGGTGGTGGTGTAATGGTGTGGGGGATGTTTTCTTGGCACACTTTAGGCCCCTTTTGGGCATCGTTTAAATGCCACGGCCTACCTGAGCATTGTTTCTGACCATGTCCATCCCTTTATGACCACCATGTACCCATCCTCTGATGGCTACTTCCAGCAGGATAATGCACCGTCACAAAGCTCGAATCATTTCAAATTGGTTTCTTGAACATGACAATGAGTTCACTGTACTAAAATGGCCCCCACAGTCACCAGATCTCAACCCAATAGAGCATCTTTGGGATGTGGTGGAACGGGAGCTTCGTGCCCTGGATGTGCATCCCACAAATCTCCATCAACTGCAAGATGCTATCCTATCAATATGGGCCAACATTTCTAAAGAATGCTTTCAAACACAGTATTAGTATGGTGTTCCTAATAATTCTTTAGGTGAGTGTACAGTATACAGTTAAGAAATACATATAAGAGGATGGTGTAATTAAATGTACAGACAAATTCCATGATCGATAAACAGCAACCCTTTACTGGTGCTGCAATACAAAAAGCTTATTTCAGCTAATGCCAATTTCTTAATTTTTGTGGTCAGGTAAGGTCACCTGAGATCTCTTGACTTCTAGCAGTTTTCTATTGCTTTATTGATGGCCTCCTAATTAGAACAGAATTCCTCTGTGTGCTCGAAGCTTTTATGACTTACTGGTTTTCTGAGCCTGAATATTTAAGGGTACGTTTACACGACAACAATGTACTAAAAGAACGTTTTTGAAGAGTTTCACGTACACAGTGACAACGTTGTCAAAACCCGGATCTGCGAGAACGACTACACGCATTCTGAACACGTAATACGCATGCGCATGACATCACTGTTTCACAGATTCGCATTCTTGTGGTTTACACAGAGATGGTAAAGGTAAAGTTTTCAAAAATTTGTATTTTCAGGCCCCCAAAACGCTGTTGTCATTTAAATGAACAGCCTGTTTTTAGTTGTAAAAGCCCCCTAAGACACCAATGTCTAATCCACCACCTAATTTTCTGGATTGCTTTATTGTTTAGAAGAAGATTGTGTGAATGAGAATGATGCAAATTTAAAATTAGCTTAAATTTCTTCACTACAAAAGATATGAATGAAATCCACTTTCCGCAGGGTGATCAGGAGCAAATTGAGCGAAATTGTGTAGTTGTTTGGGAAAATTTGTCAATTTCACCATTCAGCACTGGTGCAAGAGTGGTTTGAGCATCACCCACATTTCAGGACGGTGTGCAGCACATCGTACATTTTTGTACATTTCCAGCATATTCTCCTCTTGGAGATGGAAAGTATATGATCGCAACCCTTACAAGTCTTCCTCAAGTTATGGAAGAGGTCTGTGGAGAAGTTAAGGCACAAGGATGAATCCAGCATTCACTTTTTTTTCCCACGATGCATGACTGGTGAAAATATATGCTGTGATGATGATGAATTGCTAAAAAGTTAATTGATTCAATAATTGCAGTACATTTATTTATTTACATATTTTATTTTATTTTATTTTATTGGGTGAGAACTCATTGTTATACAACTAAACTCGTCATTAAAGAACTTTGAAGAACACGATTAAAAACATGTATTTTCATTCATGTATTTTTCTATCTACTGCTGAATTTGTTATCAAATCAACAGAGAACATACTTGTAGTTTTGAAGTTCCTATTTATTTTTGATAAATGCATTACTGGAATAAAATGCAGTAATATACTAAACTGAAAGTAAAAGTAAAAAAACTGTAATATACCTGAATCAATTATTAAACATTCCTTTCCTCACATGACTTAATCATGGTGTTTTCTGTAAAATAAAAATGCATTTATCTTTCAGCAAAAATGAACAATCATATGAAACAAATATGAGAGGCACACTGAAATGTTTTGTCAGATAAGCTGAATATGTGCTATGCAGTGAAATTTTTTCAGGACAAACATTTTTTATAATATGACTTGAACAGTATAGGCTGCAGAATGTTGGGTTACACCAAGAAAGCAATTATTATGCCTAGAAATATCAGCTTGAAATAGAACAGCAGCACTTTTTCACATTTTACCATGTCTAGAGATACTTATTTAGCTCTGTTTAATTCGTAAGGCAGCACTTCACAGACAGGGATGAATGACCGAAAGCAGATTCCACAAAAAAAAAAAAAAGTGCCACCACTGAAATTGAAAGCCTAGGTCTCATTTATCATGGCCCACATTAAACATTGCACCTTGATATATTTATTTTTCTGGAATTTTACAGGGTTTTTTTTTTG
Source organism: Rhinogobio ventralis (assembly GCA_039654625.1). Lineage (NCBI taxonomy): Eukaryota > Metazoa > Chordata > Actinopteri > Cypriniformes > Gobionidae > Rhinogobio > Rhinogobio ventralis. Next base: position 29,911,796 of record CM077194.1, read on the forward strand.
CCTTCCTGCAAATAGAAGTTATGCATTTTGTCAAGCAAATGTAGGCTGACAAGTCTGAAGTATTTGGATGGTAAATGACACCCTTCCAGCCTTAGTGTGATTGTGAAGAAATTCCCATTTCACCATTAGATTGATCGATGTGGCCTGATGCACTGATTGCAGCATAGAGTTCAAAATCTAACTAGTTTTACAGATTTACAAGACATATGGAGAGATTAAAAAAATACTTTATTTTGTTTATATAGTAAGGTACTTCTAAGATGCAAAACACATCTTTATAGGGCTTTCTGATGTAAAATAGTTTGTCATTTGTCTTGTAAATGTAAAAAAGAATGCCCAGAGCTAAAGATGACTGATTTACCAAAGGCTTCTTATTCTTTTCCATTAGAAACCATTGCACGTGTGGGTTTATCGTTTACTAAAAAAATCACCCTGTGGTCATGCCTGGATGGTATTTGTTGTCATGGTTACCTGTAAAGAGCATGCTTTTGACCTACAGCCATTTGAAATTGTATTGTAATGCTGATTTTGTCCACAATAGTTTTGCTATTTTTGTTTCTGTGTTTGTTCTATAGCCTACATTTAGACATGTTACTTTATGTTGAGAGCCTAATTCATATTGTGATGTCATGACCATTGTGAAGCAGAGTTGGATACAGTCTAAATTAGTCCCTGTAACCATGACTGCAATTCAAAGATTGCTTCTGTCCAAGCCTTTGGGGTTTGTCAGCTCAACAGCTGACGTCCTGCAGTCCCTCTTGCATGATCACTGAAGTTCATGCTAAGGACAGCATGCTTATGTTTCTTCTTCATGATGATGCAATTCCAAAGGAATGATGAAGATCCAAAACAATGAAACTGACAGAGGAGAATCAACTGAAGGTTCTGAAAACCTTTGGGAGTTTTCTGAAAGGGAAATCAGGTTTATTGTTTCTGAAAGGAAAATTTAGAAAGAGAATGTTTTTACTATTGTCTCAAAAAGCTTATATTGATTTGATGAATTCACATATAATTGCTTTCAAGCTCTTTAGATGCATGACTGCAATCACTGGTGAAATAATTCCCATCGTTTCCTGTTTATTCTAGCATTTGAGTGCTGAGATTATGCTATACCATACAGAAATGGTACTTTCAGACATCATTTGCAACCTCTCATACTCAACAGAAATGTCTGTCATTGTCATGGGCAAGTGATCAGGATGCTATTGAATCTGGTTAACTAAGCTTTCATCCCTATGTCTTTTCCTGTACCATGATGCCATCAAGTCGACATTGTATTAGATCCACAACTGTGTTTTGTTCCTTAAATTTTAAGATTACAAGCAGCTGGAGGCCGCTGGTGTCTGACTCATTCCAGCGAGTTGCTTATCCATTTTTGACACTCTCTCTATAACTGAAGTGGAGATAGACTCTTCCGGATTTTTTTTTTTTTTACACTGGTGACCCTGTAAGTGAGAGATGACTTTTTTGCACCTCCGGAGGCTGATATCCCGCTGTTCAATACATCTGGTTGAAATGCTGGCGCTATCAGAACATCTCTGGAGATATAATGGAGCTCTAAGCCTGGAGCTCTAAATCTAGTTGCGCTTACTGATTCTGTTGTTACTGTAAGGTAATAGTTGTCAGAGAGTAAGAAATAAATGCATGTGAAACAATGTATAGGGCCAAAAATATTTAATACATGTATATTCAAAAAAATAGAATAACTTGCATTGTAGGCAGACTATTGCTGGTTACTTTAATGCTTACTTAAATGGTTTCATATTTTAATGTTTTTGCTCTACCAAAATAAGTAGTTCTAAGCAAAAGGGGGGTTACTATGTGGTAGACCACCTTAAAACTTTATTTTGATTCCTTGAGTAATATCACTGCTCTTATGAACAAGCTGCATGATTTCAGGAAGTGCGGGACGAAATCCACAGGAAAAAAATATATTTAGGCTTAAGGTTTAGTTCAAGTGAGCAGTAGCTCACAAGATCCACTAATGATGGTGTGCATTTTATCTATTTCCAGCAGGTGCAAAATTAATGTTCAGTGGGAAATTTTTCTATTACTATGCTAGGAATATCCTATGATTAGGGAGCTGCATGGTTTGCCTGAGCTACTCTCGTGGTTTGCTTGCATTCTCCAAGCAACAGACATTGCCTCTGGGACAGACTTTTGTCCAAGGTTTCGTTTCCTCCTCGCAAACCCCCCATCCCCCATCACTGACATGTTAAACTGACAGCTTGGATTCTATTTGAATTCATAGCCTGGTTTATAATTCAGTTATACCCATTTACATTATTTTATTTTTTTTATCCATTATATTCTTGAGTCAGATTCACAATTAAATATAATTGAACCTTTGCAACACTGAGCTAGAGAGATATTTCTAAAATATCTTTGCAAACATGCATTGTTTCCCTTCTGCATAACAGTACAATAAACCCAACAAATTCATTCATGAAAAGAATCCAGTTAATGAAAGGATCAATGTTAATTAAACCTCTGTCAGTATTGCTCTACACATGAATAGAACACAAAAGAATGTTCTTCAAGATCATATTTCTTTTTAATAACATCATGAGAGAGGTTAATAGTATTCAAATCAAAGCAATATGCAGCAAATTGAATTCATTTTTTCTTTGAATTTAGCAAGCAAAAACAACAATAAAACAGTCTAAAAAAGACTGGCACTGTTTTTTTTAGTTTTTTTTTTAGATCTATTAATAAAACAAAAAAATAATACATAATTAGCTTGTGCACTAAACACTTGCAACATGATGCATGCGTGCATAGTCTGTCATTACAGTTCAGCGTTCCGTACAGATTACCGATTATATGATGCAGTCATAAACCTGGCCTGTGTTCCCCTGTTTGTATTGGACTCCTATTTTAAAGTATAATGATGTTCCTTTTGTTCCTATGTTCAGTTTCTAGGTTAGGTTTGCTGATTGGTTTCCCGTTCATTAGTATTAATTGTTCCCAGGTGTGTCTTGTTATATTGTTAGTCATTGGCTGTGTCCGAAATCAGGTGGCAATCGCTGTGTTCGAAATCGCCCCCTATACATATATAGGGGGCGATTTCGAACACAGCAATTGTGTATTTAACCCCCTGTGTTTCTTGAGTTCGTTTGTCAGGTCTTGACCCTAATGGCTGTTTATTTGGCATGCTTTATTATGCTATTATTTTGGCTTGTTTTCCTGTGTTCATAGATGTCCTGTTCCTCATGTTTTGGTTATTTTGGTAATAAACATAATTTTTGCAATTGGATCCTACTCGCCTGTATTTTTAAAGCTCACCATCATTACAGCTAGGGATGGAGAAATTAAGAAACTTCTTAAAGCTAGTAAAAAACTTCTTTCTGGTGGTTTTGGGAAAAGATTTGAAGCATAAGGAGTGTCGAAAGCAGTGCCATCATGTGGCAGGTCAAATTTAAATGGTAAATGGTGGTCTAATTACACTATGTTGCCAAAAGTATCCAGATCATTGAATTAATGTGTTCCAATCACTTCCATAGCCACAGGTGTATAAAATCAAGCACCTAGGCAAGCAGACTGCTTTTACAAACACTTGTGAAAGAATTGGTCACTCTCAGGAGCTCAGTGATACAGTGATAGATTGCCACCTGTGCATTAAGTCCATTCGTGAAATTTCCTCACTACTAAATATTCCATGGTCAGCTGTTAGTGGTATTATAATGTTAGTGGAAGCAATTGGGAACAATAGCAACTTAAAAGCCACATAAAATCACAGAGCGGGGTCAGCGCATGTTGAGGCGCACAGTGCGCAGAAGTTGCCAACTTTCTGCAGTCAGTAGCTACAGACCTCCAAACTTCGTGTGGCATTCAGATTAGCTCAAGAGCAGTAAGTAGAGAGCTTCATGGAATGGGTTTCCATGGCAGAGCATCTGCATCCAAGCCTTACATCACCAAGTGCAATGCAAAGTGTCAGATGCAGTGGTGTAAAGCAATCCGATGAACGAGTCTGGGTTTGGCAGTTGCTAGGAGAACGGTACTTGCCTGACTGCATTGTGCCAAGTGTAAAGTTTGGTGTGGGGTTGTTTTTCAGGGGTTGGGATTGGCCCCTTAGTTCCAGTGAAAGAACTCTTAATGCTTCAGCATACCAAGACATTTTGGACAGTTTCATGCTCCCAACTAGGGATTTGGGGATGGCCCCTATCCTGTTCCAACATGACTGCGCACCAGTGCACAAAGCAAGGTCCATCAAGACATGGATGAGCGAGTTTGGTGTGGAGGAAATTGACTGGCCTGCACAGAGTCCTGACCCTGAATTAGAGCGGAGACTGCGAGCCAGGCCTACTCGTCCAACATCAGTGCCTGACCTCACAAATGCGCTTCTAGAAGAATGGTCAAAAATTCCCATAAACACACTCCTAAACCTTGTGGAAAGCCTTCTCAGAAGAGTTGAAGCTGTTATAGCTGCAAAGGGTCGGCCAACTCCATATTAAACCCTACAGATTAAGAATGGCATGTCATTAAAGTTAATGTGCATGTAAAGGCAGGCGTCCCAAAACTTTTGGCAATATAGTGTATGTTAAGTTCCCTTTCAGTCAGTACACTACGAGTTACGTCAGTTACTGACGGAATGGGGGTTTCGCTTAGAAGCCAATCGCCTTTGAGCTCTACAAAACGAGCCAATGGCATGAAAATGCCATGGGTCTGCGGAATTTGCATGCCGCAACCCCGCCCCACGGCGTGGGTATAAAGGGCGTTGCGTGGCAATCTCGCATTATGTTTCTGCTTCAGAGCCGAGTTTACTGCCTGAGCGCTTTCCTCTTCAAGAAGAGTTTCTCTCCAGAGTGTTGGTGTTACGGCACGTTCCAGCGAGTTCCGCATTTCCTGTCTGATCTGTGCAGTGATCGAGCACAGCGTGCGCATTCTCCCTGGGTGCTTCGGCATTCTGCAGAGTTTTCACTCCTCTCTAAAAGAGCTGCACGCGGCACGTCTTTTTAAAGATGGCTCGCTCCGTTTCTGGGTGCGGTCGACTGGTACCTCCGTTCGATGGTCATGATCGCTGTTTGGCGTGCTTGGGCCTCGTGCACGCTGAGCGCGTGTTCATGGATGAGTCATGTTCTCACTGCGGGAACATGGCCATCTCAGTGTTGCGATCGAGACTCCATGATCTCCGTAATGGGGGGAGAGTCCCCTCTACCACACCCCAGCGTTTCATTTGGCGCACCCTGCGTGCCCTGCGTTTCATTTGGCGCACCCGCGGAGGATGCTATGTCGATCGCCACATCATCACAAGGTGGGCTGGATTCCTCCGGAGATGACTATTCAGCTGTGTTGTCTCCTTCGGGAGTTCCAGCATTGCCCGAGTCCGATCCGGAACTCACAGCCATGCTTGCCCGGGCGGCCGAGACGATTGGGCTTGTGTGGAACCCTCCGCCATGTCCCGAGCGTTCCCGGCTAGATGATTGGTATCTGGGGGCGGCCCGTGCCGAAGGCGCCCGTCAGCCCCCAGTGCCTTTCTTCCCGGAAGTGCATGAAGAGGTGTCGAAATCGTGGAAGTCTCCCTTGACTTTTCGCGATCGCTCGGCAACCACTACCGCCTTCACTGCCCTCGATGGCGGCGCGGTGAAAGGGTACACTGGGGTTCCCCCTGTTGAGCGCTCTGTTGCGATGCAACTGTGTCCACAGAGTGCTGCGACATGGCGCGGTGACCCAAAGCACCCGTCCAAAGCCTGTAGATTCACGTCCACGTTGACGGCGAAGACCTACAGAGCTGCGGGCCAGGCCGCGTCCGCCCTGCATGCCATGGCCACCCTACAGGTCTATCAGGCCAAGGTGCTCAGGGACATGCACGAGGGCAATGCTGACCCTGCATTAATGCAAGAGTTGCGGACGGCCACCGACCTCGCTCTATGGGCGACGAAGGTGACCGCTCGCTCTCTCGGTCAGGTGATGTCCACTTCGGTGGTCCAGGAGCGACATTTATGGCTCAACCTGGCTGATATGAGAGAATCTGAGCGAACACGTTTCCTCAATTCTCCCATTTCCCAGGATGGGCTATTCGGCGGGGCGGTCCAGGTCTTCGCCCAACAGTTCTCGACCGCTCAGAAGCAGACTGAGGCAATTAAACACATTCTGCCCCGGCGGCCAGCTGTTGCCTCCACCCAGCCGCCGGCCCAGAAGCCTCAGTCTGCTCCCCGCCAAGGCCGCCCCCCAGCGACTCCCACCCCTCCTGCCCGGCCCAGCAGCAGCCTTCACCCGGGCCGAGGTGTGGAGGACGTCGCAGAAAGGCGGCCCGGTGGCTCGGAGGTGACCTCGGTTCTTTCCCAGGAGATGGTAGCAGGACCACTCCTTCCCCCGGTGGAGGGCCGGGGGACAATCTTTTGTTTTCCCCTTCCGCCGCTGGCCTCACGGCCGGCGGTACCCTATCAATGGTTAAAGAAAGAACTGACATTCTCACCTCCGAGCCTCAACAGGGCGCGGCTGGCAGTGCGCGACGCCCCGTGGCCTCGCCGCTCTCGGCCCCCTCTGTCGCCAGCCCCCTGGCAAACGAGACCCCCGTGGAACGCTGGTCCTTCCCTGGTCTCCTCTGTCAGGGTGCGGAATTCGACCCCGCCCACACCCCGGGACGCTCCCATGCCTCCCTTGTCTGGGCCGGTCATTCCGCCTCGCTGCCCCATCGGGGGTACGCCGGTGGTTCGCATGACCCCGCTGGATCAGTTCTTGGGAGCCTGGCTAGCGCTTCCCAACCTGTCCAGTTGGCTCGCCCGCACCATCCGGTTCGGCTATGCGATTCAGTTCGCTCGGTCTCCTCCCTGCTTTCAGGGAGTCCGCTACACTGTGGTGGGTGGCAATGCCCCTGTCATGCGTGCGGAGGTCGACACCCTACTGGCGAAGGGTGCGATCGAGATCGTCCCTCCAGCCGAGATGAAGTCCGGCTTCTACAGCCCTTACTTCATTGTACCCAAGAAAACCGGTGGGTTACGGCCAATCCTGGACCTGCGCGTCTTGAACCGAACCCTGCACAGGCTTCCATTCAAGATGTTGACAGCCAAACGCATTTTCGAGTGCGTTCGTCCCTCGGATTGGTTTGCAGCGATCGACCTGAAGGACGCGTACTTTCATGTCTCCATTCTTCCTCGACACAGACCGTTTCTACGGTTTGCCTTCGAGGGGCAGGCATATCAGTACACGGTTCTCCCTTTCGGGCTAGCCCTGTCCCCTCGCGTCTTTACGAAGATTGTCGAGGCAGCCCTTGTGCCGCTCAGGCAACACGGGGTTCGCATCCTGAACTATCTCGACGACTGGCTGATTCTAGGCCACTCTCGGGATCAGGTTTGCGAACACAGGGATCTGGTGCTTCAGCAATGGCGTCCAATGGCGTGACGGAACATCCATAAGCACACCCACACCAAACAGCATTAGCTTCTGTGCCTTCAGCAAGCGCTACATGTGAATCTGTCTCTCTGTGTTTTTTGTCTGTGTTAATTTCTGGCTAGGCAGGAGTTTTTCACATAAAAAAAAAAAGAAAGAGAGATATTATGGCGAGTGAACTGCACTTCAGACAGTGTGTTCATCCCTGCCCTCGTTTACTCACGGGTGGGGATACACATCTGCTGTGTGCGTTTTGTTTTGGACAGCAGCATGCTCAGTCAGCTCTCGAGGGAGCTGAATTGTGAGCATTGCGAGCATCTCCCTCTCAGAGCGCTGCGTTCATACCGGGCACTCTTTAAGGAGGGTGCTTCAGCTCGCGTTACTCTTGGGTCCCGCTTCTGCCGAGGCAGAGCGGCAGCTTCAGTCATGGGGTTCGCAAATGGATCTAACAGCGGGGCTTGAGACGGGCTCTGCCTTATCTCAGTCTTTACCTTTTAGTATCCAGTTCCATTGGGACTGGATGCTATGGTACAGATGTGGCCGAGGCAACGTCTGTATGCATTTCCCCCGGTTGCTCTGCTCCCAGGAGTTCTGGAGAGAGTTCGGCGGGACGGGGTCAAGCTTCTGCTAGTAGCCCCGTACTGGTCGACCCGAGTATGGTTTTCGGACCTAGTGTCTCTCCTTAATGGCTCTCCTATGGAGATTCCGATCAGGAGGGACCTACTCTCTCAGGCGAGCGGGTCAATTGTTCATCCCCGCCCAGAGTTGTGGAAACTGTAGGCTTGGCCTCTGAGAGGGCCCAGCTCATAAGTTCAGGTCTCTCAACTGAGGTTGTAGAGACCATTGAACACTCCAGAGCTCCTTCCACGAGAAAATTGTACATCCCTGGAATGGAAATTGTTCACTTCATGGTGTGGAAATCAACAGCTGGATCCTGTTAATTGCCCTGTTAGCGCAGTACTGGAATTCCTGCAAAAGAGATTTTCCACTGGGTTATCCCCTTCCACTTTAAAAGTGTATGTGGCGGCCTTGGCTGCTTATCATGTGCCTATTGCTGGTGTGTCACTGGGAGACACCCATTTGTTACCCGTTTTCTTTGTGGAACTTTGAGGCTTAGGCTTGCAGTCCGCATGAGGGTGCCGGCCTGGGATTTGGCCATTGTGTTTCAAGGCTTATCTCAAGCTCCGTTTGAGCCCATTGAGGAGGTGTCTGAGAAAATGTTGACTCTTAAGACTATTTTTCTTCTCGCCATTTCGTCTCTTAAGAGGATTGGAGACATTCAAGCTCTTTCGGTTTCTCCCTCGTGCTTGGTGCATCCTGGTATGCTTAAAGCTTTTCTGCACCCAAGACCGGGGTACATTCTTAAGGTACATTCCTACTAATACAGTAAGGCCAGTCATTCTGCAGGCCTTTTGTCCTCTTCCGTTTGTGACGTCAGACCAAGAGAAATTGAATCTGCTCTGCCCTGTTTGGGTGTTAGATGTTTATGTCCACAGACCTGCCCTGTGGAGGAAAACAGAACAGTTGTTCATTTGCTTTGGGTCACCTAGGAAAGGGTACCCCACATCTAAGCAGAGGATGAGCAAGTGGGTGGTCAAGGCTATCTCACTTGCTTATGAGTCGGTCAGCCAGCCTTCACCTTTGGCTGTACGAGCCCACTCTACAAGGGGTATGGCTGCCTCTAAAGCATTATTGTCAGGAGTGGCTCTTCAAGATGTGTGTGATGAGGTAGGGTGGTCTTCACCACATACATTCATCAGGTTCTACGAACTGGACTTAGGCTCTACTCCAGGGGCGCAGGTGCTTGCGTCTTAGTGTGCGCTCAGATTTCACACAGACGGTCACTTACTCACAGCGTTTGAACGCAGCTCGAGTTCCCTTGAAAGGGAATGTCTCGGTTACATATGTAACCTTAGTTCCCTGAATAGGGAACGAGACGCTGCGTCGCCCTGCCATACTCCCGGCATGCCTGTAATCAACTTGCTTCAGGCTTTTCAGAAGCTAATGCTGTTTGGTGTGGGTGTGCTTTATGGTTTCCGGCCGATGACGTCACCCGCCTATTACGTTCCGTCGCGTCATTGGACTGATTTTATACGTGCTTCATGACGCACACACACAGAGGCGTTCTCACAGCGTTTCGACACAGCGTCTCGTTCCCTATTCAGGGAACTAAGGTTACATACGTAACTGAGACGTTTTTTTATGCTGCTTATATGGCAGAATATATGGTCATGTAATATATATATATATATATATATATATATATATATATATATATATATATATATATATATCTGGGGAATTTGGAGGCCAAGTCAACACCTCAAACTCGTTGTGCTCCTCAAATCATGCCTGAACCATTTTTGCTTTGTGGCAGGGGCATTATGCAGCCCCATACGCAACATTTACTAATATATATATATATATATATATATATATATATATATATATATATATATATATATTAGTAAATGGAATTGAACTTCCATAAACTTGTAGAATAGTGGTCTGGATTCAAACATTCTGACACGCAAAGTGAAGCAATGTGACTGGATAGAAAGTAAGGCTTTAGATGTGTTCAACTTGAAGCGGCTCTGCAGAGACCGATTGGTGTATGACATCACAGCACCGTGAGAGTGATTCTAAAGCATATGGAGCCATCTGCTCTTAAATCGCCCTCGCGGTACTTTAATGTCATATACCGGTCGTTCTGTGCAGTGCCATTTTTTGTCGAACAAATCTTTTTTTTTTCATTGATCATGTGTTTCTCTGAAAACAATATGCATTTGGGCACAGAGCTTCATGAGAAATTGCACTGTGTACTCGGTATGTGCTTTGATGCTTCACTGTCATATGTAACATCACTAATTACAGCTGTTATTCTATTCAGGACTGTTCACGTTCTTGGACTGGGAATTATGTGTTTATATGACAACACTTATTGTAGGGGTAGGGTTATCACTGAAAATTGGATTGTATACTTTGTTTACTGGAACAAAAAAACGCTAAACGTTCACTCTTTGAATTATTGCACCTGGGAACAATAAAAGTTGCTACCATTATGACAAAAAATTTGCTATGAAGTATTTCCTACTAAAGCAAGGCGTTATTTGACTCTGGTAAGCGTATACACAGCAGACTAGTGGGAGTAGCCTTGGATGGCAACATGTCCAGTGCATTATGGGTGTTGAAGTTTTCCTACATATTTGGCAAAAGGGAAGACAACAGACTGTTTTCACTAGTCAGGTAGCACCGATTTCAATTTTTCTATTTGCCTTTCTACTGTACAGGCAGCCAAGTTTTATTAAAAGCACATTTTGCCAGCGGTGAAAGTACCCTTTTCACTAAATCGGTCTTGTTTATACAAACCCTCCAAGTGCTTAGTAAACTTAGTGTAAAGTTTTCTCAACCTTCCCTCATGAGAAAATGGCAAAGTTTTGGCAGTTGTAGCCAATGTAATCTATTGTTCTCAAAGTTTAAGAGACTCTAAAACACTGACCTTTGCACTTGATCTTTTCACAGATTGTAAACAACCTGTCAGAACATAGAAAAACAGATCACTCAATGCAAGTTTGTCCTTGTAGCATATGTCTACTGAATAATTCAGTGTAAGGCCAATCTGAGATTGGCAATTGTAGTTTACTGTGATAATCCTCTATGGATCACCCATTTTTCATATAAAGTGTACAAACCAAGGGTGTACAAATCAAGGCCACTGAACTGGAACACTAAAGTTGATTGTTTGTTTTTAAACATCAGCTTCCTGTGAAATAATTGCTTTTCAGACACCTATAAGAGAAACTGGCAGACTGTAATTTATCATTGATGGGGGAAGGACTGTTTCATGCAGGTTCTCATGACTTGAATTCATGATTAGCTTTATATAAACAATTATTTGTATTAGATTATTTCAGATACATACACAATATTACTTCCCTTTCAAGGGAACTCGTGCTGCGTCACCGCTTTGGGAACGCCTCTGTGTGATTGTGTCGTGAAGCACGTGTGAAATCAGTCCAATGGAGAGACAGAACGTCACAGGCGGGTGACGTCATCGACCCGGAAGGTATAAAGCATACTGGCAAACAAACGCCGCTAGCTTCTGTTGTCTTCAGCAAGCGCTCTGTGTATCATTGTCCTTGTCAGCTCTGTGTTTGTGTCTGAGTTCAGACTTTTTTGTTTTTTTACAACAAGTTTGCAACACACACTGACGCACAAGAGAGACACATTATGGCGAGCGAGCAGCGTTTCAGAAAGTGTGTTCCCCCCTGCTCACGTTACATCACGAGTGGGGATACACATTTGATGTGCGTTGTTTGTCTGGGAGAGCAGCACGCTCAGTCGGCTCTCGAGGGGGCCGGCTGCGAGCATTGTGAGGCTTTGCCTCTGAGAGTGTTGCGATCCCGCCGGGCGCTCTTCGAGGAGGGGGGTTCGCAAATGGATCTGTCAGAGGGGCTAGAGACGGGCCCAGCCCTTTCTCTGCCCTCACCTGGCAGGTCCAGTGCTGCCTCTTTGGGTCCGGGAGTCCGCCCCGTGGTTTCTCCCGCCCAGATAGGTGGCCTCGGCGCTACAGTTGTCTAGCTCTGAGGAGGTGGATGTCTGTAGTGTCGATGCGGGGATTGAAGACTCGCCACTTCAATCCCCCGCTAGTGAGGAGCTAGTGGAGGTTCTGAGCAGAGCTGTGGCCAGATTAAACATCGACTGGCCACAAGAAAATCAGGAGCGCGTCTCAGCAAAAAGCAGACTCGATGAGCGCTTCCTGCCATCCCGCTCTGCTCAGCCTCCACGTCGGGGTTTACCGTTTTTCGCGGACCTCCACACCGAGGTGTCGAGAACGTGGAAGCGGCCCATGTTCTCTCATATTTTCAGTCCCCAAACATCAGTATACAGCAACATCTTGGGGCTGAAAAGGTATGGGTATGGTTCGGCCATTAAAACCCCGATATTGCCCACCAAGCCATTAAGAGCTACCTCGGCTTTGGTGGGCAAAGCGTACTCGGCAGCGGGTCAGGCCGCCGCATGCCTGCACACTATGGCTATCGTGCAGGCATACCAGGCTGACCTGCTGAAAGACCTGGGGGGAAGCCACGAGGTCGGAGCAGACCTAATCAATGAGCTCCGATCCTCAGCAGATTTAGCTCTCCGTGCCACCAAGGAGACGGCCAAATCCATAGGCCGTTCTATGGCAGCCCTGGTGGCCACGGAGAGGCATTTATGGCTCAATCTCACGGACATTAAGGAGAAAGATAAGAGCTTCCTGCTTGATGCGCCGCTGTCTCCTGGGGGCCTGTTCGGTGACGCCGTCACTACCATCACCGACAGGTTCCAGGAGGCAAAGAAACAGTCTGCAGCGCTCAAGCAGCTTCTCCCCCGTAAGCCCCAGGTCTCGTCTGCTGTTGCGCGGGAGCAGCAGACCCCGGGTACGAGCTCCTCACACCGGGCGCAACAAAGACAGAGTGTCACTACCCGTACTCCCCCTCAGAAAGGGTGGGGCGGTGGGCGGCACCCTCAGGCGCAGCCCTCCAAGAGTAAGACAGATCTGTGGACTGTCATTATTTCGAGGAAGGCTGCGTCTAAGAAGCCCTGACGCCAGTGGGCCCAGGGCAGTGAGGGTTTCCCCCTCTGGGGGCAGGCGGTGTTCACCTCATCACACGGTGCCCGTCTGTTCCCGGTACCCTCACAGGGTCATTCCACCAACCCCGCCCGAGTGCCGGGGCGTGGAGGGCCCTCGCGAGTCATCCGAGGATGGCCCGCGCCCTCCGAGGAGGGAGGTGGCTGCCGAGCCAGTTGTTCCCTGCCGCTCGAGAGGCTGGTACCCCTAGTAGATTTTTTGCCAGAGTGGGAGAATCTGCCAAATATATCTCAGTGGGTCCTGCAGATAGTAAAATTAGGGTACGCCATCCAGTTCAGGTGTCGTCCACCCAGTTTCAATGAGGTCCTGCCCACTTTGGTGGGCCCCGAGCAGGCTCTGGTCATGACTCTGGTCAGACCCTCCTGCGGAAGGGGCCCATAGAAAAGGTCCCTCTGTCCGACAGGGAGTCAGGGTTCTACAGTCGCTACTTCATTGTGCCGAAGAACGATGGAGGGCTGCGCCCTATTCTAGATCTGCGCATCCTAAACCGCGCAGTAGCAAAGCTCAAGTTCAGGATGCTTACACTCAAACATATCGTGTCTCAAATCAGGTCCGAGGACTGGTTTGTCACGATAGATCTCAAAGATGCTTATTTCCATGTCTCCATCCTTCCGCAGCACAGGAAGTACCTGAGGTTCGCTTTTGGGGGAGAAGCGTACCAATATCGGGTGCTTCCCTTCGGTCTAGCCCTGTCACCCCGCACCTTCACCAAGTGTGTAAACGCGGCATTAGTCCCCTTGCGTATGCAGGGGATCCGCATTCTCAATTATATCGACGACTGGCTGATCCTGGCACCCAGTCACTCACTGTCAAACAGTATCAGAGGCTGTTAGGTCTGATGGCAGCAGCGTCCAGCGTGATTCCTTGTGGCCTGTTGTACATGAGACCGTTGCAGTGGTGGCTCAAGACCAAAGACTGTCATCGTTCGTGGCACATAAATTGCCTAGAAATGCTAGCTGTGTTTTAGGCTCTGAAACACTTCCTGTCATATCTCAGGGGCCATCATGTACTAGTACGCACAGACAGCACATCGGTGGTCTCCTACATAAACCATCAGGGGGGTTTGAGGTCTCGCCTTTTATACAAGTTGGCTCGTCAGATCCTCCTGTGGGCCCTAGGGAAACTGCTCTCGGTCAGGGCAGTTTACATCCCAGGGTGCCTGAATGTGGAAGCAGACGTCCTGTCGAGGCAGGGGCCGAGGCCCGGGGAGTGGAGACTCCACACCGAGGTGGTGGAGCTCCTTTGGGAGAAGTTTGGCAGGGCCGAGGTGGACCTGTTTGCTATGCACAAAAACATACATTGTCTGTGCTGAAGCATTAAGAGTTAATTTCACTGGAACTAAGGGGCCAAGCCCAACCCATGAAAAACAACCCCACACCATAATCCCCCCCTCCACCAAACTTTACACTTGGCACAATGCAGTAGGGCACACGCACCACGGCACACAAAGTTTGGATGTCTATAGCTATTGACTGCAGAAAGTTGGCGACTTCTGCGCACTGTGCGCCTCAGCATACGCTGACCCCGCTCTGTGATTTTACATGGCCTACCACTTTGTGGCTGAGTTGCTGTTGTTCCCAATTGCTTCCACTTTGTTATAATACGACTAACAGTTGACCGTAAAATATTTAGTAGTGAGGAAATTTCATGAATGGACTTATTGCACAGGTGGCAACCTATCACGGTACCACACTTGAGTTCACTGAGTCTGCGCAGTCTGCATAGGTGCTTGATTTTATACACCTTTGCCTATGAAAGTGATCGGAACAACTGAATTCAATGATTTGGAAGGGTGTCCCAATATTTTTGGCAATATCGTGTATATCTCCACTCTTGGTCATTTATTCTGAGTGTTTATGAGAATTTTAATTTTAAATTTATGTAACGTGTATGTTCTGTTTAGTTCCTGTTAAGCCTGCTGAGTTCTTAGTTTGTTGTTCCTTGGTCACTCATTATGTCACTCACAATATGTAAGATTTCTTAATTAAAATATCCAAAAAGCACTAGAACAGTGTTATACATTTTGTTGACTTGTGTACTTACATTATTCTAGATGTTTACAAGAATGTCTAAATCCAGAGAAATAAGCCTTTTTTTTTTACCAGGACACGGACCATGTCCGTGCATCGCCTATCAATGACATTATACCTGCATTACCCCTCGATTACCCCTCGATTACCCCTCGTTTTATTTTGTAGAAACCATGGAAACACCAGAGACACTTTAATATGTTATATGTTTTATTAAACAAGGGAACAATTGTTTGGATACATTTATAGACAGAAAATGAATCATTGTTATATAGCTTAACATGTTTAGTCTTATTGTTTGAATCTCGTTTTCTTGATTTACCACAAGTACATTTAGCATGACTAATGTTCTAGCTTACTGCAGTGGGCAACAAGTGTCTCATAGTAGCCGTCGAGCGAACAGACAGAGTAACGTTAGTACATAATTTTCAACACGCTCAAATGTATCTTATATGATCAACAGCGCTGTGTTACCCCAAATATGCTTGACTGGAAGAAACGTAAGTGGCACCTGTGGCATAATAAAAATTCCACTGCTCTCCAGCCATGTGTCGCGCTCGTCTTTTATTAGCAATTGCTCCAGCGGCCACGTTGCGCTCCCACAACACTCGTGTAAGGATCCTGCTCTGAAAGTCATGTCTGTTCTGTTGTTGTTTGTTGTTGTTGTTCCTGCCCTGCCCCGTATCCTGAGTTCCCTGGCCACGGACTCTCACTGGCAGCAAGTCTGGTGCAGCTGTCTAACAAGCCTCTGGTTCTGTGAGTTTCTACCTGGCAGCAAAAGTAGGGCCATGTCTTAGATCTACTACATTGGGTCCTGTGTGCTCCTGCTTGGTGCTGCCTTTCATGCACATAATGTTCCATTGTCAACTGGAACAGTCTCCATGGTCATCCTTCCTGTCAGTCCTCGTGTCAACTGTAGCCAAAGACTGGTTGCCCACTGAAGCTAAGCAGGGTTGAGCCTGGTCAGTACCTGGATGGAAGACCTTGTGGGAAACTAGGTAGCTTCTGGAAGAGGTGTTAGTGAGGCCAGCAGGGGGTGGTCACCCTGTGGTCTGTGTGGGTCCTAACGCCCCAGTATAGTGTTTTCGGATGAGACGTTAAACCGAGGTCCTGACTCACTGTGGTCATTAAAAATCCCAGGATGTCCTTCGAAAAAAGAGTAGGGGTGTAACCACGGTGTCTTGGCCAAATTTGCCCATTGGTCTCTGTCCATCATGGCCTATTAATCATCCCTATATATACTGATTGGCCTTGTCACTCAGTCTCCTCTCCACCAATAAGCTGGTGTGTGGTGGGCGTTCTGGCGCAATATGGCTGCCGTTGCATCATCCAGGTGGATGCTGCACATTGGTGGTGGTAGAGATTACCTTCTATACCTTCTATATGTGAAACGCGCTTGAGTACCCAGAAAAGCGCTATATAAATGTAAAAAATTATTATTATTTTATTATTATCTGCCCTACTGTTTGAACTGTTTCACGCCTCACTCTTCTGCTGTTGCTCATTTGCATCTGGGTCCTATCTCTTGCAGAGTCTTGACAGAACGAACCAGCCAGCACAGAACCCAGCAATGAGCATCCGTATAGTTCCCCCTGCGACAGCCTAAAGGTGATGATACACAGGGCAACTTTTTGAGCAGTGTTGGTCGGCAATATTGTCGTCAATGGGCAACCAGGTGAGACACAGGGCCCACGGCCAATCTAAAGTATCCAGATAGAAATTTGTTGCCCATTCTCAATGGAAAGGTGCCCAAGCAACATCGCTCGGCAATATTGCCTGGCAACATTGCTCAAAAAGTTGCCCCGTGTATCATCGCCTTAAGAGAGACTGGCTCTCCGGCAGGGATTGTTATCGCTTCGCCAGGAGGGCTGGGATGTGCGGTTTTTCTTGGCCATGGCAAGGGGCCTGGAGTACCCTGATTCAATTCTTAAAGAGGCACTCTGTTTGAATGATCCCCTACCAGAATGGAAAATGGAACAACTTAGGATCCTGGACTTCTGGAACTTCTCCAATTATCTGCACCACCGCAAAGACGGGCAGATCCTTACACCTCCAGAGTCTCTTTGTAGTGACAGATTGAAATGTTATTAATTTTAATATCTTTTCTGACAGCCGTGGTCACCATTCACTTTCAGTGTATGGAAAAGACTGTCATTATGCTATAAATAACCCCTTTTCATGGAAGAAAGAAGATCATTAAGACATGAGGGAGTGTAAATAATGACATAACTGCGCCTTTAACTTGTCTCTGATGCCTTTTTTCAACAAGAATGATGTGATGCTCCTCTTGGTGATTATACTAAATATGCTAACTCCATTGTTGTCGTAGCCTGAGTAAAGCTCTTGAGGCTTCAGAGATGAGATAGTAGAATAGAGTGAGAATCAGATGGTAATGTCTTTTTTCAGAACTGAACAATAACTGCGCTTATGGTCATCTGTCTGCGCCTTAATGTAATATTTATCATGCTCTAATTAAAAGCATTCAGTGAAAGCCACAATGTCTCATTACTCTTGTTTTTACTATTTTGTACATACAAGTAAGAATTTGATCCGTTATGCACTAAATTCTTCTTTCTTCTAATTCCACAACCAATTACTCTGTCAAGGTTTTAATGATCTCATAAAAGATCAGTGGAGCAGCCTGCAGAGGAAACGTTTGATAGATGTCATGGCCGCTTACTTCTGCAGCTATTCTGCAGAACAAACGGTCAAAGTCCAAGGCCAAGATTTCAGAGCTCTGGTTTCTTTGTTGTCTAAATGACCATGTCCAGAACCCTAATAGGCTTTGACACTCTGCAACCAAGTGGGACAAAAGCAGGACATAAGCGTTTTCGTGCTGGATTTAGACTATGGAAAGAGAATTTCAGAGGTAAAAATATAGTGCACGCTTTAGGATTCATGTGCTCAAAACATTCAGAGTGCTATTTAGAAGAAAAAGCACAATCAGTTCTAAATGAATAAAAAATACATAACCCTTAAATGCATGAATGTTTTGCCAATCATTATTACATATTCAGGTCTTTAGCAACCCAGATCTATATCTAACACGGATGGATCTCTACGCCCGTGATAATATGTAACTCTCCTGATATTAGAGTAATAATTACAGATGAATAAATAAATAAAGGCCTCAGACATGAGTTTAGGTTGTCGACTCAAGGACGTGTGAGCATGAACATTAACATGAACATCCAAACTATAGAATCTAATAAATGTGTGCAGAGAGGACCAGCCTGCCACATCACATATTTGTTGTTTGTTACCTTTGTTACCTTGACTAACTAGGACCCAGGTCAGGAAGCAGATGGACTGGCTTACCCGACCGTCTGCTAGCTGTCTCACGTCACAGAAGTCAGATAAATCCCAGCACATAGAGACTCTCTCACCTAGATATTATCACATAGAGACTGTGTCTGTTCCATGAATTAGTAAATACAAAAAAACACCAAAACTATTAAATGGTAAAAATTTTATTGATGTCCAACAAATAAACAACAGATATAATACAGATATACAAATATATAACAAATGATAAAGCTCGGGCTGCTGAATATTCGATCCCTTTCCTCAAAAACACTTATTGTTAATGATATGATTACAGATAATAATGTGCTGTGTTTGACAGAAACCTGGCTAAAACCTGACGACTACATTACTTTAAAGGAGTCCACCCCACAAGATTATTGTTATAAACACGAGCCACGTCTGAAAGGTAAAGGGGGAGGTGTTGCTGTAATTTATAATAATATCTTCAGTATTACTCAGAAGTCTAGTTTCAAATATAATTCCTTTGAAGTTTTGGTGCTTTACGTAACGTTATGTAGTTAAATTGATAAATCCCGTTTAACATCTGTGTTGGCTAATGTATACAGGCCACCAGGGCACAATACAGACTTTACCAGAGAATTTGCTGATTTTCTATCAGAGTTAGTACTGGCTACAGATAAAGTCCTAATTGTTGGTGATTTTAATATCCATGTACACAATGAAAAAGACGCATTGGGATTGGCATTTAGAGACATTCTAAACTCTATTGGAGTTAGGCAACACGTATCAGGACCCATTAATCGCCGTAATCATACTTTAGACCTAATATTGTCACATGGAATAAATGTTGACACCGTTGAAATTCTGCAGCAGAGCGATGACATCTCAGATCATTACCTAGTATCGTGTATACTTAATTTAGCAAAGGCTGCAAAGCCGTCCCCTCGCTTCAAATATGGCAGGACTATCACTGCTGCGACTAAAGATTTCTTTGTAAATAAACTTCCTCATCAGTTTCATCTCAGCATCCCAGATAGCCTAGAGGAACTCGATGTTGCAACAGAAACTATTGACTCTCTCTTTTCCAGCACTTTAGACACAGTTGCTCCTCTGCGCTTAAAGAAGATTAAAGAAAATAGTCCAACGCCGTGGTACAACGAGCACACCCGGGCCCTTAAAACAGCAGCCAGAAAAATGGAGCGCAGCTGGAAGTTTTTCGCATTTCGTGGAAAGAGAGCATGATTTCATGAAGAAAGGCCGTAAAAACTGCTAGATCTGCTTATTTCTCGACAAACACAACCCTAGGTATTTATTCGATACAGTGGCTAAATTAACCAAAAATAAAGCTTCAACTTCTGATGTCTGCCAACAGCACAGCAGTAATGACTTTATGAACTTCTTTACTTGTAAGATTGATAATATTAGGGAAAAAATGATAACCATGCAGCCGTCTACTACTGTATCACATCAGACAGTGCATTGTAGTGTCACTGAGGAAAAATTACATTCATTCACTGCTATAGGAGAAGAAGAATTGGCTAAACTCGTTAAATCATCAAAATCAACAACATGTATGCTCAACCCTATACCGACTAAACTACTAAAAGAGATGCTTCCAGAGGTCATAGATCCTCTTCTTAATATTATTAATTCATCCTTGACTTTAGGATATGTACCGAAAACTTTTAAGTTTGCTATTATTAAACCACTTATTAAAAAAAACGCCTTTCTGTCAAAAATAATAGAAAAGGCAGTGTCCTCACAATTATGCTCCTTTTTTAGAAAGAAATGGTATCTGTGAGGATTTCCAATCAGGATTTAGACCGCATCATAGTACTGAGACTGCTCTCATTAGAGTTACAAATGATTTACTCTTTACTCATCCGATCGTGGTTGTATATCTCTGTTAGTGTTACTTGATCTTAGCGCTGCATTCAATACTATCGACCACAACATTCTTTTGAATAGACTCGAAAATTATGTTGGCATTAGTGGAATTGCATTGGCATGGTTTAAATCATACTTATCTGACCGTTATCAGTTTGTAGCAGTAAATGAAGAGCTGTCACGCCGATCACAAGTTCAGTATGGAGTACCGCAGGGCTCAGTACTAGGACCGTTGCTCTTCACCCTGTACATGCTACCACTGGGAGATATCATTAGGAAGCATGGCGTTAGTTTTCACTGTTATGCTGACGATACTCAGCTCTATATTTCTTCACGCCCTGACGAAACTTACCAATTCACAAGATTAACGGAATGCATAGCTGATATAAAAAATTGGATGACTAGTAATTTCCTGCAACTTAATTCAGAAAAAAACTGAATTTTTAATTATTGGACAAAAAAACTCCACATATAGTAACCTAGTCTATACTGTCTAACACTTGATGGCTGCTCTGTCAAGTCCTCGTCGTCAGTTAGGAACCTGGGTGTGCTCTTTGATACCAATCTCTCATTTGAAAGCCACGTTTCTAGCATCTGTAAAACTGCATTCTACCATCTTAAAAATATATCTAAATTACGGCATATGCTTTCAATGCAAAATGCTGAACAGTTAGTTCATGCTTTCATGAATTCAAGGCTAGATTATTGTAATGCTCTACTGGGTGGTTGCACTGCTCGCTTAAAAAATAAACTGCAGCTGGTCCAAAACGCAGCAGCTCGAGTTCTTACTAGAACCAGGAAGTATGACCATATTAGCCCGGTTCTGTCAATACTGCATTGGCTCCCTATTAAACATCGCATACATTTTAAAATCTTGCTTATTACTTACAAAGCACTAAATGTTTTAGCTCCCCAGTACTTGAGCGAGCTCTTAACGCATTATACTCCATCACGTCTATTGCAGTCTCAAAACTCTGGCTAGTTGATAATACCTAGAATATCAAAATCAACTGCAGGCGGTCGATCCTTTTCCTATTTAGCACCTAAACTCTGGAACAGCCTTCCTAGCATTGTTCGGGAAGCAGACACACTCTGTCAGTTTAAATCTAGACTAAAAACACATCTCTTTACTATGGCATACACATAAAACATTTTTAATTTATATTTTATTCAAATCAATTAAATGATTGTTAGGCTGCATTAACTAGGTCAGCCGAAACCGGGAACACTTCCCATAACACCTAATGTACTCGTTACATCATAAGAAGAATGGCATCTACGCTAATGTTAGTCTCTCTGTTTATCCCAAGGTTTACCACGGTCAGCCGGATCCGTGCCGTATCCGGACCAAATGGTGGACCTGCGCCTGGACATGACCAACTCATCCCTGAAGTGTCTGCAGAGACCGTGTCAATTAGTCTACCCTCTGAAATTGCTCATCGACATGGCATCCTCAATGGATCCATCTCCGGCATGATGACTCCGATATTCCGAATATTCCGATCTAATATGACTTCTAACCTGTAAGGCTGCCAAAATAATAATCATACATTGTTTGATAATTGGCCAGAGGAGAACTGGGTCCACGACTGAGCCTGGTTTCTCCCAAGGTTTATTTTTCTCCATTATGCCACCTGATGGAGTTTTGGTTCCTTGCCACTGTCGCCTTTGGCTTGGCTTGCTCAGTTGGGGACACTAAATTTTCAAATAAATATCCAAATAAATGTAATTACTAAACTAAATTAACTATGTCAACTACATTACTTGAATATATATGATAATTGAAATGAGCTAGATGAAATCACAGTTTTCTCCAGAGCGGCTGTACAGCCAAATCAAATTAGGTTGCATTATTTTCCTGTTTAACACTGTGAAGCTGCTTTGAAACAATCTGCATTGTAAAAAGAGCTATATAAATAAAGTTGACTTGACTTGTTGCAAGGGGGCACCTCTTGCTGGAGGATGCAACCCCCCTGGTGGAAGAAGCAGGAGGTGCATGAGGAGCTCACTAGGTCGTGGACGGCACCTTTTTACTGCCAGAAACAGGCCCAGTGGCTCCTCCTCCCTCACCAACCTTGACAGCGGGTCAGCTGAGGATTACATGCAGGTTCCTCCTGTTGAAGACTTACCCCAAGAGGTAGTTAACACCATCACTTTGGCATGACCTCAAAGTCTATGCTGCTGCATTGTCTGCATATCATGACCCCATAGGAGGTAATTCAGTTGGGAAGCTTGACCTGGTCGCCAGGTTCCTTATAGGGGAGAGACGGTTAAATCCTCCTCGTCCTTCCTCCATACCCTCTTGGGACCTTGCTCTGGTGCTTAGAGCACTCCAGAATGTCCCATTTGAGCAGAGCTAAAGTTTCTGTCTATGAAGACTTTGCTGCTGACTGCACTGGCCAAGAGTGTAGGGGACCTGCAGATTGACGAATCGTGAATCGTGCCTAGAGTTCGGGCCGGGTGACACCCACGTGGTACTGAGGTCCCGGCCTGGCTATGTGCCCAAGGTTCCTACCACTCCCTCCAGAGACCAGGTGGTGAACCTGCAAGCTCTCTGCGACGGTATGTGGACAGTACACAAAGCTTTAGGACCTCAGAGCAGCTCTTTGTTTGTTACGGAGGCCAGCAGAAGGGAAAGGCTGTCTCCAAGCAGAGGATGGCCCACTAGATAGTGGATGCCATCACCTTGGCTTATCAAGCACAAGGTGTGCCTTGCCCACTCAGGTTGCAAGCTCACTCTACCAGAAGTGTTGCATCCTCCTGGACGCTGGTATGCAGTGCCTCTTGGACAGATATTTGTAGAGCTGCAGTTTTTCTAGCCTTCGTGTAGAGCTGGTATCCTCCTGTGTTCTCACCTCAAACGGATAGAAGCACAGAGAGGCCCAGGCTCATTGTAGGCTTGCTGCGCCCTGAAGTATGGCGCTTATATTCTCGAGAGCAAATCTTGTCGAGACCTCCATCCCCCTTGGTGCCTGACGTGGCAGAGTGTCTGGCGACAGGCCTATTTCTGTTGTATCCCTGAGAACTGGTTCTAGGCTGGGTACCATATGTGTGACCCTGAGAGGATCCCATATGTGTATTTTCCTATTTGTGAGTCTCCGACGTGGCATCAAAAGTGACCGACTGAATAGGAACGTCTCAGTTAAGTATGTAACCCTCGTTCCCTGAAGGAGGTAATGGAGAGGCCATGTCCTGTCGCCACAACTGCTGGACTGCTGTGCGGAGAGATTGAGATTCAGGTTTGTGATTTTACAAATACCCTGAGAGTAGCGGGGCATGCTGATAATTTTTCCTGCAGAAATTCCAGCACTGAAACAATCTGGCAGTGAACTGGGTCTGAGTGGAGTACACCAACTTTCAAAGACACCCCATTTAAGGACATAGATTATTTTCGTACTCAGAATAGTCTGTACGACATCAGCTGGAAGCCCAGCATCCCTCAGTTACCTCTGGTTCTGGTCTCCTTGTGGTTTTGTTTTTTTGTTCCTTTGTTACTTGAGTTCTTTGTTATTTGTTCAAATGTGTTATTTTATTAAAAACCCTGCATTTAGATCCTCGTCCTTTGGCTGCTTTCTCCTGCTCAATACAGAACAACTGACCACCCTATGGATCTAGCAGGACTTAATCAGGACCCTGTGAGTATTCTCGTCTCCATTTTTCAAAATGGCTATTCCATTAAGGAATATGTAGAGGACTTTCTTGCTTATTGCCATCTTGCTCCATTGGATGTATTATGGTGATAGAATGTTTTTGGAGTGGGTGGCTCAAGACGCCTGAGCCCCCAGCCAACATTGCCCCCATGCCTGGGTCTTCAGCCACCATGGACAACACACCAGAGTCCTCTGAGGTTGCTGAGTTGGCCATATGGGCCATGGCTATATTGTGTGTGTGTGATGCACACACATTAGCTCCAGCCCCTGACTAAAGTCCAGTGAAGGCTATAGCCCCTGACCAGAGACCTGTGATGGCTCCAGCCCATAAGTCCGTTGCAGAGCCTGCTTCAGTCCTTCTTGTCTTGCCTGAGCCGCCCTCTCCGTCTGCCCTGCCTGCAAGGGGCTCTGTGTAGATTCCTGGACTTTTATGTTGAAGTGTTTCCTGTTTCTTGTGCCATGCTTTGTAGTCTGTTTGTAGTCCAATTGTTCATTGGTTCTCCCTCGATTAGTCTCCCCAGGTGTGTCTTGTTTACATGTTAAGCTTGTTACCCCTGATGTATATGTAGCCCTTTTGTTTCTGTTTTTAATTTGTCAGTTGTTGTACATGTAATGGTTGCTTCTGGATCTAATTACCTTGTGGTTTTGTTTCTTTGTTCCTTGAGTTCTTTGTTATTTGTTCAAATGTGTTATTTTAAAAAACTCTGCATTTAGATCCTCGCCTTCGCCTGCTTTCTTCGGCTCATTACAACATGACACAACTAATCTTATCTCGTCATAAAAAGGTCAAATTATTTAATTTACTTTTTCCTTGCTACCATTGCCTTTTTAATGCTGTTTGATTCCCTGCATGCTGGTCGTTTTTCAATTTTTTTTGAAACTTCTGCACTTATAGTCAAATGAAGTTAAATGAAAGATTGTGCCAAACAGCCCTTTTCTTGTCAAGAATATCATCCTTTTAATCTTTTTTTTTCAACATTATGATTTTAGAACAGTTGTATCACCTTGACATTTTCTACTTTATACCCCCAAAATTCAGAATTTTAATTCAGAAGGTAAAAACATGCTTGTAATATAAGAGGTGTATTCAAGTCATTTTACTGTATGTATGAATGGAATTTTTAATGTATTAACATAAGAAATTGGATCCAAACAAAATGAGCAACACAACAGTGACACTCAGCACACAGAGGCAAATGAAGAATAGACTTGTTTTCAAGCCCTTTCACATTGATTTATTACCCTGAGCACATTTGTATTACATGATTCTGAAACTCACAAGCCTTAGACTCCATTCTGACAAATGACAACGATCACTGGAAACAAACGTATAATATAAGTACAGTAATTTTATTTTATTCACTTTCCTCCATTTTAAAATGTTGCCACAATAACAGGTCCGTATGATTGATGTCCTTTTCAACAGTGCCATCAATTCGTCCAACATGTTTTACTATCGTTTTGCACATGATGAATGTTTACACATGCAGTTAAGGTCAGTGAACGGTTCATGACAAATGTCTTGTCTCAATGGCACTCAGAGTTGTGACCACATCACGTCTACATCACTAACACATTACATTAAAATCGTAAGTATGATGAGTCATTTCTCATGTTCCCCAGCGGTGACCTGAATTAATTCATCATCCACCCCAGTCTCCTCTATACTCTCTGATTTGACTCTTTGTGACAGTTTTCGTCTCGCTACTTGGAACATCGTATTCACACACGTCACTAGATTTGCACCAGTGCTATGCATTCATTGAGAACTGAAAGCACAGCAGGTTGAATCATTGCCAGAATTGTTCCAGCTACGTCAGAGGCACTGGCCCTGGGTCAGGCAATGCTTGATTACATTACCAAGAGCAGATCTCTGCTCCCTCATTGGTTACAGCAGAAAAGACAGCAGAAAGTTCAGTATGAATAGATCAGTGATGAATCACATGGCAGTTTGATCAGACACGTCTTGCTTTTCATTGAAACGCTGTATACTTCAAGACACAAAAGTCTGGAGGCTTATGGCACGAATCTTGCACCTATAACGAATGATTTGCATCATTTTTCCCATTCAGCCATTCAGGAAAAGGAAACAGTGACAGAATCAGTGATGATTCTAGTGTGTCAAGGCATCAACCCAAAGTTAAACCCTAAAAGAAATTGCAATATTTTTACATTATGCACCAGTGAGGGATATTTCAAGCCATGTCTGGTGCAATGATGTACAAAAATTATTTTCTTTCTGTTTCTTTCTTATTTTCCATAACAAATATCTAAACATTCTTAAATAAAGATAAATGTACTTGAGAAGCAAAATGACATAAGGTATTAAGAGATTCATTATGGGGGGGGGGGGGGGGGGGGGTCTAAATAAACTCTATTAAAGTTTATGCTTAAAACAAGAAAAAATATGGGGTAAGACTTTTTTTTTTTGCAGTGTAAAAAGAAAAAAAATCAAATCAAAAAGAGCAATTGAGTTACACTGCTTTATTAATCTACACCAAAGCATGACGGCATCTCCATAATATAAACAGCACTCTGGAGGACAGACCGTTTTTAGTCCATATCCAAAAGTTAACCTTGAACACAGATTGCTTTACTCCTTGTTGCAAAGTGCATTTTATAAAATCAAAATGAGTCAGTCACAATCACTTTTATACTCAATTATACTCACTATTAGCATGTAGTCAACACTAATATAACAAGATTCATGAAGAAGCAGTTCAGTTGACAGTTCACAGCATTGCTTTTGCAAATACATCATTAGAAATACACAAATGAACCATTTAACAGTAAGTAATCAGTTGTTCATAAACAGCATGTTCATGTTCAGTAAACAGAGAGAATTTTTTTTTTTTTTTTTGCCAAGTGTCCTTGGCAATCTTGCAATAACGTGCGACAGACCTGGAAAGTCCATAAAGCCAGAGTCACCTTGTAATCACAGACATTTTTTTCTTTATATTCTGTCTGTTTCTATCACACATTCCTTTGGCTTATTTTCAATCTCAATTTACAGTGGTGATGCTGCCTTAATCATGTTGAGATTGCATTAAACCAATGTAGTGTCTGCTGTCAAGAAGAGGGCAGAATTAACATACTCATCTCCCATCTGCTATGATAATCACAAAAACACAGCTCTGCTTTAATCTACAATCTACAAACTCTGGAATTACTTGAGGACAAATCCTCTGTATGTTGGTATTTTTGGACATCTTTAATGGTTCAAATAAGTAACCCAACAAACTCCTGTCAGAATTTGAATGAAAATTGTCTGGGAAATGACATTTGAAAAATATGTTTCTGCTGACATTCACATTGAATGTAGGACATTCATTCATTCATTCAGGGTGAAAGTAAAAAAAAAAAAAAAACTGGAATAAACAAACATTACAACATTACAACAAACAAAAATATTCAGAAACCAAAGCAAACTGGATGTGTAAATTTGACAGATACAAAATAAGTAAAAAGTCTTACTACAACTTTCAGTACATTCTTCCAGGTTTGAATATATATATATATATATATATATATATATATATATATATATATATATATATATATATATATATATATATATATATAATATATTTAATAAAGAGATTTATTGAACAGTTTCACTACAGATTGTTTTGTGAAGCTGTCACAAGATAACGCAGGACGAATGTGGTCGTTAAACTATACTGGAAAACCATGACAGGAAACCCTCAGGTATTATTCAACATGCAAAAAGAGAGGGTAAAAAATGGTAATGAATAATTAAATGATGACTTGTTTGGCACAGACAAACATGAGGAGAAAGCATGCTTGAAGAATAAATTAGCTTTAGGCCAGTGAATCACAGTGCTACCTATATCCAGACTCATGAGCATCAAATATTCTCGTTGCCCATACAAAACCTACTTCTGTCTATGTCAAACAATTTAATAAAAAGTCAACAAGTGTGAAAAAGACCAGTGTGAGTTACTACATGTTCTGTACAGTAAACAATCAGATAAATCTCCATCAAGGCTCATTTTACCCTGTTTTGGCACAAGTTAAAAAATTATGGTCTATTGTCTCAGAATTGCCTCCCACAGAAATCCATTCCAGCATTTAGAGGGGATCACAAATGAGGTATGTTTAATTTTAATATTACGATGTAAGTGCTGTGCCTAAAATCCCCTATTGTAATCCAGAAACAATTAATGATTCTGGATTATGGCAGTTCTGATACTTTCACATTCCATATAAAATTAATTAAATAAATAAAATGATGTACTATAAAATCCCAGATGTTTACATCAGTATACAGTAGTGAATACACAAAATGATTCTGTTTATATACATAATTTTACAATAACCTTAGTTTTTTTTTTAACTGAATTTATCTCTACAAATTGCTAAATTTGCAAGACTGCAGTTGATAAACTGCCAGATGTGCCAAAAAGTACATTCATGTTAACAGCAAATGACCGTGAGTAAAATCTTTTTTATACACAATTATTTAATCTTAACAATATGTAATTTTAAAAAGTCTTTATTTTAAGATTTAATGAGCCTTTTACGTAGCCTGCATCGTCATCTAAAAAACGCCGCCTCGTTATTATTCATCTCTCTTAAAGAGAAGCTCCTTCCATGCTGCATTCGGACACTTTCTCTAAATCTTCCATCACTAAGTCTTGCTCGTTGACGTGGTTCATCCTCCTTGAGCTGTTGTTCTCCAAGCTATTAAGAGAAATGGGCTCTGTGGACGGTTGCGGGTTTACCGGCTGCACAGAATTACCCTGCACCCTGTGAGAATAGGTCCGATGTTGACCACCGACAGGACACAGGCCGAACTTAAAGATGGCCTGAAATCCACGGCGGAAGTTCTCGTTGAAGAACCCGTAAATTATTGGGTTGACACTGCTGTTGAAAAAGGCTAGCCAGTGGGCAAAGGGGTAGATGTAAATGTTAATAAGCCTGTACTGATGTTCAGTAAGTTTAACATAGTCTGTTAGCATCATCAGCGTCCACAGAGGCAACCAGGACAATATAAAGAGCAAGGCCACGATGAGGAGCATTTTGATCACTCTTTGTTTTTTCTTCGACACACAGTGACGGTTATCATGGCCAGGTTTGCCCCCCGCTGGCATAGCCGTTTTAAACAGAGTGATCCCAATCCTTGCATACATGATCACTATGAGGGACAGAGGAGCTAGGTAAATGTTGGCAAACAGGACAGTTGTGTAGATCTTCCTCATCTCCTGGTTGGGCCAGTTTTCCCTGCACCAGTAGAAAGGGCTCGTTCGGTTGCCATCTCCCAGGAACACGCGGATGGTTTGTTCTTTAGTCACCTGAAGCATGACGCCAGAGGGACACATGATAGACACTGCCAGGACCCATATTATCAAAATAATAAGGGTGGCTGTTGATATTGTCAGTTTTTGCTTGAAGGGATACACAATACATCTGAATCTGCAAAAGACAACAATCAGCAGCAGGTTAAACATTTAACAGCTTAATGAAGAAACAGCTGTTTTAAACAAAAGTGTTGAACACTTACTGAACACCAATTACTGAGGCTATTTTAGAGTTTCTTCTTTCCAGTATATTTGGGAATGAACAGGATGACAGTTTTTCAAAAGATGTTTTGCTCTTGTTTCCTGCTCTCTTAACTCAATATGTCTTGGTTAACTGTACTTTCTAAATTATTTTGATCTGAAAAAGGTTGCCCAGAATGTTTGTTTCACTATATTGTAAGTATAATTGACTACAATAACCCATTTATAGTTGTCTCTGCCCCACTATTAGGTTAAACTATAGAAGCCCATTTCCACCATGGAATAAAAAAAAAATGGTTTCTGAATTTTTTTTCTGAAAAAAAAAGAAAACTATTCTCAGAATATGCATAAAATATGATTTTCATGATACAGACAGACCCTTTATGTGTACATATTAGATATATGAACTAGAATTAGAAACAAAATTTTAAATATACAAACTCAGAATTACGAGAAATAAAGTCAGTCAATTATGAAATAAAAATTGGGTGAAATATTGGGTAAAAATATGTGTGACCAGCCGTCTTGCTTTTTGTGGGACAGTCCTGAAATTAGAAGCTTTGTCCCGCATCCTGCAAGTCATAAGCAGTGTCCCACATTTTAATTTTGTCTGTATTGTCTGCATTCTAGTATTTGTCTGTTTAAAAATTTATTTTTGCTGCTGTAATGTTCAATCTACAGCAAAAAATAAATAAATACATGCAACTAATGCGTTTGGAGAGGGTGTATTCACTGATGACAAATGCGTTGATGGAGCAAAGGAACCGAGGCAGTGTGGACCTCATCAAAAGTGAACTGGTGAAGGTTAGCCTTAGTTACACTTTCCAGGACTTCTACAGACACACACAGGGCGAGAAGGCTCTGCTTAGTTCAAGATGCACTTAATCCGGTTAAATGCATGGCAATTTATATTCAGGAAATGTATATTCAGTTCATTTACATTTAGTAGACTGAATAGGTTGAATCTCTGCAATTTGAGTGCAATCACACAGAGCTGGTTACAATTAACATTTTATAAAGCTTATTGGCAATGGCATATTATCATCCAACACCACTGCAAATTTCCATCTAAAATAAATAAACATTTACAGTGTCTAACTGCTCTCCCACAGGTCATGCATGTGGTCACCCGCAACAGATGTGGTCAGTCTAATAGTGTTAAATAGTGTATTAAAAAAATGCACTCGATTTTTTTGCCCTAAAGTACAATTGATTAGAAAATAACTGTTTAAAAACAGCGATAAATATACTAATTTGATGCTTTAGAGACGCTCTTCAGTGAAAACTACTTTTTAAAAAACTTTAAAAAGACACTTCATTAACGATTATCGATATCTCTAATGTGGAAAAGTAACAACTAGTGACTGTCTTAAACTGTTATTGTCTGCAGAATAGACAACAAAAATAAAAAGTGTACCCTTGTGTTTTTACAAATTATCCAAATAAATGCTGGGTAGGACATAAATCAAACTCCACTACAAAAGTACTACAAAAAGTAAGTACACAATATTAAGTGCCTGAATGCCTGCCTTCCAGGCTCTTCAGCTCCTCTAGTGATATGTGGGAAATTATTTTGCAAGCTGTGGCGAAACCACCGTTAGTTTTGTTATATTCTTAGTTGACGATTTAATTCCCTGTATAGTGCACACTCATTTATACCTATAATGCACTCTGATTTATGGCGCATATGTATGCACTTCAATACAGTATTACCCATAGTGCAAGAGAACTGCAATCATTATTTTGTACTGGTTAATTAAAAAAACTAATAATTACAAACTAAAAATTTTGAAATATTACAAACCAAAATTATGCAGATTGGTTTTGAATAACTGACTTTTTAAACATCAAAGAAATTCAGACCAGTTTCATATTTACATGTGAGGCACATTGGCCATGAAATCAATTTATTTTTAGGGGGCCCGTGACTTATCCATACATCTTTGCGTTCACACTTCATAGGAATCAGGGACGTGCAGAGTTCTTCAGGGGCAGGGGCTCAAATGTAAAAAAAGGGGCAATTAAAAATAAAAATAATCATAATTATATATATATATATATATATACGTGTGTGTGTGTGTGTGTGTGTGTGTGTGTGTGTGTGTATGTATGTGTATGTGTATGTGTGTGTGTGTGTGTGTGTGTGTGTGTGTGTGAGAAAAGTTTGGATACTATTTTATGTTTTTGCAAGAAATCTCTTATGCTCATCAAGCCTGCATTTATTTAATCAAAAATACAGAAAAAGCAGTAGCCTAATATTGTGATTTTTTTTATATGTTCTTTTTTACTTTTTTCTAATCAAAGAATCTTGCAAAGAGTATCACAGCAGATTATAAAAAATATTAAGCAGCACAACTGTTTCCAACACTGACATTAAATCATCATTTTAGAATGATTTCTGAAGGATCATGTGACACTGAAGACTGGAGTAATGATGCTGAACATTCAGCTTTGATCACAGGAATAAATTATATTTTAAAGTATATTAAAATAGAAAACCATTATTTTAATAATATTTCACAATATTGCTGTTTTTTTATCAAATAAATGCAGGCTTGATGAGCATAAGAGACTTCTTTCATTATCAAAAATGGCAATATGATAAAGTCCTTTCACATCCCCATTTCGCCAGACGGTGCCAGGGGCACGTGGGCTTCATTAACTTCATCAAATAGTAAACGGTGTATCAATATACATAAATACAAGTGAATTTAACACTGCTTACCAATAATGCGATTTTTGGTGCTGCATGCTTTTGTGCAGTGCTTTGTTTGTTGTCAGTTAACATCCATTTTGTCAGCGATGCAATTTGATTTATAAAATGAGATAAACCGCAGGAAATCGTTCCACAAACGTTAGTTCGTCTGTCCATGTAATTTTCAACCGATTTATGAATTAGAACAGAAAATTACCGCTCCACTTCTTTTGATTTTATTGCCGGTTGACAAACAACGAAATGGTATACCCAGAGCCATAGAAAAAGGGAGTTGCGACACGCTTTGATCTCGCCGCCACGTGGTCACGTGGTTCATAGAGCTCTCAATAGTTCCAAACAGAGCCGTTGAAAAACAGAGTTACGACACTCCCATAGACTTCCATAGGAACTGAGGAATGCGGAAGTAAAGCGTGTCACGGAGGGACCAATAGTTCCAAACAACCAATAGTTCCAGCATTGAACCCCATTCATTTCAGTGTATCTCAAGCACACTCGCTGGCAAATTGATTAAAAATTACTGCATATTTTGAGATTTTATGGCATTAGTTGACCTCTCAGCAATATTGATAGATGTATCTTATGAAGCACGTTAGAGTTAATGTTTATTGTTATATAATAGATCGTTAGACTCTAACTGCAGTTCGATAACGTGAGCAGCACTGCAACAGCTATATCCAGATGCTATCTGTCATATTTCAATCGTTTTTAGTCTCTCTGAGATTCTTAATTCTGTCGAATACGTTTCTATGAATTCAGCCCATTTAAGGAATAATGTATCTAGCGCCTGGATATAAAGAGTTGAATTAAATTGGATGCCCTGTTTTTTTTAAACACTATTTAAAACTTATTTCTTGGGTTAAATTATGTATATGCTAGCATCATTAATTTATATTCAGCTGTTGTGTATGCGTCGAGTATCATAAAGTAACATTAGGACGTTAACAACTAATGCGTTAAATGCATTAAAATGATAAAAGAAATTACCACTATAACCAGTAGATGGCGGAAGAGGAACACTTATTGGCTCATTATAGCCATTTTTTTTTCTTTTAAATTATTTTTTATAGATTATCAAATCACTATTATAACATTAAAATATCATTTTTTGTTACTTTATTTGTACTTAAGTGTTAAATATATAGGCTAATTGTATGGAACATCACAAAGTCTAATGAAAAACAAAAACATCTGACTAAACTTCACAATAAATCTTTATTTAAATCGTGTCTGTGCTTTGTTTGTTATGATGAGAGGATTTGTAGATAATGAGAAGATTCGTGTAAAACGTAAACTTGCACTAAAATTCATTCAGCGTTTTGAGACTGTATAAAACTTGTTTTGATCGATACTGAGAGGATTTCCCGGTAAATTTAGCATATGATTGGTCATTATTTTCAACAGAAATGCCCGTGATTGGCTACAATACTCAACGCTGTAAAATCATGCACTCACATGACCCAAATAAAATAACCAGATCACTCAAGAAAAACATTAACGTTGTCTCTTCTTTATCTCTCCCCAGAATAAAATGCTACTGTAAAGCCTAGTCGAAGTCTATGCACATATTGTGTTAATATTTACCAGAAATTGCTGCAAATATTATGAAACTGCTGTCTATCCTGCTTAATCCTATTCAAACAGATTGACAGCGGAGTTGTTCGGAACTATTGAGAGCTCTAAGAACCAATCATATGTTAAATTTACTGGGCAATCCTCTCAGTATCGATCAAAACAAGTTTTATACAGTCCCAAAACGATGAATGAATTTTAATGCAAGTTTACGTTTTACACGAATCTTCTCATTATCTACAAATACAAACAAATCACAGACACGATTTAAATAAAGTGAATTGTGAAGTTTAGTCAGATGTTTTTGTTTTTCATTAGACATTGTGATGTTCCCTACAATTAGCCTATATATTTAACACTTCAGTACAAATAAAGTAACAAAAATAGATATTTTAATGTTATAATAGTGATTTGATAATCTATAAAAATTCAAAAGAAAAAAATGTCTGAGCCAATAAGTGTTCCTCTTCCGCCATCTACTGGTTATAGTGGTAATTTCTTTTATCGTTGTTAACGTCCTAGTGTTATTTTATGATACTCGGAAGCATACACAACAGGTGAATATAAATGAATAATGCTAGCATATACATAATTTCACCCAAGAAATAAGTTTTAAATAGTGTTTAAAAAAAACAAATGGGCAACCAATTTAATTCAACTCTTTATATCCAGGCGGTAGATACGTTATTCCTTAAATGGGCCGACTTCACAGTAACGCATTTGACAGAATTAAGAATCTCAGAGAGACTAAAAACTGTTGAAATATGACAGATAGCATCTGGATATAGTAGCTGTTGCAGTGCTGCTCACGTTATCTAACTGCAGTTAAGAGTCTAATGATCTATTATGTAATAAACATGAACTCTAACTTGCTTCATAAAATACATCTTCTATCAATATTCC
The DNA here is from genome assembly GCA_039654625.1 of Rhinogobio ventralis. Lineage (NCBI taxonomy): Eukaryota > Metazoa > Chordata > Actinopteri > Cypriniformes > Gobionidae > Rhinogobio > Rhinogobio ventralis. Next base: position 29,946,304 of record CM077194.1, read on the forward strand.
TGAGAGGTCAACTAATGCCATAAAATCTCAAAATATGCAGTAATTTCATCAATTTGCCAGCGAGATACACTGAAATGAATGGGGTTCAATGCTGGAACTATTGCTTGTTTGGAACTATTGGTCGCTCCGTGACACGCTTTACTTCTGCATTCCTCAGTTCCTATGGAAGTCTATGGGAGTATCGTAACTCTGTTTTTCAATGGCTCTGGGTATACCGCTCCACTTCACATTGCCCAATGGAATTTGAACTTGTTTTCCCAGATCACGATTGGTTGGTGTATTATACATGACAAACAGGCATAGACTTGGTCGGAATTACTGGGAATGCCCACAAAAATGTCATATCCGTTTATGCCGTGGGGGAAAACAAGCCATTCGAATGAATGCGTGTAGACCTTGTTAGACGCTTTATCTTTAGTCTTTGTAATGATTACGATTTATTTTTGCTTGGTGCAACACCGAGAAGAGGCGTTCTGCACCTCTAGTAAGTAAAAAAAAAAACCTGATCTGAAGTTTTATAGTGCCAAATAAACAGACTGAGCCGTTCGTCAATTCCAAAAGCCTGTGCAACACGTCCATTACAATTAAACATTTGCACTACATGATGCTGGTATTATTGTAAAGATAAAAAAAAAGAGATTTCATTAATTGCAATGGTAAAAGTTTGTTGAACAAAAACGCCAATAAAGTAGGCTAATACTTGTCATGGGACTCGAACGACGTCAGAAATGCAGTCAATTTATCGTTACAGTTTTTCACGATGAGCTATCACATAGCCACATAATGCGTGAGGTTATTAATGTAGAAAACATTCAAAAATCTTCTTCATTTCATGATGGGAAGGGCCGGGCTCATGCTTGTGCTACAAGCTGATAGTAACATTATATGTAGCCTACGACACATGTACATTTTCTAGTCAAAATGCATGCTGCTCCCACAAATATTACACAACATAATAGCAAGGCTACTTCATAAATCACCCAGTATTTTGATGAAGACGGTTGCTATAAAAAAAGCAAATACAAAAATTCTCAATTTGAGAATAGTATTGTGACACTGACGTTAACTCCAAATTTGCTTTGTAATATGTAAATGCTGAACTAGGAATTCATTTGTGCATGGCTGTACTAACAAAAAAACTAATAAATAAACAGATAAAGCCACATGCATGTAAGACAACAGAAAACTGACGGATGTCTAAACTTATCTAAACCCGTGTCATTGATGCCAAACAGCTCATCATATAACTGGATGTTAGGCTTTTGACAAATATTTGTTAAACATGGTACTGCTTTAAATTAACATCTGACATGCCATGTTTCTATTCTAGCCCAAACATTCTTATACATAAACATTATACATTATTGACCACAAATATTATCATTGATATTTGTCTGAGAGGGGCACTTTTGATTAATTTTGAACACCCAAACTCGAGCACCCAAAGTCCCCCCGCCCACCCCCATGTGCCTGATAGGAATGGTCAGAATAAAAACAAACTTAAAAAGTGAGGTCAAACTAAAATGTTTGCCTTAATGACTGTATCATTGATTTTATGCCCTACTTAGTAATGGATGAATCTGAAATAATTCTACATGCAGACAATTTACAGCCAATACCGCTCTGTGGTGTACTAAGAAGTATTTGTTATATATTGCCTTTTATATATTTGCCTTATTGTCTATAAATACATAACCACACTATATTGATAGCCAGTAAAATACAAACTACAAAACTACAGCCAGGCTACACACTATGCTGTAGTGAAGGAATCATACAGACAGGAAACATACTCTGAAAGTGTAAAACATGACCTCAGATGACTACTTAACACATAATTAAATGTGATTCCATGTGTAAAAATGTAAGAGGAGATCAGGGTTAATTTAACACTCTGATTCACCGTCTGGTAGTATTAAGCAGGAACAGATGCACTACAGCAATAACACACAGACATATAAATAGACATTCAACCCAACAGTGACTGTTTTCATTTTACTGCTTCCCCAAAGGCCCCATATCGTGATGATATAACAATGACATCAGGTGGGTATAGAAGCCCAGCTGTCCAATCTAAAGGAACAGAACCAATCTAAGAACAACAGTCTGGACCTTCCAGTGGACTAAGACACAACACAGCATGTGATGGTAGTTGTCTTTATTAGATTCACCAAATATCCGTCTATACTATTATGTGCCACTCTTCAGGTTCATTCAGAGAGTCTTGCATGATCAACAAAGATGTATATCTTACCTATATTCCAATTAATCTTAAAAATCAACGGGCCTCATTCATGACACAGAAGCTGAATTTCTGTGTAAATCTCTCATAAATGTTTCTTAAATTATCTCAGTGAACTGAATGCAAAAGTTTAAGTAAAAATTATTTTCTGAATAAAATAGCTTGGGCGGAGCCAGACGGAGCTGTAGGGGTGGGGAGATGGAGATGGTTTGCAAGTTTGTGGCGAGGCAATGTCCGACCAAGGTGGAGCCAGAGGATTGTGGGAGCCCCGTGGAGCCGTAAATCCGAAGTGGAGCCAACGGAGGGAGGAGCCAAGGTGAAGGAGTCTGGACGATGGGCCGAGGCGGAGTGATGGGATAAACGGCTGGAGGCAGAGCCAGGGGATACCTTCATCCAGGAGGAACTGGATGCCAGAAGGCCTGAGGTGGATCAACTCCACAGAAGGGAGGCAGAGGATGAGGAGCCAAGGGACTGACGGGAGACAGCGAAGACTGGGCAGAGGAACTGGCTGAAGTTTGAAAAGGAGGTGGGAGAGGGAGGCTGGGTGGAAACTTCGAGCTGGACGGAACCAGCGGGGAGGCAAGAGATTCTGAGCTGGGTGGTACCAGCGTAGATGCAGGAGAACTGGAACTGGACGGGACCAGCAGGAACAGGATCGGGATAATCCTTAAGGCTCACCATATGGAGAAATCCCTCGAGGCTTTGTTGCTCCTGCTCGAGGCAAAGCAGTTGGACTGCCGGTACGTCCATCTTTTTGGGTTCTTCTGTCACAGGTGTGGGTTGCAAATATAAATTGCACGACACAGGAGTAGATCAAACATACAGTTTTTAATCCAATAATCCAACAGATAACAGGTCATATAAACTCAGGAGATAACACAACCACTTAACATTGATGAGAACGGGTAAAGAACTTAACAAAATGGAGAATATATACACAGGCTAAATGAGGAAACTAAACAGGCACAGCTGAACAGAATTATTAACTAATGAGTTGCCAAGGAAACAAACTACGAACTCAGGCAGGCTTAACAGGAACTAAACAGAACATACACGTTACACCAAAGATGCAGCAAGATAACTTAAAAGTATTTAAATGAAGACATTATTATTAATATATCCAAAGAATTTAACACTAATCTTAATTAAAATGCAAAAAAAATAAAAAATCACAAATCACAAAATTAATCATAGTTATTTAATTTAATACATCAACACTCACAGTTTGTTAATAAAAAAGTTTGAAAATTACAGCAGAAATGCCAGAAATATCTCAGCCTTTATATTTATCGCTTTGGATAATGAGGGGCCTTCAAGTCATAAAGGTTAAGAAACCACTCTTTAAATATTCAAGCTCAAATGCTATTTAAATTTTTTTTGAAATTACAACTGTCATTCTATGTCATATGATTTTTTGACAATGCATCATTAATGCCTGAGCTGAGGGACAAGGTGATATTACCATGACATTACCTGTCAACCGCTATGGCAACCAAGGTGAAAACGGAGGCTGAGACTGATATGCCCTGTACCATACCGCTCATTTTGCAGACCATGCTTCCAAACGGCCAACCTGGGGAGAAGATCACATACTGAGATGATCCTGACTAAATTATACAGGCAGATACACAATAATTGGATAACATTAATGTCTGTTAAAAATGATTGTAAATGGTGTTCCATAATGTATGCACTGCTGAACTTTCATAGCGTTTACCATGATGCAGTTCATCAAGTTGAGTGTCATTTGACATGCATCTTGCACACACTGAGTCACCCAATCAGCTGGTTTACTAAATTTCATGTACAGTGGATGGTATTTTGCATATTGACAAAATACCACTTTAAGTAGGAAAAAATACAGAAACTTTGAAAAATACAGATATTAGAAATTCATTTTTGACTGAGATAATAATTAACATTTGCCTGGAAAATATGACTGATTAAAAAAAGTCATGGTTAACGAATGTCATATACTGAATATAATTTCAGTTTATTTGGCCAGTTTTGACTTTAAACCCTTTAGTCAAAAATTAGCCAAATTTTAATCAATGCACTGCTGTGGGCAAGAACAGCTAGATGCCTTCAAATTTGCCTTGGTATACAGCATGTGGGTCAGTTGCTATCACACTTACCATCTGGTAGGATTTGATGTATTTTATGTATGACTGGAGGAGGTGAATTGGCTTAGGGAAAGGCTTAACAATATTTCGCTGTGGGGGTGGGGAGTGTGTGCGTGTAGGAGACAGAATTAATTTGCGTTTTAGGGGCCGTTTACACAGGATGTATTCTTGCGTCGGTCTGAAATACAAAGTTCTATCATGAAAATCTAGATGGCGCTTAACCTGCTTGCAATCACATCATTCTCATAGGGAACAGGTGATTGGTTTCTGCTGTATTAGTAGCCAATGAGCTTGCATGCTCAACCTTCAAATATTTGGTTAGCTTTTGCCTTAGCAGTGCAGTACGCTTTCAGAAACCCTCCACCTTCCCCAGCTACACCAGTATAGATCTGCTGTGTCATGTATGTATTGGCAGTCCTGTGCTTGCTCTGCAGCAACAATAACCAACAACAGCAGCAGCGTAGCAGATCTATTCCATCAAGACCAAATATATCAACATTGTCATACCCATTACCATGCCAAACACTCAGAGAGTTGTTATGATAGAACTGCTTTTTAAAGACCCCCTGTGGTGAAAATCACGTTTTTAATGTTGTTTATATGCCTGTGTGGTGTTTTAAATGTTTTAAGACAAACCATGTGCAAATTCATCAGTCATATCATTAACTATGCTGCGAAACAAGAGTAGCCAGATTATCCCAGTATATTTTTCTGTTGAACTGAAAAATCAGGATTTAGCAATATAGCAGGTGAATTATATATATGATATATTACCATGTTATGATGAACTATATGCCTTTCTCCACTGACATTCTAATATGTTCAAAGCGTTTCTAAGGATGCTGATTTTTAGAAGTCAGCTGTCTGACTCTGAGATAGTGAACGGGAACATGGTTTGTGTAACATTAGCAAAACTTTATTAGCTGTTTGATAACATAGTATTCAAGCCAAATGCTTATTATATCAATTAGTTATGTGTCCGACGTTGTAGAGAGTGATAAATTAAACATGTTACCATTCTGATACATCGACTTGTAGACGATAAGTAGGCCTATAATTAGCTATTCCTCTTCTTCTGAATTAGTTTCTGGTTCAACCTAATGCAGGGTTAGTTGTAACACACATGGTTTAAAACTTTCCACACATGCCAGCATGACGAAACTTAGTATATTTACTAGTTGCCATATCAACACTATATACAGAAAAATTGAGGCAAAATAAAAAAATCTTTGGAAGATATAACTAAGCATTTAGCAAAAGTAAATTTCTTACTTAATATAGCTGTTTGTGAATGTAAACGTTCTGCAAAGTTGTAAAGTCGAAAGTGCACGATAAATAAAGTTATTGTCTCCCAAAAGAAAGAATCGACTCTAAAGCGCCAATACGTTTTTGTTTACAATCTTACTGCGTGACAGTTCCCATTCAGTCGGTCACTTCCGACACCACGCTGGGAAGACAGACGAATAGGAATCTCACCAGAGAGACCAAACTACTTAGAGTTTAACTAAACGAGCCAATGCACATTGGCATGCAATGATTGCACCAGCTGCTCTGCCTCGCAACGTGGGTATACACTCACCTAAAGGATTATTAGGAACACCTGTTCAATTTCTCATTAATGCAATTATCTAATCAACCAATCACATGGCAGTTGCTTCAATACATTTAGGGGTGTGGTCCTGGTCAAGACAATCTCCTGAACTCCAAACTGAATGTCAGAATGGGAAAGAAAGGTGATTTAAGCAATTTTGAGCGTGGCATGGTTGTTGGTGCCAGACGAGCCGGTCTGAGAATTTCACAATCTGCTCAGTTACTGGGATTTTCACGCACAACCATTTCTAGAGTTTACAAAGAATGGTGTGAAAAGGGAAAAACATCCAGTATGCGGCAGTCCTGTGGGCCAAAATGCCTTGTTGATGCTAGAGGTCAGAGGAGAATGGCTATCAAGCTGATAGAAGAGCAACTTTGACTGAAATAACCACTCGTTACAACCGAGGTATGCAGCAAAGCATTTGTGAAGCCACAACACGCACAACCTTGAGGTGGATGGGCTACAACAGCAGAAGACCCCACCGGGTACCACTCATCTCCACTACAAATAGGAAAAAGAGGCTACAATTTGCACGAGCTCACCAAAATTGGACAGTTGAAGACTGGAAAAATGTTGCCTGGTCTGATGAGTCTCAATTTCTGTTGAGACATTCAGATGGTAGAGTCAGAATTTGGCGTAAACAGAATGAGAACATGGATCCATCATGCCTTGTTACCACTGTGCAGGCTGGTGGTGGTGGTGTAATGGTGTGGGGGATGTTTTCTTGGCACACTTTAGGCCCCTTAGTGCCAATTGGGCATCGTTTAAATGCCACGGCCTACCTGAGCATTGTTTCTGACCATGTCCATCCCTTTATGACCACCATGTACCCATCCTCTGATGGCTACTTCCAGCAGGATAATGCACCATGTCACAAAGCTTGAATCATTTCAAATTGGTTTCTTGAACATGACAATGAGTTCACTGTACTAAAATGGCCCCCACAGTCACCAGATCTCAACCCAATAGAGCATCTTTGGGATGTGGTGGAACGGGAGCTTCGTGCCCTGGATGTGCATCCCACAAATCTCCATCAACTGCAAGGTGCTATCCTATCAATATGGGCCAACATTTCTAAAGAATGCTTTCAGCACCTTGTTGAATCAATGCCACGTAGAATTAAGGCAGTTCTGAAGGCGAAAGGGGGTCAAACACAGTATTAGTATGGTGTTCCTAATAATCCTTTAGGTGAGTGTATAATGAGTAGCAGGTGGTTAATGCAGTCATCTTTTCATTTCGGAGCCGAGCAGTTGATGTCTTCTGCTCTCTACAAAACGGTGTTTCTAAAACAAGTCAAGCTCTTTTGTGTGGACCTCTCCTCATACTGGTGTTGGAGTGATGGCATGGCAGCGGGGTAAATTTTCTTCTTTCTCTTTATCTTCTTTTTTTGTTTTTGCATTTCTGAGCAAAAAGAAGAAAAAGGGCTGTTCTCACAGCTGGTCATTGGTGCGCTGTGGAGAGCGCTGAAAAGCCGTTTTGACGGCTGGTAAGAGGGCGCCTTCTAAGAGAAAGAGAGAGATGTTTCTGGATGCGGTTACCTGGTGCCGAGGGATGTTCACGATCACTGTCTCACGTGTCTGGGTGTCAAGTATGCTGAGGCAGCGTTTGTGGATGAGTCATGCACCCACTGCGGGAAGATGACAATCACAGTGTTGCGGTAGAGTTTCTGAAAAGGGGTGGAGTCCCTGTGCCTCTGCCTCGATCTAAGGGTTACTTCAGGCAGTAGAGCAGGTGATCTGAGGGTGACGGTGAGTGCGCTTCCCTTGGGGGACCAACCACCTGGGAACTCTCACTCCTCCCGCACTTCGCTGCCAGTAGAGCTGCCGTTGGAGTGCGATGGACCACCCTAGAGGTGTGTACCTGTTGTGTCCTTCGGAGCTCCTCCGACGACCGGATGTCTAGTGCTGCATCAGAGGGTGAGCCAGACTTCTCGGGGGATGACGATTAGGCGCTGTTGCCTCCTTCGGGAGTGGTAGCAGTGCCCGAGTCAGATCCGGAGATGATGGCTATCCTTTCCCAGGCTGCCAACAGGGTCGGGTTCATGTGGAATCCGCCACCGTGTCCCGAGCCCTCGAGGCTGGATGGTTGGTTTCTCAGGGTGGCCCACGCTGGTTCTCAGCGCCCCACCCTGGTCCCTTTCTTCCCAGAGGTGCATGAGGAGCTCACTAGGTCGTGGACGGCACCTTTTACTGCCAGAAACAGACCCAGTGGCTCCTCCTCCCTCACCACCCTTGATGGCGGTTCCTCCTGCAACTGTGCAACTGTGCCCTAACTCCACCTCATGGGGGAACCCGTGTCTCCCTTCATGAGCCTGTAAGTACTCGTCGGACTTAACCGGCAAGGCTTACCAGGCTTGTGGGGAATCCCACTTTGCCCTACATGCTATGCCGTTGTTGCCAAGGCGCTGAAGGACCTGCACATGGGTGGTCATGATCCTGCAGGTCTCCAGGAACTTTGGGCCGTGACGGACTTTGCACAAAGGTTATGGCGCGCTCGGTGGGGTGTGCGATGTCGACGCTTGTGGTCCAGGAATGCCATCTCTGGCTGTGTCTGGCCACACAAGGGATACCAATGAGGTCAGGTTTCTTAATTCCCCCGTGTCCCAGACCAGCCTCTTCGGCGAGGTGTTAGAGAGCTTCGCCCACCAGTTCTCGGCCACACAGAAGTATACTGAGGCCATCAAACATATCCTGCCCCGGCTGTCAGCTGCTGCCTCCAACCATTCGCCAGCTGCAGTGCTACAGTCTGCTCGTCGCCCACCCAGGCCCCTGCCAAGAGGGGAGGCAAAGTCAAGAGCAAGAGGCCCTGAGGCGGGCGACCTAGAGATGGAGGGGACTGCTCATCGGGAGATGGTGACTGCACCACTCCCTCCTCCAGAGGATGGCTGGGTGGAGAATCCTTTGTTTCATTTTGTTGCTGTTCCACCGTTGGCCTCAAAACCAGCAGTACCCAAATTCTCAAAAAAAGAGCAGTTTCCTCTATCTCTGGGACCCAAGGGGGCTGTGGACAGTTCGAAGCCAGACCACACTCATCCTCCTCCTCCATCGCCAGAGGGCAGCAGTGGGCGGTTTAAGGACACAACCAAACCTTCACCTTCAAGTGTTCAAGTGTTGCGCAGCCTGTGGCACCCACGTCCAGACCTCTGGAAACTCCATGTCTGGTTCCTGGACGGGATGTGGAGCAGTGTTAATTTTGACAGCAAACATTTATTTAGTTTTAGTCATAGTCTTTTCACTAAAATGGCATTTAGTTTTAGTCATATTTTAGTCACCTTCATTGTTTTTAGTTTTAGTTGACTAAAATCTAATGAGTTTAGTTAAATTGTAATGCATTAATTGAGCATTTAAGCATTACATAACCAACTGTTACTTGAATACGTCAAAACTGACATTTTGATATATAATTTTTTTGACCGTTCAAGCGCAAAAATACACGAAAGAATTTTGTGTAATGAATATTTTTTAATGGTAAATATTTATGATATTTATTGAATAATATGTGTCAAATACTGTTCTTAGTCTTTCCTCTTGACTATGAATTAAATGGGAATGAAATTGAATACAGTTTATTGTATAACCAAAAACGTAAATATAATGCGTGACTTTTAATTATAAACAAACTCGAAATACACTGTGACTCTTATTTTGAAATGTCTGCGCCTTACTATTGCAGTTGCAGGCTGCTCTTTCAAGTTCAAATGAGAGAGATAAAATATGCATTGTTACAACAACCATCTAAAACATATTACTATATAAACATCGTAAAGTAAACATTGTCATTATTCATCAGCATTAGTTCATAAACAATTAGCTGGCATAAATGTGCACCATTCATTGATTGCAAACCGTTCTGAAGCAGTCTGTAGCACTGTTGCGTGAGCCTGTAGAATGCGCAACAGCGCCATGTTTTCCCGCAGTTAGATCAGCACGTTACAATTCAAATGTGTGCATCTATTACACAGGACATCAGTACTGACTGGATCTCTTCCCTAATCGTCCCTCCCTAATATTTTCGTCTCATTTTTATTCGTTGATGAAAATGACAGTAGATTTCTGTCATAGTTTTTGTCATTCAAAACAGTTTTTTATTTAGTTATTGTCTCGTTTTCGTCAGTGAAAAAATTTCAAACAAAATTAACACTGATGTGGAGGTTCTAGGTAACTTACCCCAAGAGGTAGTTAACGCAAATCATGCCTGGAGTTCAGGCTGGGTGACACCCACATGGTACTGAGACCCCGGCCTGTCCATGTGCCCAAGGTTCCTACCACTCCCTTCAGGGACCAGGTGGTGAACCTGCAAGCGCTGCCCCCGGAGGTGGCAGAGCCAGCCCTGGCTTTGCTCTGTCCTGTTGGTGCTCTGCGACTGTACGTGGACAGAACTCAAAGCTTCAGGACCTCAGAGCAGCTCTTTGTCTGTTACGGAGGCCATCAGAAGGGAAAGGCTGTCTTCAATCGGAGGATGGCCCACTGGATAGTGGATGCCATCACCTTGGCCTATCAAGCACAAGGTGTGCCTTGCCTGCTCAGGGTGCAAGCTCACACGCTGACACATGACGCCTCGCTGACAGATATTTGTAGAGCTGCGGGCTGGGCGACACCCAACACGTTCACTAGATTCTATAGCCTTCATTTAGAGCCAGTTTCCTTCTGCAGTGTTCCTTTTCCAGTAGAAAAGGCACGTTTTGCCAGTGTTATCCAATAGTCTCACTGAATGGGTCATGCGGAACAGCAGTGATTGACATTCTCTGTGTTAGCCCTGTCTCATCAGGTAAGAGAGATCAGAAGGCTCAAACAGGGCACTGGCACTTGTGCAGTGGTGGGGGCATACATGTGCCACCCGCAAATTACGCCTATGCTTTCAGGTAAAATAACGAACGGTCTCAATATTCAGGTCATTTCAATCTTATTTTCTTTGATCCTATTGAAAACACACCTTGTAAAACTACCACGTCTCAGTCACGAACATGCCCAGTTAGTATCAGTGTCAACATAACCCAAAACTGCAGCTTCAACCTGTCCACATACAAAACATGAGCAGCGGTTACAACACACATTAGACACTTTATTTCCCCTTTTCGAATATTTTCTTAATTTTTATTGAAAATAAACGCCTTTCTGATCTGATATGTGATGGGAAAAGGAAGTAGAGTGAGTTCGGCAAAAGGCGGATTCGAACCTCAGGTCGAATTGCATCAAAACCCGCCCGCTGTCTACACCCTTGATACACACACATCGGTTTGTTGGTGGACATACACTTGTTAATGCTGATGGTGAGGAATTACAGCTGCAACATCTCATAATGTACCTCAAACTGAGTAGTGTATCAATGAGAAATGTCCTGCTCTTGTCGTCCTTGCGATAGAGGGTCGGGTTGAATAACTAGTTTTTCCAATGTTCGCGCTTGGGATTGATAGGGTAAAATCGACGTCATCGTTACTGTCTTTACAGTGTGTACAATCGCTGAGGTTTGAGTAAGCCTCGTGAGCTGAAGTACAGTTATGGTAATGGGCATTGTTTTCGATTGTTTCTGTTTGTTGACCAATCACAACAGACTGGGCCATCTGGCCAATCAGAGCAGAGTAGGCTCGCAGGAAGGAGGGATTTAGAGAGACCGATTCATCCAACGAGTCGTTTGATAATCATTGAACACTGTGATGATGTGAAGAGTATTTTATGAGAAAATTAAAATGTTTTTTGACCTTTGATGCATGTAAACCTGTTGTTGGAGACCTCCAAAAAAATTAGGAAACTTTAAAATAGCATAATAGGGGCACTTTAATGTAATTTTTATTTAAACTTGTGTCATGTATTTAAATATTTGTAATTGCACATTTGTAATGATGACGTTGCAATTTAATACATCTATAATATATTAACTTTCAATGTAAGCGAAGTTTACATTGTGAGTTGGCGAAGTGACAGAGCCACCTTAAGAGTCAGAAATTTCTCTGAGGCTGACTCCAATGGCTCAAACTGAGCCTCCAATAAACCTTCTAGTTCTACAGAAAGATCCAAAAAAGGAACTCATGGTCTGCAGATAGGTATCAGCCATCTGTCACCACACAGATAATGAGATAATAGGAGCTGTATCCCCACAGTAGCTCCATAAGTCTGTACGTGACAAGCTGAAATGCTGGCCACGTACACCTTAAGAGTAGCAAGTGATAGTCCTGCTGGAAGACACTCCTGCAAGAACTCTAGCACTGAACCAACAAGGCAGTGGACCTAAGGCGAAATGGTCCACTACTGCTCTGTCGTACCTTTGCCAAATCAACTCCACCACCTCCGGTCTCCATTCCCCTGCACCAAAACACCCTGGAATATACTGCCCCCAGTGAGAGCAGTATGTTCTTGGTCCAGAGCAGGATCTGCTGCACCAACCTGAATAGGGGGCATGAATGCAGCCCACCCCTGGAGACTACCGATGTGTTGTCCGACTGAACCAACACATTGTAGCCCCATTCTAGAAATACAGTCCTCATTCTCCTTATGCCATATGAGATGACGGCACTCCCAGATACTCTGGGCTGGATAGACATCCAAGACCACAACTCAGCTTGTGAAGGAGGCCTCCTTTGTGATACCCCTGTGAAGCCAACCCACCCAAAGAGTGGGACCCTAGGCAATGCCAGGGTCTTCCACATAGAAAGGGTGCAGACCATCTGCGTGTAACCCTTATGGCTTGCAGAGGGTCTCATATCTGGAATCCAGAATATATAGGAGACTATCCCAGTTTTTTCCGCCGGACCAACACCTGGTTTCCTCCCAGCAGCCATGAGCTGGGTTGCCCTTCAAGACCACACCCCAACCTAGGAAGGGGCCGTCTGCCATGATGGACTTGCAACAGAGACTTGTGATGCTAATTGAAAAATGCACTACATCCTTGCAGTTATGACATAATACATTTCCTGCATGCAAATTTTAAAACATTATTTACAGCAACCCAAAATCAATCCAAGGATGGAGAAGAGACATACACTGTAAATAACCATCTCACACTAAGATGTTATAGAGAAACAGTCATTATTTCTGAAAGTTGCAATAGCACAAAAATTATCATATTTATACCATGGTTCAAAAACAGCAATGATTTGTGACTGTACAAAGGCTGGCAAATAAAAGTATTAGTTTCTTACTGTCATCCATCCTAGTGATATCCTAGTGATCATCCTTAATATTTTAAAATAAAGTCTAGCTGTTTTTCAACATAAAAATGAGACTTAAGGAAACAATTAGCCTGATATTGAGTAATTTTCCCATCCCCACAAATGACAAGATGGGTTATAATCTCTAATAGCATGATATTAATGGGATGTACTACAACAGCGAAGTAAAGACAGTCCTAATATAAAGTTAAGTAGATTTCTACATACATTTTGGTAAAATTTTATGCAGCATAGGCAAGCATATGTTCTGGAATCTGTCATTGATTGCAGCCACCAGGGGTGGAAAGAGTACTGAACAAATCTACTCAAGTAAAAGTAATATTACTTTACAAAAAATGTAGTGTGTAAAAAAGTACTTGACCAAAAAACTACTTGAGTAAGAGTAAAAGAGTGGCTTATTTAAAAGTACTCATGAGTAGTGAGCAGTGAGTACTGAGCTGCAGATTCTACCCTTATAATAAACACTGAACACTGCAATTTAAAAATGTAGAAAACACTGTACTACATACTGTAATTCACATTCTCTTTTGCTGTTTGTCAGAAAGAATGAAGAATACTATATCCTCCAAAAGTTACTGTAGCATCTCTAAGAGAGAGATTTTGCGGGGCCACTGCAGTCTCAGCTAATAAGCTGATTAAGAGAATAGGGACAACCCTTTTAGACCACACATTTTTCCCATCGTTAAACTAGCTAAATTGGATTTGGACACACCCTAAGCGCACTTACACCATGCACTTTAGACCATGCGCTTAGATCGTTAAAAATAGGGCCCTGTGCGTTTTAGAAGTTCCACTCAATAACACTGAAACAAATAATTTCAAAATAAGGTTGCGCAACAATAATCCTTATCCTTCAGTTTGACTGAATGAGCTGTAAAATTTCCTTCATGTTCTATTTTTTTTACATCAGGAGATTAACGCTTGGTATTTTAATGTGACATGGTATAACAAGAATATTTATGTTTTTTCTATTTGCATGCGTTTTCTTCAGTTGAAGCGTATTGAGCTCTCTGCCACTGTAGGTAAATGCAAAATGTATTGTCTGTCAGAATGAAGGAAATCACTCGTTAACTCTGTCTTCCCTCTGTAACAATTCACCAGTGTGAGTGCCCCTGATCACCACTCCAACCCGGACTGTCATTCCATCATAGACTACATCACCCATAATCCTTTGCCCGGACTTCTCAGCACCTGTGTCTCATTTACCTTATTACCTCTGCCTATATCTAGCCTGTTCACCCTGTCATTCTTTGCTAAGTCTTGTTTGGTCTCACACTGCATTTCTGAGCGTTATCCCTGGTTTCATGTCTCTCGGTTTCGTTGGAATTCATGCCTGTGTCCCGGATTACCCTTTTGCCTCTGTCCCTTGTTTTGTTTGCCTGATTGGACTGCCTACCTGTGTATGACCTTTTGCCTTTTCTCTGACTACGATTGTGGATTACCCTTCATTAAAGCTGCATTTGGATTCTCTACCTGTGTCCCTCGGAGCAGTACGTAACACCCTCCACTCGGATGTACGTAATTGCTTACGTTGCATAAGTGCCCACTACTGGCGGAACCCTTGAAATGTGTTTAAATGGAGCACTCTAAGCCCTTGATCACTTGGAATCCGCTTTTTTTTTTTCCTTATTAGTTTGTTTTATGGACCATTCTATAGTCCTGTATGCTGGGCTGTACGTAAACTTTTTTTGCACATAGCACTGGTGCTACAGAGGTTGAAAGTTTTGAAGCACATATATAAAACATCTGTTACCATGTCTAAAAATGCAAAACAAATGCTATAAAATACAAAACAGTGTATTTAAGAATAAATATAATAACTATTATTATTATATTTTACAGAAAACAAATTATTAGAAATGTCTATGGTTTTATTATAAAATGTAAAATTATGATAAAAAAAACTGTGACTGTAATGTTTTAATTTTTGTCAGGAAACCGTATGTATCCACTGAGAGAGAAAAAAAAGTACTGTACACTTCTCCACACCGAATCTATCACTGTACAGAATATTTAAAAAAATAATATAATTTCTGCCTGCCTCATTCTGTGACGTGAAGCACGTCAGATCACAAAAGTAAGTTATTTCAAACACTCGATTAAATGTTCTCTTTTGTTGGACAACGGGTTTGTACACGCTTCTCATTACAAGTTTGGAAAGATGTTTGGCACATTTTGCTTTTGGCGGCGTTGGTCTGTCTGTTTTCACACTCAATTTGACTCCATCGAACCCTGGTGCATTTGCGTTCATCTCATCACAAACATGCACGGCACATGATAGAAAACAGGCCGCGGTAAATATATTGTGTTTTTTATTAATTTAGTGCTATTATGCGCTGCTGAGTAAACGACACTCGGGTTTACTGTATGTGTGTCACATGAAGGCGGCTTTCTGCTGCTTGCAAACTGACTCTTTTGAGGAGACAATGGATTGCCATTCATTTGTCACCCTGATTGCACTCGCTATGCGCGAATACACTGCAGGCTCACTCTCGCTCTTATCCAAGGTAAATCATCAACACTATCATCCCTTACATGTGTTTTACTGAACTAAAGACATCGTAATCGGCTAAAACACACGCGCAGGTTACTTTTCTTCCTGAAAATGTGCGCACTTGTGTCCGTTGCTTTTACATTCACGTGAATCGCGGCACAGTTCGAGTGCCACCGAACACATACCACCTCCTTCAGGTAGTCTCGGGTTCAGTACCTCAGTGCGCATCGAGCTCCGCATGAGTTTCAAACTAAACTGCCAATGACTCTCACAGCGCTTGCAGGAAGACTGCGAACCGCCGCTCTGAACAGTGCTGCTGCGCTTCACCTGCACATATATTTATTTAAAAATTGAAGCCTTTGTAATTTCATAATCTCACTAAGCCAAATTGCAATTTTGGTTTAATTTCAGTCAATCGTGCAGCCCTAGATAACCTCACACAAACAAGCTCTGTCTCACATGCTAAACTGTATCACACGCATGCTACAGTGGTAAATGTATTCATCGCACAGACCGATTTTTTTGTAGCACATACTGTACAGCCCTGCCTGTATCAATGCTTGGGCTGTTAAAAAATAAATATAAACAAATATTAAATATTAAAATATTTATATTAAATATAAAATATAAAAAAATGCAAAAACAAAATTATAATACAACAAACTATATATGTGTTTAAAAAAACAGTAAACTTACAAGTATAATAAATAAAATGCAGTAAATGCAGTTAAATGACAAAATAATGGCAATATCATATAGGTGTAGGAGAAAATTAAGTGCCTATGGAGATAAGGTGAATAAGCTAAAGTCCCAAAAAGTCGGCGTGTTCCTTTAAGCACTTTCCCTCATTCCACTTTGTCAAGTGGACTAGGGAAGTTTATTTGGACAGACCAATGACCCCTCAACTTTGACAGAGGGAGCAGGTCTAATCAACATTTGTCTACTCACTTAAGGCAGATCCATAGACCACAATGCAACATGATTGTGGTTGCGGCGCAATGATATTACGCAGCGCCTGAAAATAGGCTAACTTACGTCAACATAACAAACGTGACAACCTGCTTGCACAGAGAGCATGCTGGGGACTATTTTCAGGCGCTGCGTAATATCATTGCACCTGCTGCACCCATGGTATGGCAGCAAAGTTCCTGGATTATTACGCAGGAATGAGAGTATAGTCCCTAGCCATATCGGTCTAGAAAATTACAACTTTTCATTTTCCGTCGGTCTTAGTACACGATGTTACTATACACATCACAACATGTAAATAGGAAAATGTTGGCGTTATTTTGTCATTTATTGAGCAGTAGGCTAGATGGAGCCGTTTACCGCCAGTCTTTGTACTAAGCTAGGCTAGCAGTGGGTGCGTCGGACAGAGTTATGGCACGCACAGAGATAAAAATGGTATGTATGGACTTATCTAACTCTGGGGGATACGGTGAATAAGCTAAAGTCCCAAAAAGTCGGCGTGTTTCTTTAAGGAAGTTTGCTTGTGTATGTCTAAAAGTGTTAAACGCAGGTTCAATGTACCAGTTAATAAACATTTTTGATTAAGGCATTACATAATACAGATGCTTCTACAGCAGCCATGATTAACCGCAGTTGGCGCCATCTATTGCTGTTTTCAAAGGTTTCTATGCGCGATTTGATTTGACGAAACTGATTACTTTCTCCCTATCCAATCCCGTTGATGCATAAAAGTAAAATTAAAACGATCATGTAATGACCACAAACGGAGGGAAAATATCAGAGTAAAAGTAGTTACATCACTTAAAATGTACTCAAGGAAAAGTACTCAATTTTTAAACTATTTAAAGTAGCTACAATTTCTGACAAAAACAATGTGAGCATTTGTAATTTGTTACTTCACCAATATACACTACTTCCAACTTAGTACTTCCATTGTTGTGACTCCAATCTGACTTGAGTGAACTCTAAGGCTGCATTTACACTTGGCATTTACATGCAACCTGTATCCAGATGTTGCCCACATACACATTGAAAAGACAAGTGTAAACACGCTTCTGATCGGAACGTTATCTGATCAGCGTGTCCTGGTCCAGAGGTAGTCGAGGACGCATTGTGATCTGATCTTAGTGTAATGTAAACGCAATCCAGCCATCGTATCTACATTCAGAGGGCGACGCCCAGTCTCTCCGCGTGGCTGTCAGAAAATAATGGACAGACGCAGTTTTGACAAATTAAACTTATTTGAACTTTACAATAAATCAATCTTTAAAACAGTTTATTTAGACTTACATGATACCGTGTGTGTCATTTTTCTTTTTGTGCAACATTATCTCAACGAGGCGATCGCCTGTACAATCAGTCACAAGATTTTAATGAAGAGCTGCACAGTGCTTTGCCAGAGGAATATTTTTAAACATCTTAAAACCAGTTATTTTTGTATGATCAACTCTCGAAGTAGTCCTTCATTTAAACAACCTAATTTGATCTCAGACTGGAGATTGCATCGGAAAGTAAAGCAAGTGAGTGAAAGCAATGGGCATTTTTTTAATTGGTATCATCTTAATCTGGTGTCGCCTACCCTTGTTTAGTTCTAATTAATGCTCTTTAATGTGATGTGTGTTCTTTTATTTCTTTGATACAAAAGTGTTCAGATTCTGACGTTTTCTATGTATTTACACATAGCCTACCCCTTACGAAAATTAACTATGGTAAAAGTGTAGTAACCATGTTTTTTTGGCTAATTGATTACCATTTATATAACCACAGTTTTACCACAAATACCATGGTTAAACTATGGTTAGAGTAGCAAAAGGTTTATTTGTGCTTACAATGGTTTAACTATAATAACCATGTTTTTTGGTTTTATTTGTAGTAAAATCATGGTTAATTTTTGTAAGGGAATAATGCTTGCGTGCTCCTTTCAATTATGAAATGCGTCGGAATAATGTCTTCATAATATCTCGTTCAGCATTAATGTTGGGAAATTTAAATTGGTAGATTAAGTAATCTATTTGTGATCGATTGTACTTTTGTTGAAAAAATCACAACAATTTTGTGATGTGTGCACTGCTATTGATAGAGGCTAAAGTGAAAGTTGTTTCCTTTACGAAGCCATTTGAAGTTTCTGCTGTTCAAATGCGCCACAGACATAATTTAAATATTGTATGGGAAACAGAAATCTGATCGGTTATCCAGATACAGAGGCCACTTAATGTGAACAAATGTAAACATGCCATGTCCCAATTGGCTAATGATCTGATCTGCTTGATTGGATCAGTGATCGCATGTTAATGCCAAGTGTAAACGCAGCCTAATTTTGCCAATGACTTTGTCTCTATGGAAACACACACATCCTCTACCACTCAGCAGAGAATTCCAAAGGAAGACTGTGCTTTTTTAGAATCCCATTTGTTTCTCTTTCAATGTCTGGTTCTACCTACAACATTAAAAATGCACTAAAAGGATTTACATGAATTTGTCATCCATGTCTTATGTTGTTACACATAACATCAAGTATACGACACTCAGGGTCCTTTCATTTTGTGTTGGAGGTAAATTACCATCTCAAATTCATACACTCAAATTCCTATACATAAAAGTAATGTTCACATAAATATAGTGGCAGTAGATATAGGAGTATATAGTTTGATATTATCCATTCACTTCTAATTAACTTGTTATAGTATACTCACCAGAGAAATTATCAATTTGCCAGGGGACAAAATATCTTGCATAACTAGCAACAATCTCATAATCAATGCCATTTTGTGTTAGATTCAGAGCTGGATCTTTCTTTAGGCTATTTCAGAATAGCTCATAAACACGTATGCAAGATATAAATGTCAATGCAGTTCACGCAATGGCAATGGCAACCTAATTTATCTGTATATATCTTGTTTATCTCAGCATGCATAATTTGTATACATTTTATCTTGTGTCTATTGTTATGTGATACAAATTCAAGAATATATGACTATATTTTCAGAAACTGATGGTGACTCCCTATCACTAATTGGTGGCACCAAAAACCTTTTTTATACCAGCACTTCTAAATGTTATTTTTTACGAAAATTCTGGTCTGGATTAGAATAGATGTTTTCATACTGGTCCTATCTTAAATCTGAAAATCTGTCATTATAAAGGTGAACAGCATCCTCTACTGCCAAACACAACATGAACACAGTGTTAACTGAAGCCTTTAGGCTACTAGAATAGATGGTCACTTTTCTGGTCAAGACAGCCCTAAGGAGATTCATAAATGTCAGTTGAAAATTCAAGCATGCAATAAAACTAAGCTAGAACAAAGGACTTTAAAGAAGATGCAAAGAATTACATATATGGTTCCTGGCATTGCACTGACCTGTAATAATGTTGTCAAGAAGAGTTGTGGGCATGCAGAAAATCCCAACAAGAAGGTCACTGATGGCGAGGTTGAGGATGAAAAGGTTGGTGACAGTGCGCATGTTTTTGCTCCGTAACACAATGAAGCACACCACTCCATTTCCAACCATGCAGACCAGGAATATGAGCAGGTAGGACACTATAAAGACTGCTGCTACTGATGGCTGATGCAGGTAATATCCAACATATGTAATGTTGTTCTGAGGTAAGAAGAATTCACTGGACCCGTTGAGAAAAGTCCAGTTACCGTCATCCACAAGGGTAATGTTCAGGTCCAGTGTTTCATTCATTTTAAATCTGAGGATAATAGAATAGAGTTGAGAGATGGGCTTTATTCCCACAGTTCTCCTGAATCAATATCAAGCATTTGTCTTTCTGGTATTGTCTTTCCCTTTTTCGCTTTCAACCTCTCTCGCATAGAGTTGCTACTGAACAAATCTGTTTATCTACTTATCTCTCCGACTTCCAGCTGTGTAATTAACTATGCATATTGTTAGTGAGTGATAAATGACAAATAACGTCCTACCATTAGCCTACTTTTTAGTGGCTTACAATTATCTACACACTCTGCAATCACATTTGCCTCTGTAATCACTAAAAAATATAAGAATGTAGACACATCAACTAAATGCACTTTGAGCTGGTTTAATGTAATACGAAATATTTTATTGGCTACTTCATTTGTATTGGGAGTTCAGTTGTGATGCACACAATTAACAGAGTCAGATATCATCTAGTTGTAAGATACAGTCTGGATCAAGTCATCGTGGGTCAATTCTGCCTGCCACTCTTATATGGTATATGGTCTTTTATATGGTATGCAACTAAGGTTTTTTTTTTTTTTTTTCTTAAAAAAAAAAAAAAAATACAGATAAACATGTATTTAAAGTGCTGATAGCAGGCAGTTTTATTAGAAAATCAAAACTCATTACATCTACCAGAAAATTGCAATGAGAGTACTACAGTATAGGTTTCACAGTAAGGTGGACTACTTGTAAATACTAAAATGCACAGCAGGGACTAGAGCTAGTCTATTAATTGCATATTTCTACTAATATTATGTAGCCTCATCTAATTTTTACCACAACATTTCACACTGTGTCATTATCACTTTTAAATATACTAACAAATAAACCCCCACACACACAAACAGAGTGCTTCTGGTAGCAAACCATATAATTTCTGTCTTTCTTACCTTTTTATAAAACCAGTTTCCTCAAAATACCACCTGTTCCCAGGTAAAAACGAACAACTTGTTCGCCCAGTACTCCACGGACAGACATAAGGAGTCTTTGGAAAGCTTTGAACGAGTAACAACTAAATTATTGTTTACAAATGAATTTCATTTCCGACATATTGCGTGCCATAATTCATAGTTTCAACAAGTTTTACAAGCGAAGCAAAGCTGCCGGTGTCAGTTCCACGCTCTTCAGCGGACTGTCAGTGAACAATGCGCAGGCACAAGAGAGAAAGAGAGAGAGAGAGAGAGAGAGAGAGAGAGAGAGAGAGAGAGAGAGAGAGAGAGAGACTGGCGGAGTGATGATGCGTCACAGCGCGCATGGGGTTGGACACGGCGTTAAATTGTGCTCTGGGCTCTACTTGTGTCCAGTGTGATAGTTTTAGCTTCGGACAACAGGACACTCAAAACATCACCACCAAAAGGTAAACAGATAAGAACAAAGTGTTTTTATTTGCACTGTGACCTTTTGCATTGAAGCAGATTATTGCTATATATTTAATTATTTCTATTTGGCGAAATCGATTTATATTTAATTTACAGTTGTATTAGATGCTTTTCAAGGTTCAATAATCATGTTATCCCCATTCTGGGATCGTATTTATATTGACAAATGAGCAATGTGCATCAGCAATAGGGGGCACCATTCACTAGTGTTTGTGAACAGGTCACCCATTCCCACATAAAGGGATAGTTCACCCCAAAATTAAAATTCTGTCATTATTTACTCAACCTTATGCTTTCCCAAACCTTCAATAATTTCTTTATTCCGTGGATCACAAAAAAAAAAAAAAAAAGATGCTTAGTAGATAGCTAGGAACTGACAACTTCAGTCTCCATTCACTTTAACTGTATCTGTTTCCATATAATAAAAGTGAATAGTGACTAACATCTGATTCGGGTAGGGGGGTTGGGGTGGGGGTGGGGGGGAGGGTGTAGGGGTTGTACAGGTACAATGTTAAGGTAAGCTTTTACTTTTGGGTGAACAAATTGTTTTAAAGTCTGCATGAAACAGAAGTTGCGATAGTCTTTTCTTCTCTGACATAGGGTATATCCAAGTGAAAAGGCTATAAAAAATCGGACTGGATCATTGACTGGATTGTTGGATCATTGTGGTTTGCTTTGCTGTGATCTCATGTGAGTGACAGGTTGTCCCTCCCTCGCACTGAAAAACATGTAATCAGAAGAGAAGAGAAGTTGCTGCAAGAGGGAGGGAAAAATATTTATTACATAGGCTTATACTTAGGTCTAGGCTATAGGAAATAGGAGAGATAAGCAATATATGTTCTGCAAAGAGTCAGCTAATCTTTTCTGATGCAGTGTTGTGTATGGTCATGCATATCAAAAACACCATTTAACAGAGTGTGAAATTAAGCCATGATTGAAGATTTAAAAGCCCTTATGTAACTGTGATGGACTTCATGTTTTGTGAAAAGTTGAACAATATACAATTGCAAGCATGTTCATTTTTTTTCTCCAATATGTATGTGTGTGTTGCTTCTTCTGAGGCTGCTGATTCTTTGATACTGTTTGTCACAGTGTTACAAAATAATGCTAAAATACAGCTCCTGTATATGTACAATGTACACATGAAAAGATACTTGAGGGCCACAGGTTCTTCACAAAGGCAAAGGTTTGAATCACAAATACATACTGAAATTCTTTGAGTGCAAGGTAGGATATCTGAACTACCTTCAAAGGATGCCTCTCTAGGGGATTCTATACCCATATAGTGTATATAAATGAGAAGTATCTTCTCTTTTTTGTAAAAGCCTTTCGCTATTTGCAATAGAAAATACATCAACACATGACTGACAACTGCTTTGAGAGTTTCCCCACCAGCAGTGCTTTGAATTCTGCTAGTACCAGTATAATAAAGCATTCTTTACATTCTCCATTGATGTTTTATATTTGCATGATAAGCTGTTTAAGTGCATTAATGTTCTTTATATAGAAAACACTCTGTGCATTGAGCAATTGTGTGTATCATAAATTATTCATTAATTTCTTAAGAGAAGACAGACAGGGATTAAATTACATTTTAAAAGATCGGAAGCCCTGTTCAGGCAGGAAGTATAAGCTGAATCAAAAGCGCAGTTCAGCAACAGTTACATGAAATTAGAACATCATTCTGCCTGCCAGCAAACTAGGGTGGTGAAGACAAGTTTTATATGTAATTCTTGTGTACATAGATAAAACATGTATTTTTTGATAGGCTGATAGCTACTACATCAGATTCATTCTGCATTCATTATACCTTCTATATTAGAATAATTGAAAACATAATAATAAGAATACAATTTATTCTTTATTTATTTGACACAAGATGAAGTCCACCCATTTTTTGACATGATTTTGACAAGTACTGTTGAATTACTGTAATGAAACTCTAGATGGCGCAGGCTAATAGGTCATTTAACAACCTGCTCGTAATTACATCATCATATTTAGGGCATAGCTGATTAGTTCCTGCTTAGAGATGCACCGATTGCAATTTTCTTGGCCGATTCCGATTTCCGATTTTTTGACATATATAACATATATAAACAAAAATCTACTTTTCTTCAACGCAAAATTTTATTTTCATAAAAAAAACACAAGTAAAAAGTCAGTAATAAAATATAAACAGCTCAAATAAATGCAATAGATTAAGGAGAGCTATGAAACTAAGTTTTTCAGGTTAAATGGGTTTCTATTCAGGTAAGAAATACTACAGAAATTAAAGTAATCAAATGTAAAATAACACATTCAGTGTTATTTTACATTGGTTACCTTAATTTCTGTAGTCTTTATTGTAAATATTAATACAGATCAATTCGTACCATTAAAGTTATAAAACATATTCTGTCAATAGCAGAAAGTGATTTTTTTTGTCTTTTGTTCTTTGATTAACATGATAGACAGCAGCAGGAATATTGGACTGCTGTCCCTTTAAGAGTTTATGAACGGTGTTCAGCGGAACCTATACTGATACACACAACATGGGTTCACTTTCTTAGCTATTTAACAATTCAAAACTGACTGTTTATCTGAATACTTGCCTGTGCCGCTGGTTTTGACATACTTTTGTATGTATTTGACAGTTTAAGCGCAGTAAGTCGCTTATTTTGGTACTTGTGACTCAGTTTGACTTATGTAATTAATGTAATTAATGTACACTCTATTGTACATCAGCAGCATGTCTTACTTGCTCACAAGTCCCGTACTTGCTCTGTAGCAGCAGCAGCAGCAGCAATAAAAGCAGCAGCAGCATAGCAGATCTATTCCAAGACCAAACATATCAACATGCCAAACACTCCGAGAGTTGACATGACAGAAATCTTATTATGAGTAACCCTGTGTGACAAAATACACTCACCTAAAGGATTATTAGGAACACCTGTTCAATTTCTCATTAATGCAATTATCTAATCAACCAATCACATGGCAGTTGCTTCAATGCATTTAGGGGTGTGGTCCTGGTCAAGACAATCTCCTGAACTCCAAACTGAATGTCAGAATGGGAAAGAAAGGTGATTTAAGCAATGTATAACTATAATCAGTGTTGGGAAGGTTACTTTGGAAATGTAAAAGGTTACATATTACAAGTTACCCTATTTAAAATGTAATAAGTATTTCAATTACTTTATGAAAGTAATGTAACTGATTACATTTGATTACTTTTCTAATTTCCAGCACTGAAACGCCTTTTTATCACTTGCCATGGTGGTAACTCTCAGACAGGTTGTAGCCTAAAGCTTTCAGCAGCGATGTGGATTGAAGTTATTGGCAGATGTGGTCCTCTGAAAATTAAAATGAGAACCAATCAAAAGCATCAGAATAGCATCACTTTAGTAAACGGGAGGAGGCATCGTGCACATCAAAAACAGGCAAAGCAACAAATGAATATTATTCAACATATCCTAGCTTTTTTACATAAAATATTCAGATGTAACCCCCTTTGTAATCATTAACATTTTCATAAGTAACTGTAATTTAATTACACATTTGTTTTTCAGTAACTGTAACTGATTACAGTTACATTTATGTTGTAATTAAGTTACCTAATCTAGTTACATGTAACTAGTTACTCCCCAACACTGACTATAATGTATATATAAACATAAAAAAATTTATATAATTAAAAAGAAGCAGAGCTGTTTCATCTCTGTCAGACGGTAATAAGATATCAGCATCTTTCCTAATAATCCTTTGGACTCCTGGATGTAAATGTAAATGAGAATGAAAAGGTGTATAAACAGCCAGATGATCTCACATGGGTGGGTGATCTACCATGCCAAGGTGTTAACCTGCCATCTGGCCTTGATCACAGCAACCTCAGTAAGATTTAACAGTTGCTTCTCTTTGAAGCTGCTGTTATAAACAAGATAATCTCATGCTCTGTACAACTATGGCGAGTAAAAGAGAATGCTTGGAACACATTCTGATAATTTGTTATTTAGTTTAAATGTTTTACTTTACTAGTCCCATTTGCATTTACCCTATGGTAAGATCAGCACTGCATCACGTCTAAATGGTTTAGCTTATACAAGGATCATGTCTTGCCAAAACATTACGCTCTACTTCACGCAGAATCAGGAAGTTTATACAAAGACACATTGTTTGTTCAACCCATCAGGCCCTACATGACAGTCAAAAGCATCTTTTGTCAAAGGGACAATCCACAGAGGAAAGAAAGCTTAAAAAAATCTGCATAATTATGACTTAAAATGTGAGAATGATTTTCATAAAGTGAGTGTCCCTTAAAGTGAGTGTCTCACTGGAAGCTCTCTGAATTGTACAATGTTTTGTTTTTTTCACAGTGTGTATTATGTAATATTCCTCCCCATTACACATTAGTAGTGGTAGATATGCCGAAAGGACACATCTTAAACACAAGGTTGGCTGAATATCTGATAATATCTGACACAGCATGTTTTTGCATGGTGCTCCATCTGGCTGAAATATTAAGGAGATTAGAAATCCAAAGCTCCATGCTCCTGGGTATCTAATATATTCTATTACAGTATACACAGGGAAACTTTTTTGTTTGTCAATAATGACATAATTCAGTTTTATCCTGAATTAAAGCTCATAATCTGTCCACGTTCTTGTGAACAATATTTATGTATATTTTATGTTTAAATGACTTTTAAAAATGATGGTTTATTTTGCAATAATGGCCAGATGGCTGTATATATTATTCTGCTTATTACATACAGTTTACTAAATAAGTAAATAAATGAACATAATGAAATATTGATTTGGTTTAAAATTATTTATATGAAAAGAACAGAGCGCTACGAGGGACATGAACTTGCACAACATGGAATTGGTTGCCATTGTTATTTACAATGGTGAAATATAGCAGCAATTATACAAAAAATTATTTGACTGTAGAATGACTAAACAGAATCAGAATTGTGTATTCCAGACAGTTATAATGACCCTGTATTAAAGATTATTATTTATTTTATTTTTATCTTTGTTTACAATCCTTTTCTTGGTTTTGCTTATTAAGATGCAGCCAATTTCATTTGCTCAGTCCTATGCTGTGTTTGAAATTGCCCCCTATACCCTCATTCAATATTCCCTACATTACTCCACTAACATAGTCCACTTGAAGGAGTGAATGAAAACGAGTAAATTAATTCAGACACTTGGTGCGTGGAAAGGCCTGCCGCTTTTGCATGTTTAATAATTATTTGAAACTTAGCAAACTGGCAGCTCCAGTGGTAATTAAAAGATTTATCTTGAACTGTGTCATGGAAACAAGCATGTACAAACCGTAATTAAATTAATAATCAAATTAAAAAGGAATTATACCTGTGTGATATTAAGCTGGACCAGCGCGGTTTGGGAAATGGTTTGGATGATTGATTCAGCTGCAGGCGGCATCTCCTGACAAGATGCAGGAATTAATTCAGCGCTCGACTCTCACTGTGCATTATGGGTATTCTCTAGCCGTTAAGCATACATCAGTTGCACACTCGTTATTGCGGTGCATTGTGGGATTGAATGAGTGTACTCAATAACATCCACTATGGTTTCGGACACCACTACAAATGGCTGTCCCCTCAAATAGTGCCCTATTTAAGGGTATAGGTGGCGATTTCAGACACAGCCCTTGTTTCTCTTCAATTAGCCGTTTATTGATTTGTTCACGCCCTCTGTTAATTAACCAATCATTCCAGCTGTGTGCTAATGGGTCCTGATTTATAAATGCATTGACGCACAATAAATTGAGAGACTTTGGAGCTGGCTGACATTTGTAATAGGGGTTTGACGAGACAGGACACGAGATTGGGTTCATGAGAATGAGACAAGATTTTTGCACAGTATTTTTTTAAAAATCCTCAATGACAAAATTCATGACTGGAAAAATAGTCTGCAGGTGCATTTTGAAGTGTTTTAACTATTCATTTTGTAATGAATGTCATTTCAGTACTTTCTGAGTATGAATTATATGCATTGAAAGACAACAATATTCAAAGCACTAAAGGTTGCGCCACAAACTCGACTGACTGGTGTTATGGAACAGAGACTCACAACCAGGAATAACGGTAATATAAAAGAGTTTATTAACAGCAGATGGGTATAGAGATGATAAGGTAAGTATTTCAGATATGATGAATGGTAGATGAATGGAGAATGGGAATACTGACAGTCTCTGTGGTTGTAGATGGTTGAGGAGATCGTGGATGGCGGTGATGAAGGAGTCAAGTGCACACACCTCGATGAAGGGAAGAAAGCCCAGGAATGGGGAAGGAGACGAGGAACAGACACGGAAGATCAGGAAAACGAAGGAGACACGATGGAACAGGAGATACAAGGGTGGTAGGTGAGTCCTTACTCATGAACCTGACCAGACAATGTGACTGTGTGAGGTGTGTGCTTAAATAGGTCAGTGCTGATAGGGAGATGAGGTGCATGTGCGGGTGATTAGAACTCGGGTGACATAGAACGTTGTGATTGGGTGATGGTGGAGCCTGGCTGATCCCTGACAACTGGCTTCTCTCCTGCATGATTTCACACAAATCTCTTCAGACCTTACTGTACATGAATTGTGAGCTTCCAGAACTTCTGTGTGTGACCTCCTAATTGAACTCTTTTCCACACATTGAACATAGAAATAAAAACAGTATAAATAACAAAAATAAATAACAGTTTTTTCTTAGTCTTATTAAGTGCAAACAATAGGTGCAACCATAATTAAAGTAAACAGAAGACCAAACAGAGACCAGAGCTGGACCAGAGAGGTGATTACAACTACACAGCCCAGTCTAAGATAGCTTTGATATTGGGAGACAGGCTATTGTATGTAGCCTAATTTGCATGCATCAGTGAGCTCACGTTTTACTTTTGCTTTCAAATTCGCGATCGCACTTACTTCGTGTATTGGTGCTGAGCGCGCATTCTACAAGATAAGACATTTATCAGATGCTCAAGGCTCTGTTGCTTTGTTCCCTTACTCTCGTCATGTGATCAGTGAACTGTGATTCCTGTAGCTCGTGCTGGAGCAGAGCAGACGTTTACAAGAACTGTGGAACAGGTGAGTAACACAAGGTGAGAATTCAGGTAAGTTCCAAAACAGTATTTAGCAGTTCATAAGTACATTAACAGCAGACTATCAAAAAATTGTTACAGACATCCACAGGTTAGTAGTCACAGGAAAACAGGATCAGTGACAGTCTTTGCATTAATAATTCCTATATGCAGGGAAGTTAAACGAAAACAGCTTCAGAAAGTAAACATCCAAGAACGTAGGAAAGTATATTAGGCCTGGCACCACAAGGGGACGTTGCCGCCTTAGATCTGATTTATGCCCCCAGTTTCAATTTGCATCACCAGACACTGACTGAATGTTTGTGCAGGGTTTAAATGAGAGTCAAAACGAGGGAGTGATAAGCTGCAAGTGTGTGTAGTTACAGCAGTGGTTCTCAAAGTGTGGGGCAGAAAAAAGAAAACAGCCGCGTTGCAACAGTGTTCAAGTAGTGGCGAGTAGTGGCGTCTGTCTTTAAAAATATGCAGGTTTTGCCGGAGTTTATGCTGGATTTTGTTCGCAAATCATATTGTTTACACATTGGATACTTTGCAGTTGTTATAGGCCTATATGTTAAATATTGTAGTTTGGATGCTTTCATTGTGATTAAACTGGCTGGGTTTACAAAAGTTTATAAAATTGACAGCATATTTTTACTTAGGACACTTGGAAACAAAGCTTGACTCTTTCCAGCTGTAATTGCTTGTATCTGTGATGATTATATTGCTTGTGTGTTGAAATTTTTTTTATTAAACACACTCGCTACATACACACCCCAAAGCGGAGGGGTTATGGTGCATTCACATGGGGCATCAGCGTTAACGCTTCTAATTTACTTTAAATAGGTGACGTCATGCGTTGCAGAACTGAATTGTGGGTTGTATGGCATAGCATCACTGGCGATGCTTGCGGCAGAAGTTGAAAAATGTTGCAGTCCAATCAGGAAGTAATGTGATTGGCTGTTGTCACTATGACGTGATGTCAGCACCAAGCTTCAGACATGCCCTCCGTCAAGCGTTGACGCCGACACCCCGCGTGAATGCAGCATTGCCAGCAGCACTGAGCAGAGTTTTGCCGCTGTAGTGGACATGCACCGTTAGGCTAATATATACTCGAAGCGTCTGCAAGTTCGCTTGGGTGTGGGGCATAAAGGATGTATTTGCATCGCCTCCGGGCAGCTATTTCGGTCATCCAAGACCAAGTCCTTTCTGTTTGAATGGGGAAATCCTGAAGTCTCAAAAACTCACAATTAAATCACATATTCCAATTCAGCAACAAAATCTAACATGAACTGTCTCATAAATGTTGTTTCTTATGCTCAAATAGTGTTAAAAAAGCTTATTTTTCAGACTAGACCAGCCAATGCGTATGCAAGTCTCAGGTTCCCTTTCAGTTGGTCATGTTCGACGTACATCGGACATCACAACGAATTGGGATCACTTCTGGGAGCCCTATCAGCTTCGAGTGTATACAGAACGGGCCAATGGTGTGCGAGATTTGCATCTTAAATTATAGTATAAATACGGAAGCGGAAGCAGCGCACATTTGTCATTCACTTCGGAGCCGAATGTTGTGCTGCCTGAAGAGTGTTCCTGTTTGGCAAATGAGAAAACAGAGAGAGAGAACGAGAGAAGGGGAAGCTTGGCGTGCCGGGAGTGAAGGCACGACAGCGACGATCGCGATCTCACACTGTGAGAGAAAACTGCTGTTTTCACAGCATTTCTGTGGGTTCGTGTGAGTGCATACACAGGGCTCCCTGTGTTTTCTCGAGGAGAAGAACCCCGAAGATCTTTGATCAGTTCTGTGCTTTCCTTCCTGCAAGATGGGTTGGAGCGAAGGCTGTCTCCCTCCACCCTCAAAGTGTATGTTGCCGCTATCGCCGCACATCATGATGTAGTTGATGGTAAGTCCTTGGGGAAGCATGATCTGATCGTCAGGTTCCTGAGGGGAGCGAGGAGACTAAATCCGCCTCGCTCTCACTCTATACCCTCTTGGGACTTGTCTCTGGTACTAAAGGCACTGCAGAGAGCGCCCTTCGAACCATTGCAGTCAGCAGAGTCTTGGAAGACAGTGCTCCTGACTGCAGTGGCTTCCGTTAAGAGGGTAGGGGACATGCAGGCATTTTCGGTCGATGAATTGTGCCTAGAGTTTGGGCCGGATATGTGCCCATGGTCCCCACTACTCCCTTCCGGGACCAGGTGGTGAACCTGCAAGCACTGCCCTCTGAGGAGGCAGACCCAGCCCTGGCTTTTCTCTGCCCCATTCGCGCTCTGCGGTTATACATGGACAAAACGCAAAGCTTCAGGACCTCAGAACAGCTCTTCATCTGTTACGGAGGCCAGCAGAAGGGAAAGGCTGTCTCCAAGCAGAGGATGGCCTACTGGATAGTGGATGCCATCGCCTTGGCGTACCATACCCATGCGTGCCTTGCTCACTCAGGTGGAGAGCCCACTCCACTAGGACTATTGCCTCTTCCTGGGCGCTGGCGCATAGCGCCTCGCTGACAGATATATGTAGAGCTGTGGGCTGGGCAACACCTAACACTTTCGCTAGATTCTATAGCCTCTGTGTAGAGCCGGTTTCTTCCCGTGTGCTCGCTTCAACCTGCCAGTAACACCGAAGTCCCTGTTCTAAGTGTTGGCTTGCTGTGCCATTCCTCTCCCCATGGACCTGATAAGTGCGCTTTATTGCTCCAGTAAGTTTCCCAGCTAGGCGAACCCTGTTGAGTTCCTCCACCACCATACGGCTGTCAGATGTGGCGGAGCATCTGACACCAGGTCCAGAAGCGTAAAAGCACCCCAGTGGGTGCCAAATGCCAAATGTTGTGAACCCTACGGCGGTCCCATATGTGTATTCTTCCACAGTACGGCTCCCTATGGCGAGCCCTTGTCTTTCCCTTTTCCCTTGTCCTTCCCTTTCCGCTCTGCCGTCTCTGTCCGGTGTAGTCTCCTACCTAGGTCAGCCGGGGCCACCCCAGAGACATATCGTATGTTGTACTGCCCGGATGGCCAGTCCATATGTGTATCTTCCACATGATACCTCCTTGCAGGTAGAATGTGGACTCCGCAGCGTCCCCTCGGGGCACGCTTCCCCAGGGTTATCCAATACTCTGCTGAGTGGGTCTTGCGGAACAGCAGCAGTGACTCTCCTTGCATAAGTTCCCGCCCCAACAGACGGGGGTCTGAGGGGCTTACGCAAGGCGCTGGAAGTGGCAACAGCCATGGCGTTTTCCATAGGGATCGTATGTCGAACGTGACCGACTGAAAGGGAACGTCTCGGTTACATATGTAGCCCTCGTTCCCTAATGGAGGGAACGGAGATGTACGTCCCATCGCCACAGTTGCTGTACCATCACTGCACTGCCAAGTCACTAGTTCAGCTCCTCAGTGAATTGAGGATTACATATGAAGGAAAGCAAAACTTTAAACGCCCCCCATCACCTCAAAACAAAGCATCATCTTCATCATACTTCTGCTTTTCATCGAGTTTGGAAGACACGCTGTGAGTTTACCTTGGATTTACCTGTTTCTGAAGAAACAGAACATGATTTTAACATGAGCATTTTTAAGGTAAAACATTTATTCTCGCTTATATTAGTGTTATTGATGCATAAACTTCACATTGTAGACTACTAGTTGACACACATTTGGCCTACAGGCCTTCAGAATCTCTTTGTCTTTAGGAATTCCAAATGGCCCTTCTGATAAGAAAGATGGGGGTTGAAAACAGTAAGCAAATGTCTTTGATCAATTTCAAATATCAAATATCTTTGATTATTTTCAATCCTACAAATCCGCCCTTGGCACCGTTGGCCACAATCATTAAGTCCAAAGGTGGCAGAGTCCACAAAGACATGCTTTCTGTTGTGTGTAGATGTCATCTTCAGACTTCTCGTCCAGACTTGTTGCAATAGCAGCAAAGTCTTTGTTCTTATTGCAGCCCTGCATGAGACGGCTCCATCAAATGGTGTTGGAAAGATCATTGATATGCAAAACGTCCATTGAATTCTTCACACCTCGAGAACAGTCACTGAAGATGAGAGCAAATGCTTGTCCCTCTTTCTGAGGACACAGGATGTGAACTTGTGCAGCAGGGATCCTGTGATTAAAAGAACATATAGCACAACAAAGAGCAAAAGCATACATGGCATTTGTCATTGGTCAGAAGTTTGATGTGGTCAGATTAAAATAGTCTCTGGCAATAAGCCCTTACATCGATGTACTTAAAAAGTGGTCAAGGTTGAGAATAAAAGATTCTGGAAACATTAAAAAAAAATTGCATTATAACAAAACAACAATCATTGTTGGTTTTAAACCCCTCTTTTCATGAAGAGTATCAGCAAAATATCCTATGTAACCAAATACAGAGATTCATTTGAATAGATGTCCAAAAACATTGTTGCAAGTAAAATGGACAAAATACAAAGAAGCAGAAATCAAATAAGTTCAAAATCAAATGCATTGTTACAATACAATGATAAAATAAATGTTTGCACTTAGGTAAGAATGAGAAATACTAATGTAAATTTTGATATTTAACTTGGTGAGACATATAATTAATTGATTAGTAAATCTAAAGAAAAACAAACAATAACTGGAAGAAATTCACAGTTGACTTTGTGTGTGAAGATCAAATCTATGTGGCTGCATTTAGCTGTGGCTATGTGTAAATCATGTCCCAAATATGGTGAGGAGGGTTTACAATTATGATGCAAATTTGGTCCTGTTGTAACAGGGAGCCAGCATGAGAATGCGAGTGAGGTGTGATCTGGCTCAAAATCTTCCCACACCAATGTTTTTGTTAAGGAGCATGATAAAGTGCAAAGGTCAGAGTTGCTGAATCCTGCTGTGATAAAAGCATTTTCATGGTTAATGCAATTGTAAATTACACTGTAGCCACATGGCAATTCTGTGCTCCTGTACATGGTTTTACTGCAGCTATATAGGAAATAGCAGAGTGTTCCACTTAGGAGACAAACAAATTCAACATAGACACACATGCAACTTGAAATTGCTATACAATTCCAGTATTAAAGTTATTCCAATTTTCACAAGATACATGGCCTAGAATGCATGGCATCTACAACCTTTATCCTAAGTGTTTCATACAACACTTACAGTAAAGCAATCATGTGTTTTAAAGAATAAACTAAACTAGTCTTTGTGTATGTAGTAGCACAAACAACTATAATGTGTTCAATGCGCACAATGTGTTTAGTACAATTACAAATGTGAAAATACAAACAGGATCATTGCAATTTGGATGTTAGCCCACTAGCCAGTGAGGTTAATAGCTGAAGGTCTTGCATGAACAACACTGCAGTTAACTCACAGAGTTTAAAAATTGATTTCCTATATTTCTGAAAATAAGGTGGAGGTCGACCCCTACCCAGTGACCAGCATTTTTCCTCTGAATGGCCTATTTTCTGACAGGAACTGCAAAACCTGTTCTCTTTGCCATTGGGTTGTCTGCTATGTTCTCCTGGAGTTTGAGGATATTCATGACTCTCTAATGCTTGTACACCATGCATTCTGGTGCTGCATCACCGTAAGAACTGAAATAGGCACACTTTCTTGAGTTGCACATGCATTTTCTGAACTAAACGTTTCAGATTCATTAGAGCAAGTCACCTCATCTAAGAAGTGAACATGCTTTTTAGTCCCATCGTTAAGCATTTTGGGAGACATTAACTTTTTAGCTATTAGCTTAGCCTTGAGATCTGCAATAGTCTCCTTGTGATTTTTACACTTTTCAGTCAGGACTAACTGCTCAGCTATAGTAATTTATCTAGCTGTGTTTGAAGATCTTGAATCTTTGCCTCAGACTTTTCTGCTTCTGCATTTTTAGAATGCACTTCTTTACATTTAGCATCTAGACTTGATAATAGAAATGGTGTAACATTATGTAGCCTTTTACAACTTATGAAGTTTAAAGCCTCAATTATTTCACCATGTTTTAATTTCTTTTGGTGTTTGCCAATTATGTCCCACCATTTAAGCATTTCATCATCTGAACTTTTAACTCCAATATACTCTTTCTTGAGTTTGGACAAGGTAGGCTCAACTTTTTCACTCCATAGAGCAAACAATACATCACTGTTATCAGAAATTTTCCCTTCCATCCCCAAGGAGATAATCTGAATATTCTCGGGTTGTACAGTAATGGGACCATTGAAGCTGTTTAAAACCTTCTACATTCTGTTTCATGCAATTCATAAACAATGAAAGCAGACTTACCCATTCCTTGGTCAGAAGGTCAGCTTTAATCCATTCACAAGATCAACTGTGAAAAAATTTCCTCATTCTTGATGACCGATCAAAGTAAATTTCAGAAAATTCACTGCAAGGGATCCCGGGTTTCGGCACCATCTGTAAGGGTGGATCGCCTACAGTGGTTCAGGCTGCAGGGTTGCCAAAAGACTAAAGAAACGTTATGAGCAAGATGGTTGAAAACCGTACATTTCTTGTCTATTACCACCCACTGCAACTTATACCAACGACAGAAATAAGTGCAGTTACAATAGCAAAATATGTGGGAGAGCGTTGCTATAGTGTGACTATATTGTATTGCAATAGGTAGCACTTCAAAGTCAATACCAAATCAAAACTAGTTAGCAAATCCTTTGTAATTGAAAGAATTTAATGAAAAAATCTGGTTATAGTTACACTTAAAATAGTTTACTGCAGACACTGAAATGACATACACTGTGTACAGTACAAATATTTTGAGCGTCCCTTATAAAGAACCACGATTGTCCCTTATTTTTGTCCCACTTTTTGTCCTTTGTTGTGTATTTTTGGATTCAATTCAAAAAGCCATTCTTTTAATCTTTTCATATTCTTTGTTCTAGTTCCCTCACAGTCCCATTCAGCTGATTAGAGGGAGTGTCTTTGTCTTTCCAGGTGTGAAAAACATCAATATTCACGATGATTCACGCCCTTCCTGACACAAAACTTCTTACAAATTTTAAATCAATATATTGTTTTATGTGAATGAGTGGCCAGAGTGATTTTTACATCAACTTAAAGCAAAAATTCTAGCCTACGCGATCCAGTTTTCAAAAGTCTTGTGAACAAATATTCAGTATGGGTTTTATGGTGACTTATTTTTTTTCACAAACCACGCATAAACGTCATTTTCTCAAAACTTTCTCAAACTTTTACATGCTGCTCACATATTATTGTAGTCTAGTTTGTGCTGAAATACAGAGTAATGAGACTTTAAGTAACAGAAATAAGCTCAAATGTCAGGGCATGTCAAAACACCTCCAGGGCCCAGAAAACAGCTCAGTGCTCAGAGGGTTAAGTAATAGTGAACGACCCTTCTTTATCTATAGTCTTTGGTTCTCAAACAAACATCATCACGTGTTTACCTCACTTCTTCTCACCGCTGAATCCTGATGGTTTAGGGGACAATTACTCTGAGTCGCTGAGTGGCAGTAACATTTGTACTGGACTTTTTTGAAAGTTATAGGTCTGACAACAAAATAGGGTTCAAAACCTGTTTAAATATGTTGTAATAATTATATTTTATTTTTTCATTTATATCATACATTATTATTAAAGTAAGTTGAAACACAATACATTTAAAAGTTTAATCTGGCAATTTATCTCCAAAAAGTAGTTACTGTATGGTTACTCTCTGCACGCAATGAATTCTGGAGTAGGGTAGGACGTGAATGATCAGCGAATGATCCATCCATTGCAGAATCCAGAGAGTGCATGTGACAGTATCCACGTGTAATTGTTTAATGGCATTCTTAATATGAAGTTTCATTAATTCAGTGTATAGCATGTAATTTTATTTTATTTTTGTCCTATTGCAAAGATCACTTTCATACATCTGATGGGCTCTTATGTGATAGCAAGTTAAGTTTCTGTCTAAACTATATAAAAAAAAAAACTTTTACAAAGAGTAAATAAATGTGTGTAAAAGAGAGTAAACAACTTCTAAAATTAAAGACAACCCATAAAATCAGTTTGTGCTTGTGGTAACAACTAGCTAAAGTGACTGTGAACAAATCTAAAGAATAAAAATGTAATTTTCTAATTAAATCATTGATACTTAAATCAATATGGCTGTCTAAATCATTACAAAAATAAATAAGTAAATAAACACATCTGAACAGGATGCCATATACGTCATGATGCACTAATTGCACCGTGAGCCCTGTCCTGAAATGTCTTAAACATTTATTTACTGAGTAATTATAGACCATCTTTGTTCTTGCGGCAAGTATATTTAACTACAGTTTACACCCCACTGCAGCATCTGCAGAACACACAAACCCTTTTGACACACACTAATGTTTCACATCCCAGCAACCCCTGCTGAATTTAATATAACGAGAACATATGATTACATTGTACATGATCACATTGCATTACATTAAATTACTTTTTGTTGTGGTTACTCAATTTTCATGGCACAAGTTTGTCATCCAAGCAATTATTTGACCCAAACAATTCAGTTTATAAGAACTCTACTAAAGAACTGAATCAGGTGCATAATATAAAATCATTCAAAATGTGCACCCCAACAACTGCACATCCAAACCTTTATCAGGCACACCTGAAAAATCAAAAATTGTGATTTAAAATGCGATAAATTATAAAAAAACACAATGTTTATTATGCTAAGTAGGACTGCACAATTTGTCCAAAATAGTTTTTTTAATGATTATAATTATTATACAAAATAAGAAATATTACTATTGTAATAACACTTTTTAAAACAAAACAGTGTATTTAAGAATAATACAATAATAAGAGGAAACAGACAATAAATATACGATTGTGACAATATATGGTTTATCTGTGTTCTTCTGGACATCTCAGGTGTTTTCATTCGAATAAAGTAATTTAATGCTAATCGACATAGCCTTTATCCATAGATATATATACACATTCAACTGCTCCAGACATGTTGCCGCATCAGTTATCTTAGAACAGTCAGCATGTCATCACACACAGTAAGAATCAATGATGCCACGACATTGCACAGCTTCTGGTTGTGAAACTGCCAAGATTTATATTCCTGAAGAAATTGGATAACCTTTCACATGTGAGAATGTTTGTTTTTGTATGTAAATATATTAACTCAATATTACAGGTTCCCTTTCAGTCAGTCACTCCGCGTTACATCAGTGACTGACGGAATGGGGGTTTCGCTTAGGAGCCTATCCCCTTCGAGTTCTACAAAACGAGCCAATGGCAAAACAATGCCATGGGTCTGCGGAATTTGCATAGCGCATTTCCGTCCCAACTCGTGGGTATATAAGGAGCTCTATGCATTATGTTTCTGCTTCAGAGCTGAGTGTTCACTTGCCTTCTGAGCTTTCTCTCTTCAAGACAAGCGACTCTCCAGTGTGTTGGTGTGTTCCGAGTTCCGCATTTTTGTCTGATCTGTGCAGTGATCTAGCACAGCGTGTGTGTTCTCCCTGGGCGCTTCAGCATTTCTGCAGTGGATTTCTCCACTTCTAAAGGGGCTACACGTGGCACGTCTTTTTCAAGATGTCTCGCTCGTGTGTTTCTGGGTGCGGTCGACTAGTTATTCCATCTGACGGCCACGATTGCTGTCTGGCGTACTTGGGCTTAGTGCACGTCGAGAGAGCGTTCGTAGATCGCTCATGTTGGATCGCCGGTGTGGAACAATTCGACGAATCTTCCTCGGACCACACCCCCCTCTAGCACATTGCAACCCGTGGTGTTGCGTTCGTCCCATGGCAGGCCCAGCGTCTCATTCGGAGTGCCGGCGGATGATATTATGTCCATCGCCGCATCACAAGGTGGGGATGAGGATTCGGCTGTGCTGCCTCCCTCGGGAGTGCCAGCATTGCCCGAGTCTGATCCGGAGCTGATGGCCATGCTTGCCCAGACAGTTGAGAGCATTGGGCTTGACTGGAACCCTCCGCCATGTCCCGAGCGCTCAAGGTTGGATGATTGGTTTTTGGGGGTGGCCAAGAATCAATCATCCACCCGCCTCCAGTTCCGTTCTTCCCGGAAGTGCATGAGGAGGTCTCGAAATCATGGAAGTTCCCGTTAACTTTCCGCAATCGCTCAGCGGCCTCCTCCGCCTTCACTGCTCTCGATGGCGCCGTGGCCAGAGGGTACACTGGGGCCCCACCGGTGGAACGTTCTGTAGCATTGCAGTTATGCCCTCAGAGCGCTTCCACCTGGCGTGGTGACCCAAAGCACCCATCCAAGGCCTGTAGGTTTTCATCTACTCTGGTGGCGAAGACCTATAGAGCTGCGGACCAGGCCATGTCCGCCCTGCATGCTATGGTCACCTATCTCTCAGGCTGGGCTCTTCGGCGGGGCGATCGAGGCCGCACAGAAGCAGACTGAGGTGATCAAACATATTCTGCCCCGGCTGCCAGCTGCTTCCTCCAAACGGCAGGCCAAGCGGTGCTCTTGTCCGGTGTCTAGTCACGCCGCTCGGACTGCTTCATATGAGACCGCTTCAGCACTAGCTTCGCGATCGAGTCCCGAGATGGGCATGGCAATAAGGCACGTTCCGGGTGCCAGTCACTCGGGCCTGCCGTCAAACCTTCACCCCGTGGTCAAACCTCTCTTTTCTACAGGCCGGAGTGCCCTTAGACCGAGTTTCCAGATATGTTGTTGTCTCAACAGATGCCTCCACCACGGGCTGGGGTGCCATGTGCAATGGACATGCTGCCGCGGGCTCCTGGACAGGACCCCAGCGCCTATGGCATGTCAATTGCCTCGAGTTGCTGGCCGTACATCTAGCCCTGCACCATTTCCAAACGCTGCTGAAGTACAAGCATGTACTGGTCCGTTCAGACAACACGGCGACAGTAGCGTACATCAACCATCAGGGTGGTCTGCGCTCCTGCCGTATGTCCCAACCAGTGTTGGGTAAGTTACTCTAAAAAAGTAATTAATTACTAGTTACTAATTACATCTTCAATAGTGTAATTAGATTACTGTACAAATTACTCTTTCCAAAAAGTATTTAATTACTTATAGGATTTAGAAAGTAATTAGTAATATCAACCTCGACTAGTTAAGTAATTCAAGGATTGACATGAAACGACTCTTTTACTTCATTCATTCAAATAAATAATATAAAACAACATAAATTATTCTTATTAACTGACCAAAGTATTACAAATGTGAAAAGGATACATAAAAACACGCATTTTAAAGTTAGACAAAATTTTCATGTTAATTCCACTGTTGTATTATATATAATTGTTCTACATATAATTATCATACATGATTTCAGTCAATATTACAATATCTCTGCATATACTAACCATATATGATTTCAGTCAATGACTAA
The DNA here is from genome assembly GCA_039654625.1 of Rhinogobio ventralis. Taxonomy (NCBI): domain Eukaryota; kingdom Metazoa; phylum Chordata; class Actinopteri; order Cypriniformes; family Gobionidae; genus Rhinogobio; species Rhinogobio ventralis. Next base: position 29,986,353 of record CM077194.1, read on the forward strand.
CACAAATTTGCGATGGAAACTTTTATTTCAACACAAAATGAAACCCACTCAAATTATACTCCACATGAGTAATTTACAATTCAACTTGATATCAAACTGAACTTTGCTTAGGAAAAAAACAAAACACTCAAAAACAACAACAAAATACATTGAACACACTGTCATGGCCATCAATCAAAGAGAATTAAAGGGTTAGTTCACCCCAAAATGAAAATTACCCCATGATTTACTTTTAATCAGGGTTCAAGATTTTGATGGCCATAAAAGTGCATCTATCCGTCATAAAATAAATCCATCCCCGGGGTTAATAAAGGCCTTCTGAAGCGAAGCAATGCATTTTTTGTAAGAAAAATATCCATATTTATGACTTTATAGACTAAAATAACTAGCTTCTGGCAGATGACCGTACACGTTGACTTAAGCCAAAAGAGTGACCTCTGACCCGACACATGATGTATTGACGAACGCGGATACGCAGAGGATAGAGCAAAACACTGGTCACGAATTAGATGTCTAAAATGAGAATTTAAAAGAGGATTAAGGATATAAGGATATAAGAGAAGAAGAGCTTGATTTCCTTGCCCAGAGAGACGAAGCTTACACTACTCCTACATCATACATAGCATCACAGGTCACTCTTTTGGCACTCTTTTGAACAAGTCATCCGGCGGGAGCTAGTTATTTTAGTCTATAAAGTTATAAATATGGATATCTTTATTATCAATATGGGATATTAACTGTTTATTAGTACTTTATATTACACAGTAATTATAGTACACATATTAATGCTTTATTCTGCATGACCTTATTCTACATCCCTTCCTTAAAAAAACACTCCACTATTTTTGAAAATAGGCTCATTTTCCGACTCCCCTAGAGTTAAACAGTTGAGTTTTACTGTTTTCTAATCCATTCAGCCGGGTCTGGCGGTAGAACTTTTAGCATAGATCATTGAATCTGATTAGACCATTTGCATCTCGTCAAAAATGAACAAAGACTTTCAATATTTTTTCAATTTAAAACATAGGAATTTCCTATTTGGGTGTAGCAGGAGCAATGATATTACGCAGCGCCTGGAAATAGGCTAACTTCTGTCAACATAACCAACCTGACAACCTGCTTGCACAGGGAGCGTGCTGGTGACTATTTTCAGGCCCTGTGTAATATCATTGCACCTGCTGCACCCATGGTATGGCAGCAAAGTTCCTGGATTATTACACAGGAATGAGAGTATAGTTCCTAGCCATATCGGTCTAGAAAATCGCAACTTTTCATTTTCCGTCGGTCTTAGTACACGATGTAACTACAGAAGTGTCAAATTTTAAATAGGAAAAATATTGAAAGTCTTTGGTAATTTTTGAGCGAGATGCTAACAGTCTAATAAGATTCAATGTTCTATGCTAAGCTATGCTAAAAGTTCTACCGCCAGACCCGGAGATCAGCTGAATGGATTCGAAAACGGTAAAACTCAACTGTTTAACTCTAGGGGAGTTGGAAAATGAGCCCATTTTCAAAAAGAGTGGAGTGTTCCTTTAATCCTACCCAATACCTAAGCTTAACAACCTTAACAACTAATAAGCAGTAATTTATTGAGGCAAAGTCATAGTTAATAGTTAGTTAATAGTGAGAATTGGACCCTAAAGTGTGAACATATTTCCTATTGTACTGAACCCATATCGAACCGTGACCCCAAAACCGGTTTGGGTCATTTTAAGAACTTTCATTTTTGGGGGATCTAAACTTTAAACATTAACAAAGATTAATAAATACTGTAAAAATGTATTGCTCATTGTTAGTTCATGTTAGTTAATACATTACAATAAAGTCTCATTTGTTAACATTAATTAAGGTACTAATGTTCTAGTAAATAAACTTCAGCACTTCCCATTAAAAAATTAACCAGTCCTCATGGGACGAAACAGTCTGTGGCTGAACTTGTAGTACAATTCTTCTTGCTTAGTCTTGGAATGTTTTTATATAGATCTTTCTGTGGAAGAAAACGAAATTCAAACATTTGTATTATTTTTTTTATTAGTTTTTTGTTGTTTTTTTAAACCATTTTTAATCATTATATTATTATATAAGATTATTATTTCAATTGTGATAGCACATCAAGATTTACTCAAGACATAACTAAGTTGCATTTTGGCTTAAATCAATGTAAGCTGCATCTTGATAAAAAAATAAAAAAATAAAAAAAAATAAAAAACCGACTGCTATTGCATGATGCATAATTACATCTGCATGATGATGCAACATCTAAAACTTAAAAGAGGAGAGCAACAGTTAAAGCTAGGAGAAATAAATTAATATTTGGTTTATTTTCCCCTTTTATGCATGTACACTTTCATCAGGGAGGTATTAAATTTAACTACATGTTTATTATTGAGGCTGTAGTCTGCAGTGGTGCAGAACTGGACTGCATTATATTAAGAGGTGTTTCTAATATCTTGACCACTCCATTTACATACATGAATATTAGAAACACTTTTCAATATAATGTATTCCAGTATAACAATCTATTCTTATACAGTACTTTCTATTGAATAATGTACTATATTGTGTACTATAATATTGTACATAATTGATATTCATATATGTTGCATTTACATGAATGCAAATTATAGAATTTCATTAAAGTTCAACATATATTTTGGGAAATAACTACAGTTGTGCAATCTGCAAACCCAAGATCACTAAAACATAGCTCATTTAAAGTGAAGTGGCACAAAATAGACTACAGGTGCTGGTCATATAATTAGAATATCATCAAAAAGTTGATTTATTTCACTAATTCCATTCAAAAAGTGAAACTTGTATATTATATTCATTCATTACACACAGACTGATATACTTCAAATGTTTATTTCTTTTAATTTTGATGATTATAACTGACAACTAAGGAAAATCCCAAATTCAGTATCTCAGAAAATTAGAATATTACTTAAGACCAATACAAAGAAAGGATTTTTAGAAATCTTGGCCAACTGAAAAGTATGAGCATGTACAGCACTCAATACTTAGTTGGGGCTCCTTTTGCCTGAATTACTGCAGCAATGCGGCGTGGCATCGAGTCGATCAGTCTGTGGCACTGCTCAGATGTTATGAGAGCCCAGGTTGCTCTGAGAGTGGCCTTCAGCTCTTCTGCATTGTTGGGTCTGGCATATCGCATCTTCCTCTTCACAATACCCCATAGATTTTCTATGGGGTTAAGGTCAGGAGAGTTTGCTGGCCAATTAAGAACAGGGATACCATGGTCCTTAAACCAGGTACTGGTTGCTTTGGCACTGTGTGCAGGTGCCAAGTCCTGTTAGAAAATGAAATCTGCATCTTGGTCAGCAGCAGGAAGCATGAAGTGCTCTAAAACTTCCTGGTATACGGCTGCGTTGACCTTGGACCTCAGAAAACACAGTGGACCAACACCAGCAGATGACATGGCACCCCAAACCATCACTGACTGTGGAAACTTTACACTGGACCTCAAGCAACGTGGATTGTGTGCCTCTCCTCTCTTCCTCTAGACTCTGGGACCCTGATTTCCAAAGGAAATGCACAATTTACTTTCATCAGAGAACATAACTTTGGATCACTCAGCAGCAGTCCAGTCCTTTTTGTCTTTAGCCCAGGCGAGACGCTTCTGACGCTGTCTGTTGCTCAAGAGTGGCTTGACACAAGGAATGCGACAGCTGAAACCCATGTCTTACATACGTCTGTGTGCAGTGGTTCTTGATGCACTGACTCCAGCTGCAGTCCACTCTTTGTGAATCTCCCCCACATTTTTGAATGGGTTTTGTTTCACCATCCTCTCCAGGGTGCGGTTATCCCTATTGCTTGTACATTTTTTTCTACCACATCTTTTTCTTCCCTTCGCCTCTCTATTAATGTGCTTGGACACAGAGCTCTCTGAACAGCCAGCCTCTTTTGCAATGACCTTTTGTGTCTTGCCCTCCTTGTGCAAGGTGTCAATGGTCGTCTTTTGGACAACTGTCAAGTCAGCAGTCTTCCCCATGATTGTGTAGCCTACAAAACTAGACTGAGAGACCATTTAAAGGCCTTTGCAGGTGTTTTGAGTTAATTAGCTGATTAGAGTGTGGCACCAGGTGTCTTCAATATTGAACCTTTTCACAATATTCTAATTTTCTGAGATACTGAATTTGGGATTTTCCTTAGTTGTCAGTTATAATCATCAAAATTAAAAGAAATAAACATTTGAAATATATCAGTCTGTGTGTAATGAATGAATATAATATACAAGTTTCACTTTTTGAATGGAATTAGTGAAATAAATCAACTTTTTGATGATATTCTAATTCCCTTTCGAGGGAACTCGCGCTGCGTCACCGCTTTGGGAACGCCTCTGCGTGATTGCGTCGTGAAGCACATGTGTAATCAGTCCAATGGAGAGACGGAACGTCATAGGCGGGTGACGTCCTCGACCCGGAAGGTATAAAGCATACCGGCAAACAAACGCCGCTAGCTTCTGTTGCTTTCAGCAAGCGCTCTGTGTCATTGTCAGAATTTGTGTTTGTGTCTGAGTTCAGACTTCTCTTGTTTTCTCCTACAAGTTTGCACACACACTGACATTTAGAGAGACATTATAGCGAGCAAGCAGCGTTACAGAAAGTGTGTTCCTCCCTGCTCTCGTCACATTACGAGCGGGGATACACACTTGATGTGCGTTGTTTGTTTGGGTGAACAGCACGCCCAGTCGGCTCTCGAGGGGGCCGGCTGTGAGCATTGTGAGGCTTTGCCTATGAGAGTGCTGCGATCCCGCCGGGCACTTTTTGAGGAGGGTGTCCCGGTTCGCGTTCCCCGCAGCACAGGCCCCGCTGTTGCTGAGGCACAGCGGCAGCTTATGTCGTGGGGTTCGCAGATGGATCTGTCAGAGGGGTTAGAGACGGGCCCAGCCCTTTCTCTGCCCTCACCTGGCAGATCCAGTGCTGCCTCTCTGGGTTCGGGAGCCCGCCCCGCGGTTTCTCCCACCCAGGGGGCAGCCTCAACGCTGCTTTTATCGAGCTCTGACGAGATCGATATTTGCAGCGTTGACGCGGGGGTTGAAGACTCGCCACTTCAATCCCCTGCTGGTGAGGAGCTAATGGAGGTGCTGTGCAGAGCTGTGGCCAAACTAAACATTGACTGGCCACAAGAGAATCAAGAGAGCGTCTCGTCCAAGAGCCGTCTGGACGAGCGCTTTCTCCCAACCCGCTCTGCTCAGCCTCCACGTCGGAGTTTACCGTTTTTCACGGATCTCCACACTGAGGTGTCGAGAACGTGGAAGCGGCCCATGTCCTCTCGTGTCTTCAGTCCCCAAATGTCCGTGTATAGTAACATCCAGGGGCTGAAGAAGCATGGGTATGGTTCGATGCCGAAGGTGGAGGAGACGCTTGCGAGCCATCTCTCTCCTCAGTCGGCATCGGCCATTAAAACTCCGACCTTGCCCACCAAACCATTAAGAACCACCTCCTCTTTGGTGGGCAAGGCGTACTCGGCAGCGGGTCAGGCCGCCGCGTGACTGCACACTATGGCCATCGTGCAGGCATACCAGGCCGACCTGCTAAGAGACCTGGGGTCCAGCCAGGAGATCGGAGCAGACTTAGTCAATGAGCTCCGATCTTCAGCAGATTTAGCTCTCCGAGCCACCAAGGAAACGGCCAAATCTATAGGCCGTTCTATGGCAGCCCTGGTGGCTACGGAGAGGCATCTGTGGCTTAATCTGACCGAGATTCGGGAGAGAGATAAGAGCTTTCTGCTTGATGCGCCGCTGTCTCGTGACGGCCTGTTCGGTGACGGTTTCAGGAGGCAAAGAAACAGTCTGCGGCGCTCAAGCAGCTCCTCCCAAGAAAGCCCCAGGCCTCGTCTGCTGCTGTGCGGGAGCAGCAGACACCGAGTACAAGCTCCGTACACCGGGCGCAACAGAAACAGAGTGTCGCTACTCGTACTCCCCCTCAGAAAGGGTGGGGCGGTGGGCGACACCCCCAGAGCAGATCTGCGGACTGTTCTCATCTCTAGGAAGGCTGCGTCTAAGAAGCCCTGACGCCAGTGGGCCCAGGGCAATGAGGGTTTCCCCCTTTGGGAACAGGCGGTGTTCACCTCAGCATACGGTGCCCGTCCTTTTCCAGTACCCTCACAGGGTCTCTCCACTAACCCCGCCCGAGTGCCGGGGCGTGGAAGGCCCTCGCGAGTCATCCGAGGATGGCCCGCGTCCTCCAGACAAGGAGGTGGCGCTGTCGAGTCAGTCGTTCCCTGCCGGTCATCCGCTTCAGGGCGCTGTGCTCCCAGCACTCAGTATACCAGAGGCCAGTCTCGAGGGACTGGTACCCCTAGTAGATTTTTTGCCAGAATGGGAAAAACTGCCAAATATATCTCGTTCTCGGTCCTGCAGATAATAAGATCAGGGTACGCCATCCAGTTCAGGTGTCGTCCACCCAGTTTCAAGGGGGTCCTACCTACCTTGGTGGGCCCCGAGCAGGCTCTGGTTATGACTCAAGAAGTCCAGACCCTCCTACGGAAGGGGGCCATAGAGAAGGTCCCTCTCTCCGACAGGGAGTCGGGATTCTACAGTCGCTATTTTATAGTGCCAAAGAAGGATGGGGGGTTGCGCCCCATTTTGGACCTGCGCTCTCTGAATCGCGCAGTGGCAAAGTTCAGGTTCAAGATGCTTACACTCAAACATATCGTGTCCCAAATCAGGTCCGAGGACTGGTTTGTCACGATAGATCTCAAAGATGCTTACTTCCACATCTCCATCCTTCCGCAGCACAGGAAGTACCTGAGGTTCGCTTTCGGGGGACAAGCGTACCAATATCGGGTGCTTCCCTTCGGTCAGAGCCTCGCGTAGGGTCGATTCTCTCAGCTGTGAAAGGGGTGAAACTAGACCAGCCACTCACTGTCAAACAGTATCAGAGACTGTTAGGCCTGATGGCAGCAGCGTCCAACGTCATTCCTCGTGGCCTGTTGTACATGAGACCTTTACAGTGGTGGCTCAAGACCAAGGGTTTTTCCCCGAGGGGAAATCCCTTTCGCGTGATCAAGGTAACGCGGCGATGCCTCCGCGCCTTAGTCATGTGGAAGGACCCTCGGTTTCTAGCCCAAGGCCCGTTACTGGGGGTACCGTGCCAGCGGGTCACTCTGACCACGGATGCCTCCCTTACGGGTTGGGGGGCGACCATGAGTGGTCGCTCGGCCCAGGGCCTGTGGCAGGACTCTCATCGTGCGTTGCACATAAATTGCCTGGAAATGCTTGCTGTGTTCCAGGCTCTGAGACATTTCCTGCCGTATCTCAGGGGCCATCATGTTCTAGTTCGCACAGACAACACATCGGTGGTCTCCTATATAAATCACCAGGGGGGTTTGAGGTCTCGCCCTTTGTACAAGCTGACTCGTCAAATCCTCCTGTGGGCCCTGGGGAAATTGCTCTCAATCAGGGCAATCTACATCCCAGGGCGCCTGAATATGGAAGCAGACATCCTGTCGAGGCAGGGGCCGAGGCCCGGGGAGTGGAGACTCCACACCGAGGTGGTGGAGCTCCTCTGGCGAAAATTCGGCAGAGCCGAAGTAGACCTTTTCGCAACTCAAGACAACACTCATTGTCGTCTATGGTTTTCTCTAACTCCTCCAGCTCCCTTGGGACTGGACGCCATGGTACAGGAGTGGCCGAGGCTGCCCCTGTACGCTTTCCCCCCGATCGCTCTGCTTCCGGGAGTTCTAGAGAGAGTTCGTCAGGACGGTGCCCATCTGCTCCTAGTAGCTCCGTTCTGGCCAGCCCGGGTTTGGTTCTCGGACATTGTGTCGCTCCTCAACGGCTCTCCCCTGGAGATTCCGTGCAGGAGGGACCTGCTCTCTCAGTTGGGCGGTGCCTTCCTGCACCCACGCCCAGAGCTGTGGAATCTGTGGGCTTGGCCTCTAAGGGGGCCCAGCTCCTAAGCTCCGGTCTCTCAACCGAGGTTGTGGAGACCATCCTACACTCTAGAGCTCCCTCCACGAGGAAACTGTACGCATTGAAATGGAGACTCTTCACCTTATGGTGTAGAGATCGCCTGTGGGATCCAGTTAACTGCCCTGCGAGCGCGGTGCTGGAGTTCCTGCAGGAGAAATTCTCCGCTGGGTTAGCTCCCTCCACTTTGAAGGTGTACGTGGCGGCCTTAGCAGCTTACCACTCTCCTTTCGATGGTGTTACGCTCGGGCGACACCCCCTAGTTACTCGTTTCCTCCGTGGCACTATCAGACTGAGGCCGGATCGGACTCGGGCAATGCTGGAACTCCCAAAGGAGGCAACACAGCCGAATCGTCATCTCCGGAGGAATCCAGCCCACCTTGTGATGCGGCAATCGACATAGCATCCTCCGCGGGTGCGCCAAATGAAACGCAGGGCCCCGAACGGGAAGCCCTGGCGCCCTCATCAGGCAACACCACGGGTTGCAGTGTGCAGGAGGGGGGTGTGGCCCGAGGAGGATTCGTCGGGTTGTTCCACACCGTAACCCTCAGATCACCCTGACCACCAGCCAAAGTACCCCCTCCAGTGGAGGAAGTAGATTGGGGTGTGGTAGAGGGGACTCTCCCCCCACTACGGAGATCATGGAGTCTTGATCGCAACACTGAGATGGCCATGTTCCCGCAATGAGAACATGACTCATCCATGAACGCGCGCTCAGCGTGCACGAGGCCCAAGCACGCCAAACAGCGATCATGACCATTGAACGGCGGTACCAGTCGACCGCACCCAGAAACGGAGCACGGACGAGCCATCTTTAAAAAGACGTGCCGCGAGCAGCTCTTTTAGAGAGGAGTGAAAACTCTGCAGAATGCCGAAGCACCCAGGGAGAACGCGCACGCTGTGCTCGATCACTGCACAGATCAAACAGGAAATGCGGAACTCGCTGGAACGTGCCGTAACACCAACACTCTGGAGAGAAACTCGTCTTGAAGAGGAAAGCGCTCAGGCAGTAAACTCGGCTCTGAAGCAGAAACATAATGCAAGATTGCCACGCAACGCCCTTTATACCCACGCCGTGGGGCGGGGTTGCGGCATGCAAATTCCGCAGACCCATGGCATTTTCATGCCATTGGCTCGTTTTGTAGAGCTCAAAGGCGATTGGCTTCTAAGCAAAACCCCCATTCTGTCAGTAACTGACGTAACTCGTAGTGTACTGACTGAAAGGGAACTGTAATGCTGTCAAGACTTGAAAGTGTTTGAGTTCTGAGGTGGCATAGAGAGGAGACTTGAGAAGGACACAGTCAGGAACACACAGTCAATACAGGTCAGTGAAAAAGTTTTTTCCCAGCCCATAATATCCTCCGTGCTGTCTTTAAACAGCGGTAAATCTGAACAGACAGACATAAAGTTCAAACAGTTCTCATAATTCAAAACCATTTCTGATACCGAGTGGGATAGGGCAGGAATCAACAACGCTCTCCAGACACCGGATGCCGGTTTCCCTCCAGTCCAATCCGGTGGTTTCTGGGAGGTCGATTTGTTGATTGAAGATGGCCCCAATCCCGAATAGTGTTTTTAGGGTCTGGTCCAGGGTGCAGGTGACAGCCAAACAACAAAAATCTTTAACAAAAGAAACTAAATTATGGCTCTCCTGAGCCAGGACAATAAACTTTGTCCATTTTGGGAGGTCTGGTCATCTGTCACAATGTGCATAAAGTTCCAAACATAGTTTAATCACAAGTAATCCCAAACAGGCAGCCAGGCAATTGCACAACACAACTAAACATAATGATGACCAGAAAAGGAGTGCAGGAGAAGGAACAACTTAAGTAGTAACACAAACGAGGATGAGGTCGCATTTGTTGGCCGCATACATCATAAAGGTTGTCTTATTTCTGAACAGTATACATTATAAAATTTACCGTTATTCCTAGTGAAGCATAAATTGTCGTAATATCTTAATGTTTTTTGGAATGTAGTGGTCAGTTTACTGAAATGAAGCAGCCTCAATGACGTATCCTGCCGACAAATACGACCGCCGGAGGACGCAGCCTTCTAAATGAGACCCAGGGTGCTTGGGTGCTCGCTCCTCGCTCCTCGCTCCTCCGTCCTTTAAACTGATCACCTGGAAACTGATAATTCTCAGCCATCTTAAAGGACATCTCAATTCTGTAATTGCACCATGAGGAGGCGAGGAATGAAGAGTGAGGAAGCTTCCTGAGGAGTCATGAGCGAGGATACACAGGTGTGTCAGTGTGTCCGTGTTTTGTGCATCAGGTCTTAAAGTGACAGCAACATAATAAACCTTCTGCTGTGTCATTAATGTTAATCAAAAAGAGAAACTCCAAAGAGAAACAATAGAGGGACAATAGAAACTGCAACTCATACTCATACTTTGTGAATTCTGTGTAACGACTGAGACAAATCAGACACAATTATTTATTTATTATATTTAATGAATGATCCAGCAAACTCCCTCTCCCAAAAAAGGTGTGTGAACCATCCCCAAAAACTGCAAATAACATCCCTAGTGCAGCTAACACCGGGCCTCGGATTACAGGACACATGAAGACTGATGAGGTTTACGACTCTCACTTAATTCTTTTTGAAAAGGACAAATAAACCCATATAGCCTATATACACTCACCTAAAGGATTATTAGGAACACCATACTAATACTGTGTTTGAGCCCCTTTCGCCTTCAGGACTGCCTGTTTGAAAATTTGAATTTGAAATGATTCGAGCTTTGTGACATGGTGCATTATCCTGCTGGAAGTAGCCATCAGAGGATGGGTACATGGTGGTCATAAAGGGATGGACATGGTCAGAAACAATGCTCTGGTAGGCCGTGGCATTTAAACGATGCCCAATTGGCACTAAGGGGCCTAAAGTGTGCCAAGAAAACATCCCCCACACCATTACACCACCACCACCAGCCTGCACAGTGGTAACAAGGCATGATGGATCTATGTTTTCATTCTGTTTACGCCAAATTCTGACTCTACCATCTGAATGTCTCAACAGAAATCGAGACTCATCAGACCAGGCAACATTTTTCCAGTCTTCAACTGTCCAATTTTGGTGAGCTCGTGCAAATTGTAGCCTCTTTTTCCTATTTGTAGTGGAGATGAGTGGTACCTGGTGGGGTCTTCTGCTGTTGTAGCCCATCCGCCTCAAGGTTGTGCGTGTTGTGGCTTCACAAATGCTTTGCTGCATACCTCGGTTGTAACGAGTGGTTATTTCAGTCAAAGTTGCTCTTCTATCAGCTTGAATCAGTCGGCCCGTTCTCCTCTGACCTCTAGCATCAACAAGGCATTTTCGCCCACAGAACTGCCGCATACTGGATGTTTTTCCCTGTTCACACCATTCTTTGTAAACTCTAGAAATGGTTGTGTGTGAAAATCCCAATAACTGAGCAGATTGTGAAATACTCAGACCGGCCCGTCTGGCACCAACAACCATGCCACGTTTAAAATTGCTTAAATCACCTTTCTTTCCCATTCTGACATTCAGTTTGGAGTTCAGGAGATTGTCTTGACCAGGACCACACCCCTAAATGCATTGAAGCAACTGCCATGTGATTGGTTGACTAGATAATTGCATTAATGAGAAATTGAACAGGTGTTCCTAATAATCCTTTAGGTGAGTGTACCACTTGAGAAATATATAAACATATATCCATCTCATGATTTTTCTTTTATAGGGTTTGGTCTATGTATTAATTAAATTTCTGTTGGATTTATGTTTCAGAAGGGCATACTATGGTTAACTAAAATCATGTGTATGGCATGTTTGGTCTCTACGAACTCCAAATGTCGTTCCCCAATTGTTAATTTACAATACATTTTGCTAACATTTTGCTAGCACCCAATCAAATTACATATTCAAATGCCCTTCTAGAAGACAAAGGATTGTAAAGGATCTTCCTTCCACTGCCGCTCTTGCTGGTTGATGGGCATGGGGCGGGACCCCACCGGGGCCCATGGGTGCCGACAGGCCTCAACCACAGCCTGTTATGTCTTCACTCTCTGCCCAGGAGAGAGGACTCAGGAGGTGTCGGACTGAAATTTCCTCATTCCAACTTGGAAGGAAATTGCAACTTCGCCATCTCTGCACTGAGAAACCATCAGTGCCTCTTCTTGCCTCTCCTGGTTGCCGTGCGTGTGTGGAACGGAAACCCGGTCTGACCACACGGTCGCGGGCCGGCAGGCCCAACATCTCAAGCCATGTGCAACTTCCTTGACCATGACGGAGTCGAAACTAACCGTGCAAGTTCATCATATCTTCAGTCAACGCAAAATAAATCGATTGCAACTTCAACACCATCGACTCACAGAACTATCAAATCAGGAACTTTACGAAACTGCTTCAACTGCAACGGCAATGCAAGTATCGCCTATTTTAACTAATCAGAGGGTTAGGATAAGCAGTAAAATCCTCTTAATGAGGTGCTTTGAAAATAACAAGCTGATGTTTTTTTTCATGGTTAAATGACTCTTTTTCCATAGCTACATTCCTCTGTTCTGACCCGTTTTTTTTTTCATTCTGTCACTTTCTATCTTATCCATGTGTGTGTTTTCTGTTAGTTTAGTTGTGTTCGTGATTTAGTTAATAAAAATTGTGCACAATACATGTCTGGTCCTGACTCCCTGCCTGCAAACAAATTGTCACTTAAATGATCGATTTTGTTACACGCTCTAAGCGCTGTAAATGCTAAGGAAGAATTATTTTTCTGTGGCCATGAAAAATACCATTTTCTTAGGATTAATTGATAATCAATACTGAGTGTTCACAGGATGAACTGATTGATTGATTGTAATGTTAATGTAGCTACATCAAGTTAATCTCATTAACTGATTCAAATATTCATAATTAATCATAATGAATAATCATAATGAGTTATGAATAATTATTAATATTTCCCCTTTGAGCTAACTCACTACATCTGTTAAGATGATAGTTTCCACCAATCAAACTAGAATCCAGGATCCTCCACCAATAGACATCTCATCAGCCTTGTCCCTAATGGAGGTCTCTGAATCTAAAGTTAATAAATTTTTTAACTCTCTTAAAACATGTAAATCAAAAGACATATTTAAATTAGATTCCCTCTTTTTTAAAAGGCATGCAGACCTATTTACTGACCATCAATCGACCGCTAAGGAACGTCAACTGTGAACGCCGGTGTCAGTATCTGCAAACGTAGTAATGGGTGGGAACAGAATTTATATACTACAGTAGACGAATAATGATTGGTTAGATAGATAATTAGTGAATGACGTGACATTGGGGTCTTCCAGGTAGAACTACGCTAGAACTACTCCCATTTCTTTGTAGTGTTTCATGTTGATTAGTCTCCCCAGGTGTGTCATGTTAACTTGTTAAGCTAGTTTGTCCCTGAGTATTTAAACCCCTGTTTTTCCCCGAGGGCCCCTAAGTGAGTGCCTGGATTATGCACTTTTGCCGGTTTATACACTTTTGCCTGGATTATGCTGGCCGGTTCAAATTTGACTGTGGGGTTTGCGGACAAAGAGCCTTTGGCCAAGATGGCCGCCGCCATGACTGAGCCAGCGTCCTCGGCCATTTCTCGCCAGTCCAGAGTCTCGTCCCAAGATGGCTGCCGTGACAGAGCCCTCTGCCAAGATGGCCGCCATGCCAGAGTCTTCAAAGTGTGCAGCACTGACCATTGTGGCCACGGCATTTTGGTGTGTCTGGGCAGCACATACATCGGTGCCAGTCCCTGGTCCTGTGTCCAGAGAGGACTTTGTCTCCCGTCCAGAGTCTAGAGAAGAGTTTGTCTCCCATCCAGAGTCCAGAGAGGACTTTGTCTCCCGTCCAGAGTCCAGAGATGACTCCAGTCCCTGTCTGGAGTCCAGAGATGACTCCAGTCCCCGACCAGAGTCCAGTGAAGGTTCCGGCCCCTGACCAGAGTCCAGTGAAGGCTCCAGCCCCTGACCCAAGTCCAGTGATGGCTCCAGCCCATAACCCCATAGCTCCGCCCAAGAAAAAAAAATTGGGGGGTGGGGGGGTGCTATAGGTACCCTGATAAGGCCACAAAGGCCACGCCTTTCTGGCCACTTGTACTACCTAAGCCTCCATGGGCCCCTTGAACTACCTGCATCGCCATGGTCCCTTGAACTACCTGCATCGCCATGGTCCCTTGAACTACCTGCACTGCCATGGTCCCTTAAACTACCTGCAGTGCCCTGGTCCCTTGAATTACCTGCACCACCATGGTCCCTTGAACTGGCTGCACCGCCATGGCAGAGTTTTGAACGGCCCGCAAGTCTGTAGCGGAGGCGTGGCGATGTCTTCTGAGGTGAAGCTGAGGGACTGATGGGAGGTAGCGATGATTGGAAAGTAGGAGTGGCTGAGGGCTGAATAGGAGACAGACGAACGACACAGAGACTCACAAAAAAGTCCATAAGCGCAGTTTCTAGAGGTGGTGGGAGAGGGAGGCTGGGTGGGGTTAACAGGACTGAAGAAAACGAATCTGATTCTGACAGGATCAAGGGACACAGGGAATTTGACTCTCCACACACAAACAATAAGGTCCAGGCTGTACTCACTCTCAGTGACGGGAGGTAGGGCTTTACCATTCCCTCGTACTCCACGAGGACTCCCACGGCGATGGTTGAGTCAGTCGGCTCGCACACCTGGTCAGACCGAGGAAGTCCCCTCAGGCTTGGGTGTGATGCAGTGGGCACTAACTGCCGTTCCTTAAAGCGGGATGGAACTGGGCTGGGCACTGGGTTGGGAGTGAGGCAGGCGGTGTCCTCGACAGTGAATGATGATTCGCAGGAAACCAGCACCCACTCCACAAATGTTGCGAAGCTCCCTCGAAGCACCTCCCCGGACAACTGTGCTTGTGTGCCGGTGTCGGCTAGGTTGGCAAGTTGTGACAGTTCAATGGCTATAATCAATGGCTACAATTAATGACTAAAATTGGGGGGAAAAAATCAATGTAATAGAGACAGTACCAGTCCGTAGTGCTTAGTAAAAAAGATGCCATTAAACAAATATTTAAAATATACTGTCTTTATGTTGTTTCTATATTATTTTAGAGATTCAATGTGACAGTATTATAACATAAAAGTATATTTAAAACTTGATATATGCTGCCTGTCTGAACAAGCCTATTATTCACCAAACCAAACTCTTTTCAGTTGGTGATTTCAAACTGCTAAATTCAAATCATGGTCTCTTGCACTAACCTCCATATGCCCAAGACCTTGAGTCTGTAAATACTGGTGGATACTGTATCAGTCAATTGTGCTCAGATCTGAGGCACTCTGAAAGAGTTAGAAAATAACTGAGGTGGCCTTGCAGTACACCAGATACTTAAAATCAGTGTACCTGTACTGTGAACCAAGCTCTAAAACTCTAAAAAAAAATCCAGACTTTAATAGGTCTATGGTGTAGTAATACCCAATGATTGAAAAGCAGAACAGATTCTCAGCCAAAGCAGATTTCGTTGATTACCTTGACTGAAAATGTTATTCATTTTATTTTGAGAATGTGAAAGGTGTGTGACAGAAGATACTGGTTTCATAACGCATAGCTGAAAACAATATGAACTAATAATGTACTGCTACCTTTTTTATTATTGGACCATTACAGGTCTGGGATGGGAATTGTTGATCTATACTATAGATTAAATCCTTTCCATGGTGCGGCTTAGATCTCTGCAGTCATAGTTACCAAGAAATAGATCTTCAACAGTAAGCAGCACGTAGGTAGTTGGGGTCATTTAAGCAAAACTGAAATGGTCTGCCGAAAGGATCATTCTATTTGAGAAAGATGGAAAGAGGATTTAAAAATATCATGGGTAAGTGTGAAGAAGGTGCTAAATAAAATGATCAGTCCTAACAATAAATGTGCATTTGTCAGTTGAAATGTAATCTTATTTTTCTGTGTTAATGTTTTATCTCAGCAGCAGGAGGAAGATATATTCCTTCTTTCATACTGCTAATTTACATGGACGATAGTGTGTCAAATCCATGCTTATATTCTCCTTATTCATCTCAGCCACACAGCCTTTATTGCAAAATTACACATAATGGCACTAAAGGCAAAAATACTTAAAGGAGAATAAAGGAGAGCCAGACGAAAACAGCCTAAATTGGGTTATACAGTCCTAATTATTGGCACCCTTAGTAAATATGAACAAAGAAGCCTGTGAAAATAAATCTGCATTGTTAATCCTTTTTACCTTTTATTAATAAAATCTAAAATTGTATTAGAATAAAACAATAAAAAGGGGGGGGGGGGGGGGGGGGGGTCTCATTTTGAAATAAATGTTTTTCCCTAATACACATTTACCGCAATTAATGGTACCCTTTTATTCAATGCTTTTTGCAACCTCCTTTTACAAGATAACAGCTCTGAGTCTGCTCCTATAATGCCTGAAGAGGTTGGAGAAACAACTCACAAGATATCAGACACTATTCCTCTATACAAAATCTCTCCAGATCCTTCAAATTCCCAAGTCCATGTAGATACACTCTCTTAATTTTCAGTTTCAGATTCAGTTCAGGGGACTGGAATCGCCATGTCAGAACCTTACTTTTGTGCTCATCTTTGTGTTGATTTTGATGTTTGTTTTGGATAATTGTCCTGATGGAAGATTCAATTATGGCCCATTATAAGATTTCTAACAGAGGCTGTCAATTTGGATTTTTTATCTGTTGGTATTTGCTAAAATCCATGATGCCATGTATCCAAACAAGATGTCCAGGACCTCCAGCACAAAAATAGGCCCACAGCATTAACGATACAGCAGTATATTTAATCATACACATTACACAGTACTTTTGGTAAAACTTTATTTTGGTGGTCCCTTTTGAACGTCCTGTTGACTATAAGTAACTTTACAACTACATGTCAACTAACTCTCATTAGAGTATTAGTAGACTGTCTGCATAATATCTGCTAACTCTTTATTGTGATGGTCCTCCAATAGACATTCTACTGACTATAAGTAACTTTGTAAGTGCATCCAACTTATTCTAACCCTACCACTACCAGCAGCCATATCACCCTGTAGCCCAAGACTGGTTTCCCACTGAAGCTAACCTCCTGGGAAAACTAGGTAGCTGCTGGAAGAGGTGTTAGTGAGGCCAGCAGGGGGTGCGCATCCTGGCCAAATTTGCCCATTGGCCTCTGTCCATCATCGCCTCCTAATAATCCCCATATACTGATTGGCTTCATCACTCTGTCTCCTTTCCACCAATAAGCTGGTGTGTGTGGTGGGCATTCTGGCACAATATGGCTGCCGTCGCATCATCCAGGTGGATGCTGCACATTGGTGGTGGTTGAGGAGATTCCCCCCTTCTATATGTAAAGCACTTTGAGTACTCAGAGAAGTGCTATATAAACATAACAAATTATTATTATTATTACCAGTCTATTAATACTCTACCAACAGAGTTAGTGTACATGTAGGTGCAACATTACTTATAGTCAACAAAATGTGTTAAAGGTACGATCAAAATAAAGTGAAACCTTCATCGGACCATAGAACCTTGTCCCGTTTTAAATTCTAGCAGTGTCTGAAAACTGAATTTGCTGCATGGCTTTCTAACCCCAAGACTTAACTATTTTCTGAAATTCTTCAGCTGTAATTGTTAGTTTACAGTCTTTGGCAACTCGAACTGTCTTCCTTGCTGTGCATTAAGATAATATAGACATGCGTCCTTTTCCATGGAGATTTGTAACATTCCCTGTTGATTGGAACTTCTTAATTAATTCCCTGGTGGTGGGATTGATTATTTTCAATGCTTTAGCTATTTTTTTACAACCATTTTCTATTTTGTGAAGCTCGACAATCTTTTGCTTTATTCTTTGGTTTTAAATATTTTGATGGATGATTAAGGGAATTTGTCCTTTGTGTTACCATTTATTATACTCCTGTTAAACAGGATGTCATGGTTGGATAATTTCATGTTCACCCTGGTGAGCTAAAAAAATTTAAATATGAAGGGGAATATACTTCTGATATATTTTATTCATAATACTTTCTTGGGGTACCAATAATTGTGGGAAATTGTATTTCATAATATGATTCCCCCCCCCCCCCCCCCCCCCACATTCCTTAGTTTTACTTCAATGAACCTTCCCCAGGTTCTGAATGCTCCGGACTAGGTTTTCATTAAGGCTATATCTATATTTTGCTGTGTTGAGCTTTCCTTCTACCCTGATGAGTCCCCCAGTCCCTACCACTGAAAAAATACCCCACAGCATGATGCTGCTACTTTACTGTTGGGATGGTATTGTGTAGGTGATGAGAAGTGCCTGGTTTCCTCCATACATGATGCTTGGAACTGAGGTTCATCAGACCAGAGAATATTGTTTCTCATATGCAGTCTGAGAGAGTCCTTTTTTGCATATTTTTCATGTGTCTTCACTGAGGAGAAGCATCAGTCTGCCATACATTTCGATAAGTGGAGTGATGTCCTTCTGTAAGTTTTTTTTTTCCCCTTAACTACCCCACTGACATTTTCCTGACATACTACAAAAACGAAGATGACTTTTGAATAACAGTATCCATCTAAAATTATATCGAAAACGGCAAATATATCTAAGAAAGAAGCGAACATGAGAGCCAAGGCACCCGCTATGCCAAACGAAGTGAACAGTTCAAGGCTGCAATTTCAAAATTAGAAGTAAAACTTGACTGTGCAAGTCACAGTATTTGATCATTGAAAGGGACTTACCACGCTTGAGTCCTGTGCGGAGTCGCTAGATGAGTGGGTGAAACGTCTAGAAACCTCCCTTGCAGTCTTAACAGAGAGCAATGCAAATTTTTAGAGCTGGATCTTGCACACAGATCCCTCACTGCTAAACTCAAGCCAAAGGAGAGACCAAGAGCAGTTGTCCATTTCATCGCTACCAATTAAAAGACATAAATTACAAGGGGAAGGTCTTGGTTACTGTACTTAACGTCAGTGACTGACGAATGGGGGTTTCGCCTAGAAGCCTATCATCTTCAAGATCTTAGGAAACGCCCAATGGCAGGCCAATGCCATGGGCATGCGGAATTTGCATAGCGTAACTCCGCCCCACAGCGTGGGTATATAAGGAAGTACGCTGGCAACATCGCATTATGTTTACCTGCTGAGGAGCCAAGACTGGCAAGTGACAGAGGGACGTTACATCTCCGTTCCCTCCTCAGGGAACGAGGGTTACATACGTAACCAAGACGTTCCCTTTCGTTCAGTCACTCCGAGTAACGTCACTCTGAGTTGTCTCACTCTGAGCAGCTGTGGGCATTGCCCGACCCAGGGAGCGTGTGGCCACCTTCGTCGCCAAGAGGGCGAGGTCGGTCGTGACACACACCTCAGGTCACCCTGGCCACCAGCCAAAATACCATCTCTCTCGGAGATGGTAGATTGGGGTGTGGCGGAGGGGACTCTCTCTCCTTTACGGAGGTCATTGAGCCTCGACCACAACATCGCATTATGTTTACCTGCTGAGGAGCCAAGACTGGCAAGTGACAGAGGGACGTTACATCTCCGTTCCCTCCTCAGGGAACGAGGGTTACATACGTAACCAAGACGTTCCCTTTCGTTCAGTCACTCCGAGTAACGTCACTCTGAGTTGTCCGCATCAGGAGCGCCGCTTGCCTGTCACTAAGCCTGCTGCTGGGGCCGGGTGGGAGGGGCGGGGCTGCAGGGGGCGCCCTTGGTGGCGAGCAGGCTGAGGCGACTGAGCCAGCGGCTGGGTGGCAGCAGCTGGCCACCGAGGCAGTACATGCTTAATGGCCTCAGTCTGCTTCAGGGCGGCCGAGAACTGTTGGGCGAAGTCCTCGACTGCGCCACCGAAGAGGCCAGCCTGGGATATGAGAGAGTTGAGGAACCGGGTTCACTCAGCCTCCCTCACATCAACCAGGTTAAGCCCCAGGTGTCTCTCCTGGACCACAGCTGTGGACATTGCCCGACCCAGGGAGCGTGTGGCCACCTTCGTCACCAAGAGGGCGAGGTCGGTGGTGACACACACCTCAGGTCACCCTGGCCACCAGCCAAAATACCATCTCTCTCGGAGACGGTAGATTGGGGTGTGGCAGAGGGGACTCTCTCTCCTTTACGGAGGTCATTGAGCCTCGACCACAACATCGCAATGGTCATGTTCCCGCAGTGGGAACATGACACATCCACAAACACTGCCTGAGCGTGCTGAAAGCATCTTGAAAAAGACATGCCACGTGTGAGCTCTTTTAGAAGAGGAAAACTTCACAGCAATGCCGAAGCGCCCAGGGACAGGATACCAGCTGGATGCAGATCACTGCACAGATCAGCAGCCAGGCAGTAAACGATCGCTGGAACACGCCGTAACACCAACACCGACTGGAAAGCTGCTCATCTCGAAGAAGCTTGACGATAACTTAAAAGACTTAAGGAGTGAAGAGAGAGATAGTCTTGGCTCCAAAGCAGAAACATAATGCGATGTTGCCAGCGTACTTCCTTATATACCTACGTTGTGGGGCGGAGTTACGCTATGCAAATTCTGCATGCCCATGGCATTGGCCTGCCATTGGGCATTTTCTAAGATCTCGAAGATGATAGGCTTTTAGGCGAAACCCCCATTCGTCAGTCACTGACGTTACTCGGAGTGACTGAACGAAAGGGAACTACAGTTTCAAGGGAAACCAATTGCCATCTATGAAGATATCAGGCCCAAGGTAATGGAGTCCCAGATAGCAGACAAACACTGAATCAACGCTGAATCAATGCTAATGCATCAACTAAAATATCATTGAATCAATGTTGAAATTTAACATTGATTTTTCATCAGGTTTGCACCCTGAAATAATGTTATTTCAACAATGAAAAATAGATCAAGATGGCCATAAAATCAATATTTTTTCAACTTAAATTAAATCACTTATTTAACATTGAATCAACATAGAAACACTATCAAATCAATCTTGCTTTATGTACAGCAGGATTCTATGCCAGTTAATTGTCTCTTTAATTTATTCCTTTCAATCAGAGACCATGTATGGCTGCAATTGATATGATTTTGTATCAAAAAGTCACTTAAAGTAAACAACATCCTTCAGTTTACATGCACATGTATTTATTTATGCCCCCACAGTTTCAACAGGAAATCTCACATTGACTTAAAACAATTACATCTGAATTTATAACAGAAATGCCAGGTGAAGAGCCTGGAAAAACATGACAACCTGCATCTGTAAAATGGAAGTAAATACAAATGGAAACTCGCCAATAAAGTCAGAAATGGGACAGTACTACAGAAAGAAATAAGGTAGAAGAAAGAATGAAATACTCTGAATACTCTAATCTCAGGGGTTTCCACCATGAGCAATGCCCCCAAGCCTTTTTAGGGGCGTAACAGAGCCATTTTTGCACCGTCCCAGCAAAGATGAACTCTGATGCCTCATTTTTATCAGCATTCACTTGTAAGGCATCTAAAACAACAAAATGTGACTAATTATACATTACAAAGACCATTTAATGAATTTTAGTATAGACTTTTCCCTTTAAAGCACCTGCAAACTCACAGGAGGAATGAATGGAAAAGCAAGGTGAAAACAGCTTGTGTTTTATCTAAGGAGTAGTAATATTGTATTTAATAGTAAATAAATAAATAAATAAATAAAGTGTGAAAGTGAAACAAGTAAATTAATACAAGAGGAGCTGGATAGGCTACACGTGTTTGGAAGAGATTGTCCATTTTACAACACGAACTGGAGGCGCAACAGTTTGCCCGATTTCTGCAGTTTGATATAACATTAGCTGCCTACAGAACGTCTCGGTTACGTATGTAACCCTCGTTCCCTGAAGGAAGGGAACGGAGATGTTACGTCAGTTACTGACGAAATGGGGGTTTCACTCAGAAGCCCATCGCCTTTGAGCTCTACAAAACGAGCCGCAACCCCGTCCCACCGCGTGGGTATAAAGGGCGTTGCGTGGCAATCTCGCATTATGTTACCTGCTGAAGAGCCGAGGCATGAGCACCTGGCCGTTCCAGTGGTACAGCGGAAGTGGCATGGAGACGTAACGTCTCCCTTCCCTTCCTTCAGGGAATGAGGGTTACATATGTAACCGAGACGTTCTCTTTCAGTCAGTACACTACGAGTTACGTCAGTTACTGACGAAATGGGGGTCCCAATACAATCTCGCCACGACGGCTGTCTTCCAGCGTCCTGCGCTGACCAGAGCTCCCTGCCGTGAGTCTTGGCACGAACGAGGGGCTAGGCTCAACGTTACCAAGGTACACTGGGAAGCATATCCCACGTGGAGAAATGCAACACAATGCCTACCTGCAGGGAGGACTAAAGAATACACATATGACCCCCGTAGGGACTGTATATGGAAAGACTCTGGGGTATCCAGCCGCAGGTGGAAAATTTTTCAACCCCAGGCGTGGCAAGGTGTCTTGCCAAGGGAAGACACATGCTCAGAGAGACTTACCGTGGAGATACACATGTGGGGGTTACCCAACGGGGGAACCATGCACACGGAGGCACCTAGCCGAACACGAGGGCTGACCAAGTAGGCATGCACTCTGGTGTCGACATCAACAGTGCTGGAGGAGCTCAGGGCTTACTGGGAAGCTCACCTGAGAAGAAATGCACACGCATCCAGTCCGTGGAGTGGAATGGCGCAGCAAGCGAAGACACCTGAGCCTGTCCAGTTACTGGCCACTTGGGGCGACTACACGAGAGGACACAGGCTCCACTCGGAGATTATAAAATCTTGCAAATGAGTTGGGTGTCGCCCAGCCTGCAGCTCTACAGCGAGGCGGCATGTGCTAAAGCCCAAGAGGAAGCAACACTCCAGGTGGAGTGTGCTCTTACCCCAAGGGGGCATGGCATGCCCTGAGCCTGATATGCCAGGACAATGGGGTTCACTATCCAGTGAGACAACCTCTGCTTGGAGAGAGCCTTCCCTTTCTGCTGCCCTCCATAACAGACAAAGAGCTGGTCTGAGGTCCTGAAACACTGCGTCCGGTCTACGTAAGCACGAAGGGCGCGTACTGGACAGAGCAGTGCCATGGCTGGGTCTGCCTCCTCCACAGGCAGCGCTTGCAGGTTCACCACCTGGTCCCTGAAGGGAGTGGTGGGAACCTTGGGCACGTATCCAGGCCGGGGTCTCAGGATCACGTGAGAATTAGCCGGCCCAAATTCCAGGCACGCTTTGTCAACCGAAAATGCCTGCAGGTCCCCTACCCTCTTGATGGAGGCCAGAGCAATCAAGAGAGCAATCAAGCGCCACTTTCATAGAAAGGAACTTCAGCTCTACAAACTGCAGTGGCTCAAAGGGAGCTTTCTGCAGGGCAGATAAAACCACTGCAAAATCCCAAGAGGGTATTTTAGGCGGGCGAGGAGGATTTAATCTCCTCGCGCCTCTAAGGAACCTGCTGACCAGGTCATGCTGTCCTACCGTTTTCCAGCAGGTCATGGTGGGCCGAAATAGCGGCCACATAGACCTTCAGGGTGGAGGAAGACAGCCTTCGCTCCAACCCTTCTTGGAGGAAGGAGAGCACAGACCCGATCGGCCATTTCCTGGGGTCCTCTCGGCGAGAGGAGCACCAGGTGATGAAGAGGTTCCACTTCAACGCATAGGCCTGTCTCGTGGACAAGGCCCTAGCGGAAGTGATGGTAGCCGCCACCTGAGGTGGCGGGGCACTCAAACCTACCGCGTCCCGTCCAGGTTCCACACGTGGAGGTTCCAAAGGTCGGGACGTGGGTGCCATATGGTGCCCCATCTCTGAGTAAGGAGGTCCTTCCTCAGAGGGATCGACCAGGGAGGGGCTGTCGCAAGGAGTACAAGTTCTGAGAACCAGGTCCGGCCGGGCCAATATGAGGCGACCAAAAGGACCTGCTCCCTGTCCTCCCTGATCTTGCACAGAACCTGTGCGAGAAGGCTCACTGGGGGAAACGCATACTTGCGTGGGCCCCGCGGCCAACTGTGCGCTAGTGCATCCGTGCCGAGGGTCCCATCGGTCAGGGAGTAGTACCAGCGGCAATGGGAAGAGTCATGGGAGGCAAACAGATCTATCTGTGCATCGCCGAACTGTTCCCAAATCAGCTAAACCGTCGGGGGATGGAGTCTCCATTCCCCCGGAAGCAGCTGAAAACGTGACAGCTCGTCGGCTGCACGATTCAGTTCTCCCGGGATGTGAACGGCACGAAACGACCTCAGATGCTTCTGACTCCATAGAAGGAGATGGCGGGCGAGTTGCGACATCCGGCGGGAGCATAGACCACCTTGTCGGTTGATGTACGCTACTGTCGCCGTGCTGTCTGAATGGACCAGTACGTGCTTGTCCTTGAGCAGGACTCGGAAGCGTTGCAGGGCAAGACGTACGGCCAGCAACTCGAGGCAATTGACATGCCAAAGGTGCTGGGGTCCTCTCCAGGAGCCCGCGGCAGCATGTCCATTGCACATGGCGCCCCAGCCCATGGCAGAGGCATCTGTTGTTACAACAACATGCCTGGAAACTCGTTCTAGGGGAACACCTGCCCGTAGAAAACTGAGGTTCGACCACGGGGTGAAGGTCTGACGGCAGGCCTGAGTCACTGGGACCCGGAGCATGCCGTGTTGCCATGCCCATCTCGGGACTCGATCGCGAAGCCAGTGCTGAAGCGGTCTCATATGAAGCAAACTGAGCTGCGTTACCGCGGCTGCGGATGCCATATGCCCCAGGAGCCTCTGAAAATATTTCAGTGGAACCGCACTCTTGTCCTCGAACTGGCGAAGACAAGTCAGCAGTGACTGCGCGCGCTCGCTCGTAAGCTGCGCGTACATGGCGACTGAGTCGATTTCCATACCGAGAAAAGAGATGCTCTGCACTGGGTTTGCTCTTTTCCCAGTTGACCCGAAGGCCCAGACGGGCGAGGTGCTGAAGCACCAGGTCCCTGTGTTCGCAGACCTGATCCCGAGAGTGGCCTAGAATCAGCCAGTTGTCGAGATAATTCAGGATGCGAACCCTGTGTTGCCTGAGCGGCACAAGGGCTGCCTCGACGACCTGCGTGAAGACGCGAGGGGACAGGGCTAGCCCGAATGGGAGAATTGTGTACTGATATGCCTGCCCCTCGAAGGCAAACCGTAGAAACGGTCTGTGTCGAGGAAGAATGGAGACATGAAAGTATGCGTCCTTCAGGTCGATCGCTGCAAACCAATCCAAAGGACGAACTCACTCGAAGATGCGTTTGGCTGTCAACATCTTGAATGGAAGCCTGTGAAGGGTTCGGTTCAAGATGCGCAGGCCGTAACCTGTAGAAGCCGGACTCCATCTCGGCTGGAGGGACAATCTCGATCACACCCTTCGCCAGTAGGGTGTCGACCTCCGCACGCATGACAGGGGCATTGCCACCCACCACGGTATAGCGGACTCCACGAAAACAGGGAGGAGACGGGCAAACTGAATTGCATAGCCGAACCTGATGGTGCGAGCGAGCCATCTGGACAGGTTGGGAAGCGCTAGCCAGGCTCCCAAGAACTGAACCAGAGGGGTCATGCGAACCACAGGTGTACCCCCGATGGGGCAGCGAGACGGAATGACCGGCCCAGACATGGGAGGAGTGGGAGCGTCCCGAGGTGTGGGCGGGGTCGAATTCCGCGCCCTGACAGAGGAGACCAGGGAAGGACCAGCGTTCCACGGGGGTCTCGTCTGCCAGGGGGCTGGCCGGAGGGGCGGGAGCCGCAGGAAGGCGGCCTCAGCGGGGAACGGACTGAGGCTTCTGGGCCGGCGGCTGGGTGGAGGCAGCAGCTGGCCGCCGGTGCAGAATATGTTAATTGCCTCTGAGCGGTCGAGAACTGTTGGGCAAAGTCCTGAACCGCCCCGCCGAATAGCCCATCCTGGGAAATGGGAGAATTGAGGAAAGTGGTTCGCTCAGATTTTCGCATATCAGCCAGGTTGAGCAATAAGTGCCGCTCCTGGACCACCAAAGTGGACATCACCTGACCGAGAGAGCGAGCGGTCACCTTCGTCGCTCGTAGAGCGAGGTCGGTGGCCGCCCCCAACTCCTGCATTAAAGCAGGGTCAGCATTGCCCTCATGCATGTCTCTGAGCACCTTGGCCTGATAGACCTGTAGGGTGGCCATCGCATGCAGGGCGGACGCGGCCTGGCCCGCAGCTCTGTAGGTCTTCGCCACCAAAGTAGACGTAAACCTACAAGTCTTGGACGGGTGCTTTGGGTCACCGTGCCATGTCGCAGCGCTCTGCGGACACAGTTGCATCGCAACAGAGCGCTCAACAGGGGGAACCCCAGTGTACCCTTTCACCGCGCCGCCGTCGATGGCAGTGAAGGCGGAAGTGACTGCCGAACGATCGCGAAAAGTCAAGGGATACTTCCATGACTTCGACACCTCTTCATGCACTTCCGGGAAGAAGGGCACTGGGGGCTGACGGGCGCCTTCAGCACGGGCCACCCCCAGATACCAATCATCTAACCGAGAACGCTCGGGACATGGCGGAGGGTTCCACACAAGCCCAAGAGCCTCGGCAGCCCGGGATCGGACTCGGGCAATGCTGGAACTCCCGAGGGAGGCAACACAGCCGAATCGTCATCTCCGGAGGAATCCAGCCCACCCTGTGGTGTCCTCCGCCGGTGCGCCAAATGAAACGCAGGGCCCCGGACGGGAAGCCCCGGCGCCGTCATCTGGCAACACCACAGGTTGCAGTGTGCTAGAGGGGGGTGTGGCCCGAGGAGGATTTGTCGGGTTGGCCCACACCCTCAGATCACCCTGACCACCAGCCAAAGTATTCCCTCTCGTGGAGGAAATAGATTGGGGTGTGGTAGAGGGGACTCTCCCTCCACTACGGAGATCATGGAGTCTCGATTGCAACACTGCGATGGCCATGTTCCCGCAGTGGGAACATGACTCACCCATGAACGCGCGCTCGGCGTGCACGAGGCCCAAGCACACCAAACAGCGATCATGCCCGTCAAACGGAGCCACCAGCCGACCGCACCCAGAAACGGAGCACGGGCGAGACATCTTGAAAAAGACGTGCCGCGTGCAGCTCTTTTAGAGAGAAGTTTAATGCTCTGCAGAAATGCTGAAGCGCCCAGGGAGAACACGTACGCTGTGCTAGATCACTGCACAGATCAGACAGGAATGCGGAACTCGCCGTCACACCAACACTCTGGAGAGATACTCGTCTTGAAGAGAAAAACGCTCAGGCAGTAATACTCGGCTCTGAAGCAGAAACATAATGCGAGATTGCCACACAACGCCCTTTATACCCACGCGGCGGGGCGGGGGTTGCGGCATGCAAATTCCGCAGACCCATGGCATTTTAATGCCATTGGCTCATTTTGTAGAGCTCAAAGGCGATTGGCTTCTAAGCGAAACCCCCATTTCGTCAGTAACTGACGTAACTCGTAGTGTACTGACTGAAAGGGAACTTAAAGATCTCACTCTTTTCGTTTTCTTTTTTGCTGCATTAAAGATTAAATTGTTCAACTTCTGCTTTCGTGCAGGCATGGTGAGGGGAAAAAGGGCAATCAGTTTGTAGCTCTGCTTCAGCTGTGCGATTACCTCACGAGGGGCGACATGCCAGTAATTCATCCGATCGCCCCTCGTTTCTCCCTGTACACTGCACGAACACCTCAAGACAAACAATGCACGACAAGCTGAAAATCGGCCCGGCCCAAAACAGAGTCGCACGAGTCAGAATTTGACACGAAATCGGACAAAAATCACACAGTGTATGCCCAGCTTAAGAAATAAAGATGAATAAAAATATGAAAACAATTGTGAAAAACAAACTGAAATTCAATGTACTGCAATGTTGGTTGTGAACGGAGGGCATTCACGTGACTCTATTAACGTAGCAGTTCACTCTGACTCGCCCAGGAGAAGCACACAAGTTGTAAGAAATAAAGATAAATAAAAACACAAAATGAAAATTGAGATGAATTTTATTAATCTTTTTGTACTTACCTCTAAAAAACTCTGTCACTGTGCTGTCTCTGTCTTTTTCACGCTTGAAGTCTGTTATGCCGCGCTTGATCTAGTGGTTGGCAACCAGCTTGAATGTGCATTACCGCCACCTACTGGATTGGATTGTGGCGCATTCGATAGGTAGGGGGAAAATATTCTAAATTCTTTATTAACCCTGTATTCTTTAGATAAATAATTACATGTATATAAATTCTACATGCTTTTTAAAATAATAATAATAATAATAGCCTACATTTTTTACATTTCAAACAGATAGGCTATGATTTATATAATTGGATGACCACAAGAATTAAGGACTCTGTGACAGTCATTATATATCTCGCTGCATGTGCTGTAGCTAGCCGAAAACACTAGAGGATTGGAGATGTTTTCCATGATAGAGGAGATTTTAAAACAATAATAAAAACATTAATATTAATAATACTAATAATAATCAACTGGTTCATCCCCTTGAGGTCAATTTATGGTAGGAGTTCTTTGTTAATCCACACACTCGTTGGCGGACTCGTCGTATCCTTTGAGGATAATGAATGTGCTCACATTTCACAGAAATGTACCCAATTGATTTGGATTTGCATTAACATGTTGAATGATGGGACAGATAGATTGACAGTAAGCCTCACCAGTGGAGAATTAAGCTGACCAAAAATCAACATTGATTCAATGTTTGTCTTTTCAACACTGAAAAGCATGGAATTATCTACATTGATCCAATATTATTTAGCACTGAATTTTCAACATTGGTCCAATATTTTTTTAGCATCGAATTTTCAACATAGATCCAATATTACTTAGCATTGAAATTATAACCTCAACCAAAATGATGATTCTGATGGAATTTCAACATTGAATCAATGTCACAATGCTATCTGGGGTATCACGAATTCATGGCAGAAATGTACAAACATAGATTCAAACCGGCTCTCAAACATGGAAAAAACAACGCCATCGTTTCTAATAACCAAATGATTTCTAATTGTTCGGCTGTCTCGCTTCCTGTCACTACACAGGAACTAGCATGGATGCTACATCGGATCTAGCTCCAAGAAAAAAGTTTGAATCAGTGAGCTGCACGAACTGTGAATGACTGATTGAGAAAATAACACAACACGAAAAGAACGAAGCGCTATTTCAGATACGTGAGACTGAGCAATTAATTGACTCTGTAGCGGCTACTATACAAGGTGCAGAGCCGCCTGGCGTAAATGGCCACACGCAGATTTTCATTAATGGAACTACAGCAAATGCTGAACATTCTATCGTCGATCTGGCTGACATGGTACCCTGGATATGTTCTAATGAAACTAGATTAGCAACAGAGACTTCAAAACCAGCGCTCAACGATGACATTGTCGACTCTTAC
Source organism: Rhinogobio ventralis (assembly GCA_039654625.1). Classification (NCBI taxonomy): domain Eukaryota; kingdom Metazoa; phylum Chordata; class Actinopteri; order Cypriniformes; family Gobionidae; genus Rhinogobio; species Rhinogobio ventralis. The sequence continues at coordinate 30,015,592 of CM077194.1, forward strand.
TGGCATAGGACTGGTGCAAGACTGGAAGACTTGGACTAACATTGTTCGTAACAGAGGAAAATCAAGCCGAAAAGTGAATAAGAAAGCATCAACGCTAACCCCATTACCTGAACTCTCAATACACAACAGGTATGATCCGTTGTTTTTAACTGATCAAGAAGTGAATGTTGATATTGAACATTGGAAAACAATAATAATCCTTCTAAGCCTATTGAGGATAATCGCAATATCGATCGTAGGACGATAATTTACATTCTCAGTGGCAGTCCTTAGCAGCCTGATGTTGACTGACATTTGTGTCATTGGAATTATGAAGCAAGAGCTGGTTTATTTCAACCGAGGAGGGCAAGCGGTAGTAGTATACTCAGCGTGACGTCTCTTAGCAACCCAATTCTGACTGACACCTGTATAACTGGAACTACGTAAGGATCGATTTGATTGTCTTCTCATCATCATATGTGTGTCACTATTTGACACTATTTGTTTTGAAAATATAAAAACTAGAAAGACTAGTTATCTAATACAGATTAAGGTTATTTGTTCAGCAATGCATTTTCCTGCTGTTTGGTTTAGCAAATGCTATTTATGCACCTGTTTTGTTTAAACAGGCCCTAGTGTCCTTGGACTGCAATATAAGTTGCAATAACAGTTGTTATATACCATATTTTTGACTGAACACGTTTCATTCGAGGTTCTGTTAAAAATACATTTTGTCATTTGAGGCATATTTATATACGTTGCAGTAATAATTATAATTCCGATATTCTCGTGGTTGGGGGTTATGTGTTGCTGTCTTTATCTCTTTTTTTGTATTTGTTCAGGACATTTCATGGATCAGTGTACTGCAATAATTATACATGATTCAAATGGATGGTAACACAACAAGATCAAATACAAATGTTTGTTTTATCTCTTGGAATGTAAAGGGTTTGAATAATATAGTAAAGACCAAAAATCTTTTACATTTACAGTCTCTCAGAGGAGACATTATTTTTTTGTTATTTTATTCTGTACTCCCTAATCTTGATAGCCATTGCATAATTATAGGGGGAGATTTTAATTTAGTTTAAAATACAATTGTCATGAGTACAATTGTCACATTCTCCAATGATTCTCTTCTCTGCCAGTAAGCTGCTTCCCTTACCTGTATACTTACCTGTTTGGACCATCCCTGGAAGTGTGTGCTCTTCACCGTCACCTGTACCATATTTTTCTCTCTTCTTCTTCTTCTGGATGATAGAATGATGCACTCTATCAATTCCTGTGACCCCACCTTTTTGGATTTAAGGTTTCCACAAGCCAGAACTTATTTTAAACAATGGTGATTTAGTACACATTAATTTTCAAACATCTTCAAAGATTTCCTCACATCTCATATAAATCTATATTTTGAAATAAATTACTATTTATATTAGCAGCAACACACTGTGGGAGGCATTCAAAGCCTACATGTGTGGACAAATAACTGCATATGTCTGTCAGTTGAGGAGATTTGAGAAGTCCAGGATGGCAGAAATATCTGACTAGCTTTCTAAACTAGGCCTCCGGTATTCTCTGACCCCTTCACCCACAATTTATATTAAAAAAAAAAGTCCTCATTAAAAAAACTTCATTCAGAGTAAAAGCATTTTTTTTTTAAATTGAAAAACGAAAAGGCAAACAAAAAGTTTACTTGAAAGTAGAAGCTAATATATCTCTTTCCAAGAGATTTTTATCCTACTTATTAATGCCAAGCTCAAATCTGATGTAAGATCTTGACTATTTTTAGATAAACTTTAGTACTGTATTGTGAAGTTCTGAGTATAACCTTTAAAATGTTCACAAAAGCTGTTCCTGTAGATCATTGTAAGTTTGAGTCACTGCTGTCAAAAAGTTTTAGTGGTTTAGCTGTCAAGCTGTGTCATGGGGTCAAAGGGAAAGCCAGAGTCTTGTTTATGTTTAAACATTATGTAACTGTCTGTTTTTACTGAAGTTAATTTTTGACCATGCACACTTTTGTCTTTTGTAAAACTGCAATACAGAGGCAGTTCCTAATTTGAACTCATCTTGAAATTATCACATTATAACCTGTGGTAAAATATGAGGAACACAGCTCTCATTTTAATTTCTGCTTTAATAGTACCAGCTTTGCTGGCTGACAAAGGTAGGAAGATCAGACTTTATCTAATTTAAGGGTATTTTACATGCTGTATTTCCACAGTGGTAAAAGTAAGAATCATTATTGACTCATTGTCAATATATCTCAGTTTGAATGTTTAATAGGCACTTACATGGCGAATTTGTGTTAATAATGTTAGATTAAAGCTTAAAAGACAATCATCTATTGTAAAACTATTGAAATGATGTAATATCAGTTGTGTGACAGATGGGGAGCTAGAGCCGATGAATAAATTAGCTATAGGGAAAATAAATAATAAATTACTTCATATTTATACAATACATTGTGCCCTATTTTTTTTTTTTACAGTGTATGTTGATTTTTACTTATTTTATATGCATTTATTCTTCATAATATTTTTGTATCTCAACAGGCAAGAACTATACCAAAGAAAATGTTTGCCAAGAGCTCAAAGCCATTGGAGGTGAAAAATTCAAAGAAATGCAAGTATAAAGTTAACTTTTTTTTTTCTTTAACACAATTTTAAATATCAATCACAGTTTATAAATTAGTACAGTATATAAATTCCCTGCTTCTCTATATGCACAAAAAATTTGGTTGTCAAGAATGAGGTTATTAAAAAATATTTTTCACAATTATTTAGTTAATTTGAGCTTAGTTCCATTCACTTTTGTCCACAGAATACCCTTGCATTTCTATTTGATGTAAAGAAGCGGAGATTCTTTGAACATGCTCACCTAACTTATTTTTCCCGTTGATCTTCCTGCAGGGTCACTGTCCTCTACAGTCAAAAGTTCCCAAATGGGACATTCGAGGAGGTGAATTGTGTGGCAGATGAAATGACCAAGCTTGCAGAAAAATGCTGCAAAGATGATGCCAGTCCTGACTGCTATGATAAAGGAGTAAGTGGTTGCCCTCTACAATAAAGACCTGCTTTGTGGCTGAACACAATTTAGTGACAAGCCAAACTATATTCAAATGAATCCCAGGTGTCAGGGAAGAGTTATTCAAATACAAATATATTAGCCATTAGAGATAAAACACAAAAAATGACTTGTTCTCAACTTAACCGTGGGTTATCGTCTTTTTATTAACCCTCAGTTAAGATCACAATTAAATCAGACATTTCACACTTGCTATTTTGAAAGAGGGTTTTTAACCCTTAAATGCATGACGGTTTCGACAATCATTCTTACATATTCGGGTCTTTAGCGACCCGGATCTATATCTAATACGGATGAAATTTGAGTAACAATTACAGAAGAATAAAATAAAGCATATTTTGTTAGCTTTTGGAGTGTGGAAGGGTTCATTTTGAGCAGATATTTTATATCATCATCATTGTCCTCAGAGCTCATTTCCCAGTACATTCAGCATCTGGCTCAGGTGAAGAAGCTGTCAGTGATCAAAACTATAATTTTCAGTATCTTCAAAATCAATATTTTGATCGCTGACAGCTTCTTCACCAGATCCACCATCAAGTGAGTGACACTTGATTGTGTTCAGTACTTGCTCTGAACACAATCAAGTACTTGCAGTAAATTGCTGAGCCATTTCAAGTTTTGCAGATTATACTTATTATTCTTTTGTTTTCTGTCTGCAGTAAGTATGAGTGAAACGTCACTTCATCATTGTGTATCAGACATTGCCGCCTTGTGTAATAAAGGTGAATTGCACTTATTCCGTCATTAAATATTCAATTGTTGTGCAGAAAAAAATATATACTTACACTCTCTTACACACCTCGGGTCATTAGCGACCTATACAATTTTTACAAAAAATTAATGGAAAAACAGGCATTCTTTTATCATTTTATAATTTTTTTCTTGTTATATTGCATATAATGAATTGATTGAGGAATACTAAGAAGGTTGATGTCTAACTTTAAAAAAAAGAATGAGGAGGAGGGTAGTGAATGACGTCCCGGGTCGCTAAAGACCCGAGGAATGCATTTAAGGGTTAATGAAAACCTGCTGGAGAGATAAAGCAGTGCTTACCAGGTGTTGAGGAATTGGTTGATTAGCATCACCTCCTTATGCTGGTAAATGCAGTAACTACCCAGCTAACAGGAACATTCTCATGACTTTGGATAATATTCAGGCAAGGTTCTATCAAAGTTATGAACAGATGTTCTTCCAGTAACATTAATAGAGCGTTTGTTGAATGTTATCTGCTTTAATAATGTTTTAAAAGGTTAGAACAAAACTGTTATTTATACATTGTTTTTAGAAGTTTTTTTAATGTTCTCATAATGTTGTGAGAACATGTTCTTTGAACAACATTCTTGGAACATCATTTAAACATTTAGAATGACTACTGTAACTTCAAATGAATAAGGTTGCGTGTGCTGTTTTAAAAGAGCTTCCTTGGAATGTGGGAATGTTTTGTAGCCTGTCCCATAGTTATTGTTCCTAACTTTTCTCTTACATATGTGTAAAGGCTATGCAAGTGTATTGAAAGTGTTTAATTCTATGTTTATGAAATCACTATTTACTGTCATTAGTATTTGATGAATGTTCTCATAATGTTGGAAGAAAACATTCTTTGAACAACATTCTTTCATTGTCCTTTAAATATTAAGGAGCACTAACTTTATGGCTAAAAATGGCTTAAGGTTGGATGTTACACAGCAAAATCCCCTGTGCTTAATGAAAACTGCTCAAGTGTGTCCACACTACAGAGTGTTAAACTGAAGCAGTGTTTTAGATAATTAAGTGATGATTGAGCATGGTAACACTTTAGAATTATGGTCCGTCATTAATAAGTAACTATGCAGAAAGTAATGCAGGACTAATGAGTAGTACTAGATTAACACTTCAGCTACTACTGTTAACTAATAGAGAAACAAGCTTAACTAATAAGTAAGTAATATCGAATTTATGAGATAGTTTCCTTGTTAAGTAATCAATTATTACTGAATGAGATTAGCCTCATTAATAACTATTAACTAACTGACAAATTATTATGAACATTATTGTGTGTCTGAGATGTAATCAGTCATCTTTTTTACTCTGAATAAAGTCATAAAATGCATCACTAATTACTCAAGTGTTACCTAGTCATTATGCAGAACCTACTAGTGACCTGGACCATTATTTTAAAGTGAAAAACATCGTTTTCACTTTAAAATAATGGTCCAGATCACTAGTAGTCCTTGAAGAGTGACTAGGTACTTGAGTAATTAGGGATGCATTTTATGAACATGTTCTGAGTAAAAAAAAGACAATCTTCAAGAACTACTAGTGATCTAGACTATTATTTTAAAGAGAAAACGATGTTTTTCACTTTAAAATAATGGTCTAGGTCACTAGTAGTTTCTGCATAGTGACTAGGTAACTAGACTAGAGTAAAAAAAGACAATTGCTCACATCTCAGACACGTTAATGTTGTGATTAGTAATTAATTAGTAATTCTTTATAATTTGTCATAGTTACCTATTAGTTCTTAGTGATGCCAATCTCATTCAGTAATTATTGATTACCTAAATAAGGAACTATCTTAGTCCTAAAAGCGATATTACTTACTGATTAGTTCAGCTTGTTTCTTTATTAGTTAATAGTAGTAGCTGAAGTGTTAATGTAGTACTACTCATTAGTCCTGCATTACTTCCTGCATAGTTGCTTATTAATGATGGACCATTATTCTAAAGTGTTACCAGCAGCATTAGTGATGACCCACTAAAGAGAATCAAACGTTTGAAGTCACTATTGTTGTACTTTCTGTAGTTCGGCTCTTGATTTTTTTATCTTTTTTTTCCTGTTAGTTTTTCTCTGGCTGATTTAATAGTTTGTTTAGAAAACACTTTTACTATGTCAGAGGCTGTTGGCTGTTAATTAATGTCATCGTGAAGGCATCTGATTCACTGACACACCTGAAGTAATTGATCAGAACTTTTGTGCTACTGACCATGTGATACTATTATGATTATTTATTATCATATATTCTGAAATTATGAAACCATATTGTGAGCATGAAATTATTAACTACGGTGCTATTTAGACACAGACACCATTATTTGGCATGTGAAACTCAACAATTGTGACATGCATCATGCCAGCATACAAAACTCAGTCAAGGCTCAGCGCATGCATTGTTGCATGAATAAATTATGCAGCTGAATTCCTTTACTATTTAGACTTGACTATTTTTTTGATTGTCACCATTGTTGAAATTTGTATGATGAGTGTTGATGTCTAAGTGTGTCTCAACTTTTACACAAGAGGGTGTAATATTTTTGGAAGATCTCACACAGATATTTACTCCATAACTTCAGTTTCATAACTATTTAAACCAGTCATGAAACTACAGAAAAAGCAGTCATTTGATAGTCATTAAAACAGATAATTCAATCTGCTTTTTCATCTTTCTTTTTCTTGAGCAATGCACAAATGTTCTCTGATAACACTAGCAACTGCTGAAAGAGAAGTAAGTTAACAAAGTCAAGGGTCAAGAGCCCAGCTAAAGCAAACATGGACTATCATGGTGACTTCAAACAAAACTTATTTTTAACCAAACATCAACATTTAAACTTCTGTTTATCTCAATAAGAACTTTTGTACATGTTTGAAAGAAAATAGGCAACTGGTTTGTAAAAAGTGAAGTTAGTAATGCTGTTGTAATGCTGTGCGGAGTTGTTTAATCATCTTCTGTTGAGATCTTGAGAGATTTAGGGCCAGATTTACTAAACATCGCAAATTAGCGTGAGACCGCAATTTTATAAAAAACGCAGATGGGAGTTGAAAGTACTGCACATAATCTACTGACAATGCAGCCGGATCATTTCCATAACAACCAATGCAATCTACCAAGAGCAACACAGCCACTGATAATCAGGTGTGAGTGATCTACTAATAACACAGGTGCAAAAAGGGGTTAAGACTTGCTTTTTAGGCATTAAATAATGGCGCAAATACTAATAAACTGACTAGAGCAAACCTCAGTAAATCACCTGACAATTTAAATATTCTCCTCTCATAAATTTTGCGTCTGAAAGGGAAACTCCTACAAATGCATATGCAATAAGGTCAGCCGCAAAAATAACCCTGTCCATGGCTTTTCAGCGCTATTATTTCACTGCGTCTTTTTAGTAAATCCTGACAGTATTTTTTTTATACCAAAAGAGGGTTTATGCTGGCACTTGCTAACACAAGCTGTTAGCAAATCTGGCCCTCAGTGTCTTCTTTTACCTTCAGTTGTTTTAATCTAAGGCTGTGGCTGGAAGTCAGTTGTAGTTCCCCTTCAGTTGGTCACTCTCAACGTACGTCAGAGATGATCCGACGAAACGGGATCTCGCTTGCAAGCCCAATCCACTTCGAGTGAAACTAAACGAGCCAATTAACATTGGCATGCGAACTTTGCATCACACATCCCACCCCCACAGCGTGGGTATAAATACGGAAGTGGATTTATTTTATTGGATAAAAACCGATAAAAATCGGTTTTTGAACTCTCCTATCTCCCAGGCCAGCGTCTTCGGCGACGCTGTCGAGAATTTTGCCCAGCAGTTCTCGGCGGCCTAGAAGCAGACAGAGGCTTTTAAGCACATCCTGCCCCGGTGGCCACCCAGCCCACTCAGTCCACTTCTTCAGTCGCCAGCGGACAGCAGTGTGCGGCTCGAGAACGCAACCAGGCCTTCTCACGCACTCTCTGTCCAACCGTGGAGACAGGTAAGTGTTGCACCGCACACTCAGACCCCACTTCTGGATTCTATGCCTCTCGAGTCAGGCCCCTGCCCTTCACCTCGTTGCCCCTCCGCAGGTATGTCTGTGATGCCGTTGATCCCACTGGTACGGTCTCTGGGAGCCTGGCTAGTGCTCCCCAGACTATCCTGCTGGCTCACTATCAGACTCGGCTATGCAATTCAGTTCGCCCGGTGTCCACCCAAGTTCAGGGGCCACCCAAGTTCATCCTCTTGGAGCAGCGATGCTCCTGTCTTGCGGAAAGAGATCCAAGTCCTGCTGGCGAAGGACGCAATCGAGCCAGTCCCTCCAGCCGATATGAAGACAGGGTTCTACAGCCCCTAGTTCATTGTACCCAAGAAAGGCGGTGGATTACGGACAATCTTGGACTTGCGAACCATGAATCAAGCTCCCGCAGAAACTCATTTTCTTTTCTTTTTTTTTGAACAACCATTTTATTTATCAAAAATGTTCACAGGACCTGGACCAGACGCGGAGGTTCTAAGTGATATACCCTAAGCTGAAGATGCCCGATCAGAGTTGTGCTTTCCTTCCTGCAGGATGGGTTGGAGCGAAGGCTGTCTCCCTCCACCCTCAAAGTGTATGTTGCAGTCTATCGCTGCACATCACGACGCAGTTAATGGTAAGTCCTTGGAAAAAAGCATGACCTGATTGTCAGGTTCCTCCGGGGTGCAAGAAAGTTGAATCCTCCTCGCACTCCGTACCCTCTTGGGACTTATCTCTGGTGCTTATGGCCAGTGTTGGGGAAAGTTACTTTTAAAAGTAATGAATTACAACATTGTGTTACTCCCTTTAAAAGTAACTAATTGCGGTACTTAGTTACTTTTTAAGAAAAGTAATGTTACACATTACTTTGCCGTTACTTTTTCTCACCTGGGCTGGGCTTGTTTGCTTTCTTTTTTTCTAGCAAAAAAGTTATATTTTTGGGCAAATGTAAAGACTCTTTCACAACAAAATTTAAATAATAAGCCTCAGGCTGAAGGAAATGCAAATTCGCCTGTATAGTAGAGGGCACAACTCAAACAAACCTTTCAGCTGTGCTGCTATTCTGGATAACGGAAGAATAGAATGCAGGAGAAAAAAGTTTAACACTTCAATAAAAACAGATTTTTTTTTAACAATCGTCGAAGGTAAGCACCAAGTACATTGGTCATCAAAGTGAAATTAAATGCATAAAAATGTTTGTTTTATTTAACATTTAATTATTGGAGGTTTGTGTAGTATTCTGATTTTGCATTTGACTGATTTTATACATTTTGAGGAATACTGAATCTTTTTTGTGCAAGAGTAAATGCATGATCACATTTAGTCTAGAACTACAATAACCATCATGTTCACACACAACGTCTCTGCACTTACGATTTCTTTCAACATTGGGACGAGAGAGCTGTTAGTCAATAAATGGGAAAACAAAGTAGGGGGGAGTGGGGCACAACCTAACGCAGGGTTAGTTAGTAACACACATGGTTTAAAACTTTAAAACTTAATGATGAAACTTAGTGTATTTACTAGTTGCCATATCAACATTATTTAGAGAAAAAAATGTGCCAAAATGTAAAAATCTTTGGAAGATATCATTGAACTTTATTTAACCATAGCAAAAGTAAATTCTTACTTAAGTTTATTTTTCATCTCCTTTTTTTTTGTATTTAAAATAAGACAAATCTGATATTATTTTAATCTTATATCTGTTATTTAACAGTTGAGATCGTTCTTTAATGCTGATCTAACCAGCAGAAGACAAGAGCCAGGGTTTAAATCCTAGTTGTGCAGGTGGGGTGCGTTGTAAAGCTGCATTACAATGTGCCCCTATTAGAACTACGCTATTTATATTCTATACTTTTATATTCTTTTGAGAAACCATGTGAAAAAGGTGAACAATGACTGAGTCAATGTTTAGAAATTATTATTGTTTTTAACTATGATGTATAGCTGTGTTTAGCAATGTGTTTGTACTCAAAAATATGTATATTTTTAATGATTAAAAAAGTTAATAATTGTATTTTATTGACAAAATATTTTAGTTTGTCTTGGATATTTTTTTGATTATATCAGGTAACATTTTAAGCTGTCATTTGGTCATGTTACAATGTGCCCCTCACGTTACAATGTAACGCAGGTTGTGCCCCGCTCTCCCCTAACTTGCGTTACTTATTTGAAAAGTAACTTTTGTCAATTTTAACAGTAATGTGTTACATGTAGAGTAAAAGTAGTTACATGTAATGCGTTACCCCAACACTGCTAACGGCACTAACGGTACTTCAGAGACCATCCTTCGAGCCTTTGCAGTCAGCTGAGTTAACCCTCTGAACACACAAATGCACCAGTGTGTTCTGCTGGATTTTTCCTCATGACAGTGTAAAAAAAACTTAAAATACTCATTTTTGGTCCCACACACATGAAAGATATGTCTTTAGAGAGCTTGAAGTGTATATGTCATGTGTGAGCAGGGATGAAGCAGAGTGAGAATCCAAATGCAGCACAAACATTTAATAACAAACAACATAAACAGAAAATCCAAGAACAAGATTATCCACAAACAGGCAGGAGCGCAAAGACAGAAACACACATACAGGAGCAACGACCGACAAACAACAACTGAAGCACTGAGGTATATATACACAAAGGGAAACAAGGTTAACGAGGGGAAGTGGCTAATAGGCAACACCTTGGGAAAACTAATCATCATGAAAAACTACAAAGAACTACAAAACATGGCACAAGACAGGAAATAACAAAAGTCCTCACACAATACAGGGGAACACAGGCTAGGATCATAACACAGCACCCTCCCTAAGGAGCGGATTCCAGACGCTCCTCAAAAACAGACATAAGTCCAGGAGGGAGGGTGAGTGGAGGCGGACCCGGGGGCGGGATGGAGGGCCAGGCCCTTGGAGCGGAAGAGGGCCTGGAGACTGAGGCAGAGCAGGCAGCCAGGGCGAAACAGGCCGGGCAGATGACCAGGGTGGCACAGGCCAGACAGATGACCAGGGTGGCACAGGCGGCCAGGGCGGAGCAGGTGGCCAGTGCAGAGCGGCCTGAGCAGGCAGCCCAGGTGGCCAGGGCTGTTTTGGCAGTTCAGGAAGCCATGGAGGCGCAGGCAGTTCAGGAAGCCATAGAGGCGCAGGCAGTTCAGGAAGCCATGGAGGCGCAGGCAGTTCAAGGGACCAAGGCAACGCAGAAAGTTCAAGGGACCATGGCGGTGCAGGTAGTTTAAGTGGCCAGAGAGGCGTGACTTAAAATACTCCGTAATTTTTGGTCTCACAGACATGAACGATATGTCTTTACAAAGCTTAAAGTGTCTACTTTTATTTATGTACACTCAAAATAAAAACGAAATGTTGTGCTTTTCGCTAAATAAAGAAAACAAACAGGATGCACATTCTCCCGTCTGTCTCCCCGTGATGTCCACTCTGAAATGCATCTGAAAACAATCTAGTTCCCTCACAGTCCCATTCACAGTCCTGATAGGGCCATTAGAAGGAGTGACTTTGTCTTTTTCAGGTGTGAAAAACATAAATATTCATGATGATTCATGCCCTCCCTGCATAAACCTTGCTGACACAAAACATGTCTTACAAATTTTAAATCCAATATATTTTTTTATGTGAATAAGTGGCCAGAGTGATTTTTTACATCATCTTGAAGCAAAAAATCTAGCCTACGTGATCCAGTTTTAAAAAGTATTGTAAACAAATATTCAGTATGGGTTTTATGGCCTTATTTCAGTGACCACGCATAAACCATGCATAAACGTCATTTTCTCAAAACTACAAACTTTTACATACATGCTGCTCACATATTATTGTAGCAGAGTTTGTGCTGAATACAGAGTAATCAGACTTAAGCCATGAAAATGTTACTGTTATGGAGGCCAGCAGAAGGGAAAGACTGTCTTCCAAGCAGAGGTTAGCCCACTGGATAGTGGCTTGGATGTGGCTTCCGCAGCGTTCCCTTTCCACTAGAAGAGGCACGCTTTCCCAGTGTTATCCAATAGTCTCACTGAGTGGGTTATACGAAACAGCAGTGCTCGCAAACGAGATCCTATTTCGTCAGATCATCTCTGACATTTGTCTCTGTTCCTTCCTCCATGGAACGAGGGTTACCATAGGTAACCGAGACATTTCTGTTCTTGTGGTTTCTCTTTCCTTTAGTGCTTGTTACCAGCAGGTGGTCGAATGTTTTAGAAACGTCATACTAACCTTAAAAAAACCCAACATTCTACAAACATCAAGAAAACTTCAGATTTTAACGTTTCCATAACCAAAACTGAACATTTGTAAAAGTTGGATACACCAATTATGATGGCCAAAAGCATTTTTCACCACTGACTGACTTTCAAAAGTAACCATGCTGAAGAAATTGTATTTTTTTTTCAAGCAACATTAATTATTTCATTAGTATTTCATTACATTATAGTAGATGTTTTACCAGTGACAGAGCGGTCTAAAAAAGCATGAAATGTATCTAATATTTATATCTGCACTGTCTGCTGCATTTGACAAGTGATCAGTCACATGATGAATGTTTTTAGAATTGAGTGCCCCTGAAGGAAAAATGAAACTAAAAACTAGTAACTAGTGCTGACTTCATTAAATATTCATGTATCATTTTTTTGAACAGTTACAGAAATGTTAATACTGTGGTTAGTTCCAGTGTCTGAGAGACAAATTAAAAAATGTTGAACAGTGACTATTATTTTCCTTTGCTTTTGCATGCATCAGAAGACTTAAAACTGCCAGACTGGGTTGACTTGGCAACATGTGCACAGATGGATACACACTTAATAAAACAGGTGCCCGTTATTGACCTCATGAATATGCAAATGAGGATGTTACCCTAAGGGTGGAAAGTGTGACATCTTAAAATTTGAACATCCAGGATTAACTGCTAACCTAGGTGTCAAATGAAACAAGATAACCCTGGATTTAAAATGACATACAAGTGCTTTTTTAAATCTAACAGGACTGAGCTAATGATAGTTGTAAGATACCAAAAGTTACCATAGCTAAATGTAGGATATGCTAATTGTATACACTCTGTAAAAATTACTTCCAGACTGTGCTTTCAAAGGCATGAACATTGAAGAAAAACTGGAGAAAGACAGTATCACATGCTAGATGTAGCACAACATATCTCAAGTCTATCTCAAATAGACTCGTGACCACATTCTAATTACTGTGGAAGTTCTGGAGGTAGTTAACTTAATTACATCTCTAACTAACAGCCCATCTTGTCAGAAGTCGTTCACCCTTGATGGACTTCACATTGACAGGTTGTGCTTTTTTTATGCCTGACTATATAAAGCCCATCTTGCTAAATCTCTCTGGCTTGATCTTCATCATTTTCATGTGTTCCTGCCATCAAGCTTATTTTAATTCTGTGAGTACATCAGTGGTTTGTTAGCCAAACCATTGCAGTGGCTGTGAACTCCGATAAGACGGATTTGATTAGTGATGGGAGAGAGGTATTTTAGTAATTATTTGGAGTTTGTGATTTCTGTTTTCACATATATATATATATATATATATATATATATATACTATTTTTGAAGAAAAAACAAGCCACAACACAACGGAATCAAGCCACAACACAACGGAAACAAGACACAACACAACGGAATCAAGCCACAACACAACGGAATCAAGCCACAACACAACGGAATCAAGCCACAACACAACGGAAAAGCCACAACACAACGGAAATGCTCCCGACCACTAGGGGCTCTCGGAGTGCGGTAAAGTTAGTTTTCCTTGCCATTGTTCCATAGATTCGCCAGTCTTACAAAGATATAAACACTACGATCAGTTTTAAGTGTGTAACCATTGTATATCGACATTAAATATTTATTCAAAATCACCTACATGCATTATAGCTGCATATTTATACTCGAGAACGCTTTCACAGCGCATGATGCCTAAGGGAACGTCTGCCAATTCCACCAAGTGGTTGAAACATAATTTGTATGAATTTTTTTTTTAATGTTCAAAATTCACTGTTGTGCATTCAGTCAGTTTTGCCAATACAACCAAGTGGTGGAATTTTAACATGTCTGTTTTTAAATGTTAAAAGTAATTTAATTAATACAAATTATGTTTCAACTACATGGTGGAATTGGCAGACGTTCCCTTGGGCATCAAGCGCCGTGGTAGCGGGTAAAAGCGTTCTCGAGTGTAAATATGCAGCTATAATGTATGTAGGTGATTTTGAATTTATATTTCATGTCGATATACAATGGTTACACACTTAAAACTGATCGTAGTGTTTATATCTTTGTAAGACTGGCGAATCTATCGAACAATAGCAAGGAAAACTAACTTTACCGCACTCCGAGAGCCCCCTAGTGGTCGGGAGCATTTCCGTTGTGTTGTAACTTTTTCGTTGTGTTGTGGCTTGTTTCCGTTGTGTTGTGGCTTGTTTCCATTGTGTTGTGGCTTGGTTCCGTTGTGTTGTGGCTTGATTCCATTGTGTTGTGGCTTGATTTCGTTGAGTTTTGAACTTATGTTTGCTTTTTAAATTTTGTTGTGTTGTGCACTACTGGGCCACCGTATAAATCTGCCTCGTAACATTTCCCAATCTAATTCCCTCCGCCCGTCCCTATTGATTCTTGCCCTTTATCTCCAAAATCCAATAAAATAAGAACAGTGGCAATGCCAGAGGGGTATACAGGGTGGACACTGGGTGGCAATGGACATCCCTGACATCTGACTGGTCACCCTGGGAGCCACCTCAAAATTTAGATCGCTATTTCCATTTCACATCCTATTGAAAGAAGCATTTATTTTGACGTGCGGCGGCGCGGCACATTGTTCATGTATTAACGTTGAATATTAAGAGAATATTAACGTTAGTTGCCAAACAGACGATAAAGAAAGGGAGTCACGCATATGCGCAGAGTTGTTCAAAATCCTGCCGCGGTATTCGCATAGTTTTCCATTAAACGACAGTTTGTCTCAAAACATTGTTGATGTATAATGACTTCGCCCTAGGCTGGATGAGTGTGTAGCTATAGACTTTTTAAGTATTTTTCTTTCTGTGTAAAGTCTGTGTTTATGGAAAGATATTATATAGGCTAGTTTTTTTTTTTTTTTTCATATGGCGCTTCATCAATAGCGCGAACACAGAGAGCTCGTCTTGCGCTTGAACGGATAAATACGCATAAAGGTATGCCAAAAATAGCAAGTATCATAGTAAACACAGCCGGCTATGTCTTAACCGAATGTAAGCAGTTGAAAAATTAAATCGGACGCATGTCTTTTGGATTCAATATTGTGCATTTGGTCTTAAAGTGACCGCAACCTATAGCCTACCACCTGCTGTCTGTCATTAAAGTTAACCAAAAATTTTTTTACAAAAATAACACCCACAGATCTTGACTGAATAACTTTTGTAGCTAGTTTTAACATGCTTTAATCTGTATTTAATTTATACAGTGAAGATTATGCAATGTTATTTTACGCTTGATTATTCAATGACAAAGACCTGAACCTTAAAGCACTTCATTCTTAGCACTGTTCTCACTTGGCTGACTGTTTTCTTGTATTCAATAATGTTTTTGTTGTGGAATCTCAGTTGGAATCAAAAATTTTGAAATTTCACTGGTATCTACAATTTTGGTTGCTTATTTATTAGAATACAATGTTACATTGTTCAAAACAATGAAAACAAATAAGTATTACATATGATACATATAGCCACCCCCCGGCCACCCCATGTATAAAAGTCTAGTTCCGCCACTGAATAAGGCGTGGCAAAAGGCCACTTACTTGAAATGGTGAACCTGGAAACCATAATCAACAAAGATGAGAAAATACAAATATCAACATATATTGCTTTAAAAGAAAAAAAATATGTAAAATGTTACATGTATGTGATGCAATTCTATAAATAAAGGATATATGTGTGTACACACACACACACACACACACACACACATATATATATATATATATATATATATATATATACACTCACCTAAAGGATTATTAGGAACACCTGTTCAATTTCTCATTAATGCAATTATCTAATCAACCAATCACATGGCAGTTGCTTCAATGCATTTAGGGGTGTGGTCCTGGTCAAGACAATCTCCTGAACTCCAAACTGAATGTCAGAATGGGAAAGAAAGGTGATTTAAGCAATTTTGAGCGTGGCATGGTTGTTGGTGCCAGATGGGCTGGTCTGAGTATTTCACAATCTGCTCAGTTACTGGGATTTCCACGCACAACCATTTCTAGAGTTTACAAAGAATGGTGTGAAAAGGGAAAAACATCCATTATGCGGCAGTCCTGTGGGCGAAAATGCCTTGTTGATGCTAGAGGTCAGAGGAGAATGGGCCGACTGATTCAAGCTGATAGAAGAGCAACTTTGACTGAAATAACCACTCATTACAACCGAGGTATGCAGCAAAAGCATTTGTGAAGCCACAACATGCACAACCTTGAAGCGGATGGGCTACAACAGCAGAAGACCCCACCGGGTACCACTCATCTCCACTACAAATAAGAAAAAGAGGCTTCAATTTGCACAAGCTCACCAAAATTGGACAGTTGAAGACTGGAAAAATGTTGCCTGGTCTGATGAGTCTCGATTTCTGTTGAGACATTCAGATGGTAGAGTCAGAATTTGGCGTAAACAGAATGAGAACATGGATCCATCATGCCTTGTTACCACTGTGCAGGCTGGTGGTGGTGGTGTAATGGTGTGGGGGATGTTTTCTTGGCACACTTTAGGCCCCTTAGTGCCAATTGGGCATCGTTTAAATGCCACGGCCTACCTGAGCATTGTTTCTGACCATGTCCATCCCTTTATGACCACCATGTACCCATCCTCTGATGGCTACTTCCAGCAGGATAATGCACCATGTCACAAAGCTTGAATCATTTCAAATTGGTTTCTTGAACATGACAATGAGTTCACTGTACTAAAATGGCCCCCACAGTCACCAGATCTCAACCCAATAGAGCATCTTTGGGATGTGGTGGAACGGGAGCTTCGTGCCCTGGATGTGCATCCCACATCCATCAACTGCAAGATGCTATCCTATCAATATGGGCCAACATTTCTAAAGAATGCTTTCAGCACCTTGTTGAATCAATGCCACGTAGAATTAAGGCAGTTCTGAAGGCGAAAGGGGGTCAAACACAGTATTAGTATGGTGTTCCTAATAATCCTTTAGGTGAGTGTATATATATATATAATGTGTGTGTGTGTGTGGCCTGGTAAACCCTACATTATGGGGACAAAATGTCCCCACAAAGATGGCAATATCCGAAATCCTTGTCCTTGTGGGGAAATTTTTTGTGATGTTTTTTGAAAATGTAAAAATGCAGAATGTTTCCTATGATGGGTAGGTTTAGGGGTAGGGTTAGTGTAAGGGGATAAAATATACAATTTATACAGTATAAAAACCATTATGTCTATGGAAAGTCCCCATAAAACATGAAAACCCAACGTGTGTGTGTGTGTGTGTCGTACTTTTGCTTAGATGCAGGCTGTGACATGTATCCTGACTGGAGGCAACTCCAGCTCATCTCTAGAAATATTCCTGCAATCCTGTTGTCAGTTCAGGCCCAATCCTCTGCACACTTTAATGCAAATTAATTACAGTGCATGTTAGTTGTGGGTGCACAGTTACTCGCTGCTCCATTCATTGTATCAGTGTCTTTCCCTAGGGAAAGCTTACATTTATGTAATTAAAAAATAATTACTTGACAAAATGTCCTCATCTGAACTGGCAGATTGCTAGCATTGCATTAGCAATTCTAAACTCAAGGACTGTTTGTTTAAATGGGCTTCAAACACAGCACATACAATAACCATTTATGATGTATCCGATTGTCTCCATACCAATTAAAATGTCTTTACCAGAGAAACGATGATAAGTGAATTTGTATTGAAATGTCATTAATAACATCATACTTTCTAGACAAATTCAAAGAACAAAAATGTTAATTTTGTCAGCTCTTTCCTGCAGTATGTTTTGCGTGCCTTAGTTTTTGTGTTTTTTTTTTTGCTTACTTTTTATTTACATAGTAATCTCTATCCAAGGCTACAGAGATCTCTGAGAAGTCATGCGGAAAGGACTCTCCATTCCCCAAACATCCAGGCATTGAGCAGTGCTGCACACTTCAGGGTCATGTGAGGAAACTTTGCCTGGCCTCGCTACGGTACTCTGCACATGAGCTGCCCTCCCTGCTTGAGCCCACGAATGAGGAGATCTGCACTGAATACACTAAAGATGAGAAGAATTATTCTATCAGGTGAGATTCGTCCCACTAGAGTCCTTATCAAGGCCACAGTGATTTGGGGTTCATCAGTGAAAAAAAAAACAGAAGGGATCAATGTAACATTCTTGCTCAACCACTGGTCGCTTTCATCTATCTTTCTCTTTAGGATTTAAACTACTACCCAAATCATTAAGTCCTCAGAAATCCTTGAAAGGCACTGTCCAGACATAGACAAACTTGCAGCCTTTTGAAATAACCTTAGTTTAAACGTAAAAATGTTTCTGACTAACTAATTACAACTTTAAAACAATATGTCAGAATATATCCGCTAAGTAAAAGACACAAACGTTTCTTCCAAAACGTTTTATATCTGCAAATTAAGCATTTCCTTCTGAATATATTCAAGTATCCCAATTATATCAAATTATTTGATATATTTAATTATTTAATTATAAAAAATTATTGACTATTTAGGCCCAATCCCAATTCTATTTTATACCCCTTCACCTACCCCTATGCCTACCCCTTCCCCTTGCCCCTTGAAACAGAGTGGCAAGGCGTAGGGGTGAAAATATTCCCCTAAGAAATGGGACACCACTACTACACCATTACACGTCACAAGCTCTTTGCAATGTAATACAAACGAGTCAGTTGTTGCCTTGGAGACACAAGAGTTTACAGAGTTTTTAACTGTATTATTAATTTATTAATTATTAGTTCACATCTCAAATAGTGTGTTTAGCAAACTACGGAGAAACTGGCAGCCAGGCAACACACAAGTGATCGACCCCGAGTGGCAACATCACTACACGCATTCTAGCAGCACGGTAGTCGGTGTATGCAGGGAAATTCATCATACCCCTTCTTTCGTAGTGTGGTCCCAAAAAATCTTCGTTTGAAGGGCTATCTGGCCCTTCCCCTTACCCCTACCACTTCAGCCGAAAGAGAATCGAGACACCCCTACCCCTTCACATGAACACGCAAAATGAAGGGGTAGGGGAAAGGGAAGGGCTAAGGGGTAGAAATGGGATTGGGCCTTAGTCTCTCTGAATAGCCATTTTTCTATTTAAAAAAAATAACTTTAGCTAAGCTAAAGTAAACCTAAAAAGTAAAAGTATTGTATTTACTTGGAAACATGATACCCAACAGTATGCAGTATAAGACCATAATAAATAAAAATGTCTCGGGTTATGACTGTAACCCTTGTTCCCTGAGAACACTTTGGGGAATGCCTCCAGCATGATAGCATCTGAAGCACGTGTAGAACTAGTCCAATCCTGATTGGTGTTGCATCATGACATCACATGTGATGGCGTACACAGAAGCTACAAAGGAGAGCCGGCACACAACAGTGTTAGCTTCTGTAAGGTCGAAGCAAGTCGTTCTCAGGCACTCAGGAAGTGTGGCAAAGGGACACAGCGTCTCGTTCCCTTCTCAGGGAACAAGGGTTAGTCATAACCCGAGACCTTCCCTTTGGAGGGAACTCTCGCTGCGTCTAAGACGACACTTTGGGGAACAAATTATCTACCATGCTACCTATTGTGAAGCTTGTCAGGCACAGCTCAGGACGTGAGGACTTGAGCGCCCGGCGTGGAGGGCAGATCCAAGCTATAATATCTGATGAAGGTGTGTAGGGAGGCCCAGCCAGCAGCATTACAGACCTTTTGGAGGGAAACCCCTGATAGCAGGGCTTTGGAGGATGCCACTCCTCTATTCGAGTGGACTCTTATCAGGAGAGGCGAAGGCAGATTGCGTGCCTCATATGCTGAAGAAATAGCCTCCACAATCCACCTGCTAATCGTATGCTTAGAGGCAGGGGAACCTCTTTTAAGTGACCCAAAACACACAAGCAGCTGGTCAGACTTCCTCCAACATACATACATAGGTCTGGACAGGGAATAGTAGATGTATCTTTTCCTGATCAGCCGAAACATATGGTGGAGGATGAAACACCTGCAGTATAATAGACCACAATAAGCACATAGCCCCAGTTTATTGTGGAGAATGGCCTTTAATCTTTCAGGATCTGTTGGACAAACTCGAGGCAAGAGGAATCAACAGATAGCGCCTACAGGTCCCCAGCTCTCTTGAGGGACGTGATAGCTAGCAGGAAGGCCACTTTTAAAGAGAGAAACTTCTCCGACACCTCGTAGATGGGTTCAAAGGGTGCCAGGGGTAACCCTTCACCACTGAACCACTGCCAGGTCCTAAACAGGAACTCTGGCTTGGATGATAGGCCTCATCCTACGAGCACCACAAAGGAAATGAACAATTAGTTGATACTTCCCAAGAGGCCAATCACTTAAAGGCATGTGGAAGGCAGCTATGGCCGCCACATAGACTTTAAGTGTGGACGGGGAAAGCCCATCAGAGAAATGACTTTGGAGGAACTCCAGCACTGAAGCCACAGGGCAGTTTACTGGGTCTTGCTGGCGTTCTCTGCACCATAAAGCAAACACATTCCACTTTAAGGCATACAGTTTCCTCATGGAAGGAGCTCTAGAGTTTAAGGTGGTCTTAACAACCTCGGTTGAGAGACCAGCACTTAGGAGTTGGTCCCCCTCAGGGGCCAGACCCATAACTTCTACAGCTCTGGCCAAGTATGATGTATTAAGCCCTCAGCTTGACATAGAAGGTCTCTCCTGATCAGAATCTGCCATGGAGGGCCTTCAAGGAGCGCTATGATGTCTGAAAACCTAACTCAGACCGGCCAGTACAGGGCTACCAAGAGTAAACTGACCCCGCCCCGACGGACCTCTCTAGAACTCCCAGGAGCAGAGCGATCGGGGAAAATGAAACAGACGCCGCCTCGGCCATGTCTGCACCATGGCATTCAGCCCCAGAAGAGCTGGATGTGTGAGGGAAAACCAAAGCAGACAATGTTTGTTCTCAAGAGATGCGAACAGATCTACTTCCGGTTGGCCGAACCTCCTCCAGATTAACTCCACTCCCTGGGCCTCAGCCCCTGCTTCGACAGGATGTCTGCCTCCAGATTTTCGTCCCCGGGAATGAACATTGCTTTGAGGGAGAGTAGATTGCCCTGGGACCACAGGAGAACTTGATGCGCCAGTCTGCACAGAGGGCGTGACCTCAGGCCCCCCTGCCGTTTTATAAAGGAGACCACCAACGTATTGTCTGTTTGAACTAGAACATGATGGCCTCTGAGGTCCGGGAGGAAATGTCTCAGAGCCAAGAACACAGCCAACATCTCTAGGCAATTGATGTGCCATGAGAGATGATGGGGAAAAAACCCTGGTCCTGAGCCACCGCTTCAGGGGTCTCATGTACAACAGGCCAAAAGGTATTATGTTGGATGCTGCTGTCAGAAGCCCCAACACTCTCTGAAACTGTTTGACATTGATGGCTTGGCCTAGTTGTTGACTGTAGTCGTAGTTCTCTGCTGGGAAGACAGTGAACATTTCTTGACATTGAGTCTCAATCCCAAGCACCTTAGATGGCAAAGAACCATCTCGATGCCGAACCGCTATCTCCTCCAACTGGCTAGGATGAGCCAGTTGTCGATATAATTGAGTATTCGAATGCCCTGAAGATGCCCTGTGAAGTTGCGAGGGGATAATGCTAGGCAGAAGGGGAGAACCAGTATTGGTATTCTCTTCCCCTGAAAGCGAACCTTAGGAACTTCCTGTGTTGAGGAAGAATGGATATGTGGATGTATGCGTCCTTGAGATCTATTGTGACAAACCAGTCCTCGGATCTGATTTGACTCAAAATGATAGGGATGGTTAACATCTTGAATGTGAACCTCCTCAGAGAACGATTCAGTACCCTGAGATCTATAATCGGACACAACCCCCATCCTTTTTTGGATACTATAAAGTACCGGCTGTAAAACCCGGCCTCCATTTCTTGAAGAGGAACACACTCTATGGCCTCCTTCGCTAAAAGGGACTGAACCTCTTGCTCCATCACCCGACCCTGCTCAGGGCTGAAAATAGTGTAGACCACCCTGCTGAATTTCGGCGGGCGAAACTCGAATTTAATTATGTACCCTTTTTATATTTATCGTGGCCACAAATTTAAAATGAATTCCCTTGTTTTAATTAAAAGGTCCCTATGGGTAAGCCCCCAATTGGCCCGGGCCCATTTGCATGTGCATACCCTGCATGCCCAGACACTACGCAGCTGCCGCCACCTCTTGTTTTCCTCGTTACCTCTGTGATGCAACCTGCTCTGAACAGCAAATGCGCATTGTCTGGAATAGCTTCATTCAGCCAGGTTTCAGTGAAGTACAATGCAGCAGAGTTTGAAAAGTCCTTAATGGGGGGGAGGAGAAGAAGTTTGTCCATTTTGTTAGGAAAGGGTCAGAGATCGGCAAGATGAATACTTGGGAGCACAGTTCGGAACCAGTGCGGCGGCGCATTTCCCCCGTATGCGTCTGACTGCACGTTTGAGCACCACTACCACTGCCTTCCAACTAGAATGTCCAACAAAAAGTCTGAATAGTCAAAAAATTTACAATTCTGTCTGGAATGTGTTGCTTAATGTTAACCCTTGTTCCCATGTGAGGAATGGTTTTAATATGGGTATGAATGGGTGTGAAAAGCATTCAGAGAGAACATAAAGAAAATGTGGGACATTTGCTAACGTCTCGGAAAGGACACGTTAACCCTGACCCTGGGAACGGAGACACCACATCGATGACCGGCAAATAGGAATCTCGCCAGAGAGGCCAATCTACTTCGAGTGTAACTAAAACGAGCCAATGCACATTGGCATGTAATGATTGCACCAGCTGCTCTGCCTCGCAGCGCGGGTCTATAATGAGCAGCAGGTGCGTTGCATCTTTAGGTTTTCGAGGAGCCGAGCCGGTGACCTGGCCACCCAGCGGGGTCTACCTGTGTAAGCTCTTTCAGGGAAACTGCTCTCTTTGGTGCTGAAGCACGCAGGGGAATGGCTGTGGCAACACTCACAGTTTACCAGCTGTAAGAACAGCCATTGCTCAATAAAGGCAAACAAAGAGAAACAATAAAAGAAACCCGAAAAGGATTGACCCCGCTGCCTTGCTGTCACACCAACACCGAAGAGGAGACTCGTACTTCAGTACACACCTCTTGTAGAAGAGCAGACATAAACGCTTAGCTCCGAAGTGAAAAGCTAAAGATGCAACGCAACTGCTGCTCATTGTATACCCGTGCTGCGAGGCAGAGCAGCTGGTGCAATCATTGCATGCCAATGTGCATTGGCTCGTTTTAGTTACACTCGAAGTAAATTGGCATCTCTAGTGAGATTCCTATTCATAGATCATCGACGTGGCGTCAACCGTGACCGACTGAATGGGAACTTAGAGCTTTAAGTTTACACAAAAAAGCTTCTATGTAGTAGTACCAAATGTCCTGCATGAATTCTTAATCCTGATGCAGTTCTTAAACCTGCAAATTATACTGGTGCTTTTATTGAGCTTCTGATATGTTTGTGAGCTGTAATGGCCTACTTTCAAACATTTTCAGGATGTCAAGTGTCTTGTTTTTCTACTGGGAGTTCATTTGAAAAAGAATACCATGTTTAACTATGTGCAATTTATCTATGAATCTAGAGACAATATTGCCATATTTGTTGAACATGCTTTCAAAAATCTTTGCTCAGGAAAGACAAATGGGCTTAATAGACAGGTAGAAGTGATAATTGTTTGTTAGGCTGGTTTGCCTCAGGAGAGGCCTCTTGGTCAGAACTTTCATTCAAAGTTAATTTTTAGTAATAATAGAGAATTATTTTGGCTTTAATGGTACTTAGAAAGACACAGTCCTAAAATAAATAAATTAAGTTTTAATTGCTTTTTTTGCTGTTATAGTCTCCTCTGATTGTGGTTGCATTAATAGTGAGGGAAGATATGTGCCTGTTGTTAACGCATTGAAGCAGATTTATATATAAAAAATAATTCTATACATCAAAAGGTATTTTAGTAGACCTGGCTTAAAACCTAATCTCTGCTTTTTTATAGTGTAAGAATGCTATAGAATAGTGTTATACATCAGTGTTTCTTTTTTTCTTTTTTGTCTTTTGTACCCGCAGTCCCATTAGTCAGGCTCAAGTACCCCTTCATCGACACTGTGACACAAGATCAATATGTTCCTTTTAAATCAAACTCACTAAGAAGTCTTCAGTAACGCTTTAGATTACAGCCCGGAAAGTACTATAAATAAAGGGAATAAAGGGGGAACTACCAGGAAAATTAACAAATTATTTATACTGTAAGTATTTTTTAATTAAGAGGTAATTATCCTTGTTGTTACAGGGTAAGTGGTGCTTGTTCCCCTCTTGTTTCATGTAGTTACAGGGTAAGTGTGAATCTACGGGCTGTAAATTAAAGTGGTGCTTGTTCCCCTCTTGTTTCATATAGTTACAGGGTAAGTACAATAAAGACACGTATACAATCTGATATCACTCGGAAATCTTTATTTAAAAAACAACTTTTTTTATTTACGACACTTCTTATTCGTTTCTCTTGCTTGGCTTCATCCTCCTCTTGTTCCTCTTCTTTTTCGTTCTTGCCACAAATGAATCTTAAGCAGGAATCCCATGTCTCTAGCTATTATTAAAAGAAAATACAGTACCATTTAACCATTTAACATCACTCGTCTTTTACCCTCATGCCATCCGAGATGTATACGACTTTCTTTCTTCAGATGAACACAGAAAAATAATCTCTGCTAATGAAAACTAATTTGGGTTCCTAAAAGTTGAAGCATCAAACAGCACATACAGCAATATGAATCAATGTCTTCTTAAGTGAAATGATAAGTGATAAATGATAAATGATAATGATAATTTACAGCCCGCAGATTCATTCTTACCCTGTAACTACATGAAAGAAGAGGGTAACAAACACCACTTTAATTTACAGCCCGCAGATTCATACTTACCCTGTAACTACATGAAACAAGAGGGTAACAAACACCACTTTAATTTACAGCCCGTAGATTCATACTTACCCTGTAACTACATGAAACAAGAGGGGAACAAGCACCACTTTAATTTACAGCCCGCAGATTCATACTTACCCTGTAACTACAT
This sequence comes from Rhinogobio ventralis, assembly GCA_039654625.1. NCBI lineage: Eukaryota > Metazoa > Chordata > Actinopteri > Cypriniformes > Gobionidae > Rhinogobio > Rhinogobio ventralis. The sequence goes on from CM077194.1 coordinate 30,040,671, forward strand.
GAAACAAGAGGGTAACAAACACCACTTTAATTTACAGCCCGTAGATTTATACTTACCCTGTAACTACATGAAACACGAGGGGAACAAGCACCACTTTAATTTACAGCCCGCAGATTCATACTTACCCTGTAACTACATGAAACAAGAGGGGAACAAGCACCACTTTAATTTACAGCCCGCAGATTCATTCTTACCCTGTAACTACATGAAACAAGAGGGTAACAAACACCACTTTAATTTACAGCCCGCAGATTCATACTTACCCTGTAACTACATGAAACAAGAGGGTAACAAACACCACTTTAATTTACAGCCCGCAGATTCATACTTACCCTGTAACTACATGAAACAAGAGGGGAACAAGCACCACTTTAATTTACAGCCCGCAGATTCATACTTACCCTGTAACTACATGAAACAAGAGGGGAACAAGCACCACTTTAATTTACAGCCCGCAGATTCATACTTACCCTGTAACTACATGAAACAAGAGGGGAACAAGCACCACTTTAATTTACAGCCCGCAGATTCATACTTACCCTGTAACTACATGAAACAAGAGGGGAACAAGCACCACTTTAATTTACAGCCCGTAGATTCATACTTACCCTGTAACTACATGAAACAAGAGGGGAACAAGCACCACTTTAATTTACAGCCCGTAGATTCATACTTACCCTGTAACTACATGAAACAAGAGGGGAACAAGCACCACTTTAATTTACAGCCCGTAGATTCATACTTACCCTGTAACTACATGAAACAAGAGGGGAACAAGCACCACTTTAGTTTATAGCCCGTAGATTCATACTTACCCTGTAACAACACAAATAATTACCCCTTAATTAAAAAAATACTTACAGTATAAATAATTTGTTAATTTTCCTGGTAGTTACCCCTTTATTCCCCAAATATTACATATTGTTCCCTTATACCTACACATACATACTTTATAATTACACTATAATTACAGAAAGTTACACTGTAAATTCGTTTTACTTACGCAGTACTTTCCGGGCTGTAATCTAAACGTTACCAAGTTTTCTATTAAATTAAAGCAGTCTGTAAAATATAAAGATTAAACAATTGTTTATTTTTATCTTCTTTCACAGCTATAATATTAAACAGTCATAATTTGTGTTTTATAATTTTACCAAGAAATCATGTAAATCTTTCCTATCTTTTCCTATTTTTCCTAAAATCTAAATCACTTATACAACGTTGTGTCATTACATTTGTTTTGCTAAAAAAAAAACAACAAAAAAAACAGACAACATGACTAAACCCTTTTAGTTCATACAATTCTCGCTTCATTTCTTACCTCTTTTCAACAAAGATCTACATAATGAAGCTGAAATGGTTTAGTCACATTCATTATTTTGTTCTAAATTAAGCCTTGGGTGCATAATGACAACAATTTTTCATAATAAGATATTTTGGTGACAGCACACATGAGGATTATGTTCTGTTTTGATAGGATTAAATCAAAGACATTTAGTGGCTTTGATTTCTGATCAGAAGTTACTAATAGGGAGCAGAATATTCTGTCCTCTTTATGACTCACGACTTGGAGGGCTTTGATTTTCCATATTGATGTCAAAGTCATTATTTTCTCTTTCTCAGGTATGTGTATGAGTTTGCCCGGAGGCACAGAAATATCCCAGCAGGCTTTGTTCTTAATGCTACTCAGCACCATGTGAGAATGGCCGAAAGATGTTGCCGCCCTGCTGTCAAAATCTCTTGTTTTCTCCAAGAGGTAGTATGAATCACACATTTCTGATTACATTCATTTAAAACCCTGGGGTGGCATAGCCCCAGTGAGAAGTGTCATGTTGGGTCAGTTTATCTAATGCTGATTATGGCCTCCAGCAAATCAGTTACACTTTATCATCTTGTCATTTGCAATCACACGCACACACACACACACACAGTAAGATTCTCCATATCATTCCAACGATAATAGTTGTTATTCAGCTTAGACATCCTGTAGGACTATTATTATTTGACGTCACAACTGAAGTAACTGGCATGGAAATGACAGGGAACAGTGGTCAAACGGTTACGAAAAAAGCTAATTATAGATACTTGGTTGCATTGTCCAGAAATGGCTCAGACATGAAAAATGCAATGTCTGGCTCTGTTTAGTTTGTGATTAAGTCGTGTGTCACTGTTACTAAAATATATAAATATATAAAGTTTTATTTATTTAAAAATTGTCCATTGTGCAAGATTTAAAGTTGTGACCTCTCATACTTAAACTTACTTGCGTAAATTTGTGTACCTCTCAAGAAATACACCTCTAAATAAATAAATGCACCACATGCTCATATCGGGAGCCTTATTTATAAAAGAGCTAATTTTTTATAACAATTTAAATGGATCTGCCATGCTATGCCTGAGAAAACATACAGGAGTTTCCTGCCCAAGACAACTTTAACAACTTCCCCTCACTAGGCGCAGACAGAATATAATTTAATATGATGGCTGGGGGCATCAACAGTAAGGGTAACTGATTCATAATACTGGATCTAACAGCTCATTGTAGACTTAATTGTTTCTCTTCTGTTACATGTATATTGAATTATATTATTAATTTATAGGCCTTTATTAATTGTGGTAATATCGGTCATTTACTGAGTGCCATGCTGAGTAAAATCAGTATTAAATGACCTGAGAGAAAGAAAACTGTCTGATCAAAGACATTATTCTGCTTTTTTTTTTCACACTAGGACTTTGGACTGTAACTAAACAAGCCCCTCTCTTTCTACTTAAAAATTTTTATTCAACTCTTGTCTTTAGGCTATCTCTTTTGAATCAACTAGCATACGATGTGTTTTGGACGGTGGTCTTTAGCATAAGGTTTTCTATCATTACTAATGGTATGTTTTGCATGTGAAGTACCGTGCTGTCAGTAGTAATACATTTTAGCGTACTTGACAGCATTTAATAGTAAGCATTTTGCGTATGACAAATTCAGTATACATTTTTGTATAAATTTGTATAAATTAAATACAGAAATGGAAGAACACACAGACCTAAAATGGCGCAGTTACACAGCTCAGCATGTGCGAGAGCATACAGCACATGTGGTAATTGCTAACACTCAATTTAGCTAATAATTCATACACAGACCATGACAAAAACACATACCTGAGAAAAACACAGTCAAAAGGCTGGTTAGAGCACAACATCGATGTTGCATGAGAAGTCTTAAATAAAATAAACAGAGTTCGGAGTTCACAAGCAAGTTAATACACACACTCATTTTATCTTCACAAATAACATATTTAACTCAAATGACAGAACTAGGAGCTGACAGACAAAAGCAGTAAACTTGTGTGTAATATAAAAGTTCAGCTTTGTACTTGAAAACAATCCAAACTTATTAAGACAGAGCGATCATCAAAGCAGCTTACCAGCAGCGAGGCATCGTAAGACTGCTGGCGATTATGTAGCACCGCCCCTCAATATAATGTACGTAAATACAAGTGATGCAGCAGCCAATGGCGAGTTTTACCAATTTGTGCATGAATTTAACTAACATTATTTAAACTCCCTTACATACACCCCCCTTAAATTCTGCTAAATTGGTCAAGAACCAGCATATGTAACAAACAGAACATACAGTAAAGATGGCAGAAACAATTAATAAAACAGGTGTGAGTACAAGAGCTTTACAATACTATACGTAAAATAATCTATCTCTTCCCAGAAGGTGTATAAGAATGGAATGGTATCAGGGGTTCGTTCTTCATATCTCGCTAAATGAAAAAGAAAAAAGAAAATTCTGGACCTTTATAAGGAAACAGCCAAACGACCAAACCAACATAAAAGTAATAATAGATAAATGAAATGTGCACTGTATTTTTTATACATGATTCTCAATTATTTATATTCACGATTTTATAGTATTTGTACACCCTTTACATTTTTATTTCAATGTTGTAATTAGCAATTATTTTAATTTTTAATTCAATTTTAAGCAGATTTGTTACGTGACAGCATTAATTAAAGTTTCTTAACGGTCAAGATCAAGTTATCTGCATTTTTTGCGCTGCATCAAGCCATCCCATAATATCCGTCATCACTCAAATTAATGCACGGCTCAGAGTAATGTTACAGCATGTGTGTAAGACTCCAATAAAATTATAAAGTAATTATTCTGTCAAAAATAAATCTCTCAATCAAGTGGCTGTTTCTATAGTATTATATATAACATTATAATATTATTTTCAAATACATTTTTATATTATTATTATTATTAAACATTATTATTGCCCCTGGTTCAGTAAGGAACAGTAGCAGTGGTTGGGACACATTTTAAGTATCAACACCGCTTAAAAAGATGCAATCTAATCCTGTTTACATGAAATAAGCCTGCTCCAGAGCAGGTTTAAGCCTCCGGACCTGTTGCTATGACAGCAAGTCCAGGATGAGCTTCGAAGAACCAAACAATCCAAGATCATGCCAAATTGTCAACAATCAAATCCAGCTAACTGAGTTAGCGACGTACGAACAACGGACCCCAGATCCCACACTTAAAACAGACTATATGAGGTGTGGATGTCACTGATCACCCTCACCTTTTCTGGGTCAGTCTGAAAACCATTCCCAGTGACAACATGTCCCAAGAACTTAACAGATCTCCTGAGGAACTTGCACTCCTTTGGCGCCAGCTTTAAGTTGTGCTTAGACAGGCGTGAGAAAACCAGTTCTAGTCGGTCAAGAGCTACCTGCTCACTTGGAGCAAAAACCATCAGATCGTCCAAGTAGCAGAGAAGGCTTGTGAAATTTTCATCACCGAAAATGGACATCATCATCCTCATAAAGATTGCTGGACTGTTGGTCTATCCCTGAGGTAAGCGATTGTACTCAATGAGGCCGAAAGGAGAGGAAAAAGCGGTGTACTTCTTATGCTCTTCAAACAAGGGAACATTATAAAAGCCAGAAGTCAAGACCATGGTAGAAAAGAAAACGTTGCCTCCTAAAGCCGTGAGTGCATCTGCTTGGTGTGGGAGATTGGATAGGCATCCTTCACCGTCTTTGCATTCAGCCATCTAAAATCTGTACAAATATGAAGGTCAGCATTCTTTTTCCACACCAAAACTAGTGGAGATGCATATTCACTCTGAGATTTCCTTATAATGCCTTTCACTTCCATCTCAATCATTTACATTTACATTTAATCATTTAATCATGGCTTCTCATCAACCAAGTGAATTTTGTGAACAAAGTCAGCGGCTTCTCCACAATCCATTTTTCCACGAGAAAAGGTTGACTCATACTTCTCAATGAGATCCAAAAGTATATCTTTCCACTCCTCTGACACTTCACAGGCATCCAGTTCCAGATCCTCCAGTTCTAATGTGTCCAGCATGTTTCTTCTTTCAACACTGGTCCGCACGTGACTCACAGCACACTGAACATTACTCTTCAGGGACTCGGGTGTAGACATCCATGATTTTCGAGTTCTTCTTAAGAACAATTATTTTGTCTGTAGGGTTCATTATCTTGAACGGCACCCATCTACTGCCCCACATTGGTGTGATGACTTACCCTATGATCACATTCCTTGGACTGCATTTACAGAGGGTTGGTTCAACAATGACTGTGCTCCCCACAGAAACAGCTGTTGACTCAGGAAGCTGAGCCCAAGCAAGATGTTCATGGTGCTGTTCTAAAGTTAACTTATCCTTTAACTTAGCTGTGCCCACCACGTCAGGCGTCTCCTCCTTTACATCGTTCCACATTCAAAAGAAGAGACAGGAATTGGTGACATTCAACATCATCAGAACTAACTGGAAGTCTCCAGTATCCATCGGTTTCTTTTATTTTCTGAATCAGCCACTTGATAGCGTTGCTACCCAGGATCAAATCATCGGTTTGGCCTGGGACGACTAAAACTGGAACATCATCTTACAAGCGTAAACTGAGCTCAAGTTCATAGATCACTTTTGGGGTAACACGCTGTCCGCCACAACCAATTATGACAACGTCACTGGCAGGGAACTTTTGTAAATTGAGCTTGTGCTGAAACAAGCGACGTAGAGCAGCTTCACTCAACGTGCATGCCATGGAGCCTCTGTCAAACATAGCTTTCAGTTGAAGATCGCCCCATACTGTTGCTGGTGTGTAAAATAGACTTTCAATTCTCTGTACTCTGTGTGTGTTCTGAAAATGACTGTATTCCTTGCAGGCTCAATAGAACTTGAAAAAAACTATAAACTGAGGCAGGGTCATTCATACAACACTGGTTGGGAGGAATATTCTCACGATCTACACTGTCCTCCCTTGAGCGCAGATCTTCTAGTTTCCCAGCCCATGAGAAGACGGGGATTTCACTCTCTCAGGACAGACAAAGCGGGAATGGTCAGGGGAGTGACACTGGAAGCACAACTTTTTGTCGAGACTGTGTGAAGCCAGAATGATCAGGGATCAGGGACGAACAGACAATGCATGGCAGGTCATTGAGGCCTTTTACTCAGGGTAGACTGACTTTGGGCTTTGCACGTGGACATGGCTCTTTGCTGGTGGACTCTTTTAGTAGGACTTTTTCCAGCAGGCTCATGACTCGCTCTAATGCAGAAGCTTCCAGAGACCTGGACTGCTGGACATCAGAAGTTGGAAGTGCTGCAGACGACAGTTCCACTTCAGTTCTGTTCACAGGAATTTTAGTGGGTGCTGCATGTCCTACTGCAGATACAAGACTGGTCTCAGTGATATTCAATCAAAATATCTTGAACTTCCCACAAAGACCATGCATCAATTGTTTTAGATCGAAAGGTGATGGCAAGCTTTTTGCAAGGGCAGTGTCAGATGAACATGCGGGTTACCCCTGTTCCTGGACAATCCAGTACTTTACCCTGTTCTTTCAAGCACTCAGCAGCGATGTCAACTGCACGGTTTAGCCTGAGCCAGTACTCGTAGGTGTCTTCGTCTGGTCTGGGTATGGTGGTATAAAAGTCGGCCAGTGGGAGAGGAGAGCAAGGAGCAGCCTCAAAGTGTTTCCTGAGAATACTAAAGGTAGCATCAGGGTCATGCACAATGTCAATGTCATAGTTTCTTATGCCAAACTTGACCACATCCCTTGCTTTGTCTCCTCTGCTTGCTGCTCTTTTCTCAGATTATTCCCATTTTATGTAGTCTCTCATGACATCTATCCACTCATTTATATCAACAGCATCAGAAACTTCACCTCTGAAGCTAGGAGGTTCATTCACATTTCTGGAAATTGAAAACTAGCTTTGTATTAAGTCCAGCATTTGAGAAGCTGTTCCATTTGCCATCACATTTTTGGAGGGACTACATACTGAATGTGCGTCAACTGAATCTGTTGGGCTTAGTCTGGTGACTATACTATCAGCAATTTGCTGACTGATTTGGCTGATTATGTCAGTCATTGCAGTGATTACATCTGGGGGCTGTGTGTTAGGGTATGGAGTAGATGAAAACACACCATGTTGCTCTCTTGAAGCATCTGATTTATGATTTGTGGACGGGCCCTCACAAACTAATGAATCGAATTTGGAGAATGACTGTCTATATGAGCATCACTCTGTATATCAGGCCCACTGAACTGTAATGTTTTGGCACTTTCAATAAACCCCATCCTCTACCTTTACCACCACATCACATCACATTAATGCAAAGAAACTTTAAACTCAAGTGACCAATATTTTACATATTTTTGTATAAATTAAATACAGAAAGGGAAGAACACACAGACCTAAAATGGTGCAGTTACACAGCTCAGCATGTGCGAGAGCATACAGCACGTGTGGTAATTGCTAACACTCAATTTGGCTAACAATTCATGCACAGAACATGACAAAAACACATACCTGAGAAAAACACAGCCAAAAGGCTGGTTAGAGCACAACATCGACGTTGCATGAGAAGTCTTAAATAAAATAAACAGAGTTCGGATTTCACAAGCAAGTTAATACACACACACTCATTTTATCGTCACAAATAACACATATTTGACTCAAATGAGTAGGAAACTAGGAGCTGACAGACAAAAGCAGTAAACTTGTGTGTAATATAAAAGTTCAGCTTTGTACTTGAAAACAATTTTTAAGAAAACGTATTAAGACAGAGCGATCATCAAAGCAGCTTACCAGCAGCGAGGCATTGTGAGACTGCTGGCGATTACGTAGCACCGCCCCTCAATATAATGTACGTAAATACAAGTGATGCAACAGCCAATGGCAAGTTTTCCCAATTTGTGCATGAATTTAACTACATTGTTTAAACTCCGTTACATATATATAAAAACATCGCTCAAATATCCATATATGCTCAAATATATATTTCAGCATATACCCAAACATACAAAAATGTACAGAATAGAATGGTGTAAGGCGTGGGGTTTAGCTGCCCGTGGATTGATTTGAATGAAGACGATGGACTTGAAATATTGACGGCTAATAACTTTTATTGAGCAGAGAAACTGGGGCAGAGCAACACCACAATCCTCACCCGCGCACTCTCTACTCCGGCCCTGTCCCAAATGGCACACTTCATGTGCACTTTCGGTCTTGTGGACTGAGCTGAGCCCGCAAGTTTGCGAGCTACGCAGAGGACTTCTACCCGGCAGTCAAAGCGACATTACGTCATGAAAGTGCAGACTTAGAGGAAGGGTTTAGGGTGCCATTTGGGACAGGGCCACTGTCTCTCTTCCCGCACTCCCCTTCTCATTACATCATCCTCTCTCTCAGAGGACTCAACACCAAAATAAAAGTCCTTAACAAAAATATGTAGAAATAAAATACAACGAATATTGAACAAAAGAAACTTTAGTTACCCTGTGGGAAAAGAAACATCCACGTTTTCAACATACAGAAAGTAATAATGCCGTTCATAAACCACAAATATGTAGAAATAAAATGCAACGAATATTGAACAAAAGAAACTTCACAATGGTTATGCTGGTCCACAAGCTGGAACAACACCAGCATGCAGACACATTATTGTTATTATTATTTTCTGCAGGTATGGATTCATTAACTCACAGTGCATGCATTTTACATAATAAGCTGTCTAATTAGAAGCTGATGAAAAATGTAAAATAATGTGTTCCCAAGAATAGAGAAAACAATAGGCTCTTATTGCTTTATTGGCTTAAAAACAACTTTTCTAATTTTCTACATAGTTGGAAATCACGTTTTTTTAAATGTCCAGTTCCAAGTCAAAATGGGCCAAGTCATTACTAGGTAGGAAGAGCTAGACAGTGTGCTTGCATTTTGGACAATGATAGAATGCCACACTTACTTCCTGCAGGAGCATAATTGCACTTACTTTGTTGCTATTGTTATATGTATTGTCTAAAGAGAATCAAACATACCATATGCAACCATATAGAAGCTAAAGAGTGCTATGCCAGACTATAATTAGACTAATAATCATCATTGTGCATTGTGTGTCTGCTTTTGGTATTAAATGGCCTGAAGTCTCTTGCCATGTCTATTGTGAGGAACAAACAGGATTCCACGATATTATTGTCAAAACAAAATCTGTGCCGGCACTCACATCTGCTGTTTATAAAATCTGCTTTCTGCTGCCCACGCTGCTTTAAAAAGCTACTATTTAAATGTCTTTATTTTACTTTTTGTGTACGGGAGGAACATGCTATTTGTCTAGTTTTGTCTAGCAATTTGTCTAGGGGTGCAGAAATATACAGAATGCAATAAAATGATTATGAGGATAAGGATGATTATTATAATGATATCATTCAGTTCAAATCAGTTTAATTTATGTAGGTCAAAACACCAATAATGATCAAACTGTGATAATCATAATGATGAATGCTCACCAGCATTCATCATAATGATTATTATCATAGTTTTGATATGATGTGAAATTATTAGTAAAATACCTAATTATAAATCCTGTCTGTTTACAGAGATTCCAAATGGGAAGCTCCAACATTTTTCTGAGGTTTCTATCCAATGTTTGCAACAACCAAGTGAATCTAAAATCCTACAAATTTGGGTAAATATACCATGGTTTGCACCACATCATCACACCATTAGAGGAACAGTTTACCAAAAATGAAAATTATTTATGCATTCTCTCTCTCTTGTTGTTTTAAACTAGTTTGCTCAGGGGTATTTATACGTTTTTTATATATATATTTTAAAAGTCCAATTGTTATGGAAGAAACAAAAAAATATGGGTTTGGAATAACATGAGGATGAAAACTAAACTTCCTTCTAAACTTCTTCTCTCTTCTTATTTATTTAACCATAATGGTGTACAGATGTGCGTTAACTGTTTAGTTGCATGCGGTCTAACATGTAAATGAAGTGTCATGCCTTTTTACATACATACAATGGACTAACATTGCTTTACATATTTAAATGATGTCATATTTATAGGTTGTCTGCCTATTATGGAAATCTCCTAGGACTGTCCTTTGAGGATGCATCAGCCATATCCAATCGTTTCCAGTCTGGGCTCGAAAAATGCTGTTTACAGCCCCAACCTGAATGTATAATTGAAGAGGTGAGTAAAATGGTCAGACCGTTCCGATTCCACTCAATGTTATGTTTAACAAACCACAATGAGGAGCACAGTGGTTCAAATCTCTCTTGGGATAATTCTTTTGACCAGCCTTCCTTCTGGCAGTGCATTTTCTTCTTCCGCTTCACAAGATATGACAAATAAGAAGATTTGTGGGGGGTAAATGATCAAGAACATACCAACTACTGGAAGACATAATAGTCACTACTTCCTAATTGAGAGGGATTTTCTGACAATTTTTTTCTTTCTTTTTAATACCAACAGTTGCATAATGTTGTTTATCAAAACTGCTGCTCCTCTTCAATTCAATTTTATTATTATTATGTGTCATTCAGTTTCAGAGTAAATTAAATAAAGTGCAGCAGTTATATCAAAATACCAAGAATGATGAGAACAATGATACTTTCTTTTCAAGAGAAAGTGTACATGGAACAAACATAGAGAAATTTGACAGATCTCTCTGATAGAATTTATTTTGTCATGAAATTCAGCAGGAGAGCCTGATTTATTGTTCTTTTCCCTTCATAATAGTTAACAAGCTTTCAGAAAGTTCTCTGCAGTGAATCCAAACTGGATGCCATGTCTGAGGATTTCCGGAAGTGCTGCAGAAAACCTGCCCTGGATACACTTCCTTGCGTGGATGATTTGAAAAGACAACCCCATCAGCATCCACATTTAGCCATTTCTGTTTCATCCCAGCTCTGCGAGGAAGTTCAACCACATGGGATTGACAGGTGCTTATTTAATATTCAGCAAATATTTGGTGTTAGGGAAACCATGCGTGTCTTAAAGGAAAGGTCATCCGGAAATTATATTTCCAATGTTAGCCAGCTTATTTCATTATGATGTGCCAAAGTCTGTAGCTATTTTGTTGAAGGAAGACTGACATCACTCACTACACTATTTTGATATGCCTTGCCAAATGTTGTGTAAATGCTAATGCAACATTGAGTTACTGGCGTATTGCGCGTTCACCATGACCCACTCAGATTTAATACAGGTTCTCTGGGAAAAGTCACCAGGTTCCCATTTTCCTAAACACAACGGAGTGCGTTCCTCTTGATTTTGATCTTTAGCTAGTCTATTAAAGGGCAAAAGTGCAACTAGTCATGAATTATTCATAGTGTGGCTCTGAATATGATCAAAACGAGTCACCATGTTGATAAAATCAACTGTTTTTTTATGGAATATTGCAATAATTTATTAGAAATTAGTTATCTGTGCACATCTTTTTTTTATTATTATTCATGTGCCCTCATAATCTTATAGCTTTTCCTCCAGCAAACCATCCAACCATCCAATCAATTCCTGATGGACAAAATCAAGTCCATTCTTTCTTTTTCGAGAAACTGTCACAATAGGGATAAAAAGGAATATCGCAAGAATGCCTATTATGATACATTTTCCACAGACAGATCAAACCAAAGATCTATTTGGGCTGCAAGAACCAGGCCTAACTGTGCATCAAAACATTGTTTCAAAAATTAAGTTATCCAGTTATCAGAACAAAAGTAAAACAGATTTTGTACCAGGAGAATTCTGGACAGTTGAGGTGATGGAGCTGAGGTGATATTCCTTTGAAAACTGATGGGATAAGATTAAGTACAAAATGCAGAACAGACCCATTTATCTTCTGTGTAACATTTCAGACCCTACTTCAATTTTTCCATTGCAGACTAACAATCATTGTCATGCAAATTATGCTTGCCTGGAGCTCCAAACATTAGAACAGGTTACCCTCAAACAAAGACCTGAAACTTTGGACCTTTTCTCTACCATGATGGTCAGCTTCATTTGCTGGTGTGCGTTATGGCTGTTCTCTGATCAGCCCCTTGTGTCTTTCTAATTTAGTGAAAAAGTAGCCGGTACGCACTGCTGTGATGAATGAGGCTTGTGAAGTCACTTGTGTGCCTGGGTGGACAAGAAAGAATGAACTCTTGCTGAGGGGCAGACAGCCGTGCACAGAAGCCTATGTTTATTTTATCTTGGACTGTAATTAGATGGGCCACTCACCATTGGATCTGAATGTGTGCTAGCAAGTTCTGCTGAATTTACCTTGCGGCCTGGTGTCATTAAAGGTGACATTTTCACAGTGCTTCGGGGGCGTTGGGGGGCTAATAATAGGTCATGTATTGTGGCTTCTGAGTGTATACAAGTGAAATTAATGTGAGACAGGGTGCTCCATCAGAAATTAGATATGTAAGTTCTCATTATTATTAATTTAAAACGAATAATAATTAAAAGCATAGTAATAGACTCTCCTTCTTCAGTCATTACACTGCCCAACTGTACCCCCTAGTGGCATAACCAAAAACTTTGAATTCTTCATTTTTGTATAACCAGAAAATCAGCCTTTAAATGTATAAATACATTATTTTGAGTCAAAAGCACAAAAACACAAACTGTGTTGAAAACCTTTCGGTATCCCTATTCCCAATATGATATATGATGTTTTATATGATAGTAGACCAGATTCTTGCAGAGATGTTTTTGCCACTGATTTTTTCATTATTAGTAGACTGTCTGATTAATATCTGCTAACACTTTTTTTATTTGAGGGTCCCCTAACAGACATTCTACTGACTACAGTATAAGTTTGCAACTACATGTCAACCTATTCTACTGACCCTAACCTAACAGTCTACTAATACTCTAATGAGAGCTAGTTGACATGTACTTGCAAATGAATGAGTTAGTTGACATGTAGTTGCAAAGTTTCTTATAGTTAATAGAATGTCTAAAGTGGACTATCGAAATTAAGTTTACCATTATTTCATACTTGTTGAGCTTCTATGATCATTTAATTTCCAATAGATGTCATGTGTTCTATGTATTTTAGCCATTTTTATTATTATTATTATTATTATTATTATTAACTACACTAGTAATATACAGTGCTCTTATTTTTATCTAAAGCTCAAACTATTCAAAATCGTTTTCAGTAATTAAAATGAAGCAAAAATAAAATATAAATACTTGAAGATAAACTTAAACTTAAATAAATTAAATGAAAATTACAATTGTTGCCTTAAGTAACTGAAATAAATAAACTGAAGTTGAAGTACTAATTTACTAAAATTAAAACAAAAGTAAAAATATAGCTGCGAGCAGAAATTAACGAGGCCAAGCACAAAGAAGCCAATAAGACATACCAACACCATGGCTGGGAGTGTTAGACCAACTGCAGCAATGAGCAATTAAAGGCATTTTAAATGATTTTAGACAAAATGGCTGTAAAATCATATACAGTCACTAATAATATGATTGAATGGTTTATCACTTTTGACCAATAGGTGGCACAGTTATGAAATGGATGTGGTGTGGTCAGAGTCTATGTTCCCTGCATGACCCAAGGAATGTACTATGATCAGTTTCATTACAATAGGCTAATTTAATCAAAAGTTATTAGCATTTTTGTAAATTTTATTATAAAATTTGGCCACAAGGTGGCGCTGCCTCGAAACCTTTTGAGTACCATCAAGGCATGGTGCTGAAGAAACATACCAAGTTTCGTAATGATACGCCAAAACGTTAGTAAAACAAAGGCCTAGCTTTTTTATCGTAGTACTGTAAATTGAAGTCAATGGGAATTTCATGTTTTTTTCTATTATAGCGCCACCAAGAGGCACAATCCCATCATTTTGTTAATGTGACCTCAGAGTGAGCCCATACATATGTATGTCGAGTTTGGTGACAATATCTCATTTTGTGTGAGGGGTTGGGAAATGCCCCCTTCCTAAAAGACCCAGCATTTTGCTGTTATAAATGTGGTTCCAGGGCTATTTTACAGTGACCTTTGACATCCCTAAAATGTTTATAACAAAATTAAATGTATATACATTGTCCATGGAGAGAACCCTCATATGGACCCCGTCCTAGTTTTACAACAGAAACCTACGGTGAAGAGATCAGAGCCTCCTATGGAGACTATTTTCAAAACACATTGAGGTATTGCAGCTTCCTGCTGGTTGGCTGAAGATTTCTGTACTGACCATTGAAAAGGAAAAATATCATGTTGTATGCAACAGCAGGGGATTTACGAAACAGCATGTTTCCTAAAGTCAGTGTATGAATGAGATCAAAAGTATGTGTATGTGTGCATGTTTCCAGATACTTGTTTCTGACTGGAGTAAAACATGCCTCCATTTCTCTGCCTGTGCTGACAACCGTCCTCGATCGAATTAAGAACACGGTAACAGCCTGCTGCTCATCTGCTGACGTCACAGCATGTTTAAAAGAGAAGGTGAGACGACATTGATATATTCTTCCTGAAACTGACATGATTTACCAGTCTCTGATTTACGACAGGAGATCTTTGTTTTGTAACGTTGTTTCATGTTTTGTGCTTAGCAGCAGGTTTTAGGTTTTTTGAATTACACAACCAAGCCTTCTTCAGATTTCAAGGGTTTTTTTGTGCTTATATGACTGTAAGATTGCTAAAAACCCCGGGTAGGAGGCTATTGTGAGAGGCTTCGATCTTTTTTGATGCATGTCTAGATGATATGCCAGCACAATGCCACTCTCTGACTTGACAACAAGTGACTTAATTTTGCTTTGAAGTCTCATCTCGGTTTTGAAATTGGGATCATATTGTTTGGAGCTCTCATCAGGGCTGAGATGTTATGCTGATGGATTAATTCTCTTGGCAATAATAGCCTACAAGGTGAAATCAAATGAAAAATTTAGCTGAGGCACGTCATTTCATAAGAATGCTCGAGTAAGATTACCTTAATAAAATCCTATTTTAATGCTATAATTGGAGCTCAATGAGCACTTCTTTTTTTAATGCTTAACAGTGATGTGAAAATCCCACATGTAACCTGATCAAAAGCGTGTGACCATTTGGTTAATTTAGCCTTTCAGTTTTCTCTTGCAGATCCTCCAATTATCTGCTCGCTCGCTGCTTTTCCACATAGAGTAAATGGCGAAGTGAGTTGAGTTGCTGGTGTGAACATCTAATTGAAGGGTTTAAACTACATCTGTAACCAGAGAATGAATACACATCATTAACATGCACAAATGAAGTTCACTCACCAACTGAGAGAGTTGGTGAGATCAATTAATTTCGAGTGACAGGGTGCTCTTTGTACTCACTGGGTGCTAACCAAGCCCCGAACTGTCAAACAACGACTCTCTCATCTTCTCTCCCGCTGCTTGACTTTGAACATTATTAAGGAAAAAACATAGTCATATTTTTTATTTTAAGGGTTGTATTACTGGTCAAACTGTTATTTTCTTTCTTTCTTTCTTTCTTTCTTTCTCTCTCTCTCTCTCTCTCTCTCTCTCCTTTTATCGAGCAGGAGAGTAAATTGAAAAAGACAACAGCACTTCTGTCCAAGTTGGATGACACTTGCTCTCAGTAAGTACTTCATACTGGATCTGCCTGCGTTCAAAACTCTGTAAGTTACAGTCAGACTAGAACAACATTAGATGTTATTTAACAACAGGGGATTTGAAAGGAAGGAGCTGGTTGCAGATCAGTACAAAACTCTTGATCATCAATGCTTTATTTCCTGCAGGATACAGAGTGAGAGAAGTGAGACGCGGGCACAATGGGTTCACTTGGCCACATCCTGCTGTTCCCAGCGCTCCCCAGCACAACTATGTCAGAAGCTGGTGAGAGCACTGACCATTCTGTCCTTTGATAAGTTTCAACCATAGAAATGTTTGCAGTGTAATAAAGTTTATTTATTTATGAAAAGGGTAAAACTTTACATTTACCCTTGTGCGTCAATTACTCTGAGGTCCTTAGAGGACAAAAATGTCTGTGTCAAAAAACTGTCAAAACTGTGAGCTTGGAAGCACAGACTTAAGTTTGGTCTCATTTTAAAGAGGACCCTTGGAAGATTATTGTTGAAGTAATTAAAAAAGTTTAAAAAGTGAAACAAATAAAAAGTTATAGAGGTTTATGAACATAATTTTTTTATATATATATATATATATATATATATATATATATATATATATATATATATATATATATATATATATATATATATATATTATCAAACATGTTGAACTCTAAAACTGCTAGAACATCAAAGCCATGAATCTAAATAAGTTGTGTTCAAAATTTGTATCAGTAAGATTTAGTTTGGGCACAGTACCAAAGCTGCACTAGTGCACACAGTAGTTAGATTTGAGATTTGCTGTAGAGTTTTTCTCTCTTAAATATTACACGCTCTCACACACACAATTTTTTATTACACACATACAAACCACACTACATCATTAGTTATTATCTTTTACACAACACCATTTTCAACTGAAAACAAAAACTTTTAATGCGTTCTGGCCGTTCATCGACAACGGCGTCTGAGAATGCAAACTTTGAAATAGGTTTTTTGAAAACGATATCATCATCTCTGTGTAAAAAAAGTGAATCTGTGAAAATGGTGACGGCATTTTATAGGCAAAACTGTGCTTTATAGGCCAAACCTGAGAAAATGGCCCAATCTGGTAAAAAATAGTCAAAATGTTAATTCTGAAGCCTTGCCAACAGAATGAAAGCCTATTAACAGAGATGGCATCATTTTATAGTTAAATGGCCCTGGGATTTTAATGGGGACATTTTTGTCCTTAAAGGGATAGTTCAGTCAAAAATAAAATTGTATGTCATCATTTACTCACCCTCAAGTTGTTCCAAACCTGTATGAGTTTTTTTCTTCAGTTGAGCATAAGAGAAGATATTTTGAAGAATGTCGGTAGCCAAACAGTTGATGGTCCCCATTGACTTCCATAGTAGGAAAAAAAATACTATGGAAGTCAATGGGGTCCATCAACTGTTTGGTTACCGACATTCTTTAAAATATCTTTTTTTGTGTTCAGCAGAAAAAGAAAAATGTATACAGGCTTGGAACAACATGACAGAAATTTCATTTTTGGGTAAATTATCCCTCTAAGGTCCACAAATTACACTATTTTGTGTACCTAGTGTAAGATAGATTTATTAAAGGAAATGGGGTGAAAATGTATATATATATATATATATATATATATACCCTTACCTAAAGGATTATTAGGAACACCTGTTCAATTTCTCATTAATGCAATTATCTAATCAACCAATCACATGGCAGTTGCTTCAATGCATTTAGGGGTGTGGTCCTGGTCAAGACAATCTCCTGAACTCCAAACTGAATGTCAGAATGGGAAAGAAAGGTGATTTAAGCAATTTTGAGCGTGGCATGGTTGTTGGTGCCAGACGGGCCGGTCTGAGTATTTCACAATCTGCTCAGTTACTGGGATTTTCACGCACAACCATTTCTAGAGTTTACAAAGAATGGTGTGAAAAGGGAAAAACATCCAGTATGCGGCAGTCCTGTGGGCGAAAATGCCTTGTTGATGCTAGAGGTCAGAGGAGAATGGGCCGACTGATTCAAGCTGATAGAAGAGCAACTTTGACTGAAATAACCACTCGTTACAACCGAGGTATGCAGCAAAGCATTTGTGAAGCCACAACACGCACAACCTTGAGGCGGATGGGCTACAACAGCAGAAGACCCCACCGGGTACCACTCATCTCCACTACAAATAGGAAAAAGCGGCTACAATTTGCACAAGCTCACCAAAATTGGACAGTTGAAGACTGGAAAAATGTTGCCTGGTCTGATGAGTCTCGATTTCTGTTGAGACATTCAGATGGTAGAGTCAGAATTTGGCGTAAACAGAATGAGAACATGGATCCATCATGCCTTGTTACCACTGTGCAGGCTGGTGGTGGTGGTGTAATGGTGTGGGGGATGTTTTCTTGGCACACTTTAGGCCCCTTAGTGCCAATTGGGCATCGTTTAAATGCCACGGCCTACCTGAGCATTGTTTCTGACCATGTCCATCCCTTTATGACCACCATGTACCCATCCTCTGATGGCTTCTTCCAGCAGGATAATGCACCATGTCACAAAGCTCGAATCATTTCAAATTGGTTTCTTGAACATGACAATGAGTTCACTGTACTAAAATGGCCCCCACAGTCACCAGATCTCAACCCAATAGAGCATCTTTGGGATGTGGTGGAATGGGAGCTTCGTGCCCTGGATGTGCATCCCACAAATCTCCATCAACTGCAAGATGCTATCCTATCAACATTTCTAAAGAATGCCTTCAGCACCTTGTTGAATCAATGCCACTTAGAATTAAGGCAGTTCTGAAAGTGAAAGGGGGTCAAACACAGTATTAGTATGGTGTTCCTAATAATCCTTTAGGTGAGTGTATATGTCACTGCCATTGTTTTGTCTCAAGATGATTTTTTTTTTTACCTACTCATGGCTACCCTGTTTGTGAAAACAAACCTATGTATGTTTAGCATTAATATAGTATTTAATGCAATAATAATACATTTCTTCTTAAGTAAATTTGACAAACAAAAAAGTCAACCAATATGCTTAAAACAAGATAAATCCACCAGTGGGAAAGCTAAATAAACTTAACTAAGTAGTTCGTCACCATGACAGGCAAATCAAATCAGGATTCAAATCAGTGTTTGTGCTATTGAATACAGTTATTAAACTAAGGTTTGATTAAAGCTCATGTTTTCTTTTTCAGACAGAGGATGTTATTGAGTATGATTATGGCACTAGCGTTTAAAGACTCGCTCTTCAAAGATTCTTTTGAGCACCAGCAATTATATTGGATGAAGAGATCTAAATTCCCTCTCCAGCAGGAAATGTCATGTCTCTCGTCATCTCAGATGTTTTATTCTCTTTAAATAAACTTTCCACTTGATTCAAAGAGTGTTTGTTTGTTGTCCCCTGTTCATTTTGCTCTTTTACCTTGTGGCATTTGCAATGTAATTGTATTAGGCTTTTGTATGAATAACCTTTACCAGGAGCATAACAAAGTCCACGATGATTTCTGTTGTTGCCATGGTGTTTCATCGCAAGCTGGAAGACTTAACATTTACATTCGTTTTCATGTACATTCTTAGCAAAGTGATTACCAATAAATGATTCTTATGATTTCATTTCAACTTCACTTGATTTTAATATATTTTTAGTTAATTTTTATTTACATTTTCATTTTTTAATAAAAAACTAAATTGTCTTTGTGAAATAGAATACAAGTTATTGTAGGCCCTCTGGAATTATCTGAGGAATTTATCGGTTTCAGATAAGACATACAGGTTAAATTAAAATCTCATTTGTGTAGATGGGTTTTAGCTTCTTGTTATACATTTCATTACCAATTAGAAGAAGAAGAAAACAGCACTCCGTGGCAGGAAGTAAAACATAGCGTCATTAGAGCTAACATTCACACATATGAGGGGCAATAAAGGTGACCTAATATGCAACCTGTTTCAATACAAAAAGAACAATTCACACTGATTAACCATACAGCTTGCTTAACAGTCCAAATCCATATCATGCAGGTTCTTATGAACAACTCCCATTCAAACTTTGCATTTATGGAGGGCTTGGGTATTGGATTTCACCCACACCATCACCATCAGAGAGACATTTTAACAATGTTTTTCTCTACAGGGATTCTTATACAATACTCATTCAAAATTCATATGGTTTGTATTGGTCACATGAAGATCCTGGAGCAATATAGAGCCCACACTGAGCTTGAGAAAGAAGCAGTCCACAGTGCATTACCATCTCTATCTCGCATTGCTAATGAAGGCTTCTCCAATGTTAGTTTGAACCTGGAACTTTTTCTTATCAAGCTGAGCCTGGGTTGGATACAGGAGTGGGCTTCAGCTTCCTTTCCCCAATTCAAACTGGTGTTCAACTCTTTTCACAGCTGTTTATCGGAGTTCTGACGATTTTAAGCTTCTGTTGGGTCTTTTGGATTCAAAAGTAGTTTTCATGCAAGGATGTTAAGCATCACTTCAAAATGTTTCTGGTGGTGATTCACTGGGTAAGGAGTGTGTGAACCACATGAATGAACTAAAATGCAAGATGTTTTAGGCCCTAAAACAGTTTTTTCCTGTACTAGGATAACATGTATTGATCAGATCAGAACAGAACAGAGACTCACTTCTGCTACAGCTGCCTGGATCACGTCTAATGCAGCAGAATAACATTGATGGAAAAAAAATACGAATATGTTCTGAACATTTCCTTAAAGCCTTGTGGTCAGCCAGACAAAACCCCTATAACTTATACTGAAGATCAAAATGTTAGTTGAAAAGAACTGAAAATGCTATGATTTAGTATTGGTGTTTACTGGCTGTAAGCAACAGCAGTACATTTTTATCGATTGATTGCATAAACATTGTGTATATACTGTACATTCGATTTAACTTTAAAAGTTATGAAAGTGTATTAATATTTGAACATGCAATATATCAAAAGAAAGAACAGAAACTCTGCTTTAAAAAAAATAGCATGCATTCTTTTTTTATCAACACTTGAGTATGGGTAAGTTTCATAAAAAAGCAAAATTTTGAGCAAAAAGCTAAGAAAAACATGTTTTTGTCAAAGACTTCGACTGGATCCGATCAACCCTAATGCGTGCACAGTCATAGCTCATCCTGGGTCGACATTTCATTTAGTAACATTAGGCAGTTTTGATTTACATGCTGTTTAATGCTGGTGATCATGTTATTTTACATATGCATATGATTACATATAATATTGCTTGTTTTTGCATCTTCTCATGTGTTTTGATCAGGAGATTTAGTACTCTTTCAGAAGATGTGTAATAGCGCCCCCTACCGTATAACAGCGGAAACCCGGAAAACCGACGGGGAAGTGTTTTCTCACAAAAGACGGAAATTTCCATCAATGGCAGGGAAAGAGTTAATATATATATAAAACAACAAGTTTTAGTGTGTTTATTTGCTTTGGAATGTCGTAATTCATAAAATACTTTGCCATTAATTAGTTCCCTTTCGAAATGGAACTTCGACGCTGCATCATGGTGGTGACGCTGTGGGAAAACTCTGCGTGAACTGGTGTCTAAAGCATGTGTGAATACATGGCAATTTTGATTGGCAGACAGATGATGTCACAGATGCACTGGCAGGCTATAAAAGGCCACCTGAAGAACATGTCATCAGCTCTTTTGTCCCCAGGAAGCTGCTTTGTTTGAAGTTTGTGCAAGTGAAATCTTGAAAGGAGGAGTGTTTCTCTGTGTGTTTGTAAAGAAATTAAGCCGCATGAAAAGAAAGTGTGGGTTTAGAAAATGTATCTCACCTTGTTCTGTGTTGCATTACGAGCAATGGGCCTCATTCATGAATCTTTCGTAAATATATGAGCAAATTCGGAGTAATTTGCGCATAAAATGGACCTTTACGAAAACTCCCCTCCGGATTCACAAACACTTCGTTTACCACGGATTCGGTAGTTAAACGTGTGTATATTAATGAATTCAAACATTCGTAAATAGGAAGAGCGTGCAAGCTCATTCATAATTAGCATAATCCCCGCCCATGAGTTACAACTACGCAAATTACTAATCTTCTGGAGTCCCTTCTCAGGTTTGGCTCCAGTAGCCTATTGCATACATGCTAAAGAGACCAATTGGCCATATGCCTAGTAATAAATATTCAATTATCGTGTGTCCACCAAAGCATTTTAGCCAGCTAAAAAATGCCTGGTGCTCTTCTGAAAACGGCCAGCTGGTGGCGCTTGAAGCTCTTTGCAAGCGCAGCGTTTTTGAGATACTTTGCTATGATACAGAATATCCATCCATGGCAGTAATGTGTTACTAGTATCTCATTTTGAAGAATATTACTGAATATAAAAATGCAGTAGGGCCTAACCAGCAATCCATTGTTGTTCGGTCGTTGTTCAAGTAGGATTGGCCGTTGTTGTATTTGTCCCGGCCCTCCTCCACTGTGATTGGACGGCTGGGTAAAAAGTGACGGTGACGAGCACTGCCTATTGCTATTACCCAAAGTTGAAGTAAAAAAAAAAACACTGGGCAAATCAACTTGTGAAATATGGTATATAGTGCATCACAATGCAATGTCATCAGTTTGCCTAAATTAGAACACAGACCGTTCAAATGTTTTACACACCATTTACACGTGGTAGGGAGCAGGTGTAAATTTCTTTCGTACCAACTAACATTTTGAAAATACGAACATTTTCATGAATCCGAAAATTTACGTCAGAGCGGCTTTACGAACGATTTACACAAAAATTCGGTCTGCTCGTGTTTCATGAATGAGGCCCATTGATACAAACAAAATGTGTTTTTGACGATTTTGACCCCACCCCTTTTTGAAACATCGGCACGGATGTAACTAATGCAAATAAAACATTTCCAGTAACTAGCAGATCATTAATTTGTTTGTTTGTTAAATAAGAGGCGATCTGGCGCTGGAATGTGTTGTTTCTGAAATCAAGCCGAGTGCTTGTTGCCTCTGTTATCAGTGGTGCGGATACAGTGTTCACTTGTGGCTCGTACACAGTCTTCACACAGATGCGCACTTGAATCTATTGCCGTTGCAGAGACTCACTATTCGTTCTGGTGAAATCACAAAATGAAATGCACACAAACGTGTCCCTGTTCCTGAAAGATAACCACTGATGAACATATTCGGTTTTGATGAGAAAAAAAACTATACAAGAACGGATCAGATTAGATGCTAGAACCTCTGACAAGCTTAACAAAAGTTCTACCACTAGACCATTAAAGCACACAAGTAGGAAATTTCGCAGATCTATGCATTTATTCACTTGAAAAATCTCGGCACTAACTATATATATTATTAGTAGATGTAAGGATGAAACTCTCATTAAACATGAGTTATATGTTGATAAATTAAATCCAATGTACTACTGAAATTTATTTCTGGACATCGTGATGTTCAGAAATCCCCCCAAACACCTGGACCTGGAGGTGAAAGTGTGGACAGTGGTGGAACTATTTTAACACATTTCACGGTTTGTGAGGAGTAATGGAATGACAGACCATAAAAAGTAGACATTGTCACCATTCGTGTCACAGATTTCCTGAAGGTACATTTGATATTTCTCCTTGAGGGTCTTGAGGGTAGAGCAGACTGTTGAGAGAGCACTGCTCTCTCCTGACGCCTCTACTAGTCCTTAAGGCCAAGACACTTAATTATATGCTCCCTTCAATTTACGTGGCCCATTAGAGCTTTGGCCGAGGGATCGTTATGGTCGGATTAGCATTACTTTAATTTCACAGCACAGTGAGCAGGCATTTGTTCAGTATGCAACAGTGTACTGTTAGATTACCATTCAAAACCATGACGCAGCGTCGAAGTTCCACTGTCTTGTTGTCATACTTCAGGCATGCCTGCTTGTCTTCCTTCAGACAAACTGGAGCTGATGACATGTTCTTCAGGCACTTGACGGCGCACATGTGACGGCATCTGTCTGCTGTAGCAAATCAAAATTGGCGTGTATTCACACATGCTTTAGACACCGGTTCACGTGGAGTCTTCAGATAGTGTCAAGACCATGATGCAGCGTCTCATTGCTCTTCTCAGGGAACCGATTACATACGTAACCTTTCCTCCTATACTAAACTGTATAACTGGCAAACAACTAATTATCCTGCACTCTGTTGTCATGAGTAGCCTGACAGTCTTGCTGACGTAGCAAGGTTTTAATGTCACATTAATAATGCTAATGAAGGCTTGGAAAGGCGTATTAGTTGACATGAGCATTAACTAAAGATTTTACTACAGTGACTACACAGTTTTAAACTGCATTATTATATTGAATTGTTAAATTATTGAACAAATATTCTTAAAATCTTTATTTCCCTTTCTCTCTTCTCACCAGCATCTTCCTCAAATTTCTTTTTGGCTTTCAAATTGTAGCTTGTGCAATGTGCACCTTTTTATATTAAATATCCCAAAAAGAAAGCAGTTTTATGAAATTCAACATTCATTAAATTAGATGTTGAAGTGTATGCCATGGAACCTCCCACTACTTGCAATGTTAACTGTGAACACTAGATGGTGACATGGTGTCATATTCAGTGTGGACAGCTAAGGCAAGTAATATTCAGGTGTATAAATGTTATAGTGCAAAACTGTAAATTATGTGACCGTCACATTTTGCCCACCCTATGCCTGACCATATTAAATATTTAACCTTGAACATGAATTAAGATAAACGGTCACTATTATTTGTAAGTCACAAAACAATTAAGCCGGGCTATAACATTTATTACAAATATAGATATTCAATAAAACAATAAAATGACATTTTTTTGGACATTGATGGAGCAGCATAAGTTTGATTCAAAATGGTTTGATAGTCCTAGTGTAGAAATAGGGGCAGGTGATATATCAAACTTGTTAACATATTCAAAATACATTTGATGATTTTTGAGTAAAATGTAAATATATGTTTTTTTATATTTTTATGTATATACCCTGTAGCAGATAAAATGATACTGATGGAAAAAAGAAAAGTATAAAAACACTGCACAAAAAAAGAAATGAGGAGACCATTTAATAAATTCTGTTCATTTTTAATATTCATTTCCTTTGAAAAATATAAATTCTAAAATAATTTCAGCTGTTTTGTTCTAAAAAGTCACAAAACTTGATTAAAAATGTATCAGTTATACACTCTACAATTAATATTTAGCATTGTTTAAACGTTCAAGAATTTCCCCAGACATGCTTTCACAATAATTTCATGTTTTTATGTACCCCAAAAAATATAAGTTAAAAATCTTATACTTACAAGGTTAAAAGAAGTTGATTTGAAATTACAGTATACTATCTGTAAGATCTATTGATTTTTTTTGTTTACTTTTTGAAAGGAGGAGGAAAAATGATGGAAAGATGGAAGAATAATGACAAATTAGCAGGAATCAACATAGAATTTTGGGGTTCTTGAAGAATCAAATCTCAGGGAAAACATGTTTCAGACATGCGCTATATGACATATTTCTCTGTCCTCTGAAAATCTTCATTCAAATGCATGTACCACTTTGTTGACATTTTGTGACTTATTTTAACAAATGACACAATAAGACATTCAATGGCTAGACATCATGTAAATAGTGCACAAATAATAATAATAAAAAATCTTAAACCTAAAGGAATTTCAGGTATTATTGCAATTCAGGTTTAAGCCACTTAGGTAAATCATTTGCAGGACAACATGGAGTACATGTGGGTTTACACATGTAGACTTTTTTATGGTTTCCATAACCAGGTGAGGAAGCAAATGCCTAACAAGACTTGAAACGCAAAATGAATTAGGCTTTCTTAATTAATGAAGCTTGTTAGAACATGTTTGGATTAATTAGGCATAAATATTGTTTGTTAAAGGAAACAAATTAAATTAGATACCACATTATATTGAATGAAACTATGAAAAACAGCAGGTTCAGTGCCAATCAATAACATTAATCATCATTAAAAAGTTAAATATCACAATATATTATATCACAGTGGTTCGCTCTCTTCATAACAGAAGTAAT
This sequence comes from Rhinogobio ventralis, assembly GCA_039654625.1. NCBI lineage: Eukaryota > Metazoa > Chordata > Actinopteri > Cypriniformes > Gobionidae > Rhinogobio > Rhinogobio ventralis. The sequence continues at coordinate 30,066,564 of CM077194.1, forward strand.
TTGCTGAATAGTTTGCTCAAGATATACACTAAAAAAGATCAACATTAAAATCTCATGCTGTGCAAATAAAAAAAATGGAAAGTTTTTTTTTTTTTTACATAATGCCTACCATGCAAAACAGAGGTAGAGCAGCAAAAAAGAAAAGAAAAGGAAAATAGTGGCATGTTAAGTGAATTTGGTAGAAAGATTCATATTGTATTGGATGAATAATGGAGGAAGTAGTTCTGGAATTGTGGGAAAACAGCTACAGCATTTCTCTACAGCTCAGCAGTGTGAAACAATGAACTGAATTGCATAGTAGTTTAGGGATTACAACTTGCAAACCATAATGATTAAGTTAGAAAAGACAAGTGTTCCTCAAGCCATTCTTTAGTCTTCACAGAAAGGATTGATGATGGGGAACAAGTCTTTACAAAATATCCCTTGGCAAATGGCTTTCAGCAAATTCGATAAGCTTAATAAAATCTATGCTGCAGATTGGCTGGAGGAGTTATATGGACGTCTCAGACCCTCGACTTCTCCAGTAGAAGCCATTGTTGTCATCTGGGTCCATGTCTATTTTAATCTGAGGCACATTTAATGGCAGTCTCTCTGAACTGAAAAATACAGATGAGTAATCAGTCAACTTCCTAATAAAGTTATTTCCCAGTAACTACCAATAATTTCTTTGAAACAATTTAACTTGTGGTTCAAGTGCATTATTTGAACAGCTAACAGAGGTGATATTATGTAATCATGAAGCCTTGACAAATTATGATGTTGCTATAAATTAAAGTGGCTTTCATCATCAGCATCCTTATTGAATAATATTTTTATAAATTTTTTTGTATGCAAAATCTAAACAAGGATCTAATCATTTTAATTAGATGTTCTTACAGGTTCATCAGTCGTTATCCATCCATACTATAAATACACAGTAGTAATGCGCAACAGATGCATACCTTGACATCGGGCTGGTCTGAAAGTAGTGTCGCTTTTCAGCACGATGAATATCGGTCAAGGAATGAAGGGGACTTTTCTCCTGCAAGTGGGACACATGGTCCATTATTAGCACATGCATGACTTCACGTTCTACTGAACACAAGCACTGTACACCGCCATCAAGCATTCACACCATACAGGATGAACGGCCCCAGCACAGTTTTCACAGTGGATACATGCAAATACTAAATGTGTCTAAGGATTTTATATCGAGTGAGTGTTGGGATTTCATGGGATTATTTTTGATTAGCATTTTCATAAGATAATTATTCATTCTAATACAACTACAAATTAAGATGTTAAAAGTTTTAGTAAAACAGAAATCACACTAAAATTACTAATTTGAATTATCTTGAAGAGTTTCACTGATGTAAATCAATGACTGATTCGGTGAATGTAAAAGGAGGGATATTTTCTGCATCTTTGTCAATCTCGATTAACAGATGGATTGGCAAAAGATATTCAAGAGGATAAGTATTAAAAGAATCCATGTTAGTATGACACAAAATCACAGTAAAGCAAAATGATTACGACAGGCAGGAAGAGGTAATAAAGCTGTCATTTGCCATAGAGGACTGACAAACTCCACAGGTATTGTGTGACAGAGGAGCAAGTGGTAGCGTGCACCGCATGCAAAAGGAAGAGAAAGCAAAACGTTCGAGCTGAATCATTAAAGAGGTACAAGTTGAGTCCTCGGGTCCGGTCTACTCACTGTCAGAGGCCTTATCTCCTAAAAAAGGCTCCTGCTCCATCATGTCCATTGGGATTTTAATGCTGGGGACATTCTCATTGTAAGGATAGTCAGACTGCACAGGGAGAAACGGTCAAAAAGAGCTTTAGGAGCTGAACCTACATGTACATGTAGTAGTTTACACCTCCTCTTTCATGACCACCCAAATTTTCATAGTATTAAACTGAACTGAACAAAAAAAACATCCTAGAAAATGTATCTTTCTGACAACCATACAAAATTCCTTGGAGTGTCACTTAGGTGCTTAGTACTTTTTAATTTTCAATCTTTTTGCTTTTAATATTGGAGCTATTTCATGTAAAAAAAAAAAGAAAAACAAAAAGAATACTTTAATAAATAAATATCTACTGTACTTGAAGTAATGACTTCAACCGTTAAAACTTAATGTGTATCATACACAGGTAATAAAGCAATCAATTAAAAGGCAACTCGGTAGGCTAAACTTATTTCTAAAGTCTAAAGCTTGTGGCATTTTTCAGGACACTCACGTCTTCCATGTCACTGTCTATGCTCCCTTGTTTCTTCTTTTTCTTTTTCTTCTCATCTTCCTTCTTTTTCTTGTCCTTCTCAGGTATGACATCATCCAGGAAGCTGAGGTCATGCTGGGAGAAGACATAGTCCAACGCCTTCCTCACAGCAACCAGAGCCAAGATCTGACCAACGAGAATACAGCAAATAGTGCCTTTTCAGTTAGCGCATATACTACAGATGATGAAACAGAAGTGAAACATTGCACTTGAGTGTTTCTAGTGGGCTGAAATAATTGACAAGTAATTTGTAGCCATTCTTCAGCCCTGAAGCTCTCAGTTTTGCAACCACATCTGCTTCTAGCATTAATGTTTGTTAAATCACAAATAGGTGAAAGAGGTGACTAACCATGACGGGAAAGATGATGGCTGCCACGGTGGACTTGAGGACCCAGAGGAGTGCCAGGCAGAGCATTTGGACAAAGGTGAAGAGATGGACCTTCCTCAGTGGGACATGCCGCAGGTAGATCAGGTCTGGCTGGTGTTTGGCAGGCATGAGGAGCAGTTTGAGTCTGTCCATAAACTGAGAACCAAAGAGCAATAGTCTTCAAAAAAGACAGTTTTCCCAACTAAGTTACTACCAACCTGTTTCAAATAGTGATTATTTCATGCTTTTAGAAATACCCCATGTAATAATGTGTATGGGTTTAATTCTACTTTGTTAGATTCAAATTGGAATTATAATTCTACAGGCTTTCTCAATTCCGTTTTTAATGAACTCACCTGCACTCCGTTGAGTGAAGCAACACCCATGTAGAGGAAGACTCCATACAGCACTGGCATGGGTATGAACTATGGGAAATAATTATTCAATCATTCAAAGCCATTGAGGGTTTGAGAAAAGACAAAAAAAAAAAAAAAAAAAAAAAAAAATCACACACGCTACTGGATACTATGTATCGTTACCTTGAGGATAGGAGACATGAAGACAGACAGACCGGTGAGAAGGAAGACAAAGATACCAGTGACTCTCTGTTCCCTGAAGAGAAGAGAATTTCAAAAATGCAAAAAATAAAATAATTAAATATTACAGTAAAAAAAATTGCAGTCTATGGTAATTTCAGCTAATGACATGCCCAAAAGTACAATACATGTATACAATTACATGTATTCAGTTGTGTTTGTTCTTAGTTTCGTTTTCATAGACTTTTAGTTTGTTTTCATTAGTCACATGTTCCTTTGTTTGAGTTTCCCACCACTCATCAGTTCACTGGACACTAATCATCATCACAGCTGTTCGTCATTTAGTTCATCACCTTGTGTATTTACGTTCCTCCCTGTTCACTCTCAGTTGTCGGTTGTTATTTGTGTTTGTGTTACGCACACTCTGTTACACCTTCTGTATGTATCGGAGTTTACTTTTATATTAGACACTTCGTATTGGAACCTGTGGACTCTTCTTCACCTCACTCATCTTCATCTTCTTCATCTCTGTGACAACTGTTCAAAAGGTTTGTAATTTTTTTAAAGATGCTGTAAAATTGACAGCTAGTGGTTGAAATTGGTACTGCAGTCCAAATTCAAAATATTGTTTGCCCCGCCCCCTCCTCCTCAGACTCCTCACGCGGGTTGCGAGTTTGAGGACAGGCAACAGAAACGAGCGCAACTGACAATAGAGTGTGAGGAGACTTGTTGATGAGTGATGAGTTGATTTATCCGCGATTTAATGTGCTTTCGTTCATAGACATTTTTAGATGGATGCCGAGGCTTTTTAGGTCAGGTACAATCTGCGATCTCTGACCCAGTTTGTTTGCTGGCTTCAATGGCAGCAATACGCAGTGTTTTCTGCCAACTGGCAACCTGTGGTGTCGAAATACTATTGGGTAAATTGGCAACGGGCATTATCGCACAGACAAAACAGACATTCCGACAAGGCACGCACATTTCAAAGTAAAATAACTGGCTGTAGTATTGTTTTTCAGAGAAACGAGTATGTGAACTTAGCATGTTTCCTAAATATCTGCAAACATATTGTGGTATTTTAATGCTTTAGTAAAGTGAAAAACTTACATACAGCACCTTTTAATGTTTCTCTTTTGCTCACCAAGGCTGCATTTATTTGATGAAAAATACAGTAAAAACAGTTATATTGTGAAATATTATTACAATTAAAAATGACTTTTGTATATTAATATATTTTGTCATTTATATAATAAGGAATGCAATTTTATTCCTGTAATGGCAAAGCTGAATTTTCAGCATTAATCCAGTCTTCAGTGTCACATGATCCTTCAGAAATCATTCTAATATGCTGCTCAAGAAACATTTATTATTTTCAGTGTTGAAAACGGTGTTCTGCTTCTTCTTTTTTTAACAACACATGATATTTTTTCTTTCTATTCTTTGAATAGAAATGTTTTTTGTTTTTTTTTACATTATAAATTTCCTTAGTGACTTTTGATCAATTTGGTGCATTCTTGCTGAATAAGTCATACTGTCCCCAAACTTTTGAACTGTACTGTATGTGGACAGTGAACACCCCCTTTTAATTACAGGTTTGGCTATTTCAGCTACACTCATTACTAGCAGGTGTATACATCAATAAAAGCATATAGCCATACTATCTTCTTAGACAAACAAACACGTAGTGTATCATTGTTTTAATTATAGGAAGAATTCAACTGGCAGACACTTTTATCCACAGTGACTTGTAGCACACTTATTGTAGTGACAGTCCCCCTGGAGAAACTTGAAGTTTAGTTCTTTGGTCAGTTGACAGTTTTCGAATTTACTTGCAGTTACCAGCTCATATCCTTAACCATTAGATCCCACCTGCCCAATTATGAATGATTACTTCTAATGGAAATATTAATTATCATTATTATTTTAAATACTTTAAGAAACATAGGATTGGTTAACCAACCAGAGAAGTGTAAAAATACAACCTGAAATACTGGTGGTGTGTTTTTAGCAAAACTAGGCCTGTTCACGTTTGTACAGCTTACAGCTGCATCAATAAAGCCCCCTAGAGTTCAGTCCAACATGCAGCCTTTTAACAGGCATCCCACTGAGCCCAAAACTGTAGTCAACGAGTGACGCAAAAGCTTTACTGTTATAGTCAGAACCTTCAGTTTTATGCTATAACACTGTACAAATACACAGGAATCACAGAAATCATCTCCTCTTTTATATGCTTTACAACATACCTGACACCCAAAAATTTGGGCTGTTCGCCAGGGGCGGACGTCTCTGTCTCCATCTTCAAGCTGTCAATGTGGGCGATGGAAATAACTGTTGCAGCTACATACCATGGCAGACCCATGAAAGAGCACACCGCTAACAGCACAGCCACCCAGAACAGGTCCAGATGATAGCCTGCACCTTTCTAATTGAGACAAAGATGAAGGATGGTCACAAAATGTTTTTAGAGGAATCAAAAACATTTGATGACTAACAAAAGTGGTCGGTGACAGTTTGCAGGAATAGTTCATCCAGTAATGATTTTTTAGCAGCCTCTTATATTTCTAAACCTGTATAGTGTTATTTTTTTTATTTTATAACTGAACATAATTTGAGGAGCTCTTTTCCATTTTTCCAATGAACATGTCTGACAATATTAACTAACTCCGCCACTGTTGTCTGGTTAAAACCAACAATGACAATTTCGAATTTACAATTTAGTAAGTGGGACAGTGGCGTGGAGAATAAGAATAGTAGATTCAGCTTTTGATATGTAGGTACCAAGTTCAAATCCACATTTTTCCAGTCCAATTCTTCTCCCTATTCCTATGGTGTATCAGCTTGGAGAGAGGTAATTAGGATGGGTTTTAAGGATTGGGACAATTAAGGTCCCAATAGGCAGCATCCATTATGTTATTGCATACTGTTTAATAATATATAAATACAATGAGATGCAAATAGTCCCTGCTTACACTAAGTGCAAAGAAAATACTGTTTTTTTTTTGTTTGTTTTTTTTGTATTTACACTATTTACATCTATCACACTTATTGCACTTAGCCCAAATGGACTGTCTAAAAATAGTCCATACATTCCAAGGCCACTATGAAAAAATAAATAAATAATATAACAGCGTATTGGTTTGGAATTATATGAGGGTGAATAAACAATGACAGAATTTTCATTTTTTTCTGTGAACTGTCCCTGTAAATAACCTACTAGGTTTTTTTGAGTGCTGTATTCTAACATAAATAAAACTGTACTACATCACACAAATGTACAGTACAATATGTCACCAGGGCAGAGTAATTCTCACAGAGATGACAATGGGAGTTCTTCCATGGGGAGGCATTATAGTGAGAGGACACAATGTTTTGAGGCCAGTCTCACATTACAGGCCAAAAGAGAATAAATGGTTTGCTTTTGTCTGATTCACAATTCCTCTTTGTTCCACTACTCAGAATATGTTCCAATGTGGACCTAAAGTGTGATAGTGGGGTGAAATCGCTTATACTGTATAATCTATAACGCTATTATTTTAGGATTAAGATCCTATTATAGATTTTATTAATATTTTTAATTAGTTTTCATTTTTATGTTACTTTTCATTTTAATCTTAGTTAAAGTTTTAGTAATTTTGTGGTGTATTTTTGTCATTTTTATACATTTATCTAGTTTTTAGTTATTATTTTATTATGTTATTTTAGTACATTTTAGTAAAGGAAAATAAGAAATGTTCCCCTTGGCAACTAGCTAAAATAAAATAAGTTTTAGTTTAAGTTTCAGTTAAATATAATAACCCTGGCTTATAATTCATAATAATATATAATTCTTGATTATCAACAAAGCCTATGTAGCTATCAAATTTACATGTTACAAAATCATACTTTTCTTTCGGTTTTCAATTCAAATTAAGTATTAAACAAATATTAGTTCCTGGATTATTTATGGTAGCTTCTTTCCCTTTGGCTTGTATCAGTTTCTCAGACCATCTGTTTGATAATGCTAATTTTGACTCCATGTGCTGATTCACATCCTTCAGACAAAAGATTAAAAGGCTCTATTTGTAAGAGACTTTCTATAAATATCCCAATATAGTCGCCCCTGGCACTGTGAGTGTTTCCTGTGGTCCTGGGTGGCTCAAAGTGAGCGTGATAAACCATCTGGCTTTGGAGAGAGTCACACAGCAGACTCACGGCAGGCCTACCTTAAGCTTGTGCTCTTTGCGATTGACAATGACAGCGGTGATCTGCTGATCCATGAAGAGCAGGATGGTGACCAGCAGGGCAGGCAGAGCTGCTGCCAGGTACACCCACCAGGGGTTCCCTCCGAACGGTGGCACAAACCAGCCACGGTTTGGGCTTGTTGGCTGAGGACATGAGAGGAGTGCAGTTTGAGGATCACAGAAGTTTGCAGTTAGGGCACTTGGCAAATGTTTACAGGATACAAATGGTAATGTCCTGAGTGGATTGGCATTGACTCATACTGTGAATCTGTACAAAAAGAAGTAACGTGCCAGCCAATGGCACACTCTGATATTTGTTCTTCCTGAACAAAATCCATTGCTATCAAGCAGACCCTCAGGCGACCAGAGTAGAAACACCCCACTGTCCCAAAATAAATAACATCTAATGTAGAACAATTAATCTCTTGATTAGGCTATTTATTTACACAATTCCATTTATACAGTGACTAAAACGTATTGCTTGTTTGTTACTGCTTTTGTTTCTTTTCTAGATAAATCACAAAAACCTCAAGATAACTTATTATGTCAAGATAAGTCATAAATGTCAATAATAATGCATGACCTCTTTGGACTTCCATATGTTTGGAAGCAGTTCATAATTCTATTTGACTTTTTCTAGGATGCAGTTCTTGTCATGTGAATTAATACTTTTATTCAACAAGGATGCATTAAAATACATTTATAATGTTACAAAAGATTTCTATTTCAAAATAAATGCTGTTTTTTTATACTCAAAGAATCCTTAAAAAAATGCATCACAGTTTCCACAAAAGCATTAAGCAGCACGACTGTTTTTAGTATTGATAAGAAATGTTTCTTGAGCTGCAAATCAGCATATTAAAATGATTTCTGTGACATATTGAGACTTCTGTGACACTGAAGACTGGTGTAATGGCTGCTGAATATTCAGCTTTGATATAACAGGAAAACATTACATTTTAAAAGATATTCAAATAGAAGTTATTTTAAACTGTAATATTTCCACAATATTTTTATTTTACTGATAATAAATGCAAATAATCAAATAAATTGGTGAGCACAAGAAACTTCTTTCAAAAATAGTAAAAAAAAGTACCGAAAAATGTGAACAGTAATTTTAGAAGCACACCTCAGAAAGGACATCCCACAGTAACAGACAGACAATATGAACAGAAAGTTTTACCTTAAATTCACTTGGCACTATGAGCTTTGGCGTTTCTACCCCAACCAGAGCGTCGACACCACAGAAGATCAAAATAGCCAGGATAATGGCGAAGTCACTTATGAGCTTCCTCACCTAAGAGGACAAAGAAAATGTTTTTTTAGGAACTAAGTAGTGTGCATCACATCAGTAGTCTCTTGCCTCAACAACTGTAGTATTGATTAGGATCAGAAATTGAATTGTCTTCTTGTCTACTTGCCCACGGTATATGGATTAGTGGCAGGGTTTGGTTAAATATTCGATTGCGCCTACACATGCAGTAAGATTAGAGCCACAAATTGACAAATCCATCACAAACACACTACAGATTGACAGTGTGGCTACTTACAGTAGTAGGAAAGAACGGGCTGGTCTTAAATTTCTTCAGACACATGGAGCAGGTGTAGGTGCCAAAGAAAAGGATGAAGGACATGAGGGTGATGTCTGGCACAAAGTCACAGGTTTTGCCCACGAGCTCCCCTCCGTATTTCAAGCATTCCTTCTTTGACAGGGAGGACCAGCTGGCATTCAAGCGCTGCACAAATGACACAAAAATACATGATCAGAATATCTACAGATGTCAACTTTTAAAACAAAGTTGTTCATTCACAGAAAATCGTGACCCTCCCCAAAGCCCTCTGGCACATTCATGAGAGTAGCAGCAATGTGTGACGTCAGCAATGTTTGATTTGAATTTTTGAGATCTTGTAGATTCAATTAACAAAAGTCTGAATGATTTCGATAACTTCCTCTAAAAGTGCATTCATGTGACCAGTTTTTTTAAAAAACAATTTAAACCTCTTAAACTCCAAGGACCCTGATAAGGTCCCCCCAAAAAAGAGGCGCTTTTTGATTGTTTGGTTATTCATTTTAGATTTTTTGGTTATAAATTCATTTTTGAAAGTGTATATCTCAGGCCCTGTGTGCTCTAGCACCCTGCAGACAGTTTTAGCCGTTTCCAGCATATGTCAGCAAACACTGGAAAAAAGACTTTTGTGACAGTGGGATAAATTGCATTTATACCACTGTATATGGGGAGACGTGTATATTGGAGAGATTTGGGTAGGCGGAAATTACATAAAAAAAAAGGTAATATTCCTCCCTTCAGATCCATTTGAATAAATCTAGCATACAACATGATACAGACAAAATTCTTTTTTTTTCAGTATTTGCTGCCATCTAGTGGAAACAGCCAAAACTGTCTGCAGGGTGCTAGAGCATACAGGGCCTGAGTTATACACTGTCAAAAAGCGCCTCTTGGGGGTTTAGACCCCTTTTGTGTATTTAAGAAAAAGTGTGTATTTAGACCACTGTATGTGGGTATGGAAAGATTTAAAATTTTTCAGGAGGCCAAATCCAGGCGGAAATCCCCAAAAATGTTCCGAGAGCTAAGGAGGTTAATAACTGAGGGATGAGATGAAATGTTTTCCTGTGGTAATCAGCATTATACCGAAAATGCAGTCAACAGACCTTAACTTGAACCCAGGACATTTATTTAAAGCTGAGAGACACTTTCACACATCAAACACTCTCTAGTTTCTGTTTGAAGGCAGAGTTTTGTTGTCTTCAAACTCTCTGAAGTTGTACAATGACTCTGTTACTGTTCAAGTTTGCACAAAAGGTGCGAAACATGAGCTACGGCTCATTCAGTCACAAAGATGTTGGCATGGATTTGGGAATTATGTTTCATTGATCTCAAACTGAGGACTCCATCTGAATGAAACCATTGTCATAGAAATCCTTCTCTATTATTCGCAGCTGGGAGCTTGGTTTGGCTATAGAAGAGGATAAAACGTCAGCCATGTCTGGAAAAAATGTTTTAGGAAACAGCCAACAATTTAAGGATTAAAAAGCACTATGCATTTTCTGAACATATCCAGGACAAGGAAGTTTTCGATAATGTGTTGTGTAATTTCTACTGGGTGACCTCAATGAATCCAACAAGTCTTAGGACTGGAATACAGTACACTAAAACAAGTATGGTAAGTATAGTATGGAAGAGTCAATGCTAGTTGCTGAAAGTCAGAGCCAGTCTGTAGATTTTGGACAGATTTAGCAGAAAATAGCAATGTTTCTGCAGGAATTTGTTGTTTTTGGAACAACCTAAAAAGTCTGGTAGTCTGTGATAATGTATAATGTGTATAATGCAGAAGAGTTTTAAAATCTGTACAAATTTTAAAAGTCATGTAGTGTATTTCCAGCCTTTACACATATTTCAGTGATGTTTTAGGAAACACTTACTGTATCACTGTAATTTACAGTCCAGATGAGTGTTGAATCAAGTGGATCAGTGTACACATCTGAAGAATTGACTGAAAAACACAAAAGGTCAAAGGTTTTAAATGTGGCCTTCAGAAAGAACCAAAAACATACAGTGGGGCTCAAACATCTGAACCCACTACTAAAAAATAAATAAAATCATATTTAAACCTGGGAATAAACAAAGTTTTAGGATTTAGAAAAATTCAGAAAGTTATAAATGTAAAATAATGAAATAATGCAAATAAAAATGCATTTGAAAATGCAAATTTGCTAGTGGTCTTATTTTTTGGACCCAATTTACCTGTATCATTTGACTGTAAATTAATAATATTTTTCATTTGTACTATGTAGCACTCTTGACTCAACTCAGATGATCTAATTTATTTATTTTTATCCTATAGCCACATTTAGACTCTGAGACAAGTGACTAAATACCTATTAATCATATTTATAGGAATCAGTAGATAATGCTTTAATGAGTTTAATGGCCACTTAAACTTTAAACACACATGACAGATTTCACAAGCAGACGTTCACACAAGAACAAACATTTTATTGCGGTTGCGGTTAAGTTAAGTACAGCATACTTGCTGACCAGCCCGCAATGGCCACTGAAAACATTCACCACTTCTCCACAGCATTAATCTTTAAAGAGTCTCTTTGCTGGGTTTCCCTAACTGGAACAAATTTCCACACAGCTGTTGTTTCCCTCTGCGGCATCAGATTGAAGAGAATTTGAGGGAGGGCGAAGAGGAGCAAACAGAGGTTTAGAGGAAAGCAGCATGAGTGGATGAGAGACCCACCCGCAGCCCGTCTCTGTACGATCTTAATTCACCACACGCATGGAGGAGATTAACCCCAAACTGCATCACGTCCACATCCACCCCCTATATTACTCCTTCATTCCTACTGAGGCCACCACACACACACACATACACACACACACACAAGCATAATAAACAGATCTATCATCTGTGGACCACGAGTGAATGTCAACATCAGTGCCACAAAATATCACACCGATACAAAGAAGTGAATTAATTATTACTTCAGAAATTCAAAAGTTTTGTAATTGTTCAGTGGTATGCATATCAACACTGCAGACGTTGTTTAGCGGTGTGATAATTGACTAACACATTCTTTCTTTCACACCAATATAAAACCTGCATGCAACAAAAAAAAATACATGTAAAGTGACAGATACACCCAAAAACATAAAAGTATTCAATCCACTTGACTGCAACACTGCAGATTTAAAGATACTTTATGTAACTTTTTTTTTTGTTCAAAAATTTACAAAATTTCTATGAGCAAGTACACCATGAATCTATCTTCCAAACTGTTTTTGTCTGATCCTGAATCACTACAGTACGCCTATAATGAGTGTTTATATTCAGACTATTTTAGATCGAGTGGGACACCAATCGCTGTGAGGTGGCCAGCACAACATAACAGTCATATACATAAACAAACTCTGGCTACAATGTTCTTACGCAAGACGCATGCAGTTTTGTTCATTAACCGCTAGAGTGCCGAAAGTTACAGTGTACCTTTAAAGTTTTTGTTCTCTTAATTCAGCTAAGAGGTCACGTCAATCTTCTATTGGTCACACGTCTTCACGTGATACACATTTGCAGGTCAGAGTTCACCAAACTTGAAGTTTGGAACACCCTTTTAAAGTGCGGTCACATTAGCGAATTCACATGAAATTTTACGAGCAACACATTTCCATTGTCTATCGTCAATAGTGTGATGCATGAAGCACATCTCACACAGAAGTCACTTTCAAACCAAGCAGTTTTCTGTTGAACAACACGGAAAATTCGCCAACCATGACTAACCAACAAAAGACTTAAGACTTGATATTTTAGACACCTGTGATTGTGTGTGGGCAGTGCAGTTGCAAAAGTAAACCATATGAAGTACTACTGTGCCCTGCTGAAAATTAATATGCAAATTAAATTAATAGCACCACTATAATTATATTCAGGAAAAAAAGACAGCTGAACTGAATGTTTGTGTACTTGCTCATTGCTACTGGCCCTGTACTGAGTTTTGAATTTAAAGTTTTGAAAAGTTTGAAAATCAAGTTTTTAATGTTGTTTATACGTCTATGTGATGAAATATTAAGACAAACCATGTGCACATTCATCAGTCAGCACCATTGCTGAGTATTTTCTCCTTAAAACTGCAGTTTACCAAAGATCGCCCCTGTTCTCTACGTCACAAACTTGTAACCAATCCCGTCAACGTGCAGGCGGGATTTAGCATATCATTAACTATGCTGCGAAGCAGGGGAGTCTCAAGAAAAGCCAGGTTATCACGGTATATTTTTCTGTTGATATAAAAACCCTGTATATCTAGCAATATAGCAGGTAAATTATGTATATGATGTTTATTATGATGTTATGATATACTATATGCCTTTCTCCACTGATGTTCTAAGTTGTTCAAAGCATTTCTAAGGATACTGATTTTTAGAAGGCAGAGAGATGGCGAACGGGAACATGGTTTGTGTAACATCAGCAACACATTATTAGCTGTTTGATAACATAGTCAAGCATATTATTTACCATTATGTGTTCGATGTTGTAGAGAGCGACTCATAAAACACATTACCATTCTGATACATCGACTAAAATTCACTCTTTCACTTCTTCTGAAACAGTTTCTGGGTCAATCATATATGGCTGAATTAAACCAGTATTTCCACTTGCCATTGGATCTCTGAGCTGGTGTGAGTGAGTGGGGGCAATTTGCATATTCATGGGGTCACACATGAATAAATTATATTCACAGGAAAAAACATTTAAATTTTGGTGATCGAAGATGAGCTTAAGCGATAAAATTATTGACTACAGAGGGACGTTAAGGACAAAAACAATCCTGTGGGTCTGAAATATCACCTTGAAGACCAGAAATAGTACAACAAAAGGGAAAGTTAAATATTTATGCTGGCCATATTTATAAAACATTTGCCAGATGTAGACCTGGACACCTTTCAAAAACAGCTGTACACGGGTCATGAGCCAGACATAAACATCCATCCCCATCAAACTATTGTGCTTCCACGGTTTGTGTATCAGTATAGATTAAGCAATCTTCAATAAACTTTCAATTCATACTCTATGACACTCTAAAATTGCTATCAAACTACTAGGTAGCCAAGCAGGGGAATTAAAGTATGGTCACTGCACTTAAGCTCAGAGTAGCACCTTTTGCAGGGGAAAAAAGGTCACTGTGTGCTACATCATATTTGCTTCACTGAGCAAAATAATGTTACATATGCATCTTTTCCTGTTTGGTCAGCACTTATCATTTCTTGCATTCGGTGTGGACATGTGGGAGGCTTAGCAAGGCGACTCGTAATTTAAAATTAAAGTAAAAATGTAGGTACGTTTACAAACTTGCAAATGAATAAAGGTTTAGTCAGTTCAATTTGCATCTAAACTGAAAGAAGAAAACATCAGATAAAGACAAGTACCAGGTCTTACCATCAGTGGGCGCCATGCACATGCAGTCATACTGCGTGACATAATCGATTTTATAGTCTGAGTTGATTGGGTAATAATGGGCCAACTTCAGCATCTTCTTGAAAGCGTCATAGATGAAGATGAAGCTGATGAGTGACGAGAAGCCCTCCTCTGTAAATCGAGTGAAATACTGCACTAGGAAGCTGGCATCAGTGGCCACCAAGACCAGACAGTAGAAGGCCGACCACAGGCCGATCCAAAGACGGAACTCTAGGTAGTCAAAGTCATTATCCCTGTAGAAAATAGTATGGACAGAAAATTAACTCATGTCCCCCCATTTTCAAATCATACAGCAATGAAAAGTACACTACCATTCAAAAGTTTAGGTTTCGGTAAAGTTTTCAAAGATGTTTTTAAAAGAAGTCTCTTACCAAGGCTCCAATTATTTGATCAAAAAGACAGTAAAAACAATAATATTGTAAAATATAATTACAATTAAAAAGAACTTTTATTCTTGAATATATTTTAAAATGTAATTTATTCCTTTGGTGGCGAAGCTGAATTTTCATCAGCCAGTCTTCAGTGTCACATCATCCTTCAGAAATCATTCTAATTTGCTCGAGAATAATTTATTATCAATGTGGAAAACAGTTGTGTTGCTTAATATTGTTGTGCAAACTGATACTTTTTCAGGATTCCCTAAAAAGTTAAACCGCATTCATTTTAAATAAAAAAATTTTGGAACATGGTAAATTTCTTTACTGTGATTTACGATCAATTTAATGCATCCTTGATGAATAAAAGTACTTATTTCTTTCTTTAAAAAAAATAAAAAAATAAATATTACTGACCCCAAACTTTTGAACAGTAGTGTATATATGACCAGCAATGGACAACACCTGGAAACACTTCAAATTTATTTACAGAATCTTAGTTTCAGTTAATTACAAAATGGTCAGTATATACAGTAGTTAGTTTGAATTTACATGTATGTATTTAGCAGACGCTTTTATTCATAGTGACTTGATTAAAATGATTAATCTTAAAGGGTTAGTTCACCCAAAAATAGTCCATGTGACTACAGTGGTTCAACCTTAATATTATGAAGCGACAAGAAAACTTTTTGTGCACAAAAACGAACAAAAATACTTTATTCAACAATCTCTTCTCTTCCGTGCCAGTCTCTGTGCCAATTTATGTAAGCACCACAACGCATGCATGTGATCATGGGATCGTGCTTATGGGATCGTGCTTGGCCAATAGTGAGCCTGCGTTTTGCCGTAAAACCCGGAAGCGCTGTACTTTGTGAATAGCCCAAAAAAGTGGATAGCGTAAGAGAGTGACAGGGAAGAGAAGAGATTGTTGAATAAAAGTCGCTATTTTTGTTTGTTTTTGCTTACAAAAGGTATTCTCGTCGCTTCATAACATTAAGGTTGAACCACTGGAGTCACGTGGACTATTTTAACAATTTCTTTACTACCTTTCAGGGCCTTGAAATTTGCAATTACGTTGCAGTCTATGGAGGGGTAAGAGAGCTCTCGGATTTCATCAAAAATATCTTCATCTTCCGAAGATGAACGAAGGTATTACGGATTTGGAACGACATGAAAGTGAGTTATTCATGACAGAATTAAAATTTTTGGGTGAACTAACCCTTTTAAGAAGGCAATAAACACGAGAAGTGCTAGTAATACAACGTTTCAGACATAGTTCAGAATAGTGCAAAGTACAACATGGAGGGATTAAGGAATAGTGATTTTTTTTTCAGCAGGATGCAGTTAAGTGCTCATGTAAGAGTTTTCAGCCGTTTCTTGATTTTGTCAGGGATTTGGCTGCCCATAAGGGGCTTAAAATGCACAGTTTGTGATGTTACATTGTGAACAAAGATGATCAAGCACCTGCTGAAGTTGAAGAGCAGCCTTTCGAACACCAGCACTGGCCCCGTACTGCTGAGAATGGTCAGAGGCTGCCCAGCCAGGAGACAGAAGATGGCTCCAGTGACCGCTGTACCCAGAAAGCTCTCCAGCACACCCTTCACCCAACACACAATGAAGAAGAGTCAAAGGGTTATGGAAAAAACCCAACTGAGGCTCAGTTACAATCATGTTCCCTGCAAAGAAAACCTGTTTAAGCGCATTTAAATCCCTGTCTGGACAGGACAAGCTTTCTCTGAGGAGGTTATGGGAAATTCATCATCGTTCACAAACATACTTTGTGAAATTATCCCTTGCAAATCTGTGCTTGTTTCTTCTCACACATCCTCTGCAAATTACCTACTGTTTTACAGCTAACTCAGAGTTACTCTGAGAAATTAAATCTAAAGACCTCGTTCACAGAAATGGCTCTGAATCGAATCTTAATTAATCCCTTAATTAATACTTCCCTTAATTATGTACATAATGTTAACAATAGTCTTCAATGGATTTATTATTCCTATCAAGTACACTTTATCTACCTTAATTTAATAAATTGATTTTATTACCCATAAACTTAATCAAGTGATGTATTTTTTAGATCGCATGACCTTCTGAAAAGCCCATATCCAGACAACAGACACTCCCACCTCAGTAATAACTAACCTTGTCCAAATTAGTATAGACTAATCCTGCTGAAACAGTGCTTATGAGAACTGTTGTGATGTACTGCCATTGAAGAGACATGTGACTTCATGTTACAGTTTGCTCTGCAATTTAAATCCCATCTGAATCAATCATGTTTGTGTTTTTTTCTCACGCAATCTTAGTAAAAATTACCAGTTTATGGCTAACTCAAGAACCCTTTGAGAAATCTAATCCCGCCCAAATGAGAATGTCTGTGATTGTGGTATATTATTAGCGTTTCATCTGTCTTTTGACCTTTATCAAATACTGTGACTAAAGCCTGCTACACCTTCATTATGGATTTAGACCTTTTGTTGAGTAAAATAACAAACAACAGTTGGTGGTTAAAATAGTTCTGACAACACATTTGACGGAAATCAATCAGAGTCTGATCTACTCCGGACTACTCAGAACAATCACTGTAGTCCTCATCATGATTAATTCCCTTGTTAAATTGTATACATGTTATAATGTATATATAAATAAATAGATCCCTCTAAATTGCACCACTTTGCTAGCTGACATACTGAGGGGTTTTCCTGAGCTAAAATATTGACTAGTGCAGTAGATCTCAGCATTCATCTTTAAAACAGCTAAATATATGAATTGTGAGATTACTAACATGACCTTTGAACTAGAAGTAACATTTCAAAAAGAGGGCAGAGAAGAAGGTGCTCCCAGTATGCGTCGGTTAAAGATTGACCCAGACTGAATTACATTGTAATCTCCGGCAAGGTTAGACTAATTCTTATTTAGAAAAGCTCAGGCACAGAGAGCACATGGCACATCTGTAAACTCATGAAGTTTCCTATGATTTGCAGTTGTATCTTCACCTGCATGTTCTCTGTGGCGTCGCCAAGCAATCCTCCGAATGTGATGGCATTGGTTACAGTTCCAAGGTAGATGAAAAGAATGGCAGACAAAGACTGGATGTGTAGTGCATCGTAGAAATCACTGAAGAAAAAGGGAGCTTTTCTTTTGATATCAAGAATAAGGCCTCCACAAAACCTAAAGAACAAAATATGATAGGCGTTAATTCTTATACTCATAGTGATTTTCATTAATTTCATAACATTTCTACAGGTTATCTTATTTTGCCATCCTCTATTCAAAGATGTTTTTTCACTTTGGACAGTGAGGTTTAAAAATCTGAAAATCTGGGATCCAGTTGAAATATTAGTATATACTATTTCAAGGTCGATAATCAAAAGTGAAAGGGGTTACACAAAATATTTTCACTAGTGGACTACGTAATAATATTATAAAAAGTAGCATGTTTATTGCTATTATGAATTGGTAACAGCAAAAACATCTATTTAGCGCAAAAGCGGTACTAATAGTACAAGGCAGTTCTTTACCAAGGTCAAGGTGTTTCTAAAACCAATAGTGGAAATGTACTGTCCTAGAAAAGCAAATCTGATGTACTGCGTAAACAGAGCACATGCTGACTCCAGTGTTTGACTAATATTAAGATAATTCTAGTCATTTAGAAAGGAAGACGAACAAACCTTTATCTGAACTAAACCATGGTGTTCAAAGAACATAATCTGTTCCTTCAGAAGAATTTGTACAAACATTAACTCACTTCCCAGTCTTCTTCAGCTCATCACCTACTGCGTGCCCCCCGCCCCCGTCTCCACCGCTGTGAGGTGTGTCTCCATTCATCTGTGAGCTGTCCCCTCCAGCATACATGTTCTTTCTGGACAATATAAACAAATGGAGATTGATAAACAAGACACTTCAATGTCATTAATGTCCTGAAATAACTTACAGAGGGGGAAAGAAAACAGAGAAGAAAGAAAGATGACAAGACACACCCGTGAACTCTTTATAAGTCATTTTAAGGACCCCAGCCTGAAGTTAACTAAACATCCTGCAAGCTTGTACCCCGGTCACCCACACAAATGTGCAATAAGAAATAAAAATACAAGATAGATGTGGTAATACCATGGTATAATACTTCAAATTATAATCGAAATGCCATAATATATGAATATGGTACTCATTCAATCATCCAGATAATAACTCAAACCAAGAAATGATAGCGAACGAAAGGACGATAAGCTGATACAATTATCACACAATAGATAGAATGATAAAACAACAGATAAAATGAGAGATAGAGATAGAATGATTAAACAGTAGATAAAATGGTTGATCAACAGATAAAACAAAAAAATTATTTTAAAAAAATACAACTAAAAACTGAGCAGATAGATGATAGATGGATAGATGGACAGACAGACAGACAGGCAGGCAGGCAGACA
This sequence comes from Rhinogobio ventralis, assembly GCA_039654625.1. Lineage (NCBI taxonomy): Eukaryota > Metazoa > Chordata > Actinopteri > Cypriniformes > Gobionidae > Rhinogobio > Rhinogobio ventralis. The sequence continues at coordinate 30,085,749 of CM077194.1, forward strand.
GACAGACAGACAGACAGACAGACAGACAGACAGACAGACAGACAGACAGACAGACAGACAGACAGACAGATAGATAGTAACTGAAGCAGTTCAGACTGTTGTTTACATTCAACAACTCTTGAATGCATGTATGAAGACTGCTGTGTGTAGTGTGTTGTGTACACTGTGTGTGATGCTGGCGTGACTGCATGCTGCGGGCACACAGCTCTGCTTTTCTGCTTTTTGTATTAAGGTGGCAGGATGAAACGGCCTGCTGTCACTTCACCTGAAGCCAAAGAGAGGTGACGTACTTCATCTAATTATCTGCTGTTCTGCTCCTTTACACTGAATGAATGAATGGCCTTTGTTCGCACAGACCTGGCTGGCTGGCCTTTGAAACTACTTCCTGACCATGTGTGACATATAACACACCGTATATGGCTTTAAAAAAACGATATATTTGACATATAAAGGTACAGGCACAGAAATTATATCTGACCATCATATGAGTCAAAATAGGAACACTGACAAGAGTTTGATATGAGATATTGGTGGGGCTTCAGCAAAAGAAAGTTACAGGCTGATATACATCAATTACCTTTTATCAGAGGATGGCAGGGATTTTGGAGGCTCTATCCTGATGGCAGGGTCCCATTCTCCAGGAGGGAGGACGATGACCTCATCCAAGAACTCGTCAATGCCAGCGAGGAGATCTTGTCTGTCCTTGGCTTTGTACGCAATTTCATGGAAGACCTTGATAAGAGAATGGTGATTACTGGCTAACTCTCTATACACAACCCAATCCAACTAATCCAGCACAAACTTTTTTTTCTCATTTCAGGCACAGCTACACAGTATCAGAACATGTATCTGTTCACAGAGTCAATTGTTTGGTTTTTGAGTTGGCAAGTTGAGATGGCCTGTTCATACAGCAGTTTACTGTACAGGAGTGGCTCAAATACTGTTTTTTGAGATGAACAACAGCCTTGAGTAACGTATACAATCTGTGTACCAAACTTTCAAAATGTGAGAGAAATAAAAATTTTAATTTTAAAAACACTAAATTAAAACACTAAATTGTTCAAAATAAAACTGAAATATAAATAAATCAAAGCTAAATAGAAATAAATAAAAAAAACTAATAAAAATTACAAAAACAACAGAATTAAAATAACACTAGTTCTGTTACAGAATGCAGTTGTTCATAAGCAAGAATGAACACAACAATATTTAGCTGTCTAAAACAGGACTGACTTAGATTAGCCTCTATGTACCTCATCAGACATCAGGGTAGCGATTGCCCTACCAATTTCATGGTATGACTTGGCTTTGCCTTTGGGTCCAAGCAGAATGAACAGAAATCTGGGGACAACAAGACAATAACAAATATTAGCGCACAATGTAAAACATGCACATTTAATGAAAGCTTCGTTTTTACCCGAACACCCTCTCACCACTAATTTTACTTCCCCCCTTTGGCCTTGTGGGATGAAAGCAGGTCATACCTGGTGGGCACAGGCACTTCAGTCAGCGCCCCCAACATGACTGCCTGCTGCAGCCTCACAAAGGCCACAAAAGGACTGTCCAGGAAGTCCACTTCTCCAACGAGAACATTGGAAGCTTCAGCATCTCTGGGCAGCTTCTTCATAAACTTGTTCTTCAGCTGGACACATGCAGGATGGTATTTTAATGAAGCTCGATAAGAAAGAAGAAACGGATGAACAAAGTGCACAAATCAGGCCCTAACACATGACCTCATTAAACATTCTGCCCGGCTGGCATTTTGTGCCAAGAATTTCCTAAGGCGAGATGTGATGAATTCAACAGCTGCAACTGTCCAGCTAATGGAAATTACAAAGATTGGTGGTTGTACGTAGGATGGTTCGTTCTAGGGTTCAGCAAAGGCCCACTGTGACTCCTGCATTCTTTTGCTCTTAACTCAGGAAACCAGTGGTAACCAGTATAAAGAACTGTTAAATTAATTTTATTTATATGGGCTGTTGTTGTTCCTACCAGTGATAAAATGAAGGCCAACTTCAAAGCAGTGGCATCTGCCAGCTCAGTCTTTGAGCTCATGCCAAATGTGAAATTTACAAGCCAAAGATAATTAGTACACCCTGCTCACATAACCATAAATTGTTAAGCAACTGTAACTGGTGCCTCCAAGGTCATTATTGCACATTTTAATAGCTATAAGTGTCATTTCACAATTACTCATGCTTAATGCGTATATAAGGTACTTTTATATGTTTATTACTTCCAAAAATGTAAACACTCATTCTTTAACAGTAAGACTAGCGCACATGAGAGAAATCCAGTGACGTTAATTAGGAAGCTCATAGATCAGATTTTGACAGCTCTGCTGATAACCTAAAGACAAGGTTCCAGTGTCAGTCATTCATAAACCAGTTACCCAGTATACTGCCAATACATAAACAAAAACATTCCCCCTGAAAGTCTTATTTAACAGGCAGAGTAAGCAGTTTAGTTAACAATTGACAGAACACCTCTAGCAAGCACAATGGAAAACATTTAACCTGGAGCACTTGAGCACATGACAAGACAGACCTCTCACTCATCAGCAGCACCACAGATCATCTGTTTTGAAGGTCTTTTATTCGCTTTTATGCCATTGCACTGAAGCAAAACGACCCTAACACGGGTTATCATTGCACTACAGCTATCAGATAAAATTAGTGCATGAATGGGATTAGTGCATTAAAATAGTGATGAATGGGATGACTATGTGTCTTGTTTTTAAAAAAGATTACTCATTTTATAAACTTGACATGTTTTGGTCAAATTGGAAAGTTTTTATGACTTCTCGGAAAACCCTGATGATGCCTTTAATCTTTGTAAATATTTTGTAGATACTAAGGTACAGTAGTAACTAAGGAAGATAATATTTTATTTGTACATGGAGATGTACTGAAAGGTTGTCTTTTTTGTTATGCTTATTGTGTTTTTTTACCTTTGTGATTTGGTTGTATTTTTTTAAATCCTCATGTCAATCTCATGTCGTTCCACACCTGTAAGACCTTCGTTCATCTTTGGAACACAAATGAAGATATTTTTGATGAAATCCGAGAGTTTTCAGTCCCTTCATTGGGAGCAACGCAATTTACACATTCAAGGTCCAGAATGATAAGAAAGACATTATTAAAATAATCCATGTGACTCCAGTGGATTAACCTCAGTTTTATGAAGTGATGTGAAAAAAAAAAAAAAAACATAATTTACCTCTATATTTACAAAATAATATTATCCAAAGCGTTGAGTCAACAACACGCATGCTTTGTGATGCTCCCCCTACTGGATTGTAGGTCAATATTTTCGTAAATTATGTTTTTTGTTTTCTTTCTGCAAACAAAGCACTTGCGTCACATGGGTTACTTTAATGACGTCTTTCCTATCATTCTTGACCTTGAATGTGTAAATTGTGTTGCTCCCAATGGAGGGACTGAAAGCTCTTGGATATCTTTTTTTTCTTACTGATTTGGAATGACATGAGGGTGATGAATTAATGACAGAATAACATTTTTGGGGTGAACTAACCCTTTAAATCTGGTCTATTACCAGATGTGAAGGTGTAATTTACACATAAATGTGTGACTTAACTTCTTGGTTTATAACAAATTAATGTGGTCTGTTCATTAAATAAAGACATAATAAGGTTACAAAATAAAAGTTATATGTTATTTCTATTAACTATTTCATGATACTTTTGAGTGATTTTAAAGCCTCCTTTCTAAGGAAAGACAGGCATATGCACATGGAACATGAGGGTGAGTAAATTAAGACATTTTGGGTGAACTATACCATTAACGCAGTGTTAAGAAAGAAGGCTGAGACGAAAGAGGCAACCCAATATCAGCATATCATCCCTGCTTCGTGGGAATAACCTTTGTAGAAACTCAATTCAACTCATTCTTAATCATCTGGGAATTTAGAAAGCAAAGCCACCATGGAGTAATAAAAATGATCTTAACCATGAATGAAACAAAAACAAGTGAGGAAGCGATTGCCATAGGTGGAGATGAGCGATGTTATGTTAACTGGAGGCCAGATTGTAGACAGCATTACCAGAGGAGTGTAAAGGGATGATTAAGGTATTAGAAGGACACACCTTAAGCAAACCCATAGTGTTTTTCTCAGACTTATATGAATGTTTACCTCTGAGCTTCATTCAGTGTAATATGTAAAAGTCAGGGTCAGCAGATGGTCATGTCTCATCAATTCATTGACTTCAGCGGCAAAATATGCTGAATGCCAAACAAAGCGGTAAAAAAGTCTTGTGCATATTTTTTACATTGTATGTATTCCGATTTTATTAAAGGTAACTTCTGACCTTTCAATACATCACACACCCCAATCAATTTCTATTAAAATCAAATATTACATCTCTCCACAGAAGATGTCCAGCTCTCTGGCAGGTAGTAAGTGATGTGAAAAATCTGATACTGGATTACTTCCACTGCTAGATCAAGCAATGCTTTACTACATCAGTCAGTCAACACGGTCTGACAGCCTGCATTTTGTGCAGCCTGACTTCCTGTTGGAGCTAATGTAAATCGACGGCTGTCAACCAAAATCTCTGCTAATATATATTTAAATAAATGATTTACAATTTAAATAATGTTTCTGCTTGTTCATACTGTATTTGTCTTATTCCCATCACTCTTAATAAAATGTAATAAAACTATTTTTGTCAATGCTTTAAAGACTAATAGATTCATGGTCCTTCCTTAGGGGGGCGCTCTCTCTGAGGAAAAAAGTCAAGGTAGTCTTGTCCTACATTAAAGAAAGAAGCCTTGGTAATTTGACATTAAGTTAGTTCAATTTAGAACAAAAAAACTAAATTCATTATACAAAGGGAAAAATGATTCATCACTCTAAACCACCATACCAAATCACTCAAAATTACTTCATTTTCTTTAGGTTACCTTTCATTTCCAGATTCTGTAAATGTCTAATCTCAGAAAGCAGGAATGACGTCATCAATAAGAAAAAAAAAAAGCTAAAGTGTGACAAGCCACAAGGCTTTCACAGTGCACGACATAAAGCTGAGCCACCCCTCAATCTGTGTTTACAATCACAATCTGTCCATGTCTCTGGGCCCACCTCACACAAGCAGCCTGTCAATCCCCCACTCTGCCACAAGGGGCAAGGGGCATCTCTGTCAACAGCTAAGGCTTTCCAGTAATTACATTCACACTAGTCTTTTCTGCACAAAGCACAGAAACGCTGTCAAAAATTTGCCAGCTATTTCACATAATGCTGCATTCAGCAAGAAGTGATGGATTCCCACGTAAAAAAAGGAAAGATTCTACAATTCCTCTGAGGTGAACTTCTGTGAAGCGAGTTAATTTTTACGGGTTGTCACAGATTGACACTACCCTTATGACCTCTTGGTGCTCCCTAAATGAGAGACCAAAAACTTCCCATTAGGAATGCAAGTCTATAATTCCCACCAGCTATGTCCTTGTGTTACATGCTCCACTGCTTCTGTTCTGCTGTGCATATAACTGCAATGTCCTATTTTAGGAACATTGACATTGATTGCGTTTATGTGCTCAGATTTAAATTAGTCAATTACAGATACCAAACATTTTATCTTTATTTTTATATTTTAATATAAAAAAAATTATTTCTGCTGTTTAAAGTTTGAAAGAAGCCTCTTATGCTCAGCAAGGCTGCATTTATTTGATAAAAAAAATAGACAAAACTGTAATACATTTACATTTATACATTAACTAATGTTAGCAAATGAGACCTTACTGTAAAAAGTGTTATTTCTTAATATATTTCTTAGTATATTTCTTAATTTTACTAATGTTAAAATCTGTTGTGTGGCTTCATATTTTTGTGGAAACCATGATACATTTTTTCAGGATTCTTTGATGAATATGATGTTCAAAAGAACAGCACTCATTTAAGGCATTTGGTATACACACATACCATATGGTATATTATATATATATATATATATATATATATATATATATATATATATATATATATATATATATATATATATATATATATATATATATATATATATATATATATATATATATATATATATATATATATATTTATATATATTTATATACACATACACACATACACTCACCTAAAGGATTATTAGGAACACCATACTAATACTGTGTTTGACCCCCTTTCGCCTTCAGAACTGCCTTAATTCTACGTGGCATTGATTCAACAAGGTGCTGAAAGCATTCTTTAGAAATGTTGGCCCATATTGATAGGATAGCATCTTGCAGTTGATAGAGATTTGTGGGATGCACATCCAGGGCACGAAGCTCCCGTTCCACCACATCCCAAAGATGCTCTATTGGGTTGAGATCTGGTGACTGTGGGGGCCATTTTAGTACAGTGAACTCATTGTCATGTTCAAGAAACCAATTTGAAATGATTCGAGCTTTGTGACATGGTGCATTATCCTGCTGGAAGTAGCCATCAGAGGATGGGTACATGGTGGTCATAAAGGGATGGACATGGTCAGAAACAATGCACAGGTAGGCCGTGGCATTTAAACAATGCCCAATTGGCACTAAGGGGCCTAAAGTGTGCCAAGAAAACATCACCCACACCATTACACCACCACCACCAGCCTGCACAGTGGTAACAAGGCATGATGGATCCATGTTCTCATTCTGTTTACGCCAAATTCTGATTCTACCATCTGAATGTCTCAACAGAAATCGAGACTCATCAGACCAGGCAACATTTTTCCAGTCTTCAACTGTCCTATTTTGGTGAGCTCGTGCAAATTGTAGCCTCTTTTTCCTATTTGTAGTGGAGATGAGTGGTACCCGGTGGGGTCTTCTGCTGTTGTAGCCCATCCGCCTCAAGGTTGTGCGTGTTGTGGCTTCACAAATGCTTTGCTGCATACCTCGGTTGTAACGAGTGGTTATTTCAGTCAAAGTTGCTCTTCTATCAGCTTGAATCAGTCGGCCCATTCTCCTCTGACCTCTAGCATCAACAAGGCATTTTCGCCCACAGGACTGCCGCATACTGGATGTTTTTCCCTTTTCACACCATTCTTTGTAAACTCTAGAAATGGTTGTGCGTGAAAATCCCAGTAACTGAGCAGATTGTGAAATACTCCGACCGGCCCGTCTGGCACCAACAACCATGCCACGCTCAAAATTGCTTAAATCACCTTTCTTTCCCATTCTGACATTCAGTTTGGAGTTCAGGAGATTGTCTTGACCAGGACCACACCCCTAAATGCATTGAAGCAACTGCCATGTGATTGGTTGATTAGATAATTGCATTAATGAGAAATTGAACAGGTGTTCCTAATAATCCTTTAGGTGAGTGTATACATATATATGTGTGTGTATGTGTATATATAAATGAACTGGACTCACCTGGTCTTTCTCTGGTTTGTCTGAGATATCATTCAAGCTGCTTGATGTCAAGTTGCGATGTGTAGTGGTTGGGCTACCTGAGAAAGAGTTATGAAAATGGTTCAATGAAAAAGACCCAAATTAAAAGGGCATCGTTCCATTATTTAAGATTAAAAGAGGACAACAGAGAAACCCAAATGCAGAATAAGCAAGAGCATCTTGCATGTCAGATGAAACCAATGGGGAACCAATGGGACTGACAACACTTTACAGAATATGAATATTTTATAGGATCTGAATTGCTTGAGTCCATGCTTTTGAAACTACAATAAATTAGAAAAGGTGATGTGCCAGGAGAGAAAGGAATCTGCTGAGAGGTTAACTATTAACCTTTCAGAGGCCAAGTCATTGTCTTCATGCTGTGAAAAGCATTTGCAGGAGAACAGAACAAGCACAGTGAAGCAAAGTATTCTCAATGACACTGAAAACCTGCCAGCACTATTACCGACAGGATTCTTGTGCTATAATGACTAAGATGCCAGTTTGGTGCAGCCAAAAGAAGAAAAAAGTAGCCAAAAGATGAAAAAAGCTTTACTTATGAAGCACTTACAAAGAAAGAATAGTAACTTAAAAAATAAAAAATAAAAAATGATTTCACATCCACCTTCATAAATCCTACATTATCTGATCAGAGCTGTTAATATATAAGGTTATGGTCATGATGATATGATGATCTCCAGTGGAAAGTTTTACATAAATGAGTCCAATGTGATTATTAAAAGACTTTGGCATTGAAATCTATTAAGATCACCATAATGGGAAATACGACAATCCATTACATAACTATGATTACAGGACAGACTAGTTCAACACAGATGGCCACAACAACAAATAAAACGTTTCGGTAACATGGTAAAAACGTTAGAAGGGTCATTTCATACACTATTAAAAATAAATGTTCTTTATTGGCATTAATGGTTCCTTTAACATCCATGTTACCTTTCCAATGCACAATAGGTTCTTTATAGTGGAAAAAAAGGTTATACAGACGTTAATGTTCTTTAGACTTAGAAGGGTTCTTTAAAGAACCATTGAATAAAAGGCTCTTTAAGAAACAAAAATGAATCTCTAAGAAAACTCACTGTTAAATGAAGAGTTCAATGAACTCTTCAAAAGATCTAAGATTTGATTCCTCGTGATATGACCCTTTTAAGCTACCATGCTATGCTATTCTATCACAGCTATGTTAAGCCCAAAGTATACTCCAGTATTACTACCTAGGCTAGTGTATGAGTAAAGATGAATGCATAGCCTTTCAAAAAATACTTAAGTGAACACAGCCGGTCAAATCATACGCACTAGAAAGTTTAATCCTTGTCCGGTGTCCGATGTCCAGTCTCCGGTGTGTTTCTCAAGGAGTTTTAACCAATAAAGGCCTGGTTTCACAGACAGGGCTTAGATTAAGCCAGGATTAGGCCTTATTTAAGTAGCTTTTATAAATGTGCCTTAGAAAAAACATTACTGTTGTGCATCTTGAGATAAAACAATGGTACTGACATATTTTAAGATATGTCAGTGCAAGTTGCTTTCAGTTAAAACAGCTCAAACATGCACTTTATTCTGAGACTAGCTTAAACCTTTTCTGTGAAACCAGTGGTATATGGCTTTGTACTCATTTAAACTAGAGTTGTGGGTTTCTTTTAACCCCCCTCACACAAGCAATCATCAACACGGCCATCTATTTTTGTTGCCATCTTGAGTAGTTTGTTGTTGTTGTTCCGTCTCATCCATTTTTTTTTCGACTGTAAAACAACAGGCCAGGGTAGAGAGCTGATGATTAAAATTCACACCACGCACACTGTATGTATACCCAAGTGTAGACATAAAAACTTAAGTATACTTTGGACTTAACAGACTACATGGGGTGAGAGGACACATACACACATTGGCAACTGGTAAGTTGCAACTTACTAGGCCATCCCATGCTTGGACTTCCAGGGACTCGCAACACCTCCTCAGAGGTGCGAGTCATTAGACAAGGCACTGAACTCTCAAGTGGATTACGTGCTTTTAGTGACAAGTGCAGCAGAGCATCCAAAGGATAAAAGATGGTTACAGCAAAGTTTGTTCAGAGAATATAAAAGTTCTAGTGAATAACTAACATTTATGTCACATTCAAAAAGTCTGTGCATTTGCAGCCTATAAACATTAATCTAATCATGATGTTTGTGTAATTTTTTTTGTCTTAACTGAAGTTATGTGAATATTACTGCCAAAAATCAAATTATCCTCTTGACCATGGCCTTATTTAAAGTGTCGTTCATTAATTCACATTCTCAATAACGTAATGCAACAGCATATTGTGTGCATCACTGAAAAACATATGCAGACAGAGACAGAACAGACTAAACAAAAGGAACGAGTTATTTAAAGACCCCATGAACTCTTTCCATGTCTACTAGCTCTGTTTATATGCTTTTGTACTCCTAAAAAAAATGCCAAAATGAACCTTTAACAGATATTGATGACTTATCCAGACCTACACAGATTTAGGACCAATAAAACGCTCTCTAGAATGAGAATGCCCCTCCCCCTAATTCGACCTGTAACTGACTAGCCAGTAGCACATCATGTTAATAGCTGTGATGTAACTAAAGCCTACTGGTTATTTAAAAAAGATACCATCCGTTTAATATCATACCAAAACCTCCTATTATAAAATTTTAAAGCTTATGCTATCTTATGCTCACCAAGGTTGCATTTATTTGACAAGAAATAAAAGATAAACAGTAATATTGTGAAACATTATTAAAAAAAATTTTTTTAATTAATATTTTAAAATGTAATTTATACTGTGATGACAAAGCCAAATTTTCAGCAGCCATTACTCCGGTCTTCAGTGTCACATGATCCTTCAGAAATCATTACTAATGTTGAAAACAATATTGTTCTTTTTTTCAGGATTCTTTGATGAATATATCAATATAAGTTAAAACGAACATCTTCAGCATTTATTCAAAACAGAAATCTTTTGTAATATATTAAATTTCCTTGCTGTCACTTTGGATCCAATAAATGCATCCTTGCTGAATTAAAGTATTAATTTCTTTAAAAAAAACTAAAAAAAAACTTTTGCATGGTAGAATACATCACAATTTCAAGTGATTTCATGGAGTCTTTAAAACATACAGAGAACTACTCAATCAACAATCAATCAATCAAATCAGCAAATTAGTAAAACCTTAATTAGAAACATACATTTTTAATGCTTGACTATGTGACAGATGCTATCGAAACTGTAATCTGTAAAAAGTTGTGATGTAAATCTTCAAAATAAAGTAAAATTAATAAAACTAAAAAGTTATCTTTGTGAATAACACAAAAAAAAAAAATCAAAACACAAAAATGAAAGAAAAAGTATTTTAACTAATTATATTTATAAAAGTGTGGGGAAAAAACACTCCAAAAAATATTACATCAAAAAGAATTTAAAAAAGAAGAAAAAAGAAAAGGAGCTTAAAAGGAAAAAGGAGGGTTAAAAATAACTGCACCAAACTGCCACCCATATTACCATTATCCGGGGTGGAAAACAGCCTACTTGCACTAGAGACCGTCTTGCCAATGTCAGCTAAGGAGCGAAGATTGGACTTCTTGGTCTGGTGGCGATGCTTCCTCAGCAAGGTGTACATGACCTTATCTTTCAGGTCAGCTTTCAAGAGACCATTCTCAATCTGACTGTCAGTGATCATTTCTGAAAGAAACAGAGACAGGTAGACCATAAGAAAGCAAAATAAGGGTTAGAATAGACCTGCCTAATGTTTTTTTCACTTCTACAGATTTTGAGGAGCTCATTATATCCCCATCACAACGGAGCAATCTTTTTATTTAAATATCAACTTTACATAACACTGTTCTTAAAACTTTTAACTAGAACTTGAAATTGAACTCTCTGAAGGAACTTGAAGTCCGTGTCAGTGAAGCGACACATTGCATTCTATTCTTAGCTGTTAGAAGTGGACTTCTAATGAGGCAGTGGCTTGTGTATAAGATTGTCTGGTGGTTCCTGTAAGCATCTATTTTTATAAAAGAGGGTCAAAGACACGAGGCCTGGGCCCTCAGGCCCTTTTTTGTGAAAGGTTTGGCCCTTAATGGCTGATCCTTCAATTCATTTTTAGCTCAAAAGGCACACTATGAGGTTCACTGAGCTTAACTCAGCCAACGTAAGATTTACTGCAAATTGATAATAGGACTTGACACATCATGCTCGGAGTAAGAGATACGGGTATACAATTCAAGAATGTGAATTAATAAATCTCATTTGAATGGTGGCAGTGGTTACAATCTCTAACCAGCCATCTAAAATCCAGACAGCTGCAGTAAATGACTCATTTTTTCAATCAATCCTCTATGGAATCTCTTATGAAACAATCACCAGAATCACATACTTTGCTAACAGTGCACTATAGTTGTTTAACAGCCACACAATTTTCAACCTTCCTCACGCTCTGTCTGAATTCAGTATAAAAGAAATGGCCATCCTGAATGGATGCAACCACCCGTGCATCTGAACCCAGTTACAGCGGAGGTTGAGAGAAGAGTGTATTAAACAGAGCTATGAATACATCCTGACATGTGAGCATTTGGAAAGCAAATAAATAGATGGGCTGTGCTGGCCGAGACAATGAATGCATATCACACGTGCTTTTTCTCAGTCCGTACAGTACATTTGGAAAAGCTTTTTTATCCAAACTCAAGTGTTAGCTTTATAATCTTTTTTTGCCCTTTGTCCACCGACAAGGTGCCTGTGCTGGTGCCTTACATGAAACCATTCTGCATGCTTTTACTACAGAAAAGGCAGCTCAATGATTGGGGGGAAAGGCTTATAAAACATGTTGGTATAAAAATTTTTTGATTGCAATCAGATTGTTTCGTCCATTTGACAGACATCCTGTTCATATGTGCAGTAGTCTCATTGAACAGTGACATCATTTTCCTCATCCACCTAAAAATATATTCACTTCAATAATGTCTGACCTTTGCATCAAAAGCAGTTGTGCTTGATCGCATAAATACGCTGAATCATGTTAAAATAATTTTCTAAAAACTTGTACTTTCAGCTTTATTTTCCTTTAAAAAAATGTCCTTGTAAAATATTTTGAAAGGCTTATACATAAATATCATGTGCAAACTGATTGCAATACATTTTACTTAATTGAATTTAGGTTTAATCAAAAGCTGTTTGTGATAAAGTAATACAATTTAAAGAAAATATTTGTTTTTAAAACTCGTTTAAGTAGCAAAGACAGCAATGTGCTTTTTTCTTTAAAGGTTGTTATAATGTAGTCAGTTACGTCATTATTCGGTTCTTAAATCAGTGGGTCACTCAGTTTGAGTACACAGATCCCTCTGCTGAGCACGGCACCATTTTGGTGGAAAAAGAGTATTTAAGTGCCATTGAGACTTTAAGTTTGTAATCAGAGCATCCAAAACAGCTGAAGTTAGTAGATCATCCTTTGAATAAGCAGGACAGTCAAAGCCAAAATGGCTGCAGAAGAAAAGCTTACCAACGACCCCTGGCAGAGTGGAGGCCTCTAGGTCCAGCATGATGGTGCCCTTCTCTATACACGTCCTAAGCTCAAAGAGACTATGTAGGGACAGAGTGGCCACATGTGGTTTACTCCATCGCTCCCCACCTTTTTCCACCTTCTCTTCAAACTTGATCCACCTTAGAAGAAGAAACAACAGAGATTTGAAGGTACTGAAGCTCAAATCAAGTCTCATGTCAACAATACTGTATGAAAGTGCAAAACGCAAGTTAAATGATCATTGATTGAAAATGTATTTGACATTTCTTCTTATTATCATCACAGTTGAAAATGGTTGTGCTTATTAATTATTTTTGTGGAAACTGAGATACAGAGACATTTTTCAGGATTCTTTGATGAATAGAAAAGTTTAAAAGAACAGCATCCAATTTAATGCATCCTTGCTAAATAATAGTATTAATAAAATTAAAAAAACATACTGACCCCAAACTTTTGAATGTTAGTGTATCTTTGTAAATCCACTATATACATATTCTTAAATCTACTGTATCAGAGATAGTCTCAGACATCAGACTGCAGTGTTACTCATTGCGCGGCTCGCCCAGCTTCATTTGCGGCTTGCATGGCAGTAAATACGGTGAAATGATCATGCAGTCAATACATATATTTCATAAAAACAAGCAGAGTTATAACATAACCCATTAAAAACTCAAAGTGTCTGCTCTATTACAAATTATTTATATAAAAAATACCCAAAAACAGCGGCATTACAAGATGGAAATATAGACTAGAAAGAATGTTAAACTTGCTCTGCCCTTACGTCCATAATGTTTTGCCAGTTTTTCCAGCTTTTAACGCCGAACGTGCTTTTATAGATCAACACGTTCTCATGAAATGCATATCTATAACACAAATTGTATTTATCGTGCAATTTATACACCAAAATGACTTTTTACGTGCATATGATACGCATTGTCAACTAAGATGTGGGTTATGCTGTGGTTTACGCGCCAGCATCATGAGCACAGACAAAACACACAAAATTATGCCTAAATGCCCGTTTTGTTGAGTATCCTCATAAGAACAGTTTTAAATGACTTAAATAATGTCTTAAATGAACTTAACGAGTTGTGAGGAAATGGGATGCATGTGACAGCGCGTCAAATCCGCGCCATGTTCGGTAGCGGCAGAAGTCACAGCAGCCACTAAATGATGTCTGTTAATGTTAATCACTCACTGCTCTTGACTAAAGAACTTTTGTAGCTTTAATAAGGATTAATCTATATTTAATTCATAATAAGTTAGAAACCTAATAAATGTTAAAAAGCTTTCAATTACACTGTAATGTTGAATGGTGTGGCGAGGGGGGCGTGGTTTAGCGAGGTCTGTGACAGAAGAGAGAGTCAGAGGACGAGCGGCACGTAAGTGAATCAAGGGCAAATGATAAACACCTGTCTCTGATTGCAGTAATTGGTGTGGAGAGACAGGTTATAAGCCATGCAGGAAATGAGGACCAAAAAGGGAGAGAAGCTGGAGACACACACGCTGGAGCTCAAACAGGAGAAGTGCAGAGAGGAACTGCCAAAGTGAAACCGGAGAAATTACTGAGACTGAAGTTTTGTTTATTTTGTGCCTTGTGCATCTATTTGGGATCCTGAGTTGAAAGACAATAAAAACCTGTTTCGAGTTTCCAGCCAGCCGACCCCTTGTCTTCTTCCTTGCACATTCACGAACTTTGTTACAAATGGCTATTAATGTTTAAAATTGGGGGAAAAATCTATTACATAGAGACATCAGTATCAGTATTAGTATCAGTGAAACTGGCCTTCAATCATAAATATGCCATTGAACAAATATTTAAAATCCACTGTCTTTGTTTTTTACATTAATTTGGTGATTTACTATGAAATTACTACATTATAAAATATATTAAAAACGTGTTTTAAACAGAAAAATGTGTGAATAATCTAGTTAATTTTCTTAATCGATTGACAGCACTAAAAGAAAGTTTACATTAAAAATGTATTATGCATACCCACTATCTATCTACCTTTTGTGGCTCTCCTATTAATTTTGTCCTATCAGTGTGGCTCTCCTGAAAAAAACAGCAAAGACCACTGGACTAGAGTCTAAAACAGCCCTCATATTCAACTCTAATCTTTCCCCCTGTAAAACTTTGTTTATTCAAATTGACGACCCTGTTTGAAAGGCTTAAATATGTAATCTCTAATCCTAAAATACACAAACAGGCTGTAATCGCATCTCTAAAACAATCTCTCAAATAAAATCTTGATTGAAAAAGAAAAGATTAGCAGTAATAATTCCTGTACTCATTTGTAGTGATCTGTTAAATGCCTGCTGTGGCATGTGATAATGGCCACTGATTGCGGACCACCTGGAGTGCTACTCAATTTAACATGAAACTGCCCCTCTCATTGAACGATCAAATCCATTTAAGAGCAGCACAGCTCCATAATTGATATGTGCTGCATGCAAGACTCGTCCTTCGTCAGAGACCAAGTTATCTGCTCAAATGATCTCACGATCACAGGGATTTAAAACAAAAAGTGTCTGTTAAATGCTTGAGTGTCAGCTGAAAGCATATACGTAACATTTCTAAATTGCTTCACACCATTCCCCATCCCTTTAGACACGGTCAAGCATTTAAAAAGTCTTCAGATACTGGCACCAAGCAGTCACTGGCAATGAGCCAGTACACTTGAATGTTCTTTTGATGAATTGTATGGTGCCTGTATAACAAGTCTGCAAGAGTAATTAAAAAGGTCTTTATAGCAAACAAAACATAAGTGTACTATTTTTCCCATCTTCCCTGAAAATACACTACCGTTCAAAAGTTTGACATCTGAACAATTATGTTTTTGAAAGAAGAAGATGTTCACAAAGGTTAATATTGTAAAATATTGCCATTACTTCACTCTTCAGTGTCACGTGATCCTAATATGCTGAATAGAAAGCTGAAAAGAACAGAATTTAAAATAGAAATCTTTTATAACATTATAAATGTCTTTACTTTTAATTTAACCCATCCTTGCTGAATAAAAAGTATACATTTCTTAGAAAAACTCTTAATGACCCAAACATTTCAAAAGTAGTGTAGATCCAATTAAAATTAAATTAAAAAGGGCACCTATTATTCAAAATTCACTTTTACATGGTGTTTGAACATAAATGTGTGTTGGCAGTGTGTGTACACAACCACCCTATAATGGTAAAAATCCACCAACTTTTTTTAATCCCCATAAATCATAAGCGGTGTCACAGAACAAGCCATTTGCAGATTCCTGGCAAAGTGACGTCACATTTCACAGTGTTGATGGACACTGCCGTATTAGCATAGACCCCGCCCTCAGAGAGCTGTACAAAGTCCACCATGTTTATCTCCTCGTCAGAGAATTTGACAGCAGCATTCAAGTAAGAAATGTGTTCTTAATAAAGCTACTAAAGTTCATTCAGTCAAGAGCAGTGAGTGATTTTCTGTTTATCTTTTGTTGTTTGATTCATATTAACAGCAGATATAGCAGTAGGTACTGTATATTACACTGCTTTCACTTTAGTAACGTTACACAGATCTAATACACACACAGGATTTCTGTACTTCCTGCATATGTGCACAGACATAACTAACTGTTTTCATGTGAACTTTGTGTGTTTCTGACATAACCTTGTGTGCATTTGACAGTTTAATCGCAATAACACATGAAAGAGAACTAGTCTAGTTTAATAACCTACTCACTGACGCACCAGCTCTCTGTGCGCATGCGTCGGGTGTGTGTGCTCAAGTTGAGAGCATAGAGTGTAAGGTTGAGAGTGATATGGCTTTAAAATGCATGCAGATGATAATATTTCAGGATGATGAAGAACTGCAATGTCACGTGAGCGTGTCCGCGATAGAGATGATGTATCATGTTTCAGTTTTCATTGGCGTGTTCACTGGTGTTCACGAGCTGTGAAGGCTCCGCCCTCTGCGGTGGGGAGCAGCAGCTCATTTGCATTTAAAGGAGACACACACAAAACAGCTCATTTTTCTCAAACCCAAAAATTGGCATTTTCAAAATGGTATATTAAATGATCTGTTAGGAATTTGTTAGGACACACTCTGGGGACACCTGAGACTTAAATTACATCTTGTAAAAAGGGGCATAATAGGTGCCCTTTAACTTATAATTCCCCCCCAAAAAATAGTCAATTTGAGGAGTGCTGTTTGCAAATTTAAAATTAGTGACATTTGGCCATGAGATAAATTAATACTATTAGAAACAAATACATATTCAGGGAACTCAAGCTTTTTTCAACACCTAGTTCCTGCTAATAATACTGGCTCTAGCTCTGGTCCCTTTTTGAGCTTCATTTAGAGTCCAATCCAAGCCATGAGGCTCTTACCTGGCAGTTTCCTTCCACTCCATCTCCTGGCCATCAACAGACAGTAGCTCGTCCAGCTCTGTGAAGAGCTGAGGAGGTGCTGGACTGTCATCGTCCTCTCCCAGCATGAATCGGATGCGCTCAGCAGCAGGTGAAACTGCAACAGGAAAAATACTGCGTGTCATAGGTGAAGGTACAGTCCTGCATATTTCCAGCTTGCCATCATCAGTTATGCCATTAGGCCAGATCTCCAGTTTTGCTCCAAAGGAAGTTGGCTCAGGTGGAGGAGGAATCTTGACAGCAGACAGGTCTGAATCTGGGTCCACATCCTGATTGGACTCCGATTTCATCTTCACCTCTTCTCCAGCCTCACTCTTCTCCACATTATTGTTCTCAGATATGTTCTCTGGGTTATTATCTGATGCATCCATCCTAAAACCCTCTTTAAAAACACTTTTGTTCCCCAGAACACAATCAAAGCTGGTGAGGATGGTCGAGAGAGGGAGGGAGGGAGGTCAAAGACACGAGACCCCACGCAAACAAGCAGCACTCAGACCGTCATTAGAGCCCTCCGAGTTGTCTGCTATCCTGTACACCCCACTCTAACACAGTGACACCTAGGTAGTTTAAAGGGGGGTCCCACTTGTCACCCCAGAGCAACCGCCCGCCCATCGGCTGCTCCGGCTGTACCCCCTCGCCATTGGCCCTCCGACTTTGGCACCTTGCCCCGAGCCCCTCATTAACAATTAGGAAATGTTTCACAAACTGTTCATTCTTCACAAGAGGGCCTCACTTTCCTCCTCTCTTGTTTTCTAATTTGAATATTTATTAGTTCTTGTGGAAAAGAGTAAACAGTAATGTTCAATCTAAATAAAGCCAACTTTTCTAACTTGAGTTCATCATTAAAGGTTCATCATTAAAACTGTCAAAGTCTGGCAGTGAAATTCACTGTAAAAGTGAAAATGTGAGTTGTTTCTGATATAAAACATGTATTGTAATGTATTTTAATAGGTGTAGCCCATTTATTCAAGTCACTTTTTACAACATTTTTTTTATTTAAAAAAAATATTTATAGATTTATTTATTTATACAAATGCACAGTAGATGTTACCCCATGAAGTGCATATTAAAATGCTCGCTATAGGCTAACAAACACTAAATAGTAGTGAATAAACACTGAATTTGATTTATTTTGCATAATCAAACTAAATACAATCTGACATTTTAATATTTTTCAGCAATTTGTGTATGGTGAAAGGTCATGGTGACTATTCTTCAATACCTTTCCCAATTATTCAATAAATGTTCAGCAATAATTGGTATAAGTGATGTATGTAGCACTAGCTCAGTGTGAATGAACTGTCAAATAGGCATTTTGTATACTGTAATAAAAAGAAAGACTGTCCTCTGATTTATCTTCCATTGCTGATGTCATTGGCTTGAGTTGACATCTTCTAATGTTGATAACATCAACATTAACATCATGGATACAAAGCTGTTTGAGTAAATGAGTAATCTGATTGTACAATTCTGCACTAAACCAGTCTGATTTCTGACGAAACCTCCAGACTGAATTACTATCCATAAAGTGCTTGTGTTTCTTTGAAAAGATAATTAGACTACAGTATCTGATTGGATAGAAATACAGAATATAACACTAGCTTTCCAAAGCCGGCATTTTCCTCAACTTTTGATGCTTCTGATATGGTGAAAGACAGGTCAGAGATGTTATCAGCACCTGGAAAAGTGATAACAGAATGAGAAGAAACTTTAAAAGTACACTAGCCACAAAACATCAGTAATCACAACATATACGTAATACCATCATCTATGACACCTTTGTTCACATTGAACACTATCACGTGTTTACAAATCAAAACACTGTAACTGAGGCTATAAAAATGTGCCAAATAATTTACAGAGATTTTGCCTTGATAGTCTGCCATGAGTTCCTCTTATATTTAAAGAATTTAATATGCACTTTTATTTAACAATTAAATAAAATGAAAAAAAATCAAATATACACTACCATTCAAATGTTTGGGGTCAGCATTTTTTGAAAGAAATGAATACTTTTATTCAGCAAAGATGCATTAAGCTAATCAAAAGGGTCAGTAAAGCCATTTATTATGTTAAAAAAGATTTCCATTTCAAATAAATGCTGTTCTTTTGAACTTTATATTTGTCAAATAATCATATAAAACATCAAAGTTTCCATAAAATACATACAAATAAGCAGCACAACTGTTTTCAACATTGATAATAATAAGAAATGTTTCTTGAGCACCAAATTAGTAGAATGATCGTGAGACACTGAAGACTGGAGTAACGATGCTGAAATTCCAGCCATCACAGGAACAAATGACATCTTACAATATATTCAAATAGAAAACAGTTTTTTTAAGTTGTAATAATGTTTCTGTATTTTTAATCAAATAAATGCAGCTTTGGTGTGCATTAGGCTTGCTGCGATACCGGCGTTCAGCCGCAACACCGGTGACATCACTTGCCCACTGTGGCACCGCCCCCACCGCCATTTAGATTTTTTATAGTAGTAGAAATAATTTAATTCAGTTAGAGAACAGACACTACAACTAAAAACCGAACATGTCTGCTCAATGCAGCGTGAGCCGAACGAGAGTCGCAGCACAGACCAGCAGCAGGAGTCCCATTTCATTTATCAGGAGAGTGAGGAGCTGACTGACAAGTCTAAGGCGGAAGATTTGGTTTCAAACTTCAAAGCGCCTATTTAAGCGAGTTTGTCATTGTACTGTTTTATTGTTGTATTTTTCATTAATAATGAACCCACCATTCAAGCAATTGCCGCCCCAGATTGGCACTAATTCTAAAGCTAAAGTAAAATGTGCAACGGGCATTCATAGCTGTGCGTGTCCACTGGCGCAGAGCGAGAGTTTTCCAATTCATTCCTAGGAATTAATTGAAAACACTCACTCTGTTCCCCACCGTTATGAATGCCATGCGCATTTTACTTTCGAATAAACGATTTAAAATCGAGGTGCAAAAGAGGGAAAACTTCAATGTCACCCCTCCCAGTGATACCGGTATTACCAGTGTTGGCACACGTCGATTAACCGGTGGGAAAGTTTTCTCTCCGTCACATCACTAGTGAGCATAAGAGACTTCTTTCAAACACATTTGTAAAAATGTTACCAACCCTAAACCTTTGAAAGGTATATTGATGTATCAAGAAATTGTAATACATTATGTTCACTGTTTAAAGTAAAGTAAAAAAACTAAATTATATCTCAAAAAGTATACATTTATTGATTATTTGATCATTTTTAAGATATGCTCAGTTTACAGGAAGTGACTAGGCAGTACTGTTTAACTCATTTGGGCCACTTCGTTGTCTCAACTCTGTTCTATAAAGTCCACACACAAAGTGACCCTGCGATGCATACAGACAACTCTGCTATGGATACCAAGCACTAAGCCCCAGTGGGTACTCGCTTCATGCTGTTGTTAAGCAGGGCTGGGACAGAAGGAACAAGTGAGGGAGGGAGAGAAAGAGGCATGGGTGAGTTCAGTATGGGAGAGAGCGCAAAGGACAGATAGAAATGAAAATCGCATCGTTCAAACAAAGTTTCTAAGCTGTGGGTTCTCTCGCCAAGAGCTACGACCCACACAAAGGGGACTTTGTCCATGCACCAGGGGCTTATGGGAAAAGCGAGGGGGAAGTATGCCCAGTGACCAAAAAGGGACCTAGCTGAGCTGCCACTTCATTCTGGAGAGTCCCAATTTCACTAGCAACACTGTGCAACATCCCACATGCAAACAGCAGTATCCCAACCTACATTCCTCTCACTTCATCTGAGAGCAAGTATTCAAATGACATTCTTGCGCCATGCACAGACCAGAAAAACAATAATTCTCAATGCTCACGGGTTTGTGAATTGTGGTGTTGAGGCAGTTACAAGCTTCCCACGTCAGTCTGAAATAGAATTAATGGCCTTCGGAGCATTGCACGTCCTGTATACTTGGAGACATAAATTAAACTGGAGGCTTGGCAGCTTGTGGCCATTTCAAAGAGAATCATTCTGAATGCACAATATTTACATCAGAAGTCCTTCTCTCTTATTCTTTTGCTGATGGTGACGGTGCTTTCCAGGAAGAAGCCAATTTTAAGGCATAAGATACAAGCAACAGAAGTAGATTTTATAGCACGTATTCCCAAACGCGGGGTTCATAAATTGATAAAAAGCAAATAATTAAATTAAATCAAACGTTACGTAAGAAATCAAAGTCAGTGATTTAATAAGAGAACTACAGTCAGTTTCAGAGTGAAGAGCGGCATGGTGTTCATTTATACGTGCAGCTTATAATAGCGTGTGACAGCTCAGTAAATGCTGCTTCTCTCAAACTTAGTTTAACGTGCATTTGGGATTACAAATAGTTTCACTTTATTTACATTGTTACGTTGTTCAGTGAATTTAAGCACCAAACCTAGTCTTTTCAGAATTCCAGAAATTCGCATGAGGGCGAAAGATTTCCCCACACACATTTTGCAATGGGTTCACGTTTGCTACATGAATTTGCAGAATTGACTGTCAGAAATCTCCTTATTTTGAAAGTGACTTGTGAGCTTTGCTTCTAAAAAGTAATTTAGGGGACCTGATACCATAACTTAAATAAATGCATGGTTGCCATTAACGGAGAGTATATTTACACCAAGTGCAAATAGCGTGCCTTGTTGGCAAGTGCTTTTTGCAATAGCTCCGCCTAACAATGCCTGGTTGGGCCAAACAAGATTAAAAAGGACACACACATTTCAATGTCTTCAGTGGTGTAGTCAGTGGAGCGTAAGGCTTGTGGAACAAGGTTTTGACATGATCGACCCGGGTTCGAATCCACCTTTTGCCAAACTCGCTCTTCTCTCCTTTCCCATCACATATCACATCGGAAAGGCATTTACTTTCAATAAAAATTAAGAAAATGTTCTAAAAGTGGAAATAAATTGTCTAACGGAATGTTTAATAATAATAAAAGCATTTATTGGGTAGGATTAGGGGTAGGTGTAGGGAGGGCTTTTATTGTCCCATTAAGGCTGCATCCATTTAATAATTTTAATAAATATAATCATTTACACTATATGTTATTATTGCATCCTGTTAATGTACAACAGTACTGAGGTGCAAATAGTATGTATCTGTCAAAATAAAGTATAAATAGCATCTAATTACTATTTACACATATTGCAAAGAACTGCTACTTTTACATGGTGTAAATAGAATATATCACTATTTTCACTTTGTATACTATTTCACTTAGTAAATAGCTTCTACAGCTATTTGCACTTAGTGTAAATATTATCAATAGCTAAGAAACTTGCACTTGCACTTATAGCCACTGCCTTAATTAAACCTTTTAAGTTGCAAACATTATTTTGTTGAGTTCTGTTGGTATAATAATGTTGCTTGTTACATTAACTTAATATTGTGTGTAACTTACACTCACATTTCTGCTTTAATTTATTTATTTTTTTAATTAAGTTGTTGTAACTTAATGACATTTTTCTTAATCTTAATAACTTTGAAAATAGGGTAGTGGATTTCTAGTTCCCAGCATGATTTGCATAGAACTGGATAAGGAAAATGTTATGTTGAAGTTTTTGTGGTTACCATTGTGCTGAAAAGTAGACAACATGAATGTAAACACTACATTGACGCTATCAGCATTGACTTTGCTAATGCCAGTGATAAGTAATATCTTACTTGTTCACATGTTAACAAAGTTACATTTAGCCTGTGTTTGATAGCTGTGGATCTTCTATGGAAATAGATAAGATTAATTGGTTCCAGGGCTACAACTCAAGTAGTTGGTGCAACTTCATTATTTTGAGTAATCAAATTTGTTAATGCTATAAATTAAGTTCCTCTAACTCAATAAAGTTTGTTAGTTGTACATATTAGCAATAGTAATTTTTGTTTTAACAATCCATGTCAAGCAATCATATGCATGTAAAACTTTCACATAGTTTTTGGATTAATGAGTGCGTTGCATATGAATAATTGCATGTAACATGTTTATAAAAGAATATCTATAAAATATTTTAAAATGTACATATTTTTAAACATTTCAATTGTAAACCTGACATACTTTTGCTATTTGTGTGAGCAGATTTACACCTAACTAGTTTACTGGCACAAAAAGGCATGATAAGAGTGTGTATTACGAGGCTGTCTTTTGTATTTTCTCCTAGCAACAGATGCTTGGCGGAAACACACGACTTGCCACATATCAAGACACAAAGAGGATTTCAAGTCAACTTCCGATTGTGAAGTGCACTCATAGATTTTGGTCCAAGCAGTAGGGTCAAGGCAACTTAATTAAAAAAATAATAATAAAAAAAAAAAGATTAGAATATCTGATAGATGAAAGCCCTTAAACTAGCAATAAAAACATCAATATAGTTTAATTATAGCTTATCTAATAGTTCTCAAAACAAAACCATGGGATTTGTGCCTCGAATACTATTATTTGTCCCTACAGTTAGTCTAATTGGTTTACAATTAATAAATATTTAACTAGGAGCTTTCAGACTAACTTTTA
Organism: Rhinogobio ventralis; assembly: GCA_039654625.1. Taxonomy (NCBI): domain Eukaryota; kingdom Metazoa; phylum Chordata; class Actinopteri; order Cypriniformes; family Gobionidae; genus Rhinogobio; species Rhinogobio ventralis. The sequence goes on from CM077194.1 coordinate 30,109,600, forward strand.
TGCCAAAATGACACGGCAAGTGTGATGTTCCCTCAGATGAAACCGTAAGCCTGTAAGAACGAAGTCAAATGCTGGCTATCACTGCTGTGTGTTTCACATCAGTCCAGCAGTGATGAGCACAACAGTGATTAAACACATTTGAGGCGTCACATGCCTGTGATGAGTGGCTCTTGTCTTTTGTTTGAGGCACAAAAGAGTTTTATTCAGAACAGCTATTGTTCTTTCACTTGACTGCCTCCCCTGCCATCTCCTACTGACTTCCTGACAGTAACTGATACCCAACTTCACCAGAGCACAGCTACTACTGTCATCACACCGACTTTCTCACATCATGGAGAACGTCCACATCTTAATGATTCTTTGAATAGCTGTTTAGGACAGCTATCTGCCTGTGTTTTCATCTTCCTCTTCAGATTTGACTTTAGTTACATTTTCTAGCACATATTATGCCAGATAAACATTTATCTTGTTATTCAGTATGTGATTATGCACCTGTCAGTGTCAACAAGGGGACAGAATCGTCAATGACCTGCCAGTCAGATAAGAAGTATCACATGCAGGACCCTTATGTCTGTTCTTCCTTTCTCATCAGGAAGTGATTAGTTTGAGCCACTTAACACTCTCTGATTACCCTACGTGCCTGTCACATACCTCTAGAGATTTTTACCATGACGTTTTTCATGTGTCCCTCGTTATTTCATTGGATTTTCATGCTAAACATGGCCAAAATAAAATACAAAAAACGAGTTGGACGTATGACAGAGTATTTCTGTGCCAAATACATTCCTTTAGGATTCGAATAAGTTTCGAGTATGGCCACGGAATTGCTTGTATGGGCACTTCTACCGGATGAGTGCATGCGCACATCAACCAGAGCGAGAGCAAGAGCACATCTATTAACGAGCTTCATTCAGGTTGTGGAAGCTGTCGGCAGCGCTGTCATTTTGTTTTTTAGACCATGAAATCAACAATGTCACTAAAGAAGTGTTTTGGTTGTGAGGGAAAGATAACCTTGTTCAGCTTCCTAAAGAACCCAGCGTTCCCCTCTTAACCCGCCAGGGTTTTTAAAAAAAAGGTTGCCGGATGAGTTGCCAGGTTGCCAGGGTTTTTGATCATTTTCACAAAAATGTAATGGCCCATAGAATATTTTGTTGTATGAATATCTAAACATGCAATATATAAAAAAGCTTCATGCATTCTTTTTTATTAACACTTAAATATGGGCAAGTTTCATAAAAAAAAGCAACATTTTGAACAAAAAGCTGAGAAAATCACGTTTTTGTCAAAGACAACATCCAGATCAGATTCAAAACGATGATCAAACACAGATGGAGTAGATCGAGTCCATCAACACCCCTAAAGCTTGCACAGTCCTATAGCTCGTCATTGGGTCAACATTTCATTCAGTAACATTAGATAGTTTTGATTTATATGCTGTTTAATGTTGGTGATCGCGTTATTTTACATATGCAGCTGCTTACATACGATCGCTTGTTTTTTTGCATCTTCTTCGCCTGTGTTTTTAATCAGGAGATTCTGTACTCATTCAGAAGAAGCGTAATAGCGCCCCCCCTACTGTATAACAGTTAAAATATACGGAAACCAGGAAAATTCCGTGTATGGCGGGGAAAGCGTTTTCTTACAAATAACAGAAAATTCTGTGTTTGGCGGGGAAAGAGTTAAGGAAACAGTGGATGCAGTTTGTTTTTTCCGGAGCAGCAACAGAGTTCTGCAAGTGTGTTTATTTGTTCCCAGTCACGAGTCGAAACCTCAGGCAGTGAGTGAAACTGTATCAAATGTCTGTGTTTTGTTGACAATCGCGCGTATGTGTATGTGACCCTTTAGCTCCGCCCCCCACTGCACGCCTGCACGAGCTCGGGTGTTTTCGGAAATAATCGGTACAGCGTATCTTATGAAGGATATGAAGGATGCAATACTACTCTATAGGTACTCAAGATTAACATGAGACTGGCAGAAACTGTGTGTGTTATGAACCCTTTAAAATTCACAAAACAGTCTGTGTTGCTCTCCATAGATACAAATCTCTTTTTGTTTTTTTTGTTTATGTTTCTTATGTAGGAACCCATGAAGAACTGGAGCAATGAAAATGTCTCGTACAAACAAACAAAAAATTTACATGCAAAATTATTTAGTTTATTTGAATGCAAAATTTACACTAGGTTTTTAAATATTTCTGCTTCAAACTGTAAACTGATAAATCGGTTCAAGATTCTTGTTTTCCTGTCCAAATGTTGGTCTATTTGTATTCACACATATCCGAGTGTGATTTGGTCAATTCCTGGTCATTGGGAATAGTGTGTGGGTGGACATGTGGTCAGCTATAAGCACCTTTAATCCCAAATATCCCCCAAAGCACAGAGGAAGCAGCATGTCCAGACACTCTCTATGCTTCAATACTGCCGCACAATATTATCATACACAAAGCTGACAAACATGTACACACTAGAACGTGATAATCCAGCCAAAATAACATTCGACTAAACAGTATTTCCACATTCACATGCAGACCTGGATTATCCAATATCACCATCGTAATGACAAGGAGATCATTATTTTGTTCATGTCTGATATTAACTAACTAGTCAAGAAAATAAAGATTTGTTACAGCTGGCAATCACATATGTGGGTCTGACTTAGGAAGAAGGTTAGATTAACTAATTATAACCTGCAGTGGAGGAAGAGAATAACTGTAGTTGAGAGGATTACAGTGCACCAGCCCTCCTGCCTCTCTGGGTTTAAGAGATCTCCTGTGGGACATCCTACTCAACAGAGGGTCTGGCTCCCATTGATGAAGTTTAAAATTATCAAGAGACACAGAGAAAAGGGACAGAGCATCCGTTATAAAGACTCAAGTCAAAAAGTCAAAAACTTTATTATCTTAAAAGGTGTGATGTAAAATAAATAAATAAAAAGTGGACTCATTCTATTACAAAAATGCAGAAGTATAAAGAGAAGTTCTCTGAGAGGATCCAAGCAAAATATTTTAAGAAAAGTCACAATGCAAAACCAGTCACAACTTCTGATAATTGAAATGGAAATAACTGCGTACAGTACTGTACCGTACTGCTCGGTGGAAACAAGCCATAAGCGTTGTTTTTTAAAAAGAAATTAATACTTTTATACAGCAAGGGTGTATTAAATCGATGCTGTTCTTTAAACTTCCAATTAGTGATGTGCACAAGGACTCGCATCCTTTTGTGCAGATGTAAGTTGTAATATTACTTTTATGTTGTATATACCTGATTAATGTCATATAGGATGTGATAGGTTGAGTTTATTAGCCCGCTAGCAAAGCGCTTCAGTTTACCGGTGTTCATTCACTTTTCAGCATCAGCTCAAATGGCAATGCCTGACATTTATTGAGAGACAGTTATATTCTTTTTAGATGTTTCTTTTTCAAAAACATTGATGATATTATTATTATACTATGGTCTGTCTGAATACTTGATTCTCATTGGCTGGAAGGAGTGCAATAAAACAGTTTAATGCACAGGTAGTTCCAAATCAGTTACGTTTATGTTGTGTATCTATCTAGGATATGATTAATCTCATAAGAACAGGCATATAGAACGGGCTTCAGTTTACTGGTGTTCATTATCTCTTCAGCTTCACCTCATGCAGCTATTCCTTTTAGATGTTTCCTTTTAGAAAACATTGATGCATTGTTGATAAGTAGCAGTTTTTTTTTTTTGTCATATTTTCATATTTTGAAAAACACATTTTCATGCCATATTAAAATATTTTTATTATCGCAATGTCTCCGAGTACTCGTTTTTGAGACATATCAGTACTCGAAAAGGGGTCATGAATTGAGAAATCAACTTTTCTTTAAGAAATCAAGTCTTTATATAAAAGTTCATCGTGATATAAGAATATCCTGTAAGTTTTGGAGCTGAAATCTTCCTTGTTAGTCAAAGAAAAGCTTTTATTGACACCAGGCCCAGGAAACGCTCGATCTCAGAATGTGCCAACCTGTGACGTCAGAGTGTGGTGAAACACCGCTTTAACCGAAGAAGAAGAACGCCTGATTCTGTAGCCCCGCCCACCGATTTGTGTATGGCATGTTATAGATAAATAACATAGGCCTACGTGGAGCTAAACCGGCTCGAACTTCCAAGCAATAAACATGCTGCATAAGCTTTATTTAGGCCCAGTCCACACGAAGACGCATTTAGCTGTATACGTAACAAATTTGTATCGTATCAGCGTTTCGTCCACACGGATCCGGCGTTTTAGGAGCCTGAAACCGATATTTTTTGAAAACGGGTCCCAGAGTGGATAAATCTGAAACCGACACCCTTGTGTTTTCGTGTGTACAGCCAATCCGTATATTTTGTGAAATGGTGATGTCATCACACCACATCCCGTGCGGTAAAGACTAGAAGGAATACAGCTACGGGAACTGGGGACACTACATTTTCAACTAAATATCCAAATAAATGTAATTACTAAACTAAATTAACTATATCAACTAAATTACTGATCTGCCCACATTGTCGCTATATGACAACTGAAATGAGCTAGATGACTGACCAGTTTTCTCCAGAGTGGCTGTACAGCCGAATCAAATTCTGTTGCATTATTTTCCTGTTTAACACTGTGAAGCTGCTTTGAAACAATCGGCATTGTAAAAAGCGCTATATAAATAAAGTTGACTTGACTTAACTTGACATCAATATTGCGTCATTTAATTACTGTATTTGCATTATTGTAAGGGTAGGTTTAGGGTTGGGGTAGGCGTAGGCATTAATAAAACACAATCTCGTAAGTAGCAAATTTATTTATTGTTATTTTATCGTGAGATTTTGCCTCACTTCCTATCATTGCTTTACCCCTTCTAGCCACTTCTCCGTTTTTAGTGTATTTCTATGGCAGAATTACAGTGCCACATACTGGCCTGGCATGTATACTACATCGTTTTGAGTCGGTTTCAGTGGTTTTGTGTGTACGCAGATATTTCTTGAGACGAGGGGAAAAAAAGATAGTATAGGGAAAGCTCTGGCTTCGTGTGGATGTGGCCTTAGATTCCAATATTATGAATGCATGGATGAACTTTATTTTTAATGAATATCCAGCTCACGTGGGGAAGACATTGTGCGTTTGTTCCTTCATTTCACCACGGATTCGTTTGTAAACAAGAGACTGGATTTGCAGACAGGATGAGATTACATGAATGAATGAAGCAACACACTTATGTGAGTAAAAAATGTTTTTATATGTGATAGTATTGCATTGTTACAGATCGTTTGATATCTATTGATTATGTGTACGTGTCTAACTGAACATAACTTAGCACGCTGTCACAGGCTGGAGAATCCTTTATTTGAGGTGTTGTTGGTTCATTGTGCTGCGATTCGTGATCAGACTCGGACATGTATGGGCCAGGGCTCGCAAAGCCCAACGTCCCGGGGCTAAGTGTTTTCCAAACAGGCTACCAAAACGTATCAACGGTGATAGTGAAATTACATTCCTTTCTTGATGTGTGTTGTTCACTCTCTTGACTTGATACTTGAAGAAAAAATACAATTGCGGAAGTTTTGATCATGCTGATTTGACTGACTCTGCAATGAGGCTTGTGTGTGTGTGTGTTAGTGATTCACGGTTTGCGGTTATATCCACCGATCGGGCGGGCCAAGTTATAAAAATAACATTCCAATTAATTGCACTTGAATGAGAGATAAATCATTGTATTTGTTTGATAAAGACACTTTGCGAGCCCTGTGGGCGAATCATTCCGGTTGCCGTTTTCCCACACGCTTTCAAAACAATTCCTCACGTGTACACACGGGGGAGCCGAAGCTCATTATAATATGCAAAGCTTATCCAATCATAGCAGTGGGCGTTTACTTCCAAGTCTTCAGTGCGGCACGCCCCATAAAAACCTGCCGTTCCATGAGAGAAGCTCAAAACCAGGGTATTACTTATTCATTATGTTTTTGAATGTAAAAACCACGCAAACGTCATAAGTTGACCTCAGACAACAGTATAAAAAAAATGTAAAAAGCCAGTTCATGACCCCTTTAACAGGTGAGAAGAGAAAAGCTTTGACTATAAAATTATCAGAAAACAATGGGCAGTAGCCTCTAACTGTAAAGCTCACATCAAATCAGTAGCAATGATATCACACAACACAAAGGAGAGAAAGTTTCCTCCTATATTTGGACACATGAAAATGAAAATGAACCAATGGCATGTTTTTGATGAAGGCAAAGAGAACGGAATAAGACAGGGAGGTTTCTTCAGCACTAAATAAATACACTTCTCTACTTCTATCACGAACTCTTAAGTAATATACATTTTATGCTGCTTTTTTTGTAAATTCGAAGATTGATAGCCCCAGCCCCAGGGATATTCTTCTTTTAAAAAAATAAAATAAAAAATAATTCACCTTTTGTATTCTACAGAAGAAAAAAAATTACATAAATAAATGACAGAATTTTCATTCTTGGGTAAACTATTCTTTTAAAAAGCAGGGATATGAACACATTCAGAACATTTCCTGCATGGTGGCAATTTATTTATTTATTTATTAATTTTACATCAAACTGTTCATATTTAAAGAAGATTTACAGTGTTATTTGTTGCAGCCTATAAAGAGGAAGATTGATACTAACAAACATGCATCCGGATTAGGGATAACAATCAGGAAGTAATCCATCTACAGACAAAGGTCAGTACTCGCGCTGCTCAGGGTCAAAAGGCAAGGAGCCAGAACATTGTTACATGTGGGCCTGCCCTAATCTTCTACATTGCTATATCAATTTCCATCAGAAAATCCCCTGCATGGGAAAAGCAGACACTGACAAACATATACAAAACATATACGCACATAAAAATGAGGTTTAAGATTCTTTGTGTAAGAATGTATGAGAGCTCACTCTCCATTTCAGTTAACTTCTACATAAATGCAAGGAAACATACAATAAACAGGAAGTCCCGCCCCAAAGTCACACCATTGAGCCAGAAGTTACTGTAAATAGTCCAAACGATCTGCAAATAGCTTACTTACAGTTGTGTGCACATTAAACTAGGATAGGAGAATGAAAGAAATGAAACCACTTTTAAGGATAGGGAAGTTGATTTATAGAACAAATTATTTTAAAAATCTTTGGGTTAATGTGTTCCTATAGTACAAAAATGGCATAACAATAAGGTTAAATTTGTTAACATTAGTTAACTACATTAGATAGCATGAACTAACAATGAAAAAAACTTCTGAAGCATTTAATAATCTTAGTTAATGTTAATTTCAACATTTATTAGATAATTAATTATTAGATTTAAATCAAAAGTTGTGCGTGTGTCTGATAATTTTACTTAATTTCGTTTATTAACTAACTTTAGCAAGGATTAATAAATATTGCATAATGCATTAACTAATGGGACCTTCTTGTACAGTGTATTATAAACCATGTTTTCTGATAAAGGGTATTCAGAGGATGAATTGAAGAGTCAGGTGAGCTCTGGGTACACATCACTGTCAAGTTCTTGATTCTGCTTGGTTGAACTTGAGTTTCCATTAGGAGCTGAATACGTTTCGGATTAAGGTCAGTAACCGAGTTTGTGCAGAGTCAGCACAGTAAACTGCACTAAAACCTCAGCAGATTTAAGAATTTATAAGAATAATTCAGCCAAAATGGCATCATTATTTACTCACCCTCATGCCGTTCCAAACCCCCATGCTATTATGTCTTCAGTGGCACACAGACAAAATAAAATCAAACTGTCTTTCAACTCAAACACAGCATCAAACGTCATTCGTTCTCAAGTGTCTACTAAACCATAAATAATGACGTCAAACCTGTACACTATAGGTGCCATATTTAATTTGAAACCTGCAGTGGAGGTGAAGGTAAAGTTATAATGTAAAATATAGAGCACAAATCTTAGGTACTTGACAAGCTTGTGTTTACTATAAGCCAATGTCTTTGTATGGAAACAAATCTGTATGAAGACACTTTTGAAGATCCTTTTTGTGCGTTCCACTGAGAAAAAAAAAAAAACGAATGAAGGTTTAAATTTTCATAATGGTGAGTAAATGACAATATTTTTTTATTGGGCTAAAAATTCATTTAAACCCACATTCTCAAGTCTATATGTCCACTGCACGATTTTAAGGCAACATTTTCCTTATATGACCTTGGAATCATCATGTTCTTTCTCCGTGTCTGCCTCTCCCTCACTTATGCGATCCCTTTCACCTCATCTCTTCCTCCTCATTCTCCCTTTTAGCTATCACATCATTAGAAAGCATTCAAAGTCCTGGCATCCAAATCAACAGAAACGCCTCCTAAGTGATCCTCCCTTGGGCGTATAATACTTCACCATTAGAGACACACATACTTCCCTCCTTCAGCGGCTCACGTCAGGCAATCGTGACCCATTTGGATGGTTATTACTTACACGCAGGGGCCCTAGCCCTGTCTGTCCAAACACACTCATCCGCTGGCTAGGCAGTTCTGAATATCTGTTCTTACAAAGTGGAGTCAGCAGGAGCCTTGGATTGTAGCTGTGTGTGTATGTGTGTGTGTGTGTGTGTGTGTTTGTGATTGGCTCTATGAAGGAGCCCTCAGCATTAATGTGAACTGACGGTTCTTTGGCAAGCACTTACTGAGTGGTTTGAGGATGCTGTTGCTGGCCTCCTCATTGTTCTCTGCGTCTGACCTGTCCGAAGTGTTCTCAGTCACTTTCTCCTTTCTGTCCTTGTGACTGGTGCGTCGGCGATGACGTCTCCGTCGACGGTAGCTCTTAGGCACATGCACACCGATGTATATGGTGTGGTGACCTGAGAGAGTAAAATTGAGAAGATAAGTCAGGCTATTAAGATCACATGGCATCCCCCAAACATAAGAAACACAGAAAGAACAATTACTCTTCAGCGTAAGCACACTGCATAAAAATCATAATCAGTATTTTTGTTTTGTTTTCCATTAAAAATATTTAAATAGCTGTAAAACAAGATTAGTTTTCTTGAGAATTATTTTTAGAATAGAATTTTTCACCACCGTTCAAAAGTTTGGGTTGTAAGGTTTTTTTTAAGGTTTGTGAAGTCTCTTATGCAGTAAAAACAGTGAGATATTGTGAAATATTATTACAATTTTAAATAACTGCTTTCCATTTTAATATATTTAAAAATGTAATTTATTCCTGTGATGGTAAAGTTGAAAGTCAGCATCATTCTTCAGTGTCACATGATCATTCAGAAATCATTCTAATATGATAAAGATGATTCAGTGCTAAAGAAACATTTCTTATTATCAATGTTGAAAACAGTTGTAATGCTGAATATTTTTGTGGATTTTCCAGGATTCTTTGATGAATAGATGGTTCAAAATCAACAGCATTTATTTGAAATATAAATCTTTTGTAACATTATAAATGTCTTTACACGTTGGGTCAATTTAATGGATCCTTCTTTATGAAAAAAAATGTATGAATGTAAAAATTCAAATGTATTATCTATAAACAAGTCTTTGTATTTTAGATATTTTACATAGTTATTTTAACAACTATGATATTAAAACGGCAGCAGTTATTTATCAAATGATGATTAAACAACAGAGAATAAAATAACTGGGGTTATATTTCAGACACAGTGCAGTTGAGAGCTCTTTTGGCATTTTAAAGAGACTAATCAGGTGCCTGGATGATGGAATGATGCTGTGCATTTCCTTTAGGGATTCGAGGGCTAACACATCACAGACGGCTGTCAGTGGCTGCAGCTCATTCTGAGTGAATTCCCCTTAGTATATCTAAAAGGCTCTTGATGACGTAGATAAACACTTACAAAATTAATTGACTCAGCCAAGTCAAGTAAATACAATAATGCCAGTCCTAACATTGTTAGTTGTCATGAGATAAACGGCTCCCTAATGTCAAGATAGCACAAGCCACGTGACCATCCTACAGCGACACACTTCAACATCTGTAAGATAAATAATGTGTAGTGTCACTGAGGGAGCTGGATGTCGACTGTTTCCTTGTGGCCCATTGGTTACGACGTGCGATGCAACCTGAGTAAAGTCATAAATAAATGGCTTGACTTCCTCAACGCAATTTATACAGGAAATGGTGGACTTCACCGGAGGGGTTTGCAGCAGACTGTCAAACTAAATATTTTGGCCGGCCTGGAACAGCTAGCAGGTAGTGCGGAACGTCCAATGTTTAGATCCATATCATACAGACACTTTCCATGTCTCTCCCCCAGTCACATGAAGTCCATCTGTTAAAGCTACATCCCACAATGTGTTACTATGTAACTCATTGAAACATAAAAGAATAGTTCACCCAAGTTGTTCCAAACCTGTATGGGTTTCTTTCTTCTGTTGAACGCAAAAGAAGATATTTTGAAGAATGGCTACCGTAAACTGTTTAGTTACCAACATTCCTCAACATATCTTCTTTTATGTTCAACAGAAGAAAGAAATTCATACAGGTTTGGAACAACTTGAGGGTGAGTAAATGATGGCAGGATTTGAATTTTTGGGTGAACTATCCCTTTAATGTTTATTGTCTAACTTGACCAGTGACATCAGTGCAGACCTGCAGACCAGACCTGATACAATCTATCGCAGAATTCCAAACTTCTTCAGGTTAGTGCTACAACTGAACTGAGATGTTTAATTATACAGGTCATAATCTAACATGGCATAAGTTGTCAAAAAAGCACATTTATATTAAAGGGATAGTTCACCCAAAAATGAAAATGACCCCATGATTTACTCACCCTCAACCCATCCTAGGTGTATATGACATTCTTCTTTCAGACGAATACAATCGGAGTTATATAAAAAAAATGTCCTGGCTCTTCCAAGCTTTATAATAGCAGTGAATTGCAGCCCAAAATTTGAAGCCCGAAAAATGTATCCATCCATTATAAAAGTACTCCACACAGCTCCGGGAGGTTAATAAAGGTCTTCTGAAGCGAATTGATGGGTTTGTGTAAGAAAAAATCCATATTTAACACATTATAAAGTAAAATATCTAGCTTCTGGCAGAGTGCCTTCCGTATTCAACGGAAAAAAGCGTAACTGGCGCGACGATGACATCAGACGTAGCGCAAGCGTTTTGAACTGTGAGAGGCGTTACACTTCGTAAGTTGAATACGAAAGGCTGTCCGCCGGAAGCTAGATATTTTACTTTATAAAGTTTTAAATATGGATATTTTTCTTAAACAAACCCATCGATTCACTTCAGAAGACCTTTATTAACCCCTCGGAGCCCTGTGGATTACTTTTATAATAGATGGATGCACTTTTTTAAGGCTTTGAATTTTGGGCTGCCATTCACTGCCATTATAAAGCTTGGAAGAGCCAGGATATTTTTTTATATAACTCGATTGTATTCATTTGAAAAAAAAATGTCATATACACCTAGGATGGCTTGAGGGCGAGTAAATTATGGGGTAATTTTAATTTTTTTGGTGAACTATCCCTTTAACAAAGTGTGCTGTGCATCTACAATGTAATGCATGTCAATATTATTTAGAAAGGTCTTTCACAAAGTCAATGTTCTACAACCTATGAAATTTTGACTACTAAAAATGTTGAGGTCAAAAATAATAAGGATTACATTCTGGTCTACAACATGTCAATCTGTCAAAAATGTTACATTTAATACTCTCAGCCAAATTTTGATAAGATTGTCCTAGAAATCAATATTTTAAAGGTTACAGTGCTACAGCACATCTCAAATAAATGTTTATACACCAATTAAAAGTATGACATCAAAAAGATGTTGTACAGTAAAACGAACAAAGTCGTATTCATGTCATGTAGGATTTATTCAGCTGCATCTGCACTTGTTTATCCACAAGGCTTTACATCTTCAGACCAGCTGTGGTGCCACAGGTCACATAGTGATCATAATTCACCCCATCAGAAAGACTAATAGACCACCACAGTGATTCATAAGTCTCATGACATAACCAAGTGTGATGAGGTTAATCGCAGGACAATCCCCGCCATTAGGCGACAGACGAAGCAACTGGAAGCAGTCTGTCCTAAGCTGCATTCACACTACCAGCGACCAGTTGATCTTTATTATATTTGACTCAATTGTGAAGATACGACGGCTACTGCTAGCTGGTAGTTTGAACACAGCTTTAAATGGATAGATAGAACAAGTCCAGATGACTATAGATGATTAAGACAAATTAGTTTATGCAAGAACATTCTGTATTGTTTGTTTCTTGTTTTTATTTTCTGCATCGAAATTTGGTCTAAAATTGTACGTTTTGCAAATAAATTAATATATTTGATGCAACAAGAAAGGTATATAATGTCTAAACAGAAAATAAAAATCTAGCTCTTGGTTTTCAATCCAGTGCATCTGGAATTTAAGTGGAGATTTCTTCTAAAACAGTTGATCTTTATTATATTTGACTCAATTGTGAAGATACGACTGATACTGTTTTTATGATATCTGCTTCTTCTGAAACAGAGACAAATCCTACATTAAACCTGCACTTGTTTGTGCACCTGGATTTGATATAAGTCAAAACTGTCTCCAGGACTTTGAACTAAGGTCCCCTAAGGTCCTGACAAATATCAAACAAAGCAAAATGCCAACGATTATCCACTGAACCTTAACACAAAGATCTATTTGTTTTTGTAAAACATCACCCATTCTTATAAATTATGCAAAGTGTATTTAAACTGGATTCTCACAGCCCTGCTATCTCTTTTCTTACAGTATAATAAACTTTAATTTTCAGCAAGAGATCACATATGCAGTCCAAATCGTCTTTCCAAATGTGACATGCATTTGTTAACATTGAGTGTGTTAATCTCATGTTTTCATCTTATTCTTATCTTATCTAATTACCAATATGTGTAACTTCATTAGTACATTCACAACAGATCATATTTAATGTTACAATATAAGTTGTCACAATGCCATAATATGAATTACTTTTTATGAATCACTGTGAATTTTTTATGAATGGTACGATTTACTAACTATTTAGCAAAAAAGGTCATCAATATACAAAAAGAATTTGATTACTAAAAATTACTAACAGTATTTGATTTTTTTTTATCATGGGTATAAATCATGTAGGAAGTGGTTTAATTATTTAATTATGTGCCTGTTTGTCTTAAGTTAAGAATCAGTCAAAATGGTCTGCTCCAGGGTAGTATCTTTTCTGCAAACATTCTGTAAAATTATTGTAAACTGTTGACATTTTGCCTTTTTCTTTGCTTGTTTTAAACAAACAAACAAATGGTGCAGAAAGATCATTGAGAACCGTTTATGAATAGGGATCCCACCTATGCTGGGATGGGCGAGAGCAAATAAGGAAAAGGGAGTAAGAGCAAGGACTAAGAGAAGGGAAGGGAGAGGTAAGAGGGAGGGAGGAACCACACATTGTCGAGCCAGCTTTGTGCCAAGCTTCCTGTTCTTTCGGAGGGACCCTTTTCTATGCGACCATAGAAAGAAGGCTGAATTGGAGTGGCACGCAATTCGTCACTGGATAAAGCGTATTCCCTGATTCTGGCTGGGACATTACGGCTTCAACATCTGAGCACCTTGTGTTACCGCAGTAACAGAGCTGTTGAGATGGAGGGTACAAGTACAGAAGATAGTGACATGCCACTGTGCATGCTAATATAGATGCTAATAAAGCTCTATATCTAAAAGAACTGCCACATATGGGCTCTTTGACTAGCAGACACATGTTGCTCTGTTATAGTTTACTTTGAGGGCAGGCCAACATTTTTTGTTGTTGTTGTTGTTTTTGAATTTCTAAGACTAATGTTTTTTTTTTTTTTAAAGTAAAGTTAGGGGTCAGTAAGATTTTTTAAATAAAATTAATAAAATAAATACTTTTACTTGGTAAGAATGCATATAATTGATCAAAATTGACAGTAAAGACATTCATAATGTTATAAAAGAATTCTATTTGAAATAAATGCTGAAAAAAGTATCATCGTTACTGCAAAAATATTAAGCAAGCAGCACAATTGTTTTCATCATATTAGAATAATTTCTGAAGGATCATGTGACACTGAAAACTGGTGTAACGATGCTGAAAATTCAGTGATCATTTTTTCACAACATTACTGTTTTTGCTGTATGTTTGATCAAATAAATAGCCTTGGTGAGCATAAGAGACTTTTTTCAAAAACAATTAAAAAAAAATCTTACTGATCACAAACTTTTGACCAGTAGTGCAAGCATAAAAATATATTATAATAATGTCTATTGGACTTTTGAGCATAGGTTGCCAAGTTAGTCAAACTAGCAACAGCTAAACTAAACCCTAAATCAAATTTACATAAGGCTCTCCAATTCTCATTTAAACATCAGTAATAGTACTTCACTTTAAAGGGTTAGTTCACCCAAAAATGAAAATTCTGTCATTAATTACTCACCCTCATATTGTTCCAAACCCGTAAGACCTTCGTTCATCTTCGGAACACAAATTAAGATATTTTTGATGAAATCCGAGAGCTCTCTGACCCCACATAGACAGCAACACAACGACCACTTTCAAGGTCCAGAAAGGTAAAGACATCGTTATTTCATTATTGATTCATTATAAATAGTCCATTTGACTGCAGTGGTTCAACCTTAATGTTATGAAGCGACGAGAATACTTTTTGTGCGCAAAAAACAAACAAAAATAACGACTTTAATCAGCCAATCTACTCAGCCAATAGTAAGCCGCCATTCTGCCGTAGAGCTAGGAAGAGCTGCACTGTCTGAATAGCCCAACAATGTAAATAGCGTAAGAGTAAAAGGGAGAGAAGACATTGTTGAATAAAGGCATTATTTTTGTTCTTTTTTTTGCACACGAAAAGTATTCTCGTCGCTTTATAACATTAAGGTTGAACCACTGGAGTCACATGGACTATTTTAATGATGTCTTTACTATCTTTCTGGGCCTTGAAATTGGTCGTTGTGTTGCTGTCAATGTGGGGTCAGAAAACTCTTTGATTTCATCAAAAATATCTTAATTTGTGTTCCGAAGGTTAACAAAGGTCTTACGGGTTTGGAACGACATGAGGATGAGCGATTAATGACAGAAATTTCATTTTTGGGTGAACTAACCCTTTAAATAGTAGTAGTCTTCCTCAAAGTTAAGAAAAAACATAAATGCAATACAATGTTTCTCTGGTTATGTTTACAATAGCATACTAATTACTAGTATGCAAATATTCAGTATGCACAGATGACCTACTACATTTTAAAATGAACAGCGTACAACAAAACACATACACCATGAAATACTGTATCCTACAATCCAATGTACTTGACTTGACATTCTATTTCCATTGTGACAAATAAATAAGTATTTTTAGCCAAAAGTTTTTAAAAGTTAAGACGTTTTTGCACAAAATTATATTAAAATGTGAAATACCTAACACCCCCCCAAACTGCTAACTGCTAATGTGTATTGTTGCATAACACTGTTTTCCTTCCTGTTTTAAAGAATAGTATACTGTAAATAGTATATACTGTGCAAAATTCAGTAAGCAGTAAGCTATTATTCATTCTGGACACACTTTGACAGCAGGAAGAGGAGGAACTGTGTTTAATCAGGGCTGAAAGGATAATAAACATTTAAAGCAATGGAAACTGAAAAAAAGATATAGGCTATATATATTTCTTAATTTATTTTGTAATAGAAGCTTCACCAAGACAAAATATGTATGCATACTTAGCAATCAATCTCATTCTGATTCATTCTGATACTACTTTTCTAAGCACTTTCCTAAACATGCTCCTAAACTACACTCTGATAACAACACACTAACAATAAGTAACTTTAGACTAAAAATGAGGCACTTACCTTCAACCTCTTCCTGATCACACAAGTGCTTGAGTAACGAGGCCCCTCTGTCCAGCACAGCCTCATCCTCCACCCTATAGTAGTAAAAGAGGAAGAAAGACTGCTCACATTTCTCTTCTAAAGACAGCGTGGAGCCGTAGCTGCGCGGTTCATTCACTTGCAGTGTGTTTCTGCTAGTATTAGCCATTCTCCCAGGTTAGCAGGTACCGCTAACAAGGGGGAAGTCTTTGGGTCTGGATCCAGCCCTGGTTAGTAGATGTGTGGTGTAACTTATGGGACACGGTCCTGTTCTGAGGCTGCTGTCCTTGAGGGGACGCAGGAGCGGTCAGGTAGACATTGGGAGGGTAATCCGGTCTATGGGGGATGGGGCATGGCTGGGCAGCCTAGTAAGATACTAATTGAGTCTGATGTCCAGGAGGTGTGAGCCAGGCTGCCACACACAGATTTCAGATCAGCTACTGAGCAATACTAATACTAATACAACAAGTTACACATGGGTAGAATAAACACTGAGAATGAAATGTTTAGTCAGTTCTGAATGGACTGATGTACAGCATGAAGCATTTGTTAGTAAACCTTCATCTGACATGTTCTGGCTAAGACTAGAGGTGCTTCTTATATCTTATTTGTGCACTTGTTTTCTTTCCTTGCTTCCTTTCCTCGTGTCTCAACTCTACTCCCCATAGGATACAAGAGAAGGATGCAAGGAAAGAAAATGAGGATAGTGGAATCAAAGGAAATCTTATTTGTATATTGGAATATTCTTGATCACTCGAGCGTCACTTAAAAGCACCATCAGCTGCGCCTAAGGGATCTGCCCTTATGTTGTTGAAGTTTGGTTAAGAAATTCATAATAAATAATAATAAAGCAAGATGCCCTGTTGAAATATGAGACATATTTGAACTGCAAAGTTAAAACATAATATTTATTTTTTTGTGACAGATGTGACGGGGGAGGAGAATTTATACGTGCGTCAGGTTTTTCAACAACAAAGAAAAAAGACTTCCACAAAGTATACACCGGTGCATCCTCGCTCATACCTCCTCTGGATGCTTCCTCACTCCTTGTTTCTCGCAGTGCAATTAGAGAATTGTCCTCAAATATGGCTTTGATATGGTTTCCGTGTCATAGACTGGAGGATGGAGGAGCGAGTAAACAAGGAAGATTCAATTTGTGTATTTAAAAGCAACCTAAAAATGTTGTGAATATCACAATAATTCACATAGTTTATTAACTATTTGGTTTTTACTAAAACAAATTTACTAAAAAGTATGATGTTAGTTTCACAATGCTTCCGTGTACAATAACACTAATTTGAATATTAACATCACACTCTGCATGTAAAAGGTATGCTGTAAACTCTACGTAGTGTGCTTTACAATTGCATCTAGGGGACCATGTAGCCATTTGTAGACATGTAACCACTAGGGACAAAGATTATTGCTCCTAGCGAGGTGTGACTGCTATTTGTCACTTTAGAAAGAAGTCCAAAGACCAGACTGAAACATTTCAGGCCCTGACATTCTCTTTCAGGGATAAAGGTAAGACTAAACGTGTGCAGTAAATAGATATGATTTTATTTGTTCTGATCACAATCATCTTTTCAGGTTTGATTATAAAGTGCTTTTGACTTTTGATTTTGTTTTTTTTTTGACCGGCGAACACACTTTAGATAATGATTTCCTCTATGGGCTTCTTACAACATGAATTGTCACTGAATGTTTACAAAACCATAAAAACCAAAATGTAAACACAAACAGGAAGGATAGAGCTTATTCCTCTGATAAGAGCACAGAGCTCCCTGAGAGCCCAGTGTCACTGCATATCTCGACTAGATGCAATCAGGCATGCTGAAAAGATGCCAAGTTTAAACACTCAATTCTGTAACCCAGGCTCATTGAAAAAAAAGTGTGCCTGTGGTGACATTTCTGCAAAATGATAATACATTGCTTCCTGCATGTATCACGACCATTTTAAAGTGAAATGTCAAATGAGTGGCGCTGATAGTGTGTTTAGTTTTATCTGAAAACATATGAACATTTTACTTTGTTGGTAGTCATAGGCATTACTCGGGCAGAAATCATGTTCATGGATGCGATTATTAACGTTACTGTAGTATGAAGCCGAGCAGGACCGAGTGTTGTGGGAGCTGAGCAAGGCTGCTGGAGCGATTGTTAATTAAGATTAATGCAACGCGCGCCTCGCAAGCAGCGGACTTTTATTATGCCACAGTCGCCGGCGCCATTTCCGCTTTTCCGGTCATGAGTATGAGGTAATACAGCTCTGTTTATCATATTTGATACATTTGAGTGTGTTGAAAATGATGTTATGACATTACTCTGTGCGTTCGTTCGGCGGCTGCTATGACACTTGTTGCACACTGCAGTAAGAGTAAAGCGTTTCTGCTAAATAAAACCGGAAACCGAGGGTAACGCAGATATGAAGCAATTGACAGGCGACTCTCTCACACGTCCCGGTTCCTTGGTTAAAATCGCAATTTTCTCATGATTTACAAATAGTTGGAAAAAATTACTCAACTGAACAAAATATATAACACTGCCCTAGTGGTTTTTGGATATTTTACTGAAAAAAATGTTACATAGTGCACCTTTAATCTTTAATCAAAATTCTCCTCTTTCAGCGACATCTCTTCTTCTCTAATGACGCATTTACTGGCGGGATCAACCTGTCCCTCACATGAGATCACAACAATAGCAAATCACAACCATCCAACAATCCAATCAATTTCCCATGGACAAAATCAAGTCCCGCCCTACATTCTTTTCTCATTCATTAAGTTTTTTCCCTGGAATATGTGTCACAATTAGAAAAGATTTTTCATGCTGACTTTAAAGGGTTGAAAATAATTTACTTACCCTCATATCATTCCAAACCTCTAAGACTTTCGTTCATCTTCAATACACAAATGAATATATTTTTTATGAAATCTGAGAGATTTCTGTCCCTCCATTGACAGTCTATGCAACTACCACTTTGAACCTTCAAAAAGTTCATAAAGAGACTGTAAAACTAATCCATATGAATTGAGCGGTGTAGTCTAAATTTTCTGAAGAGACACGATTGCTTTATATGATGAACAGACTGACTTTTATTCACATATAAACATTCATCAACTCACACATCAGTTGTGGTAAAACAGAAGCTCAAGCATGTTCGCTTGACGTGCGAGAACCAATGAGGTTCATTCTTGTGGGTTACACAGTTTGAGCTTCTGCAAAAACCAATGAGGTTCATTCTCGTGTTACGCAGCACATTTGAGCTTCCGCAAGAGGTTTGTTCTCAAGCGTCAAGCAGGTTCAATTGAGCTTCTGTTTATGTTCGCTGATCAATGTTTATATGTGAATAAAAAGCCTAAATTCAATCTGTTCGTCATATAAAGTGATTGTGTCTCTTCAGAAAATTTGGACTAGACCGTTCAATTCATATGAATTAGTTTTACAATCTCTTTATGAACTTTTTGAAGTGTCAAAGGGGTAGTTGCATAAACTGTCAATGGAGGGACAGAAATATCTCATATTTCATTAAAAATATCATTGTTTGTGTTCTGAAGATGAACAAATGTCTTACAGGTTTGGAACAATATGAGGAATTTTAATTTTTGAGTGAACTCACTCTTTAAAAGGATAAAAGTTGTTGGTATTTTACTGCCTCCAGTGTTCATTTCAGCCTTGAAACTACAATTAATTGTATACATTTTTTGGAGTTTTTGAAAAAAATAGGCACGTTTTTCCAATGGGAATTCTGGCAAAGTGACGCTCTACAGCACGTCAAGCTATATGTCAAGCAAAAGGCCATTTAACTTTTACTAAAGTTAAAAGCTAACAGTTAGTAATACACTAACCACCATTTAAAAAACAATATAATCAAGGCCTGCGGAGGTTTTACACATACATGTTAAACAATAACTATATACGGTAGGTAAACTGTGACGCAAACAAGGTGTAAATTATTGTATAGTACTTGGTTATCTGTGACGTGATATAATACTAGACGACTGGTTAATAGGTCAATGAATATGTTTAACAGAAGTGTCTAACACAGAGCGTGTGGACATGACCATGTTTCAAACACCTAGACTTTACACACAGCATGGTTAAAACTGTTAATAGCAACCATCAACAATACCAGCTTTATAGTCAATGCCAAAAATTATAACCCGTATTATAATCACAGACATGTTTACAGTAATCTCATTTGTATGGAATGTACAAATTATAAGGAACAAAAAATTATCTGGGAGGCAAATGTATAGGCTCTCAAATAATCCAGGGTTTGTTAAAAGGTAAAAAAATATCTTGGAAAATACTTTTAGGCAACAACAAAAAATAAAGAAAGAAAAATGAAAGATCAGCGTTAAAACAGCTTTTTTTTAAATCACACTCTGATTGTCACTTCAGATTAAAACGATCCCCCTTCCTCCCCCAATCTTCATTGCCACCTATGGAACAGATATTGACACAGCAGGCACACACGTTTTCTTGCAAATACTTTGGTTTCAATTGGGTGAACTGTCCTGTAAGCTTCTGCTGTCTTGAGCAACTGACGACTAATCAGAATTAAGAACATATTAAAAGTCTTTGAAGGTAAATACACGGGAAATATGACAAACTAGCATAATAAACTACACGCACACTTAACAATACAAGCAAGACTGGTAAGTGGTAAACAGAATATTTTCAACCATTTATAAATAAATAAAATCCACATTGGCAATGAAGGCAAATAAAATGAATTAGCTCTCCTCTTTTAATGATTTATTTAGTGTTTTATCATGCATAACAGTTTTAACAGGATTACATATCTGGCCTCAACTGAGAGAATAATTGTACAATATTTTTAGCTTAGTATATTTAGATGTTGTGTTCTGATTTTTGAGAACGGGGAAATAACAGGCTACAAAAAAATATATAAAACATTTTTTTTTTTGGATGAATATGCTGAAAATGAGAAGCATTGACCTATGATTGGGTGTAGAAATATTGCATGTTTATTGTATAGGTTATACGCTCCATTCACATCAATCAATCAATCAATCCAGCTGATGACTGTTAGTTAGTAAGACAATCTTAAGGTTTTGACAGCTGATAGTGTTGATAAATTAGCCACGTTTGACATAACAGGTATTAAATGCCTGCCATCTTGTTTTAATTAAGTTAGTTACCAATAACTTTAAAATTAGGGACATTGCAACAAAAAAAAATCAAACAGAATATCTTCATAATTTGTATGATGGAGCTGACATATCACAACAATGGCAGAATTCATTAAAGCAATTACTTAAAACTGCAAACACCAACACTGCACTGGAAACACTATACAACTCAGCTTGTGATGTTGAACAACAGATTAGATATGGAAAGAGGACCTTCAGGATGACTTTGATATATTAGGCCTATTCAACTGTATAGATTTCATACATTGCCAAAAGTAGGGACGTAAAAACTTACAATGGTAAAGTTGTTGGGTAGCCTAGTTGTTATCCCATGTGTGAAGACTCGTTCACATTTAATGGAAATTCAGTGTCAGTTAAATAGTTTACAATGTTTGTTATTGTAGGATCTTTCAGATGCTATATTCTTCTGCTATGAGTTGGATGAGACTTGAACTGTAACCTGAATCACAGAAGCGATAAATATATGTTTGCTGGGGCTCTTACCTCTTCCCGGCGCTCATTTTGTGAAGTTGGATAGCTGATAATTTATTCCAGTGGTTTGGCGCTTCAGTCCAGCGCGATCAATGGAAACACTGCAACGCCAAACGTTTCAGCTGTCATTCACTGGGCGCTCTCAGAACACTGACAACACTGGTTTTAATTACTCCTTAGAATAAAATAAGTAAGCTACGTGACTTTTTCTAATAGCAAGGAAAAAAGTGACAAAGAAAATAAAATAAAATAATACCTCCCGTCCTGTCTGAATGTGCTCCGCCGCATGTGACAGACGCGCGTCTGCTGAAGCAGCAGAACAACTGGACGCTTCAAATTGCGCGTGTCATTTATTACAAGCCGCTGCGGCTGCTAGTCACGTCACAGAACGAGTGGGAGGTCAAGAAGTTGCCTAAAATGCGCGTACACCTTCAGTAAGATGATACTAACACATATTTCTCCGAAAAGAGGCAAATGACTACGTTAAGAAGACGACAGAAAAT
The DNA here is from genome assembly GCA_039654625.1 of Rhinogobio ventralis. NCBI lineage: Eukaryota > Metazoa > Chordata > Actinopteri > Cypriniformes > Gobionidae > Rhinogobio > Rhinogobio ventralis. Next base: position 30,131,583 of record CM077194.1, read on the forward strand.
AGTACACGCCTCAGTGTAAACATAAGCAATCCGCGTGTCTAGTTCGTTTTTGTGCGCTCGTGTGATCAACGGGTACAAAGTGGACCCGAAGTTTGGCGAAGGGAGGAAAGCAGGTACTCCGCGCACACCTTGTGGTTAGTTCACGTTCACGTGAGACACAGCGACACCTTCTGAAGAAATCTCACACGGACAACATGTTAAGGCCTACTCAGGTAAGTCAAAATACACGTTAGATAAATGTGTAAAATGTTTTTATGTTTAAATTAGAATGCATGTAGGCTTATTCGAATTCATTTGAATACGCTTTATTGAAAGGAAAATGAAGATTTGATTGTATTTTGTTATACATTTAATAGTTATGTTGTGTTATGTTTCATTCTTAAGCATTTCAATTGGATGAAACAGAAACCAAACACAAATTTCTGCTACTTAGACACAAACACATTTCCACGTAAACATGCTCTAGTACAATATACATTATTAAATGCGCAGTCGGAGAGCTCTCTCTCTGAAGGTCAGCCATTCTTTTGCTCTCCCCTGTAGGGATAAAAGCCATATGTGCAAAGGGAGTGGACTTCAGATGTGTTAGATGGTAGACAAAAATAATGGTTGAAAAATTATGGGGTTCCATTTGTGCCAAAAAATAAGTCAACTGATTTGTGCTTTTTACTATACATTTGTTCTTGTTAACAGTCACTGCCAACTTGTTCAGATAAATTTGTATATGTTAGGGGTTGCACCGACTAGTCGACTAATCGACTAGTCAATTTTAATGCTCTGCCATGACGCTTTAAGCTTGACGTTGACTACTTGCTGGCCTATAGAGGGCGCAACAGGATAAGCCATTTCCTGACACAGGCTCTGTTTCCAGCAGTTAAAAATGACAAATAAATACATACTCCGAGAGCTCTCCACAAGACATGTTTGATTATACCATTTGGATGCTCAAAACTGATCAGGAGAATCACGCTTATTGTACACGTAAGTTAATCACTATTCTAAACTAGTGTGTGCTGCATTGTAACACACACACATAGCTCGCACATCACACAGAGATTGCGCACCTCACACAAAACCATTCAGTAGCGCAGAAATTTATCATCAACACTGTTCTGTGATTTATCAATAAAATAGCTTAGAAACTGAAAAGTTATAGCATATATTTATTAGTAACTAAAACTCACAGCTTCACTATTAGTAGAGACGCTGGCAGGTAGAATTAATTCACACGCAATCGCTCTCTCACAATGCATTCATATACATGTAATCTTTATTGTGCTACTTTATCTGTATCTGATTCAGAACGAGCAGAAATATGTGAGCAATATAACTTGCTATGTCGTCTTGCTATGTCGTCTTTACTGTCATCTTGCTATGTAGTCTTTACTGTCCTTTTGCTATGTCGTCTTTATTGTTGTCTTTATTGTCGTCTTGCTATGTCGTCCTTACTGTGTCGTCCTCACTGTCATCTTGCTATGTCATCCTCACTGTCGTCTTGCTATGTCGTCCTTACTGTCATCTTGCTATGTCTACTTGCTATGTCACACTTCCTGAGTGAGGTAAAGTTAGTTTTAGGTTTGATATTTACTGCATGTCCACCTAGGCTGCTTTAGGGACCGTCTGCAAATTCACCACACAGTGCACAACGAAGCCCAATAATCCATCAAATTAATGTTTACATGGCTATTTAAAAAAAATGCCTAGTGGGCAAACTGACTTATTATATTTTGCCAATTAAATCTTGCTTTAGACAATACCTCCCCTAATGTACGTACAGTACACAAATACTTTTAGAAAAAGATTACAGTAATTCACCAAAAAGGTTTTTTCATGTTCCAAAGCTTGTAATACCTTCTTAGTGACAAGACTGACTAACTACAAGTGAAATTTCAACAATATTTCCCTAACTGTATGTACAGTACACAAATATTTTTATTAAAAAATACTGTAATTCACCAAAAAGGCTTTTTCATGTTCCAAAAGCTTGTAGTACCTTTCTTGTGACAAGATTGTGCCAAAATCTTCCTTACTGTATGTACAGTACACAAATAAACTTTTGGTGAATTACAGTATTTTTTTCTAAAAATATTTGTGTATTGTACGTACAGTAAGGGAGACACTGGCAAAATTTCACCTGTAGTAAGTCAGTCTTGTAATTAGGAATGTATACAACCTTTGGAACATGAAAAAACCCTTTTGGTGAATTACTGTAATTTTATTCTAAACACAATTTGAGTACTGTACGTACAGTAACAGAGATATTGGCAGAATTTCACCTGTAGTAAGTCAGTCCTGTCATTAGGAAGGTACTACAACCTTTAGAACATGAAAAAAAAGAAACTTTCGTAAATTACTGTAATTTTTTTCTAAAAATATTTGTGTACTGTACATACAGCAAGGGAGATATTATCGGAATTTCACCTGTAGTTAGTCAGTCTTCTCACTAAGATGGTACTACAAGCTTTGGAACATGAAAAAACCCTTTTGGTGAATTACTGTAATTTTGTTCTAAAAATATTTGTTTACTGTACGTACATTAGGGGAGGTATTGTCTAAAGCAAGATATTGGCAAAATATAACTAGGCATTTTCCATAGCCCTGTAAACATTAATTTGATGGATTGTTGGGCTTCGTTTTGCACTGTGTGGCAAATAGACATAGCAAGACGACAGTAAAGATGACAGTTAGGACGACATAGCAAAGACGACATAGCAAAGACGACATAGCAAAGACGACATAGCAAGACGACAGTAAGGACGACAGTAAGGACGACATAACAAGATGACATAGCAAGACAACAGTAAGAACGAGATAGCAAGACGACAGTAAGGACGACATAGCAAAGACGACATAGCAAGACGACAGTAAGGACGACATAGCAAGATGACAAAAAAGACGACAGCAAGACAACAGTAAAGACATTAGCAAGACGACAGTAAAACGACATAGCAAGACGACAGTAAGGATAACATAGCAAGATGACAATAAAGACAACATAGCAAGACAACATAAACAGAGAGCATACACAAACATATACTAATTTATCTGAACAAGTAGGCAATGACTATTGACAAGAACAAATCTATAGTACAAAGCACAAATCAGTCGACTTATTTTTGGCACAAATGGAACCCCATAAAAAATATGTATTTTATAACATTCATATTTAAATGTATGCATATTGTGGTCTTTAGTTTATTTTCACACACTCCACTCCTTTCCACTCACTCTGTGTGTGTGTGTGTGTGTGTGTGTCCGAATCACATTTTGCAGAACACATCATTAAATACTGTGTGGCTGTTGGATGTAGGAAACTTTGATGAGAACTCAAAGTGGTGGAAAGTAACTGATAACCATTAATAATAGCTGATATTGTGTTTTCTTTTTTAATATTTGCTCTTTTGATTTTTGAACTGTATAGCAGAACTTTTGTCCAGTTTCAATTCATTCATTTAGAAATTTCAATAGTTTTTTTTTTTTTTTAAGAATTAATTTGTTTTAATGATTCAAAGGTCCCCTACATAGGATAAGCTGTGTGTGGAGAATAGATGGATGGATTCAAAGATCTTATTTTTAGAGCGTAATGAAAATTGTCAGCATTACAATTTATACCATTTAAGTTTTTTGAGAAGAATTTATGTTGCCTTCATAGAGATCCTTTTTTTGTAGTCATTTTTGTAGAGAGAGGGGAAGTTATTTTAATTAAAGATTACAAGGGCACATGAATTAATGGGTTCTTTCACACGAATTAATGGTGACTTTAAAACAGTTTTAAAAGGCAGTGCTAACTTGATTCTCTCCATGCGTTTCTTTTGCCTTAAGTGAAATATTCTTTAAATGTTGCGCATATACAGAAAAGAATGAAGACATTATGAGTACAAACTGTTTCAGACAGGCTGTAATGGTTGCTATATTAGATGTGGACAGACAAGAACAGAAGTAGGCTATATGTGTATGGTGTTATCTGCAGATTATAAATGAGCAAATTAAACCACTGAAGTGATTTTGAAGGCCTCGGTTGACCTATTGACATTTATTCTTGGCAGACAATCTCTTACCAAAATTCTAATCATTCTTAGCATTGTCTTGAACTAAAAGATCACTCTGAGAGCTTTCTAAAGCATTTACTGTATGATGGCATGCAACCGTTTTGAAGTTTTAACTGGCTCTATGACTTTGGAGTGTCTGGTAAAGCATTTTTGATCCAGACAGTCTTGGTACGTTTACACAACAACAATGTACTAAAAATGGAAAAGGTTTTATTTTGTGTTTTTCACATACAGACGGCAACATTGTCAAAACGATCCCTGTTCACACGGATCTGTGAAAGCGACTCAAAATGCAGTATTATGCATGCCAGGCCAGCATTTGGCGATGTCACTTTGTTAAGAAACACTACGCGCCTATAGATTGAACATGTAATACACATGTGCATGACGTCGTACCGCTTTCACAAATTCGCGATTCTGTAGTTTACACTGAAGCGATTACTGGATCGTTTGCACTTTGAAACCCTTTTTCAAAAGTTTGTGTTTTCAGGACCCCAAAACGCACAAACCATTTTCGTGTAAACCCGTTGTCGTGTAAAGGGCCCCTTAGTGTGGACAGTGCCTTATTTGGATGTTTCATGTTGAGTGGAGACTCATTTTCTTTCCATCTTGTCCTTCTCATATATTCTCACACACAAGACAAGTACACTCACCTTCTCAATGTGAGGTAAGAGGAAAATACACACAGATCAAGAGAGGATCTTGTCATTGACTCCAGGGAGATCATGTCACCTAAGTGCTGCTGTGTATTGCCTTCAGGTTATGTAATTGCTTTTGGGAGACTTCCAGTAAGAGCTCTCAAAATACAAATCTATATCAGCATACTATTAACCAAACACCATTTGTGAACTCAAAACCTTCATAATCATCATCACAAAATCTATAATGAAAAAACTTAAATACTGATTTGCTAAAGAGCTGAATTTTTAAAATGCGGTTTTAATCCATCATCTCGCTACATAAATCATTGGTTGCCACACTCTTAAAACAGGCAACGTGCACCACAAGATATACTCTTTAGTCTCTTGTAGGAGCATGAGAAAGAATTTTGCACCCAGTACTGTTATTATTAATATAGTTAAGTCTGTTTTGAGTATGTGGGTCACATGATTTTGTTATAATTTTCTGTGCTCGTTTTGTCAGTTTGACCTAAAACCAACACGTACGGTATGCCCATGGGACTGGACATTCTGACTTTGCAGAAAGTAGGTTATGTAGGTATATATTGCTGTTTCTTCAGCAAAAAACAACTGCTAATATTTATAGTGAACATTGTCTTAAGATGCTGAAAAAGAAAATGAAGTCATATGTTGTTCATGCTGATATTTTGGGTCATTTGGTGTTAGAAATCCACTGAGGGACCAGGGTCTTTAGGGGGGGGATCATTGTATGCCGTATTGGCCTCTGCGCTCCCTGTACACAGTCCCCTTTCTGCGAAAGTTAATACTCGCATGTAAAACTGATATTATTACATTTAGATGACTACATCTTTGAATTTTTATCTAGATGTTTTCTTTCAGGGTTTCGCACAGCTCATTTTATGGTAGAAAAGGGGTGTCCAACCCTGATCCTGGAGGGCTACCATCCTGCAGAGTTAAAAAAATCTAACCAAAGTCTTCTTGAAAATCATATGTTGTCATAAATGACATTAAATGCTTGATTAGGGATGGAGCTAAACTCTGCAGGACAGTGTGCCTCAAGGGCTAGAGTTGAGAAAGTTCAGCACTGTAAAAATACAAGAAATGTATACTGACATCTTATCATATCTTAAAATATGTCAGTGCCATTGTTTTGTCTCCAGATGCACACCAGTTTTTTTTTTAAGGCACTTTTATAAAAGCTAATTAAAAGGCCTAATCCTGGCTTAATATAAGCCCTGTCTGTAAAATCAGACCTTAGACATGTTATACATGTAGCATATTTTGCATACATATATATAGTTTGTTTTGTTTTGCATCAAATAAATCAAATAAATCATATAAATATTGATGACTTTGGCTTTTTTATACCCTATAGGGTAATGTATCCTGGGAGATACAACTCATAAAATCCAAAATATATCAAATATATTTAAAATGCCTTTCGGTATGCTTTACTTAAGTCCTGATGATATAAAAAGTGACGTGAAATCATTTTCCACTCTTGTCTGTTTTAGGGTAGGTAATAAAACCAAGGTTCTAAAAAGGTTCTTTGTTGGGGTGTATGGTTCCCTGAGAAACCTTTAACATCCATGGAACTTTTCTATTGCACAAAAGGTTCTATAGTGGAAAACGGCTCAATCTCATGTGACCTCACATTGTTGGAATAAATTCCAAAATGATTTTATTGATTCTTTAAGAAAAAAAAGTGAAGTGAGCGGTATTATAATAAACAGCATCATTTACACTGATTGATAGGAAACGTCATGATATCTTGTCATTAAAGGTTCAGTATGTAGTATTTATGAGGATCTATTGACAGAAATGCAATATAATATACATAACTATGTTTTCAGTGGAGTATAAAGACCTTACATAATGAAGCGTTATGTTTTTATTACCTTAGAATGAGCCATTTCTATCTACATACACCGCGGGTCCCCTTACAGTGAAATCGCCATTTTGCGCCGCCATGTTTCTACAGTAGCCCTAAACTGACAAATTTCTCTACAGAGCACTAGTCACTCTCTGCTGTCTCAGACGATGACATTTTTGTCCTGTGTTGGCCCCCATAGCTATGTGCTTCAAAAGGGAGGGGTGAGCTTTGGGCAGTTGCAATTCACAACCTCACCTTCCATCAACTTAGCCATGTTATGCACAAACATGCCAGGCCTTGGCTTACAAGGTCTTGTTTATGTTAGTTTGAAAGTCCATTCCGATAACAAATATCTAAGCTTGTCATAAATAGATAAGAATATATATCTAGTAAGTTATAATGTGGTTTGCAGCTTAAAAATGTTTTGATTGTCAAATATTATATATAATATAACTAATATCTAATAAATAAGTACTAGTTACAATTGGAATACATACTAGTCAGAACTGAATAGTTGATATCTGAATGACAGATCCCCATAGAAGTCAATGGCAAAAATTGAAAATGTGTTACTAATAACAAAAGAATAGTTACTAGTCACTATCGAAATAAGTACTAGTATCTAATGAATAAGTACTATCTAATTAATAAGTACTAGTATCTAATGAATAAGTACTATCTATTTAATAAGTACTAGTATCTAATGAATAAGTACTATCTATTTAATAAGTACAAATATCTAATAAATAAGTACTGGTACCAATTTAATAGGCACTAGTAACTAATGAATAAGTACTAGTATCTAATAAATAAGTACTGGTACCAATTTAATAGGCACTAGTAACTAATGAATAAGTACTAGTATCTAATAAGTACTGGTACCAATTTAATAGGCACTAGTAACTAATGAAAAAGTAGCTACTAGTATCTTATGAATGAGTACCCGTACCTAAAAAATAAGAACTAGTATCTAATAAATAACTACTAGTATATTTTAAAAGGTACTAGTATCTAAAGAATAAGCACTAGTAGCTAATGAATAAGTACTAGTACTTAAAGGGAACAGATACTAGTATCTAAAAAATAAGTACTAGTAGCATGAAAATAGATACTAGTACGTTTTAAGGATTAAATGTTAAATGTTAAAGCTCGATGGGATTCCTGAAATATATATGATTGAAAATACACTACAAAATTGTAATATCATAAAATAGTATACTGTTTTTTTATTTAATATATTGTAAAATGTCATTTATTCCTAAATTTTCAGCAAAATAATTAATGCTCATATAGAAACTAATCCTGTTAAAATGACCAAAGAATCTAAATTAATTCAAGCATTTGTTGCTGATGATCACCTCAACTTTTAAAACATCCTTTTGAATCAAAAATACTTCTTTCCATTCTTTAAATAATTTCTTGAGAGATCAACCTTTGCACACAAGAATGGTTTTATTAGACTCATAGACCGAAGGTTATACTATAACATAATTTTGCTTCCATTAGCGTCTAGTAAAAGTCTTCCAATCTTTTCTAAAGACAAAAACAAGCAAAAACAAAATATAGCCTAAGCTGGAAGACCAACTGCAGGCTGTCCAGCTAAACTAATAGACTGTTCAAAGACCAGCTTAAACCATCCAAGACCAGTAAAATTTCTGAGGCTGGTTTTAGGTGTTTTGACAAATGTGTCTGTCTTTCAGGACACGATCATCCACATGTCAAGGCAAGCATCACTTGTGTAAACACCTGTCTGCCATTAAGTATTTGAAGCCCTTCTTTCCTCACAGTGGGTCTTCGTGGAGGCTTAACATTCCTTTGATGGAGATATTGAGACAAAGGCTTCAGGAGGAACAGTTAAGGGGTTTAAGACTGTTCCCTATCATCTCTAAAGCCATCCAACACATTGCATGCCGCTGGCACATTCTTTGCTTCAGCCTCATGCAAAGATGGGATGTTCTGTGGAGAAAACAGGGTGCAAAAGTTCACAGTTCTGACTAAAACGGTCCTGGCATTTCACTCCCAGGTTTTCTTATGAATAACCATGGCCTGGTTTCACAGACAGAGTTTAGATTAAGCCAGGATTAGGCCTTAGTTCAGTTAGGATATTTAAGTAGCTTTTATAAATGTGCCTTAGAAAAATACTGGTGTGCATCTTGAGTCAAAACAGTGGTATTGACATATTTTCAGTGCACATATGTCAGTGCAAGTTGCTTTCAGGTTAAACAGCTCAAACATGCATTTTAGTCTGAGACTAGACCGGACACCTAAAAATTAAACTTCCTCCACCCCAGTGAAACCAATGTAATTTATTTTTCTACAATAATATTTTGTTCTATTTTCTTTTGTATTTTGAGATAATTTGATGGTACTTATTAATATTTATGCAATAATTATGGTCTATTTTTGCCATTAAAAATAATTTTAAAAATTTAATTATCTGAAGGCAGATTAGCGCCGTCTGTTGGAATTATTTAAGAAAACATGCAACCATGGGTGTAACCATGGTCTCTATGGAGAGGCTTGTGAATTTCCTAGTTCTCTTTTGAACACATTTAATGATTTTTTTAGATGGATTTTAATATATATTTTAAAAAAATCTCAAAGACTATTTATTATAAAGTTTTAGATATTTTTTTTGTTAGAAATAGTGATTTAAAGTGTTAGTTTTTGCATTATGATTATAATAATAATAATAATTATGTATACAGTCAAACCTAATCATTGTGTTAGGAAGAGAAAGCAAGGAAGCATTTTTTTATTCAGAATTTGTAAAAAAAAAAGAAAAAAAGAAAAAAGATATATATATATATAATAAATTATAATTATTATTCATTCAATTATAACACTTTATGTGAATTATGTATTTTGTTTTTAAAAATGCTCAGAAAGATGCAAAGGATCAAGCCTGAGCTTCCAAGTGCACAGTTTGTGTGTGTGTGTGTGTGTATGTGTGTGTTTGAGAGAGAAGTTTTAGAGTGTCACCCCTTCACTTTTGTGAGCTTTTTCTGCATTATGACTGAATTATTGAATGGATTTCACATATTCTAAAAACTTTGCTCTGTATTACAGACACAGTGGTTCATAGGTGTGTGTGTGTGTGTGTGTGTGTGTCTGTGTGTGAGTGGATGTGCAATTTTGCATTATGACTGAATTATTGAGTGGATTTCACATATTCTAAAAACTTTGCTCTGTATTACAGACACAGTGGTTCATAGGTGTGTGTGTGTGTGTGTGTGTCTGTGTGTGAGTGGATGTGCATTTCTGCATTATGACTGAATTATTGAATGGATTTCACATATTCTAAAAACTTTGCTCTGTATTACAGACACAGTGGTTCATAGGTGTGTGTGTGTCTGTGTGTGAGTGGATGTGTCAATATCACACTCTCGATTACTTTTTTTTTCAGCATTGTGGCCGATTTGTAGATTGTACACACAAAAATTCTGTGAAATTCTGTTAATTTTTGTGTTTTTGCAGATTTCCCATTCATTTCCTATGGTGGTCATTTTTGACCGAAGAGCACAAGTGGGAGTATTTTTTTTACGACCACTTAGCATGCTCGAATCATGCCTCACGCCCTTTTTTTGTGTGTTCACAGTCCTAATGCCATAAAAGTCACCAAGTTTCATATCATTCTGAAGAAGCTGTGATTTTTAAAAATTCAAAATGTGGTTCATAGGTGTGTGTGTGAGTTGATGTGTCAGTATCACATTCTTGATGTTTTAGAGTGTCACCCCTTTACTGCTATGTACTTTTTTTCAGCATTGTGGCCGATTTGTAGATTGTACACACAATTATTCTGTGAATTTTTGCCGATTTCCCATGGTAAGTCATTTGTGACCAAAGATAATGAACGCTAAAAAAATTTTTACAACCAATTAGCATGCTTGAATCATGTTTACATACCTAATGTCACCAAGTTTCATATCATTCCGATGAAGCTGTGATTTTTAACATTTCAAAACAGAAAATTTTCTGGTCAGATATGACCGAAGAGCACCAGAGGGTTAAGCCTTGTCTGTGAAACCAGGCTCATGAGGCAAAAAAAATATGTACAATGCTGCAAAAAATTATGTTTTCTGAGAAAAGCAGGGGTTTATAGTTAAGAGTATTTATGAGAATGTATGCACTAAAGATAAGAATAACGCTTTCTGGTAACTTGTAAAGTAGGCTTGTGCCCTCTTTTGGTGGGAAAGAAATCATGAACAATTTCAGGTCAAATCTGCATATTGCACATCAAGCAATTAGCATACATAACTCTAAGCTATTAACTCAAAATAATGCAAGAATAAGAAACACACTTCTTTGTCTTTTTTTAGTAATTTAGCTTTTTTTTTTTTTTTTGTGAAACATTGTACATATTGTCTTGAGCAGGGTCATACAAAAAAAGCTAATCTGTAAAAATCTAAACAAGAAAAATTAACAGTTCACAGTTGTGCAAAAACAAATATCTAATTTCTCAACTAAGAACATAGTGAGAGCTTAGCAGTAGTTTCAAATCTCCAATGTTCATAGATTATATTAAAGCCATTAATCAAACAACACACATTTAAACTACACAATTACAATTTTACAGTATAAAAAAATATTTAGCACCCACAATTACACACTTGGTATTGCATGTTAAATGGCCACTATCACAAATGTAGGCACTTACTAAAACTTTTCCACAAGAACATAACAAGAGCAACCTTTTTTCAAAAGCAGCCCAATTGAACATGTGATAGCACTTTATTTTACAGCCCTGTACATACTTTGTACTTGATATAGTTATTACAATAACTGGGTAATAACTAGGTACTGACCCTGAACCTACCCACATGCACCCAAATGCAACTGAACATGTAATTAAACTAAGCTCTGACACAGATCTTTCCATTACAGTGATTTGAAGATTTCTTAGTTATTTGAATGTTTTTGGTCAGAAATGAGTTATTCTCTTGAGTTGAATCTCTACTTATCCCATCATCGATACTTATGCAGATTAAATGTATAGCAATTACATTATCCTAAAACTGTGGCAACAAACCCTGATTTTCAGATTTAGTGTTAAAAGTGCTTGAAATGTCAATCAATCATTGACATCAAATCTAAACCAAGTAGTCCAAATAAACATTAACAAAATAATATTAATACTAATGCTCATGTAACTGTTTTCTGATGTATTTATACAGGACAGATCTGAATTTGTATGCTTGTTAGTGATGTACGTTAATTGCAAATAAAAATACCAAAGAATTTTTTTTTTAAATAAACTAAGAATACGCTTTAAGCAAAAGATCTTTTCTCTTGTTCCTCCTCCTGTCCATTTTGTTCCACATTGCTGTTCTCCATTATTGTGATTATGTCACATGACCGTAAACTCTGACTGCTGGGACTTGGACAAGCTTGCAGAGGAAACCCATTATACAGAACCTACATAAAGGGAAAGAACAAATACTCATTTAAAATAATAATAATCCACATTTTCACATCAAACTCTTCTAACTGATGAATCAATGATCATTTAATAAAAATTTGTTATATAATAACAGGCCTCTTCAGAACTCAAACAATATGAATGTGTACCTCTCGATAATGGTCAGGAATTTCCAGTAGGAGAGGCTGTAAACACCGTTTCAACTTTTTGTGGTGTTTAAAAAGTACAAAAATGCAGACACCACACATGGCCGAAACAAAAAGTGTGGGTAATATACAAGAGAGCAAAACATGTCTCCTTACTGCTTCAGCTACACAGGACAAAAGGAATGAAAGAACACATTTCAGTTAAACAAATGAATGCACTTGTGCAAAAGTAATAATTTATTGCAGCACATTATTCACTTCAGTGTCTAAAAAGTTGGGTTTAAAATCACAAACACTTTAAATGGAGCTGATGGAGCTTGTGCGCTTGTAATAAATAAGTGAAGACTCACGTGTTTCCGGGATGACTTTACATATTTCCTTGCTAGCGTTTCCATAAGGCTTTGTGTAAAGCAAATATACAACCTGGAAACAGTAGTTTTGCCCTGATTCCAGATTTTCAAAGGGTTCATTCTTGCTATTAGTAATAATAGACTGTACCTGTAAGATCAAAAACTCTTGTCAGCTTTACACTAGTCCACTTATAGAAATAGTAAACTGATTTTTTTTTTTGTGACGGAAGCAAGAGACCTCAGGGTATCCTCCGTTATCTACTTTCCAGAACAGTATATTAAATTCAAGATGATCCCCATATTCTTTCTCCAAGCTCTGGTCCATATGTGCCATAGTCAGGAAAACCCTTACAGGTGTTACAATCAGTTTCGTCACAGGAACACAAGACTTAACTGTGAAACACAAAAAACAAAGATATTATGTTAGACATTAGAGGTGATAAACATATAAAATGGAAGGTACATAATATAACCACAAAGCAATCCTTACCATTTACACACTGGACCGGATTTGAATACTGCCAGTCTGACATGTTGTTTCCTTTCTCTGTGCGAACTCGAAATACTGCTCCATAAAATTCAGGAGTGATACGAAATGTTGTTCCAATATGGCTCGACACATTGAGCCATTCATCCTCTGATTTGCTAAAATCAAAGTAACAATACAGAATGAGTTAGGCATGATGATAATGCATGGCCAAGTGAGATGTTAGATACGACCACCTCAGTCCCCATTCACTTTCACAGGGCTGTCGTGGCCTAATGGTTAGAGTCAGACTGGTAACCCGAAAGTTGCGGGTTCGATTCTCAATACTGGCAGGAAATGACTGAGGTGCCCTTGAGCAAGACACCAAACCCCCAATCGCTCCACGGGCGCTGACACTGCTCTGGGTGTGTGGGTTTGCTCTGTGCGTGTTAAGCAATAACTTGGATGGGTTAAATGCAGAGGACAAATCACGAGTCAAAAAGAGCCAATGAAAGGGAATGGTGACTGAAATTCTGTCTAACTTCTCTTTTTGTGCTTCAGCGTAGAAAAAAAAACAAAGTGTTTGGAACAAGATGAGGGTGAGTAAATGATGACAGAATTGTATTTTGGTTGAACTAGCCCTTTAACGTTATGCTTACGGGTTACGGTTGTACTGCAGTGAATACAGCACTGTGTCATCGTCGGAAGGCTTCCACTGCAGATTTGATCCAACTATCTTCACATCTTGAGGCGGATTGAAGCCGAATGTCCTCTCTGAAATAAAACAGACAGACTAAGTTTAAGGAAATGAAAGCAATTACACGTTGTTTACAATTGCGGCAATTCCACAAATCATATCATCCGAGTCCTTACCGATGTTGATTATCAGCATCAAAACCGCCGCTACGTGAATGTGGCGCGTCATTTCGACGGTTTTGTATCCATGTTTTTCACCGTGAACCCTGCGCGTTTTGATGAAGCGCCATTCTGGTTTACTTTAAGAAACACGCCAGTTCCTCTTACGGTAAACAACGTAAGTTAAATGCAGCGTAATGAGTTCAGTAGAAGAGACTCATACAATAAATTGAAAGCACAAAAATATCTGTTAAACTCATATGTTAATAAATCACTACGTCTTTACTTATAAATCCCATTTGCAAGCGTTATATTACAATCAGTCGCTGTCACCTTCTAGCTTCTGCCCACTCATGTCGAAAAGTATGCAATCTCTGACGGAAGCATTGATAGTTCCAAACTATCGCGAGAGTCTTCTTCTTCTGTATTTTAATGGCGGTTGGCAAACCAGCTTTGGTGCATTTCCGCCACCTACTGGGGTGGAGTGTGAAGCTTTAACGGACAAGGAAGAAAAAAAGATTGAAATGAAATAATAATAGTTAATTTCTTTTAATCAGTCGTGTATTCTTAAGATATTCTAATAAAGCAGTGGTCACTTTTGAATTATTGTTCAGCAAGTTTATTAATGTTAACCTTTTAATTCCTACAGCCAGCCTCTACGAGCTGAGATCTTTCTACATTAAAACCAGCACATTTTAAAAGAACATGTTCGACTGTTTCTGGTAATCCACATTTGCAGCACAATCCTGTATTATGTTTACCAATTTTAAAAAGTGATTGATTCAAAGCTGTGTGTCCAATACGAAGTCGAGAAATTACTGTCATCCCTTCTTTCTTCACAAACTTTTCTCACATTTCCTACTTCTTTATTTATTTCAAATAAGCGTCTTCCCTTTCCTTCCCGTATCCACGACTCTTGCCATCTATTCTTAACTATCGCGAAAGTCTTCTTCTATTCAAAAAAATTTGGCTTCAAATTTCAGCTTCCTTAATTCTTTTATTTCACCAGCTGTGTAATATTTCTATCAATAAGGTTCTTTTTCACTCTGATGTTTCTGAAAGTAAAAAGCTAGATGATGACTTAAACTTTATGTGTATGATACCTTAATTTCAAACCTACTGCAAGTATTTGCTTATGATTTACAGTTATTAATATAATCTCTTCAAAAAATCCCCTCTAATAAAAACATCCCCTATTATAGAACAAATTTAAGGTAAATTGTAATTTATTTTTATTTTCTTCTTCTCTGTATCCCCACATGTTCGTGTTCATTGTCCTGTATTATCTCGTTTTGTATTGATTTATAATTATGCAATAAAAAAAGTCTTCTTCTTCTTCTTCTTCCGTTGTTTCTTTTTCTTCTTCCATTTTTTGGCGGTTCGCACCAATTTCGCGCATTACCCCCACCTACTGTGAACTCGATCCAGAGACTACCCACTCCCCATCCTTCCTCGCTATATAAAAATAGGGTGCGTTCCGTTCGACCGTAAGTAGACTGCGAAGTGGACTTCACAGGGTACTCTCTCTCTCTCTCTCTCTCTCTCTCTCTCTCTCTCTCTCTCTCTCTCTCTCTCTCTCTCTCTCTCTCTCTCTCTCTCTTCAATTTACATATTAATGCCCCCCACCCAAGAAACAAACAAACAAAACCATTGATCCATTAATCAAAAAACTGTATATTCATTACAAGTCTTCCTTGTTTTTAAAAATCAAGTGATTGTGATCCTGGTAGTGACACCAGAGCCGTTTTTCTATGGTGACACTAATTGAAACCTGAACCCCATAATGATGTCTGTTCATATTCCAGTACAGCAGGTGGCGATAAAGACGTTCATGCTGATGTGTTCCTCTTCAAGAACAAGACGTTCAAAAATGGGGGCTATGGCAGATAACGCAATTTTATATGATTCTTGTTTTTTAGTTGACAACTATAAACCCGTGAATACATGACAAGTGTACGTTTTTTAGCTATATATCTGTGAGACAGTCAAGTAATTAAATTAATACCAAATGCTTTAAGCATTTTTAAGGCATTCAGTGATATCTATTTATTTGTATAATACTCATCAAACCAACTAGTAAAACATTATTTTGCCTGCTGTCAGAATAAGACCACAATAAGATAGGCGTGTAGCATCCATGGAAGATCGCTTACTGGGTCACAGCAGGTATTAGTTTGGTGAAGGAAGTAAATCGCGTGAAAGTAGCAGGAATGGGGGATCATCAGGGTGCTGAGAGTGAGAGCAGCAGCAGCTCTGGAGCTCATCTTCTCTCCAGGATCGCTCTCAATGATAACAAGGCTGGCATGGAGGGACTGGACAGAGACAAGATCAACAAGATCATTCTGGAAGCCTCCAAGGTCTGCACAGCTGTTTATTATCGTAGTTGACACATAACGTGGGCATTAAGCATTTTTAAAGTAATTAATAATATGAATTATTATATCATAATCATATTTAGGCTATATGAATGTGTATGGGTGAAGTTTGGCCTATGTCGGGGTTTATCCTCGTCGGATTGACTAACATCCTAACATTATTTTTTATACTGTGAGAAATAATATATTGTATGTCTAAAATATTATCAATTATATTATTATATCAGTTTCTATCAAGTTACATTATTATACCACTCATTATAGTGCTGTACTGTTAGATTCATTATTTATAAATACAATGAAATCAAATTGTAATTTATTTTAATAAAATTTCAATTAATCAATAGTCCTGTCCTGAGGCTGTGACATTTGACATTTTCAGACGTACAAAAATTGTATCATGTTATAAGATAATTAAAATGTTTTTTTTTTAAATAAAAGACAGGACTGAGATTAAGCCAGTATTAAGTCTTAGTTCAATTAGGACATTTAAAGTGATAGTTCACCAAAAAATAAATAAAAAATATCCCATAATTTACTCAACCTCAAGGCATCCTGTATAGGACTTTCAGCCAAACACAAACGGAGTTATATTTAAAAAAATATCCTGGCGCATCCATCATAAAAGTAATCCATACGGCTCCAGGGGGTTAATAAAAGTTTTCTGAAGCAAAGCAATGTGTCTTTGTAAGAAAAATATCCATACAAACTACAATCACTGGCTTCCGGTAATAGCCGTACGTGAGTCTAGTTCCAGCGGAAGAGTGACCTCTGACCCGACGTAGGAGTAGCGCAAGCTTAGGTAAGAGTAGACAGTTCTATCAAATAAGGCCGGGCAACAAACTCAATATCCTCTTGTCAGAGGATATATTGAAATATATTGAAATCCTCTGACATTTCTCTTCTCGTTTTAGACTTCTAATGTGTGACCGGTGTTTTGTTTTATATTTTTTAATATAACTGATTGTGTTTGGCTGAAAGAAGAAAGTCATTAGGATGGCTTGAGGGCGAGTAAATTATGGGACAATTTTAAGTAGCTTTTTTTAAAACGTGCCTTAGAAAGAAAAAACATTTATTTACTGATGTGCATCTTGAGACAAAACAATGACACTTGCATATTTTTAGATACATCAGTGCAAGTTGCTTTTAGTTAAAACAGTTCAAACGTGTTTAGTCTGGGACTAAGCTTAAGCCTTGTCTTTGAAACTGGGGGTTAATGTAACAAATTAACTAAATGATTAAATACTTTTATATGAAATATAGCAAGTCACAGTGCAGGACATTGTTGACATTGACCCATTTATAATGCAGTTAAAAAAATGGTTCTTTTGAATGACAGGGATCAAAATTTTATGAGAATGAACTTAAGAAGGAGCGGCAGGTGAATCAGCGCATTGAAAAGATGATGGAGCAAAAATCAAGAATCACTAAAGAACAGATGAAGCAAGCACAAGCAGAGGTAATCAACTCTGTAATGATTGTCATAAATGTTAATAATAAAACAGTTTTATTAGGATGTATTATTTAAATAATTTTAAGTCATTATTAAAATTATTTTGTCTGGACAGGATGACTCTTATTAATGTTTTACACAGTTGTAGGAACATTGTGAATTGTGCATTGCGGTCATGATAATTGTATCGCATTATTGCATTGTGCTTTATAATATAAATTAAGAACATATAAACTGGAGTGAAACATGAACTGGACATTTTTTGTGAGCTTTACCCAAAATCTACAATTAAATGCATTAGTTTTAGGACCCTTTTCTTCATTGTTCAATCAGGATTATTATTTAGGAGTTTTCGCACCATAGGTTGACAAACTAAAATGTGAACTGGAGAATGGTCGAGAGCTGGGCCGTGTGATAATTCACGTAGACATGGACGCGTTCTATGCTGCTGTAGAAATGAGAGACTGCCCGGAGCTGAAGGACAAACCGATGGCAGTGGGATCCATGAGCATGCTGGTGAGAATCTGAAATAAACCTCACAGAACATCATCACATGTCCACAGTGTTGACATTGTCTTTATCAATTCCAGTCAACCTCCAATTACCACGCCAGGAGGTTTGGTGTCCGTGCCGCCATGCCGGGGTTCATTGCGAAGAAGCTCTGTCCAAACCTAGTCATCATGCCTACCAACTTTGACAAATACAGAGCAGTGAGTGCCCAGGTATGTTATATGTCAGTCCAACATTCAATAGTCATAGCTGCTGTCGTTTCCTCATGCCTGGGTCTGTCTTAAAGGTACGGGAGATATTTTCAGAGTATGACCCTCATTTCATGCCTGTGAGTCTGGACGAGGCTTATCTGGACATCACTGAGCATCTGGAGCAGAGGAAGCACTGGCCGGAGACCATGCGAACACATCACATGTGTGATGCCAAGACAGGTGTGTTACTGAAGTGTACTGACTAGTACAGGGGGTTTCAAACTGGAAGTGATATGGGGTCTGTGGAAAAGATTAAAGATAAGCAGTGTATAAAATGTAATGAAATAAAATACAAATTTATATAATTTAAAGGGATAGTTCACCCAAAAATGAGAATTATCCCATGATTTACTCACCCTCAAGCCATCCTTAGGTGTATATGATTTTTTTCTTTCAGGCAAACACAATCAGAGTTATATTATAAAATGTCCTGGCTCTTCCAAGCTTTATAATGGCAGTGAATGACGCTCCTTATTTTGAAGTCCAAAAAAATGCATCCATGTAAAAGTAATCCACGTGGGTCCGGGGGGTTAATAAAGGCCTTTTGAAGCGAAGAGATGTTATTTTGTAAGCAAAATATCCGTATTTAAAACTTTCTAAAGATTAAATATGGATTTTTTTTTACAAAATGCATCGAGTCGCTTCAGAAGGCCTTTATTAACCCCCTGGAGCCGTGTGGATATCTATTATGATGGATGGAGGCACTTTTTTGGACTTCAGGAGCGCCATTCACTACCATTATAAAGGTGGGAAGAGCCAGGATATTTTATAATATAACTCTGATTGTGGTCGTCTGAAAATTTTAATTTCTTTAAATACATCTATAATTACACTGTTTGCCCTTCCTGTTTACCTTAACCCACCATTTAAACCTACCCATAACTCTAAGCCTGTCCCTAACCTTACCTTTATCCCAACTCAATAGCAGCAAAAGTGTTTTGCAATACAACATGATTCAAATATAAAGTATAAAGTGTGGCCAAATATGTAATTAAATAAATATTTTTCATGGTATACACTCACCTAAAGAATTATTAGGAACACCTGTTCAATTTCTCATTAATGCAATTATCTAATCAACCAATCACATGGCAGTTGCTTCAATGCATGTAGGGGTGTGGTCCTGGTCAAGACAATCTCCTGAACTCCAAACTGAATGTCAGAATGGGAAAGAAAGGTGATTTAAGCAATTTTGAGCGTGGCATGGTTGTTGGTGCCAGACGGGCCGGTCTGAGTATTTCACAATCTGCTCAGTTACTGGGATTTTCACGCACAACCATTTCTAGAGTTTACAAAGAATGGTGTGAAAAGGGAAAAACATCCAGTATGCGGCAGTCCTGTGGGCGAAAATGCCTTGTTGATGCTAGAGGTCAGAGGAGAATGGGCCGACTGATTCAAGCTGATAGAAGAGCAACTTTGACTGAAATAACCACTCGTTACAACCGAGGTATGCAGCAAAGCATTTGTGAAGCCACAACACGCACAACCTTGAGGCGGATGGGCTACAACAGCAGAAGACCCCACCGGGTACCACTCATCTCCACTACAAATAGGAAAAAGAGGCTACAATTTGCACGAGCTCACCAAAATTGGACAGTTGAAGACTGGAAAAATGTTGCCTGGTCTGATGAGTCTCGATTTCTGTTGAGACATTCAGATGGTAGAGTCAGAATTTGGCGTAAACAGAATGAGAACATGGATCCATCATGCCTTGTTACCACTGTGCAGGCTGGTGGTGGTGGTGTAATGGTGTGGGGGATGTTTTCTTGGCACACTTTAGGCCCCTTAGTGCCAATTGGGCATCGTTTAAATGCCATGGCCTACCTGAGCATTGTTTCTGACCATGTCCATCCCTTTATGACCACCATGTACCCATCCTCTGATGGCTACTTCCAGCAGGATAATGCACCATGTCACAAAGCTCGAATCATTTCAAATTGGTTTCTTGAACATGACAATGAGTTCACTGTACTAAAATGGCCCCCACAGTCACCAGATCTCAACCCAATAGAGCATCTTTGGGATGTGGTGGAATGGGGGCTTCGTGCCCTGGATGTGCATCCCACAAATCTCCATCAACTGCAAGATGCTATCCTATCAATATGGGCCAACATTTCTAAAGAATGCTTTCGGCACCTTGTTGAATCAATGCCACGTAGAATTAAGGCAGTTCTGAAGGCGAAAGGGGGTCAAACACAGTATTAGTATGGTGTTCCTAATAATCCTTTAGGTGAGTGTACATTAGGTCTTTATACATAAAAAAATATAGCTGCATTTTAAATTCCCATACAAGGATGATTATATTTGGGAGTCCTTGGCATCTTAAAGATTGAAAACCCCTGGTCTAGTGGAATTTAAAAAGATGCCCACTTTTTATTTTGTGAAAGCTTTGATTATGAAAGTCTGTCTTTTATTATGACCGATTATATTAGCATGATGTTTGTTCTTTATTCTGATGAAAAGAAAACCATGCAGGAAGGTTTGCGGGTGAATCGGAGAAAGATGGAATTTCTCCTGTGCTGTTTGAGGACAGTCCCTGCTCCTCGCCCTCTCTGTCAGGAGCAGAAGGGAAAGCAGAGGTGTTTGGGATAAGTGCAGAGGAGGCTGTGAGGGAGATGCGCTTCCGAATTGAGCAGAAAACATCTCTTACTGCCAGTGCAGGTGAAGGAGTGGATATTTTTATTAGTTTTTTACCCTTAAAGGTACAATATGTAAGATTTTTGCATTCAAATATCCAAAAACCATGAGAACAATGTTATATATTTTGTTGATTTGTGTAATTGTATTATCTCAAATGTTTACAACAATGTTTAAATCCAGAGAAATACACAATTTTAGCCAGTGAAACGGGCCATGTCCCATGTCCATGTGTCGCCTGTCAATTTGGTAATACCCCCCCCTACCCTCAGCTGTCAGTAGAAACCATGGAAAGAAGTGCACTTCCTAAAAAAAATGTGATAGTTGGAGTGTCAAAGCTGAACATCTCTGGTAGTGTCTAGCAAGCCACAGTTGTTTGTTTTGCACAAGTATTCATTATTGTTTGCTGCAGGTTCTGTCGCCAAAGATAACTTCATAAAGTGAAAACGGCTTTATGGTTTCACACTCCGTCACTGCGCCATCAAGCTATGTCTTTGTTATTGTTTTGAATAAGCAAAGCGTGAAACTTACATATTGTGCCTTTAACTTGCACATGGAATAAGCGACCTCTAGCGTGAAACTTACATACTGTGCCTTTAACTTTTAAGCATAAGTATATCCAGTATTCATACTGTATGTACGAAATTTTCACATTGTTCTCTGTTGTAGGTATTGCCCCAAACATGATGCTTGCAAAAGTATGCAGTGACAAGAACAAGCCAAATGGCCAGTACCGAATTCCTCCTGAGAGACAAGTTGTGATGGAGTTTATAAAGGATCTTCCAGTCAGAAAGGTCTGCCTGACCCTTTTAACCCTGGCTGTTTTATTGCTCATTGACGTGGCCTAATATTATTGCTTATTTATTCCAGGTGTCTGGTGTTGGAAAGGTGACTGAGAAGATGCTGGCTGCTTTGGGTATTGTCAGCTGTGCTCAACTTGGCCAGCAGATGGCGTTACTTTCCCTGCTTTTTTCAGAAACCTCTTGGCATCATTTCCTTCACATATCTTTGGGTTTGGGCTCCACATATATTGAGAGGTGTGCAGAGTTATTGTATATGTTAAAGTGTCAAACATAAGTAATATCGATAAACTACATGGGGGACTGGTTTGTTGGATACGGAATTACTATTCTAATATTTCATGGGCGATCTGGTCTTTTATTTCAGGGACTCAGAAAGAAAAAGCATGAGCACTGAGAGGTAATCTGCTCATTTCTTTTAGTCTTCAGCACATGTATCAGACCCAAACACTTGAAAAACTTGAAATTAACATTCTGTTTCCTCCATCCCTTATTTAATTTGTATAATTTATATTCACTCTTTCTTTTAGGACGTTTGGGGAGATGAGTGATGTAGAAGAGCAATATTCCCTGTGCAGGGAGCTCTGTCATGACCTAGCACAGGACCTTCAGCGTGAGGGACTCAAGGTACCTGTGTTTCGCCCCCTAGTCGGGCTAAGATTAAAGTAAAAGTAGCTTCTCTCAGTTTTAAACCGAGCTTCATATATAGCCAGTGATAACTTGCCCAGATGGTTTGAGGTATATTTTATTTATTGCCATGAGTACTACCATGTGCTTGTGCATTGCATATTTGTGTAGCTGAGGAAAAATCTTTTCAATTGTTTTACTTCACTTTGTTGCTGGATGTATTAAACATTTGGTTGATACATAAATATGTCTGTATGACACCCTGAAAGATTAAAAAATGTGCAGAAATAGTTGTCATTTGGACTCACAATTAGTAAGTGCATAAATATTTGTCTAAAATGCATAACAACATGGAATTTATTTGTGTAATAGGGGAAAACTGTTACTTTAAAGTTGAAGAATGTACACTTTGAAGTGAAGACCAGAGCGTTTACACTGCAATATGCTGTCTGTACTGAGGAGGACATCTTTGCTGCTGCCAAAGACCTTCTCAAAGTTGAGATTGACAGTGTCAGCCCTCAGCCACTAAAGCTGAGACTCATGGGTATATATTATGTGTGTGGGTGTGTGTGTGTGTACACAACTGTTCAAAAGTTTGAGGATTGTAAGATTTTTTTGTTTTGTTTTTTTTAAAAGAAATGATCACCAATGCTGCATTTATTCGATCTAAAAAATAGTAAAAGAGTAATATTGAGAAATATTACAGTTTAAAATAACTTTTTTTAATTTGAATATATTTTAAAATATAATTTTATTCCTGTTATGGCTAAGTGGATTTTTCAGCATCATTACTCCAGTCTTCAGTGTCACTCGATTCTTCAGAAATCATTCTAATATGTCAATTTACTAATCAACAAACATTTCTTATGATTATCAATGTTGAAAACATTTGTGCTGCTTAATATTTTTGTGAAAATGGTGATGCTTTTTTCATGATACTTTGATGAAAGTTTATAGTTATTTGAAATAAAAATATTTTGTAACATAATAAATGTCTTTACTGTCACTTTTGATCAATTGAATGTATCCTTGGTAAATATTATATTGAAATAAATCTTACTGACCCCAAACTTTTGAAAAATAGTGTATGTTCATAACGAAGTATTTTGTTTATTGTATCATGTCCAATATTAACCATTATTTTTTCTTAAAGAATGTGAAATCTAAAAAAGGTTATTTGACATCATAACTTTTGTTTTATCTGAAGCTACTTTGTGTTTGTTTCAGATAGTAAAATTCAGTTTCTGAAATTCTCATGCTAATGAAGAGGTGTGTGATTTTCAACAGGCGTTCGAGTGTCTGGCTTTATCAGCGTTGAAGATAAAAAGCCTCTTCAGAGGAGTATAATGGGGTTCCTGCAGAAAGGTGGATCAGATCCAGGCAGTTTCACGCAGTGTCCTGGATCTGTGCTCAAAGCAGAAGGAGGCAGTGATGGTGCCAGTTTCCTAAAGCCGCAGTCCACTGAGATGAAAGTGCCTTCTGTGTCTGAGCAAATACCCAAAACTACAGAACCTAAGCAGCAGTCATTTTTTCAAAGAGCACAGTCAAAACGACTTCAGCAGCAGCAGGAACAAATGTCTGTCATCGCTGGTACAGACACAACAAACAGTAGTGCTGACGCAGCTGCTTCAACTCTGCCAATGACAAACCCTCAATCAGACACAACATCAGAAAACAAAACAAGTTTGTCAAACACAAACTCGGGGACAGACGCAACAGGATACATAAACAAACATGCAACTTTAAAGCCATCATTTCAAATCTCAACCCAGGTGCTGCAGTTTCTCACCTGCCCCGTGTGCAACAGAGAGATGAAGGATGTAAACCTCACAGCCTTCAACCACCATATTGATGAATGTCTGAAGGGAAGTGCAATGGATAATGAACACACAGATTCGGATGCAGCTGAGCTCAACAGTAAACCACCTGCATCAAGCCTCAACCCGTCCTGTAATGGAGAGAAGCCGTCCACTAGCATCTCTTTGCCAGTGGTGGAAACTGATGATGGAAATGATTTCAAGACTCCATTTTTTAGTCACAGGACAAAAATAAATGGAAAGCGTTCAGTTGTTCCTAACAAGAAGAGGCCTCGTTCTGAATCTAGTTCTAAAGCCTCACACACAACACACAATCCTGAGGCTGTCACAGAGTTGTCATCTGACTTGAAAGTCTCGTCTTTGACGTGTCCCGTGTGCAGTCAGCTGCAGAGCACCGGTGACCTCGCTCTCTTCAACCGCCATGTGGATATGTGTCTCAACCAGGAAGTTCTGCTGGAGTTTAGAGGATCTCATCCTCCTGTGGATCATTCAGATGCGCCTGCAGTAAAGAGCGTAAGAGGTCAGTCATTTGGAAATAATGATACCATGACAAGTATAAGGTAAGTCAAAGGGAAATGATTATAATACACCTGTTGTTTTGTCATTTTCAGGCCAATTGGGGGATCAGGGAAGAGTTTCTAAAGTGAGAGAAAAGAGCAAAAGGTATTTAACTTAAGGCAATAATACTGTTACATCCCTTAGGTGTAATCGTTTGGCAAGGGCTAAACAGGAGTGTAACATTAAAAGAAATGTGTAACTCAGTGTGCAGGTAGGACAATAAACGAAAAGCTGACAAGCCAAAACTCCACTCAAAAGTGTTTATTGTACAGTGAAAAGGTGAAAAGAAAATCATATATTGTAAGAACACAATTTGAATGTACATATATAATGTTCAAATGTTTGGGGTCAGTAGACATTTATATAATATTGAAAGATTTCTATTTAAAATAAGTGTGTCTTTTGATCTTTCCATTCATCAGAGGATCCTGAAAAAAAAGTATCATGATTTCCACAAAATTAAATGTATAATATACACAGCGTAACTGTTTGGAAGATTGATAATAATAAGAAATGTTTCTTGAGCAGTGAATCAACATATTAATGATTTCTGAAGGATCATGTGACACTGAAGACTGGAATAATGAAGCTGAACATTCAGCTTTGCACCACAGGAATAAATTACATACAACATAAAAACAGTTCTCTTAAATTGTGATATTTCACAATATTACTGTTCACTGTAATTTTGAGCATAAGAGACTTCTTTCATAAACTTTAAAAAATCTTACCGACCCCAAACTATGTATCTTCTTATTGTTTCTCATAATTTTTATGTATTCTCCATTTTAACTACAGACAAGGATCATCTCTTCCTCCCGCAAAGAAAACCAAAGTGTCGAGCACAAAACACACAATCGACAAGTTCTTCAAAGGCAACACCAGACAAAACGACTAATACTGTTACAAATCCAGAAAGATCATACCCTTTAATTTATGAAGAAAAGACATGATAATCCACGAGGACTTTGCTGGATTCACTTCAGGGAATATGTTTGAAGGAGCGAGTAAGAAATATGCAAACTGAAGAAAAGCAGGTATTTAATAAAATGGCACTTGACAAGAGATGGTGCTGGGAACATCATACCATACAGTACTTTGACACAAAGCTGAAGATCTATTTGGATATATTTTTTGTATTTCTAGAAATGTGTGTGTGTGTGGTGGAAAAAATGCTTCATATTTATACTTTTGCACTTTCCTCTTTCTATATTTATGTAAATTATTGATGTTAATTCTACATTAATATATGAGTGATGGATGGCTCAAATATTTTTTAAATAATTTTATTTGTTGCATAAACACAAATGAGCATTTTATTTTATATAGGTGTGCAAAGCACTTTATAGACCATGAAATAATATTTACCATCTAAATGACATATATACAGAAGTATCATAATTGTATAGATGTAGAATTGTAATTGGATCATCTAATTTGCAGCTAAAAAAACAAATAAAAAAAATGTCCTCTTAATCTTACAATGGTGTTTTTTGTTTTAAAGTATGGAAATGTATCAGGGTGTTTTTTCTTAGTTTGGAAACAGCTCTATCCTTATTGTTGTCTATTCAACATTTCCCAAAAGGAATGAAAAGAAGTACACTACCATTCAAAAGTTTAGAGACAGTACAATTTATTAAATGTTTTTGAAAAACTCTTATGCTCTCAACAAGGCTGCATTTATTTGCATTTTATTTAATTGAAAATACAGTTTAAAAAGCAATACTGTGTAATTATACATTTAAAGTAGCTGTTTTGTATTTTAAGACTTCAGCGCCACATGATCCTCCGGAAATCATTCTATGCTGATTTGGTGCTCAAGAAACATTTCTTATCCATGTTGAAAACAGTTGTGCTGCTTAATATTTTTGTGGAAACCATATTTTTTTCAGGATTCCTTGATGAAAAAATTCAAAACAACAGCATATATTTGAATCTTTTGTAATCGTGTAATGTTTACTGTCACTTTTGATAAAAGTGTTAATTTCTTTTCTTTTTTTTTTAAACGTCTTGCTGACCCAAAACTTTTGAACAGTAGTGTAAATGCATAATGACCTTGTAAACTCATTCCCTATAGTTCCACATAACACAATCAGTGCTTGAAGCCAAAGTCATGTAACTGTATGTACTTTGGGTGAGAGCGCATGTCTTTGGGCGTGAGCTCTCAATGCAAACAAAACCATCCAGCTGATGTATTTTACAGAACACAAGTCTCTGAGGCAAAGAGCTTGTGCAACCAGTATAATACTATGGAGAGGAGAGCTCAAGCCCTAAAAGACTACATACTGAAGCAGCCTGTTTGGAAGAAGGAGAACCTTGATCCCAAAACATGGTTAAAGTCAGACCACGTCAAAGGTTTCACTGAATTTATACTGCCAAAGGACATTGGTGAAGATGGTGGTTATGACAGCAAGGAGATGTGTGAGTATAGACCTTCCTGCTTGACGATATTTCTTCTGTTTTACACTTTACACGATGATTCCTCTGTACTATTAGCTGATAAAATGTGCTATTTAAGAAAATTGAGAAACAAGTTGTTTTCGCTCTCAATATCCTATATGAGGTACATAGGAAATCATAAGACGTGTAAATATTGTTATTAGAGTTCTTTAACTTAAAGGAAGATTGGGTTTAGTACAAGTTAAACACAATCAACAGAATTTTTTTGTATAATGTTACCACAATTTCCACTTGTCCTTCTGTTTCTTAATAAAATCCGGGTTACAGTGAGGGATTTACAATGGAAGTGAATGAGGCTAATCTGTAAATGTTAAATTGCTCCGTTTCAATAGTATAACAACAAGACTTAAACAGTATGTGTTAACATGGTTTTAGTGTGAAAAACAAATCAACCTTTTCTGTGTAAAGTGACATCCAATTTTAAAACTACTTTAAACTAAATAATTTGTGTTTTTGTAAAATGTAACCTTAACATTTCGGCTTTATATACTCTAAAAATTGACTGTTCACTTCCTTTTTCACTATATCCTCAGAAGTTTTTGCTTTTTTAAAGAGTGTATATGCCTGATGAAGGTCATGGGACCGAAACGTGGCAAATAAATCTATTTTGATACTTTTGCAAGTACTGATGATAGTGTGTGGGACTTTCTTTTGTTCTTGTTTTTGCTTTTCTAAAGAAAAAAGTTTTTTTATTATATTTGAATATTAAAGCCACAAATTCTGTCAATTGAGCTTCATTTGTATTGAACCTAGGATGTTCCTAAATGTTGGAATCAGTTTAGAATTTCAGTACACATGATACTGTACGTACGGTATCACTCATCACGGTATCTGACAGTGTTCATATATCATACTTGACATCATGTCTTCCAGTTGTCCTTAAAGTGAACGCCCAAAACACAAACTGTACTCAGTGATATTTACACATCTCTGTGTCACCAAATAGAATAGTAGTTTATACTTTAATAGTTTACTTGTTTTTCCTGTACTCTTGGCTCTTAATACAAAACTTCTCTAATAAAAAGTACCATGTAATACTATTGTACTCCAATGTAAATGTCATGTTGAACCGATATGAATATGATAATCATGTTATCTAATACATCATGGTAATGCACCATGGTATACTACAATACTTTTTGTAAAGTACTACTCCGTGCTATTGAACTGGTAATTCAACCTATACAGTGCTGGAGGTTGAGAAAGACTTCATAGAAGCAGCAAAGAGAAACAACGTGGAGGGCATGAAGCTTCGAGAGAGAGGCGTTAATGTCAATGCCAAGAATGTGGTATGTCAATAAACTGCTCTTAGCTAACTTAACGCAATGAGTGTTTAAGAGCAGAATTTTCTTTGCAGTAGCAAATACATACATGTTTGTTCACCATCTCTGAGCCGTTCTTATGAATCTTGTGTCTCCTGTTAGCACGGTCGAACTGCTCTTCATTATGCCGTGGCCTTCAGAAATGTGGAAGCTGTTGATGTGCTCCTTAGAAGGAGAGCCAAACTAGATTTACAAGATAAGGTATGTTTGTCCAAACATTAATGATTTACCCTGTTACCCTGAAGATCAATTTGGCACTCATAGGCTACCGTGTCTCTGCAGCATGGACTAACTGCTGTTCACTTAGCAGCATGGTTTGGGAGTTTGGAAATCCTCAAGTTACTCGTTCAAAGTGGAGCTGACCAAAGCATTGAAAATACGGTGAGGTGTTCACTTACTGTATAGGGTGATTCATTTCTACAGTTGCTGTGAGATTTCCATTTTTATATATATATAATATCTTAAACGCATATTAATTTCACTTTTTGACAAAAATTATATTTACCTTTTTTATTAGCTGGAAAATTGTCTCTACTCAGCAAGAGTAAATATTATTCTAAGTGTATTTGCTTTTCATTGGAATTGTGTACATTGCAAATGTTATCTAAAAGTGAGAGAGAACATGTGTCATTGCAGTTGTATAGCATCTCATATACACTATATTGCCAAAGTATTGGGACACCCCTCCAAATCATTGAATTCAGGTGTTCCAATCACTTCCATGGCCACAGGTGTATAAAATCAAGTACCTAGGCATGCGGACTGCTTCTACAAACATTTGTGAAGGAATGGGTCAGTCTCAGGAGCTCAGTGAATTCAAACGTGGCACTGTGATAGGTTGCCACCTGTGCAATAAATCCATTCCTGAAATTTCCTCACTACTACAACTGTTAGGGGTATTATAACAAAGTGGAAACAATTGGGAACAACAGCAACTCAGCCACGAAGTGGTAGACCACGTGAAATCACAGAGCGGGGTCAGCGTATGCTGAGGCGCACAGTGTGCAGAAGTCGCCAACTTTCTGGTTGTCAATAGCTACAGACCTCCAAACTTCATATGGCCTTCAAATGAGCTCAAGAACAGTGTGTAGAGAGCTTCATGGAATGGATTTCCATGGCCGAGCATCTGCATCTAAGCCTTACATCACCAAGTGCAATGCAAAGCATTGGATGCAGTGGTGAAAACCATGCCGCCACTGGACTCGAGCAGTGAAAACGTGTTCTCTGGAGTGACGAATCATGCTTCTCTGTCTGGAAATCTGATGGACGAGTCTGGGTTTGGCGGTTGCCAGGAGAATGGTACTTGCCTGACTTTATTGTGCCATGTGTAATGTTTGGTGGTGTAGGGTTGTTTTTCAGGGGTTGGGTTTGGCCCCTTAGTTCCAGTGAAAGAAACTCCAAGACATTTTGCACAATTTCATGCTCCCAACTTTGTGGGAACAGTTTGGTGATGGCCCCTTCCTGTTCCAACATGACTGCGCACCAGTGCATAAAGCAAGGTCCATAAAGACATGGATGAGCGAGTTTGGTGTGGAGAAACTTGACTGGCTTGCACAGAGTCCTGACCTCAACCCGATAGAACACCTTTGGGATGAATTAGAGCGGAGACTGCGAGCCAGGCCTTCTCGTCCAACATCAGTGCCTGACCTCACAAATGCGCTTCTAGAAAAATGGTTAAATATTCCCATAAACACACTCCTAAACTTTGTGGAAAGCCTTCCCAGAAGAGTTGAAGCTGTTATGGCTGCAAAGGGTGGGCCAACTCCATATTAAACCCTACGGATTAAGAATGGGATGTCATTCAAGTTCATGTGCACGTAAAGGCAGGCGTCCCAAAACTTTTAGCAATATAGTGTAGCTTACTCATAAAGGTGAACATTTAGGGCATTATAATATTCTTAAAACATTAATTTTCATTAATTTAAACCACTTAATTGAAATAATTCTGTGTTCAGGAGGGTCTGAACATGATGCACTGCGCTGCCATGAACAATCACACTGATATTGTAGAGTACATTGTTGATGATCTGCAAATGGGAGAACTTGACAAAGAAGAACAAGTAAGGAAACCGCCGCTCATCGTATATTAAAAACAATGAGAATCAGAATAAAAAAGTTTGATAATGTCCACATTAGAGACCTTCAAAACACTCAAACATAAATTGTTTTTCTGTCAGTATGGTAACAGGCCTTTTGCCCTGGCCGCAGCACACGGCTGTGTTCGCATGCTACAGATACTGATGGAGGAACCTTACAACATGGCCACCATGGAGGAAAATAAGGTATTTATTGAATCCTTCAGTTTATAGATGGTTTTTAATATGCAAAAAAGTGCATGTTGTAGCTGTAATCATTTTTGGTCACGCTAAGTTGTCTTTAATTATTATGTACCTACATCAAAAAAATTGCTAGGTACAATGTACTTACTGTGTTCATGTATTATTGCAAAGCTATTGAGATGGGATACGGGTACGATTAGGGAGAGGTTTGGTGGTTAGGTGTAAGGGTGGGTTAGGGGGTAAGGGAAGAGTCAACGGTGTAATTACAGAAATGAATTACAGCAATTTTGACTGTAATTCTCACCTCTGTTTCCCGCCTGTTGACAGGTTGGAGACACACCTCTGCATCTGGCAGCAAAGCACGGTCAACACGAAGCACTGCAGCTACTTCTAGACAACTTTGACATTCGCAATGAGGTCAACCAGGTACTAATCTGTCCTTTATCATGCAAAAACCATTTTAGGCATTTAGGCTTTATCAACACTTGTTCCATAATCACACAGAAAATGCGAGTGACACACACATTGATTTGATTTATTTGCTGTGTGTGTAGGTGGGGCAGACCGCTCTGTATCTGGCTGCAGATGGAGCTCATGAGGACTGTGTACAAGCCCTTCTGGAGGCACAATGTGACCCAAACATCTTCACCTTAGTATGTACAGACGTGATGATTTTAAATGCTTCTCTTGATAGCTACCACTGGATAATAATGACAGTCTCTTCCATCAGTGAGAATGGTTTAATCATGAAATATAAAACATATTCAGCATTCAGCGTTGTTTCTTAGAGAATGGTTATCTGCGATGATTTTCAGAGCAGAAGTCCTCTGCATCCAGTCTGTGAAAGGGGCCACTTTCCAATTGTAAAACTCCTCATTAATAGTGGAGCCCAAATAAACCCTCAGGACCAGGTGAGAAATATAGTTTCACTTTTTTTCTGCTGCCTGAAATTTTGATGCTATTCACACATTAATCTTTATTTTATTAACTCTTATTAAGTTAAACTTAAGCATTTATTGTAACACTACATGAGAATCTTTCAAATGTGTAATAAACATTGTTATTAAAGTATCTAGTTAAAGAGATCTGCTTTCATCAACTGATAAATATATTTTAGTAAAACGGATTTTAATTTAATTGAATAAAAAACGTAAAAAAATTGGGGTCAGGAACATTTTTTTTAAAGAAATTAATACAAATTTTTAGCAAGGATGCATCATATTAATCAAAAGTGATTAGTAAAGACATTTTATAATGCTACAAAAAAATTCAAATTCAAATATCAAAGAATCCTTAAAAAATTACCATGTATTTCACAAAAAATATTAAGCAGCACATTTTTTTTTTTTCAACAATGATAATAATAAGAAATGTTTGTAGTAGTTTGTAATTAATGTTGATTTGTAAAACACTAGCTGATGTTTAACTTTAAAATGTTAAAAATGTGTAAAATGTGTGTGTATAAAACCGGTCAAAAGTTTGGAAACATTACTATTTTTAATGTTTTTGAAAGAAGTCTCTTATGCTCATCAAGCCTGCATTTATTTGATCAAAAATACAGGGAAAAAATTATTATTGTGAAATATTATTACAATTTAAAATAATGGTTTTCGATTTTAATACGGTATACTTCAAAATATAATTTATTTCTGTGAAATTATAATTTATTTCTGAATTTTCAGCAGCCATTACTCCAGTCTTCAGTGTTACATGATCCTGTAGAAATCATTCTAATATGCTGATTCATTATCAATGTGCTGCTTAATATTTTTTATAACATTTGATACTTTTTACAGGATTCTTTGATGAATAATACATTTAAAAAAGAACAGCATTTATTTAAAATAACAATATTTTGTAACAATATACACTACCGTTCAAGGTCAGTAATTAGGGTCAGTAATTTTTTTCTTTCTTTTTTTTAAAGAAATTAATACTTTTATTCAGCTGTTAAATTGATAAAGTAAATAAATGCTGTTCTTTTTAACTTTTTATCCACAACTGTTTCCGACATTGATAACAAACTATCAATGCATAACTATCAAACCAGCATATTAGAATGATGTCTGAAGGATCATATGACACTGAAGACTGGAGTAATGGCTGATGAAAATTCAGCTTTGCATCACATAATTAAATTATGCTTTAAATTATATTAATAATAGAAAACCATTATTTTAAATTGTAATAATATTTCACATTATTACTGTCTTTCAAAAACATTAAAAACAGTAATGTTTCCAAACTTTTGACTGGTACTGTGTATATATATACACTCACCTAAAGGATTATTAGGAACACCTGTTCAATTTCTCATTAATGCAATTATCTAATCAACCAATCATATGGCAGTTGCTTCAATGCATTTAGGGGTGTGGTCCTGGTCAAGACAATCTCCTGAACTCCAAACTGAATGTCAGAATGGGAAAGAAAGGTGATTTAAGCAATTTTGAGCGTGGCATGGTTGTTGGTGCCAGACGGGCCGGTCTGAGTATTTCACAATCTGCTCAGTTAATGGGATTTTCACGCACAACCATTTCTAGAGTTTACAAAGAATGGTGTGAAAAGGGAAAAACATCCAGTATGCGGCAGTCCTGTGGGCGAAAATGCCTTGTTGATGCTAGAGGTCAGAGGAGAATGGGCCGACTGATTCAAGCTGATAGAAGAGCAACTTTGACTGAAATAACCACTCGTTACAACCGAGGTATGCAGCAAAGCATTTGTGAAGCCACAACACTCACAACCTTGAGGCGGATGGGCTACAACAGCAGAAGACCCCACCGGGTACCACTCATCTCCACTACAAATAGGAAAAAGAGGCTACAATTTGCACAAGCTCACCAAAATTGGACAGTTGAAGACTGGAAAAATGTTGCCTGGTCTGATGAGTCTCGATTTCTGTTGAGACATTCAGATGGTAGAGTCAGAATTTGGCGTAAACAGAACGAGAACATGGATCCATCATGCCTTGTTACCACTGTGCAGGCTGGTGGTGGTGGTGTAATGGTGTGGGGGATGTTTTCTTGGCACACTTTAGGCCTCTTAGTGCCAATTGGGCATCGTTTAAATGCCACGGCCTACCTGAGCATTGTTTCTGACCATGTCCATCCATTTATGACCACCATGTACCCATCCTCTGATGGCTACTTCCAGCAGGATAATGCACCATGTCACAAAGCTCGAATCATTTCAAATAGGTTTCTTGAACATGACAATGAGTTCACTGTACTAAAATGGCCACCACAGTCACCAGATCTCAACCCAATAGAGCATCTTTGGGATGTGGTGGAACGGGAGCTTCGTGCCCTGGATGTGCATCCCACAAATCTCCATCAACTGCAAGATGCTATCCTATCAATATGGGCCAACATTTCTAAAGAATGCTTTGAGCACCTTGTTGAATCAATGCCACGTAGAATTAAGGCAGTTCTGAAGGCGAAAGGGGGTCAAACACAGTATTAGTATGGTGTTCCTAATAATCCTTTAGGTGAGTGTGTGTATATATATATATATATATATATATATATATATATATATATATATATATATATATATATATATATATATATATATATATATATATATATATATATATATTTATATTTATTATTATTATTATTATTATTATT
Source organism: Rhinogobio ventralis (assembly GCA_039654625.1). NCBI lineage: Eukaryota > Metazoa > Chordata > Actinopteri > Cypriniformes > Gobionidae > Rhinogobio > Rhinogobio ventralis. The sequence goes on from CM077194.1 coordinate 30,166,100, forward strand.
AAATTGTTTCAGTCTCTAATACTAAGCATTTTAACATGCACCTTATATTTTCTTCATGACAAGATGGTATAATCCATATAAGGAATAAATACACTAATGCCATCGAAGATCCATTGATTGTTTGATCGTTTCAGCATATGCATACTCCATTCCATCTAGCGGTGAAGAACTGTCATATTCCTGTAATCCACAACCTACTTGAGGCTGGCTGTGATCCAAACGTAACAGATCATGTGCGTTTTTTTCTTTCATCCGTCATTTGTGAAACGATATTTGTCATTGCATTCATGTGTTTCAGTATTTTTTTATTCATTCAACACGCTCAGATGGGACAAACCGCACTCCATATCGCCGCTGAGATGGGGAAGGTGGATGTGGTCGAGATGATTCTGAAAGCCGAGGTGGATCTGGAGATTCAGGACAGGGTGACAGACCGTGTCTGGCATATTGCAGTGCCTGATAAGGGTTTCAAAATGTGGTAGAGAAATAGGCAATTTAGTTTAGTTTAGTTATTTTTGAACTTATTATTTTCCTTCACAGCAAAATAAAACAGCTCTTGGAGTGGCAGCGAGGGGGAACATGGTGATAATTGTGGACATGATCATCAAAGCTGAGAGATATTTCAGATGGAAGAGCAATTATCAAATGGTTGGTATTCAGATTTCCAATTTGGTCAAAGCAAACCATGAATAAATGGTATTGTGTGCTGTAAAAGAGTGGGAAGAACATTTTCCTCCCACCAAATGTCACATGCTGCTATAACCTCAGCCATTCTCTATTAAACCCAGTGCAGGTAGTGTAATGCAATATTAAAGCATGTATAATTCAATTTAGAAAGGTCACCACAGCGCATTTATTTGCACGAGGATTGCATATGTCAAAAATGATCCTTCTGATCAGCAGCGAACATGGACTAATAATATTCAGTGTGCTGCATATACCTGTGCTAATTTCAGCACCTGGCAAATCTGGCCTTTCTCAGAGCTTGATGTTATTTGATTACCCTTTCAGACTAATACAGATGCTATTGAGAGCCTTCACAGCGAATCACCGCTGACGTTTAAATTAGATCACTCCCCTGACACGAAGCCGCTGCGTGATATAATATGGGAGCTCGCATACAAACACCTCAAGCGCAATGACTGGAAGAAGTTGGCAGAGCTCTGGGAGTTCACAGACGATCAGGTGGCTGCCATCGAGGAGCAGTGGACAGGTCAGAGCGAGATGCTTTACCATCAGATCTTCTATATTATCTTATCTTTATGTTCAGAAGAACATATAAATAATCCCCTAACAGGGGGGTTAGCAGCACCAACAGACAATCTTAGACCAATAAATGATAGATGAGATGGATTTTACTCTAAAATGTACACTACCACCAGTGTTGGGGATAACAAGTAACACGAGTTACATAATCAGATTACTTTTTTCAAGTAATGAGTAAAGTAATGCATTACTTTTAAATTTACAAAAAATAAGTTACTTTTTTCAAACTAGTAACGCAAGTTACTTTTTCACATTTATTAATTGACACCTCTTTCTGTCCCCATGTTGAGAGAAACTGGGAGTAAGTGCAGAGGCGTTGTGTGTGCTGTGTAAAAATCACGGTTATTGTAGTTGTAGACTAAATGTGAGCATGCATTTACTCATCTCGCTTGCACAAAAACAGATTCATTATTCCACAAAATGAATAAAATATGTATTTAATCTCACTTTATTAACCAATGTCTTTACTGCTGACATTTGTTGATCCAAATTCAACCAACCTTTTGGTGTAAAAGGGCCTTTACATTTGCCAAAAAAATGTAATAAAAAAAAAAAAAACCCAGCCCAGGTTAGAAAAAGTAACATAGATGTAACACAACATTACTTTCCATAAAAAGTAACTAATGCAAATAGTTACCTTTTACAATTTAAAGTAACGGTCTATTTTAATATATTTTTAAATACAATTTATTTCTGTGATGGCAAACTTAATTTTCTGCATCAGTTTGCCATCACAGGAATAAATTGTATTTAAAAATATATTAAAATAGACCGTTTCTTTAAATATATATATATTAGGACTGTCAAAAGATTAATCGCATCCAAAATAACAGTTTGTTTACACATAATATATTTGTATGTACTCTGTATAATTATTATGTATATATAAATACACACACATTCATGTATATATTTGTATGTATATGTATGTATATACTGTACATTTATATAATTTGTATTATATATAAATATAAATATTTATATTTTTATATATATAATATATATATATATATATATATATATAATATATAATACATTTTTCTTAAATATGTATATGCTTGTGTGTGTATTTATATAAATATAATAATTATACATACAAATATATTATGTAAACACAAACTTTTATTTATATAGAATTTTTTTATTTACCCAGAAAAGCGCTATATAAATGTAACAAATTATTATTATTATTTTTATTATTATTTTGGATGGGATTAATCTTTTGACAGCCCTAATATCTATAAAAGTGCTGTCAAACGATTAATCACATCCAAAATAAAAGTTTGTGTTTACATAATATATTTGCACCATGTATAATTATGTATATATAAATATGCAGACATGCATGTTATATGTAAGAAATTTTTTTTGTTTTTATATATAATTTAAATTATATAAATATGTATACATGCAAATATTTCTTAAATATACATGTATTCAAATATACATAATTATACACAGTACACACATAATGTAAACACATTTTTATTTTGAATGTGATTAATGGTTTGACAGCCCTAAAAATAAATATATACATACATACATACAGGTGCTGGTCATATAATTAGAATATTATCAAAATTGATTTATTTCACTAATTCCATTCAAAAAGTGAAACTTGTATGTTATATTCATTCATTACACACAGACTGATATATTTCAAATGTTTATTTCTTTTCATTTTGATGATTATAACTGACAACTAAGGAAAATCCCAAATTCAGTATCTCAGAAAATTAGAATATTACTTAAGACCAATACAAAGAAAGGATTTTTAGAAATCTTGGCCAACTGAAAAGTATGAGCATGTACAGCACTCAATACTTAGTTGGGGCTCCTTTTGCCTGAATTACTGCAGCAATGCGGCGTGGCATGGAGTCGATCAGTCTGTGGCACTGCTCAGGTGTTATGAGAGCCCAGGTTGCTCTGATAGTGGCCTTCAGCTCTTCTGCAATGTTGGGTCTGGCATATCGCATCTTCCTCTTCACAATACCCCATAGATTTTCTATGGGGTTAAGGTCAGGCGAGTTTGCTGGCCAATTAAGAACAGGGATACCATGGTCCTTAAACCAGGTACTAGTTGCTTTGGCACTGTGTGAAGGTGCCAAGTCCTGTTGGAAAATGAAATCTGCATCTCCATAAAGTTGGTCAGCAGCAGGAAGCATGAAGTGCTCTAAAACTTCCTGGTATACGGCTGCGTTGACCTTGGACCTCAGAAAACACAGTGGACCAACACCAGCAGATGACATGGCACCCCAAACCATCACTGACTGTGGAAACTTTACACTGGACCACAAGCAACGTGGATTGTGTGCCTCTCCTCTCTTCCTCCAGACTCTGGGACCCTGATTTCCAAAGGAAATGCAAAATTTACTTTCATCAAAGAACTTAACTTTGGACCACTCAGCAGCAGTCCAGTCCTTTTTGTCTTTAGCCCAGGCGAGACGCTTCTGACGCTGTTTGTTGTTCAAGAATGGCTTGACACAAGGAATGCGACAGCTGAAACCCATGTCTTGCATACGTCTGTGCGTAGTGGTTCTTGAAGCACTGACTCCAGCTGCAGTCCACTCTTTGTGAATCTCCCCCACATTTTTGAATGGGTTTTGTTTCACAATCCTCTCCAGGGTGCGGTTATCCCTATTGCTTGTACACTTTTTTCTACCACATCTTTTCCTCCCCTTCGCCTCTCTATTAATGTGCTTGGACACAGAGCTCTGTAAACAGCCAGCCTCTTTTGCAATGACCTTTTGTGTCTTGCCCTCCTTGTGCAAGGTGTCAATGGTCGTCTTTTGGAAAAACTGTCAAGTCAGCAGTCTTCCCCATGATTGTGTAGCCTACAGAACTAGACTTAGAGACCATTTAAAGGCCTTTGCAGGTGTTTTGAGTTAATTAGCTGATTAGAGTGTGGCACCAGGTGTCTTCAATATTGAACCTTTTCACAATATTCTAATTTTCTGAGATACTGAATTTGGGATTTTCCTTAGTTGTCAGTTATAATCATCAAAATTAAAAGAAATAAACATTTGAAATATATCAGTCTGTGTGTAATGAATGAATATAATATACAAGTTTCACTTTTTGAATAGAATTAGTGAAATAAAAAAACTTTATGATATTCTAATTATATGACCAGCACCTGTATATATGTGTATGTATATACACTCACCTAAAGGATTATTAGGAACACCTGTTAAATTTCTCATTAATGCAATTATCTAATCAACCAATCACATGGCAGTTGCTTCAATGCATTTAGGGGTGTGGTCCTGGTCAAGACAATCTCCTGAACTCCAAACTGAATGTCAGAATGGGAAAGAAAGGTGATTTAAGCAATTTTGAGCGTGGCATGGTTGTTGGTGCCAGACGGGCCGGTCTGAGTATTTCACAATCTGCTCAGTTACTGGGATTTTCACGCACAACCATTTCTAGAGTTTACAAAGAATGGTGTGAAAAGGGAAAAACATCCAGTATGCGGCAGTCCTGTGGGCGAAAATGCCTTGTTAATGCTAGAGGTCAGAGGAGAATGGGTCAACTGATTCAAGCTGATAGAAGAGCAACTTTGACTGAAATAACCACTCGTTACAACCGAGGTATGCAGCAAAGCATTTGTGAAGCCACAACACGCACAACCTTGAGGCGGATGGGCTACAACAGCAGAAGACCCCACCGGGTACCACTCATCTCCACTACAAATAGGAAAAAGAGGCTACAATTTGCACGAGCTCACCAAAATTGGAGTTGAAGACTGGAAAAATGTTGCCTGGTCTGATGAGTCTCGATTTCTGTTGAGACATTCAGATGGTAGAGTCAGAATTTGGCGTAAACAGAATGAGAACATGGATCCATCATGCCTTGTTACCACTGTGCAGGCTGGTGGTGGTGGTGTAATGGTGTGGGGGATGTTTTCTTGGCACACTTTAGGCCCCTTAGTGCCAGTTGGGCATCGTTTAAATGCCACGGCCTACCTGAGCATTGTTTCTGACCATGTCCATCCCTTTATGACCACCATGTACCCATCCTCTTCCAGCAGGATAATGCACCATGTCACAAAGCTCGAATCATTTCAAATTGGTTTCTTGAACATGACAATGAGTTCACTGTACTAAAATGGCCCCCACAGTCACCAGATCTCAACCTAATAGAGCATCTTTGGGATGTGGTGGAACGGGAGCTTCGTGCCCTGGATGTGCATCCCACAAATCTCCATCAACTGCAAGATGCTATCCTATCAATATGCACCTTGTTGAATCAATGCCACGTAGAATTAAGGCAGTTCTGAAGGCGAAAGGGGGTCAAACACAGTATTAGTATGGTGTTCCTAATAATCCTTTAGGTGAGAGTGTGTGTGTGTATATATATATATATATATATATATATATATATATAATTTTCTCTCTAAATACATTGGAATAAAGCTCATTTCAGATTCATAAAACAATCTGTAAAACATACAGACTTTGACTCCCACTTTGTTGTATCTAGGTCCTAACAGTTTCCAAGAGCATGGGAACAGGATGCTTCTGATCTGGCTTCATGGAATCATGATAGAAGGGAGCAGCCCATCCAAAGGCCTGCATGAGGGGCTGCTTTCTGTTGGGATTACAAAGATTGCTGGTAGGATGTTTTTACAGTATGCCGTTATCATCGTTTTCAATGTCCTGAAGGATGCATCAATAATATAATATATAGTATTTGCAACAATCTTTTAAACAGTACATTTATTAGAGTGTGCGTTTTACAGTCCTTTATAATGTCCCTTACGATAAAATTAGCAGGAAGGAAAAAGCGAAATCTCATTATATACATTTTTGTCTCATCCCCAGAAAAAATAAGAATGGAGGGAACAAACGCTGACACAAGGAAATGCACAGTTTCATGAACCCTAGTTGCTACAGAAAAATAAAAGATGCTGTGAACTAAGAAATTGTGCTTTATTTCCTAATTGAGACGCATGGAGATCCAGCACAGTTAACTTTAGTAAAACCTGTGAATTAAGGTACAGCACAAACTAATACAAAAGCTATATGATCTGAAACAATCAGGAAACATGTTGCAGATTTTGATTATGGCTTTGTAAAACATTATAAAGTAAACGATGACACTTATACAATAAATTTTAATAAATAAAAGTAACCACATTGTGTAATAAATAATGTTTCTTCAATTAAAAGTGTTCATTTGGCAAATTTAGTATATAAACAACTTACCTTCATTTCCACCATGTTATAATAAAAAATAAATACACTTTAGTACTAAAAATGTATTAACCTAATTTAAAGCCTCTAAACATGACAAATGATGATGACAAAAGAAATACTTCGAGTTACAGTATCCAGACTCAAGACCTGACACATAAATGAGCAAGTGTGTGTGTTAGTCCACAACTTTGATGGAGTGGATGTGAAAGGTGGAGGAGGAGGGGCCTCTAGGCTGGCTGGAGGAGCTCTTGCTGCTGGAGACAGTCTGACTCTGAAGAGCGGAGCGAGGGAACTTAGCTGCTGTTGCCTGGCCAACAGTGAGCTGTATGTGGGGGGAAAAGGGGGAAATGGAATGAGCACTACTGTGTTTGATGTTCTTATATCATCACGTGTACTTAGACATTTGTAGGGATGTTCCTTTATACCTGAGTGACTGGGTGGTGTCTTTCTACTACAACTGAACTCATGGGAGGAGCCACACCCATGACATGCAGGGCTGTAGGGGGGCGGCCCGTCCGGTTATGCTCTGCCCGTCCTGTCAAACGAGCAGTTACTGTCTTAGAGGCTTTCTGCTTGCCAGCTGTTACAATCCGTGCGTTCACCTAAAGAAGAGAACATTTTAGAAGCGAGCAATAACCAAGTAGTTTTCACAACATTCACACAATAAGAGAATGTATGAAATGTTATCATACACATTTTGAAAAGCAGCTTGGAAATATTCATATACTGTATATGCTTGCAGTGATGGTACCTGTCTGAAGGAGCTTGAACTGCCCCCTGGTGGAACAGTGGAGTTTACCACTGTGGTTGAGAGAGTTTCTGCTCTTGGGCCTGTGATTGAGCTAGGTTGAGAGAGAAACTGTTCCTGAAAAGAGATCAATAAATAAAAATGATAATTTAACAAAGATTAAATTCATTGTCATGTAAAAGAATAAAAAAATAAAAAAAATTCAGCATGAAACAGAAGTTGCGATAGTCTTTTCTTCCCTATTGCGACGTTTATCCAAGTAAACAGTTTCTTGAACAAGAAAAAAAAATGAAGGGCAGGAATTGATTTTGTTCATAGAGAATTAATTGGACGGTTGTGGTTTGCTATTACGGTGATCTCATGTGAGTGACGTTGTCGCGCCCTCGCACCAGTAAACACTTCATCAGAGAAGAGATTAAATATTACGAGGGCACAAAAATGTTGAAAATGATGTACATAGTTATTTATAATAAATACTGCTCTATATTGTTCTATAAACTTCATGGTGACTTTAAAGTCATTTATCTATACACAAATATCAGCAGCAATATTGGCAGGGCTCTAGACTCACTCTGGTGCGACTAACTTTCTCAGTTGGTCGCACCGACTTACAATTTGGTCGCAACCTTTTTTTCTATAAATCACAATGACCTTGCATATTGATGAATCGTTCTCTTGATTTATACATGTGACGCGACGCGACGCGACTAAAAGCTTGATTTTGCAAAATATTTTAATCTGAACATTGCTTCCAACAAGCATAAAAAGTATTATTGTCATGGGTGTTATTTTATTAAAGTGATATTTCCATGACGACGCGTCATACCCTTCACGTGACACAACCGCTTGTTAAGTCATGACATAAGGAATGCCGCCCGTTTCACTTGAGAATGCCATCGACGGCCATTTATGAGCGTTATTTATTAATATTAAACATCAAACATTTTAAAAACTTAAACATTTTAAATACTTACAGTCTACACAACAGTCTCTGTGCTCACAGGGTCACAGACATTAATATTTTAACGATTTATAAAAGATGAATCACTGTACTGGCCATCTGGAATTTTGGTATGGAGATAAAGGTTATGATTATATATTTTTTTGTAGTATTACACCACATTGTGTGTGTATATTAGCACCGTTTGTTGTTTTTCTTGTGGTATGAGATAGAGCGTTTGGACCCGTAAGCGCTGCCGCGTGACGTCAGACTTTACCGCTGTATGGCAGATGTATCGCTTTTATTTAGTTTTTCCTTTTTTATTCAGAATATTCACAAACTTGCTGGCTGTGTCATCAACTACCTGATATTCCGATTCTCAAATACATGTAAGTGAACGTGTTTTGTTGTTGAAATATCTAACGATCATGTTAGTTGATCTAGAATGCGTGATGGACGTCGTCTATGTTAGTTTGCACCGCAGTTCAGAGAATCGGATCTGTCAGATTTACAACACGTCAATTCATCCACTTCTCCTGAAATACATGAAAGTAAGTGGCTGGTAAAGTGGGAGAAGAATAGAGTAAACTTTATAGTTACTTACACAATGTGTATCTGATATGAATATGTCACGTCATCAGTGGATTGTTATTGCCGCTTCCATAGACATCACTGTATTTTACAAACTATAAATGTATTGTTTTGCTAGTACTTGTGTAGGCTATTTAAATGTGTGAAATGTAAAATAAACCTTATGTGGTTGAAAACACTGAATAGTTGTCATCAAGCGCTGAACTCGTCAGTCTCTGGCTCAGTGCCAGCCAAAGTGCGAAAGCGTTGTGCACTCGCACCAATGCAACCGTGTGAATTTTTAACTCGCACATGATCAAAAAATTATCGCATTTGCAACCATTTTGGTCGCAGTCTAGAGCCCTGATTGGCCTGGTTGATTCATTTTATAGGCTGACATTAAACAGCAAATGTCATAAAAACACTAAAAAGAAAACAATACAATCTCAGATTGATGCTCCATCAAGCTTGATGTTGAAATGAAGAGCATCTCACACACATGCATAACAATATGAAAACATTATACAAAACATGACTGTTGGTTTCAAGGAATCCTTTAGAATCTTGTCCACCAGATTTAAGTGTTTGTTGTACATCTTACCGCCTCTATGTCCTCTGTATTGCTGTGGGAGGGGCCCAGCTGTATTGGACTCTCCATGACAATTGGACTGAGCCGAGACGAGACAGTACGTGGAGGATGATTAGCCATTGAGCTGGTGCTTGGCTCGTCCCCTGAAGGTGGAGCATCTACACACACACACACAAATCAAGGCTGGACTGATTATACTGCTGTAGGTGTGATCTGAGACATTTACAGCCCTACTTTAATTTAAATTATTCTTTTAATATCAAAATTCTGTCTCAAATTTTCTCTCAGACTCTCCCTGCCTCAAAATGAAAACGGTGTGGTGTGGTCGCACTGAAATTTCATAGGAAAAAAAAAAAAAGTCTATTGTTTTTTGTATTAACCTCACACATGTTGACTTGCCAGATGCTTGTTAAGCTGACAGCCTTGTCTACAAGGGAATTTACAAGTGAAGCATGTCATTGATTTTGACGCCAACTGCGACAGCAGAAAACATGATTTTTTTGGGTTTTTTTACAATCAGCTTCCAAAACACTACCCTTCTGCCCACCCCAAACTCATGCCTTTGGTTCAGCCAAAACCTACAAATGGCTGGCTTATAGTTGTCTGTACACCCTAGATTATGACAAAGTATTTTAACAATAAAAAAAAATTATACACTTCACCTTTAATGTAAACTGTAGTCTACCCTTTCTGCATATTTCATTCAATAATATATGAGCTACATGTGGGACAACTGAAGGGAAACGGGTTGATTATGAAGCAGGAATATTTTTAATGAATAACTTTTGATTAGTAAAGCCAGACACTAGAAAACCGTTACTGAAATCAATCCGATTTAGTTGTCATATAACATTATATGCCTAGTGTATTCAATTATTTAGAAATTACCTTTTGTCAAAATAGAGGATTTATTACATTCAAAACTCGTTTTTGTATAGTAGGATATCCATCATAACTTACACTTTAATTATGTAACAATCAATCATCTTAAACTGCTACATCATGCCTTTACTTTAATTGAGCTGAATCTCTCTATTGTCTTACCACGGTCCAGTCTACCCGCTTCCCCAGTGTTAAACATACTAAGGGCCTCGATGTTGAGTGCACAGACGCCACGCATGAAAGCCTTCTTCATAGAGTCCTCATAGCGCTCTCGCTCCATATGCAGCCTGTGGATCACAGCTTGAGCTTTCTGGAGCTCCTCTACATGCTGACAAACACAATATTAAACTTTCATATGTCCACATCCAGTAACTTATTAAACATGGAATCACCAACACCTAAGTTTAAAAAAAATGATTAAAATTTAATTTAAATTTCTGTATGGTTTAATTTCACTCACCTGTGCCATCTTGGCCTCATAGTCTGTAGAGAGCTGCATGCAGACGTCCTCTGCTCTGGCACAACATGCTCTCTCCACACGCTCCCGCCACCTGTTCTGGATGAGCGAGTGCCAGCCTGCCCACACCTTTCTCTTGAGCTGCATATGATAGTGCTGCTCGGCCAGTCTGCCCCCCTGCGCCTGGAACACAGAAATACATTTGATAAGATTTAAATAAGGTTTTATATTCACCAAGGCTGTATATTTATTTGATCAAAAATACAGTAAAAACAGTAATGTTGTGATTGTGAAATATTATTACAATTGAAAATAACTTTTTTTTTATTATTTAAATATATTTTAAATTGTAATTTATTCCTGTGATGGCAAAGCTGAATTTTCAGCATCAGTCTTCAGTCACATTATCCTTTAGAAATCATTCTAATATACTGATTTGGCACTCAAGAAACATTTCTTATTGTTATCAAACACGTTGTGTTGCTTAATATTTTTGTGAAAAACTACTTTTTCTTGGGCAATTAAAAAAATAAATAAATAAAACAATGGGAAAAATAAGGGTATTTCTACAATTTATCTGAAAACTGTGTGATGCTTCATTCATGCCGAAAGTCACCCAAAAATAAAAAAAATTCTGTCATCATTTACTCACCCTCATGTTGTTTTAGACCCATAAGACCTAAACCTAATCATATAAAGCAATCATATCTCTTCACAAGACTTGGATTAAACCACTCGATTCATACAGATTCATTTTACAATGCATTTATAACCTTTTTGGATCTTGTAATTTACCTGGACTTTAAAATGGTCTTAATATGCGTTTTGAAGATTAACATATTAAGGGTTTGAAATGAAATGAGAATTTTCATTTTGGGGTGAACTGTCCCTTTAAATGCAGAAAATCTTCAAGAAGAGAAAATGAATACAAAACACAAGCCTGTCTGAACTATCAATCTGACATGAGTAAACAGCATTGTCTGAAAAAAAATCTGCCCTGTGTGTGTGCTGTCAGTCAGAGCTGCCCCGGACGTCTCACCTCCTCTCTGGCAGCACACTGCTGCAGTCTCCACTGGGTGAAAGTCCTCATCAACTCCAGCTTCTCCCTCTGCCTGTCAACCGCCCTGCTCAGATTCACTATCACCTGCAGAAGGCAAAGGCCAAGGAGGAGATGACAGACTGGAAAACAGAGACTTACAGCCTGTTAAATATTGTGATTCAGAGCCACATATGTGTTTGTGTTTTTGAACTACAAATTGTGTGTTGCTGTTGCACATCATATTTTCCAATATTTTGCACCCTTATCTCAAAGCATTATATTCTGTACCAATATCTCTATATGTTTATTAGTTTAATACTACAGGACCAGCCGATTAATTTCAGTTAATAACATCTCTGACTTAAAGCCTGTTCGCACCAAGAACGACAACTATATTAGCATTCACACTAGTGGACAATCTTGTTTATTCTAAGCGTGCGCTGCAGTTTTGTCTTTCACTTTAAATGCTCAAGCTCTTTAAAGCAGGATGGATTCTGATTGGCTGTCAAGGTTATCATTCATCAGCTGGAACAAATTATTCTGAGTGCGATTTCAACAATATCGTTTCTCTGTGCCGTGGATTTTGTTCCATATTCTGAACAATTTTTAGAACTATATCTTTATTGTTATCATCCTTGGTGTGAATGGGCCTTTAGTCTCAATATCTGTGCACACCTCATCTTTCCTCTGGTTAGAGATCTGGTAGGTGTTGACCAGGTCTTTGAGACTGTCCATCTCAGCATTTACAGCAGCCATATGTGCAGCATGTTTCTCTCTCTCCTTCTTAAGCTCCAGCCTGTGCTGCTCCACAAAAGCCAGTTTCCACTTCCTCAGCTCCATCATCACATTACTCTGCGCGCAGACCAAGAAAAAGTTCCTATAATTTATTACGGTGTGCAGCACAATGGTATAAAACATACAATTGCAAAACAAACCTTAAGGTTTGTGCTCCAGGTGTCCAAGATATTCTCCATCCTATTCAGATTCTCCTCTGAGATGAACATCTCTGTCATGACAGTGATCAGAGCATCAGGGCTGCTTTGTCGTGATCTGTCTGACCCCGTCTGTGTCCGCACTGATCTTTCCTCAGGTGACACAGACCTGGCTGCCATGCACTCACCTGAAGTAAAAGCAATATTATATATCAGATAGTTCCAACTTTAAGGGTACTTTCCTGATAAGCGTTTTGACGCACTGCAAGCAAAAAAGTTGACGCTTAGAAAACAAAACCAAAGGTTCAAAAAACAATTGTCTGCCTTCTGCATCTGCATTACCAGTGGGGACAGGGCAGGGTGGACAAATCTAACTTGGGTTCGGACCAGGCAATCGAACCAAGTGTGGGAGCAATTCTGATTGAATGAGACTCATTCGAAAGAAAGAGGACTGAGATTTCTTTAAAATGTGACCCTGGACCACAAAACCAGTCATAAGGGTCAATTTTTTGAAATTGAGATTTATACATCAAATATATATAGAACAAATAAGCTTTCCATTGATGTATGGTTTGTTAGGATAGGGCAATATTTGTCCGATAAACAACTATGTGAAAAAATCTGGAATCTGAAGGTGCAAAATAATCAAAGTTGTCCAAATGAAGTCCTTAGCAATGCATATTACTACTAATAATAAATGTTTGATATATTTATGGTAGGAAATTTACAAAATATCTTCATGGAACATTAATATCCTAATGATTTTTGACATAAAAGAAACATTTATCATTTCGACCCATACAATGTATTGTTGGCTATTACCACAAATATACTCGTGAGACTTATGACTGATTTTGTGGTCCAGGGTCACAAATGGCTTCATGATGTTACCCTCAGATGTGCGACTTGGCGGTCTGGATTCTTCTAATGGAGGAGTTGGCGTAGCCCCGTTGTTTGTGTGCCATTCGTTATCTGAAATAAAACAAAGGAAATAACACTTTTCACAAGTGGTTCTCAAACTTTTTGACTCCAAGGCCCATACTGTCGAAGACCCCCAAAATATTTCTGATACTTCTACTTTTATGAAAAAAACTGCTCATTTTCAAACTTTTTATTTAGAGAATCTAGGAGTGGCAATATAGAAAAATTATGAAAAATATTCCATATAATTAAATCCATAATTCCGTAACTAAATGCTCTTAATGATTTACATATTTTATTACCAATTAATTTACATGAAACACCTAAACAACTAATCAAGGTCTTATTAGGCGTGTGATAAAATAAAAATAAAAATAAATTCACGCTACTAGGCCAAAGCCACTTGAAGGCAAGCCTGCACCCTTAGCTAAAAAAAAGTGCAACGCTAGCTAATGCTGCGGTACACAGGGAAGGAGACAAGAGGCCGTTTTTTATGGATGTCAATGGAGGAGAGGCTTCACTATGAGGAAATAACTTATTTAATTAATCGACAGCCCATCGGCTAATCTTCAACATGTTTGCTCTCAAACATAAATTTTGGATTCATCTACTTTTAGAGTTTACACCGAAAAAAGTGTTTTATAAGAGAAGTCAAGGAACAATTGTGTGACAGGCATGATTCAGTTTACAGCAATTCTCATTAGGCATGGGCGATACCACTTACTTTGTTTTCGATACGATACCGATACTTTCAAGGCCAGTATTGCCGATATCGATACCAATACGATACCGCTAAACTGAACTTTTAAATTATTAAAATTACTAGGAGTAAAATGGGTAATGATACACACTTAACATTATATTTGAAAGGCATTTTAACCTTCAATATGCCGTAATTGGAATTTATTAGATTATATTTTCATTTACACATGGTTAAAATAGTTTACTTGTAGTGGTAACCATGGAAATCTACAAATACTATAGTAACTATAGTACTATATAACTATGGTCACTGTAGTAAAAATATGGTTCATTTTCATAAGGGACTGCCAGTGACCGGACGATAAAATGCAACCTTTTTATTCTGACAGTGTATGATTTATATTAACATTAGTTACAGAATAGAACATGATCAATATGAATTCTTAACATTACATTTAAATGTGTAATTGAACAAACTATGTAGGCTACAATTTAAATTTGTTTATTGTAAAATAACTCAAACATATTATGTTTTTTTGTCTTCTGATGAGCATTGTTCTGGGCTGCGTTTCCAAAAGCATCAACGGTTTCTTATGATAGTTTTGGGAAATGCAGCCATTTGAATACAGTGTCAGCAGTGAGCGAACGCTCTCTCTGTGATTGGTTGTTTCTGTCTTGCAGCATTTGCGCATGTACCGTGTTCAGATCATGGTTCAGATGAACAGGAAAATAGTCCTATACTGCACAATTATTCGCTTACATAGGTTATTCGTATTGCACGCATTAAATAATCTTTTTAAATAAACAAAATGACTGGCAAAAAAAAAAAAAATCACCTTAGTATCAATATTTTTATTTGAGTATCAATACTTTTTGATACTCACATCAGTATCGATATATCGATAGTACTTCATATCGATATGCCCATCTTTAATTCTCATTCATTTCTATGGTATCCGCAAACAGTGATTGACTGTCGCACAACTGAACGAAATTCAATGACATCAAGACTGTAATGTGACTGGTTATCAAGGCACACACTACCCTATGCTTTCTCCAATGGTCCACAGACCCCTGTATCTCCCAATAATGAGGCCTTCTCTGACTAGCCATACTACAAACTTCTAGGCAGGTGTATTGAAGCAAGTTGGAACTAAACTCTGCAGGACAGTGGCCCTCCAGGACCGAGTTTTGACACCCATGCCCTAGCGGCCCTGGCCCCCTGGTTGAAAATCACTGCTTTACACCTACAAACCTCTCAACCAACAAAATGTGTTACTCCCAACATAAGTGTCTGCAACTTTGGAATTATCTAGCATTATTATGTCCTAACTATGTGTTGCATGTTAGAAAGGAGTCTACCTGCATGGGATTGAGCTGGTTTGTCTCTTTTAGTACTATGCTGTGAACTGGAGAGTTGAGTTGTGCTCAACAGCTGTGATGGGAGACTTGGTTCATATTTAGGAGTCACAACAGCATACCGAAGAAGTTCTTCGTATTCATCCTGAAAATTCGAAAGAGAAGGAACAACACCAAAGTGTCCTTTAAACAGTCAAAAATGACAGAAAATCAGTCACTTGTCTTGTGATTTTTGCAATGGTGAATATAATAACTCACCTGAAGCACAGAGGAAACTGAGCTGCCTCTGTCTGAATCTCTCGGTAATTCTGGACTATTGCGCTCCCCTTCATCTGATGACATCTGAAATACAGAATGAATGAGGACTATGTACCACAGGGGTTTTCAAACTTTATGAATGATGCCAAGGACCCCCAAATATGATTAACCTTTTATGAGGGACCCCCCTTCCTAAAATCCATCTATATATTTTTATGCATGGAAAAAACATTTAAACCGTTAGTAGATAAATAGTAAGGCTAAGTGTGATATTATAAATACAACATATTTTTTCCAAACTTAAATTGGCTAGAATTAATGTTGGATGTATAAACCTTTTCAATTAAAAATGATTTGTATAAGCAACTTTCACAATAAATGTATGTAAGCAGCTCATGTACTGCGTTAAGAATACTGCCTTACAACCCCAGAGAGCAAGATAAAGGGGACTATAGTGAGAAAAACTAACTAGAAAGATACAAAGCAAACATATACAATTCTGGAAAGTATCTACACGGCAAGAAATGAGAGAAAGACTTTATAGTTCGGTAGACTTTATCCATTTTTGCTTTGTCTTTTTATTATCCGAAATTTTCTGGGGACCCTTTAGAACCTTCTGGAGGACCCCAGTTTGAAAACCCCTGATGTAACATATAAAAATGTTTAGATGACTAATTTTAGTTCAAATAGACCAAAAGAGCCGATTGCTCTTAAAGAGACAAATCCTGATTACTTTATAGCTATTTCAAATCTACTACAAAACTGTTTGATCATACATGTCAAACTCTACCAAGTTATCATTGTTTTAAAAAACGAATAAAATCGATCCAATAATTAATATTTGCCATACAAAACACTAATAACAATTATGTATTTATATAACGATAACTTTACATGTCTAACGGAGCAGTGATTTATCTGCTAGGTAAGGAAACAGTTAACTTATTATATTATATTATACATATTATATTATACAGTCAAAAAACGCAGATAGATCTAAACAACCCGTCCCTGAGCTAAAGCAAAAGTGCAACCTAAGTTCCTGCTAAAGCTTCATAACACTGTGTTAGCCTCTTACTGAGTTCCTAGGCTAAATCTATAAAGCATCATATCGGGTGCGGTAAAGAGATAAAACTGTACGCTCATTACCTTCTTAGCTAGAGTTTTAAAGGTATTTGTTCCTCTGTTAACATAAAGAATGCTTTCAATCTGCAAGTGCCCAGTCTGCCCACTCTACTGTTAAAACCACTGTTTCAAACTGCTAGCCGCTAGAGTAAAAGTCTATTTGATTGGTGGAAAATTTGGCACATCTATCTTGGCTATTGTGATTGGGTAGAATGTTTCCGTGGTAACAGATATGCGGAAGCGTCGGTTGTTTCCACTGTTGTATTGTTCTGTTGACAAGTAACTTACCCCATGGTCACAACGGCAAAAACATTGTCCAATGCAGTCAGTTTAGTTTCTTTTAAGAGGAAAAATGCATTTAGAAAAAAATGCACTTATTAACCTTGTTTCATTTCTTCATCATTTATTTATTTAAACTTTACCTAATTTTGTTTTAATCCATTAACCTTCTGATCATTTCCAATTTTCAAATAGGCTATATTTTGAATCCCAGTTTTTCAATGTGATCTCAGACTTTTGGACCCATATAATTTAGTGATCAACTTAAAAATAAACAGAAATAAGGTGTATAACACTGAAGCATCAAGAATCATAACGATAACTGAAGCACATGAATTGAATGAATGAATCAGACACTGACATGAATGAAAGCACTGCACTGTTTCATCCTATATAAACCCTGCAGGTATTTTGTGTTGGAGTGATTCATAATTCGGCCATCAGAAGAGCCTTCTGAGTGGATACTTACTCTCTGATGACTACAATAACTTCAAGGCTTTTTTTTATTTCAAAAGGTAGGCTACATATTTAGACATGTAGTACACTGTATTATTACACAAAAACACAATATCCTAGATATGTACCCTAATTACTGCTGATCTGAGGCCCTTAAAGAATAAAAATCCTCTCAGTTCTGACATTTGCATTAAGGATTTAAATGAACTGAAATATAATTTACAAAAGTGGTTGGCATTTGTTTAATGAATGCATAGAACACTGGCACTGACCCCAGTGGATTAGCCTACAGCATTGGAATAACAGAGACACAGGCTATTTAGAGTTTGGCTTTCTATTGCAGCACCTTGATAAAATGCTCAGCATGATTTTAAATACAGCTTCTGAATCTCAGTCTGGAAAGCACAACCATGTTTGCGTTTGCCCTCACTTGAAAGTCAGCCCACATTCTTTACCCACAACTTGGTTCAATTTGTTCCAGGACAATAGTCTCGAGCCATTAAATGAACCTTCGCCCCTGTGGTGTTTCTGTAGAGGTATTTGCAGGCTTCAGGATGCAGAAACTGTATAAGGACAGAAGTCATAAATGGAGTTGAGTTAGGAGGTTAATAGAGTAGCAAAAAACTTTTCCTTTTAGCAATTTCAAAGACATTTATTGGTTCTCAAGATCGTGTAATTGTGTTGTAAGAAGTATTATTTTCTTTAAGTCTGTTATCTTTCTAGGCAGAGTTTGCTCTTAGATGGACAGATTCTTTTCCCTGCATGAATGAGCATAAAATGAATCAAGCGTATAGCTAAAATGAATATGAGCCATGTCATAAGCTCAGTTCCACTGCTTTTGACACATTTTTCTTTAGACACTTTAAAATAAAAGAAATCATTTCATTTGACGTTTAAAAAAAATGGCAAAAGCCTTAATATTTCTCAATATATATTGACAATTTAAGTGAATTATCTAATTGGGACGCGTACACACACGTTGTGTTTCCATGAGACTTAGTGATTGTTATACTGTACAAACTATATATTCTATCCCCTGACCCTAAACAGAACATTTTCTGCATTTTTTACATTTTCAAAAAACATCATGTATGATTTTATAAACTTTTTTCCTCATGGGGACCCAAAATTTGTTATATACAGCATACAGTATATTGAACTTATCAGAGAAAACACATAATTCATGTTATAGCAGAGTATGTAGAGTTTGCACTTTGAACAGTTTGGATATTTGAAACATGTGATCAGATCTGCACAGCATATGCAGAACTCCCCCATTATTATGCAGGGAATCCTTCATAGGCAGCAACAGCTGTCACAAAGCCGCTCACTGCAGCAACGGAAAATGTAAAATGCTTTTGAGGTATTGCAAGACAGGCAGGTTGTGAATTATAGGATTAATGTCAAAGTTTCTGTTTCAAATTTAAGGACGATTTCTTGTATGAAGCAGTATGCAAAACGGATTCTTATTCAGCATCATTTGTATTCATTAGCTATACGATGAAGCATAGGATCTGGTGTATAGACGCATTGTTGCAAGCTGATCTATTTTAAGTTTTAGCTAAGATTATACTTCAATTTGTAAGATGGAGAGGCCAATCTAATGACTACTGCATGCCGTTATTATGACACAACCCAGCTTAGTTTTTATTATTGCCATAATGAGTCTTTTATGGTCAAGCTCCTTTATTAATTCTTAAGAAGTGAGACAAAGTAGAAATGTCTGAAACCTTTTATTGAAAAAGATATATGAAAAATGTATTATCTGAATATATTTTACTATTCTTTGTAAAATCCAATGAAAACACTGACGTAATGAAGAGCAGTTATAAAGATTTCGAGAGGATTTAGTTGTGGTATGCTGACTCACATGCATGAAAACAGTCTATTCAATATGGTCCTGTGTTGTAAGTAACATGAAATAGATATGTGATTGTCTCTATGTAAATAATCTTATGTCAAGCTGTATTTCTTAGTTTTTACTTTATTTTTGTGACTCTTAAAGATTTAGCAAGCTGAAATTTCACTTATGAAGTCACAACTGAGGACACACTGATCTAATGTAGGACCTCCAAATTGCGCAGTGGCTCATTAAGTTAAGTGCTCCTTGGCTTTCACTCATTCATGCTATAAATGAGTGTATCATCCTCTTTGGCTCAGGCATAAATGAGAAACAGAAGCATAAGGTCACACAACATAAAAAATCTGAGGACATTGATTCATTGGCTTAGTAGTATAGGCCTCACACAAACAAAAAAGTAAAATTCATTAGATGTACTCAAATGTCATGAATTATATAGTTCTAGTACCCAGAATCTGATCGTGCACATATATGTCTTGTGAACAAATAGTCCTCCGTTTGAAAAGCTCATGTTCTTGAAGACTGAGTGAAACAAAGCTCCAACTATAGCCTATGTATAATAATGTGGCCAAATTTGTCTAACTGGATGTTTTTCATCCCATGCTGTCAGATTGATTTACACTGTCAATCAGAGTACATACAGAATCTCAAATTCACATTTTTATTCTTCCAGGAAGTACTAAAGAACAAGGGTGGCTTATGAAAAAGCCTGAGGCAATATATGTTTACAGGTGTTTGTCACAGCAGACACATTCACAATATTTCATGCATACGATTTCGACCATGATTCAATCATGTAAAATAAAATTGAGGTTTAATAAATGATTAATAAATGAAATATGGGTAACACTTTGCAATAATATTCCATTAGTTAACATTGGTTATTATGTTAGCTCAGGTCCATTAAATAATATTAACACATACAACTTTGGATTTTAATAATGTATTTGTAAATGTTCAAATTAACATCAACTTCCCATCAACATCGAAATACTTTAGAAGTATTTTTTAATTTCATGTTAACTAACTAACGTTAACAAATGGGACTGTAAGTGTTGCTTAAATGTGTTTATGCATTTACATAGCAACAAAAATCATAATTCTCTTTCGATATGGTTCACTCACATTGCGTCAGTTCGCTGACACTTATGGGGAAAACTCAGTTTTCTCAGAATCCTGATTGGCTCACGTTTGTGCAACTGCACAGACAAATGGCATTTCAGCCTGCCAAAAATGGCAGGGTTGACTGCCTGCATAAGTCAGAATCTTTCTCCTTCAGTGTGAAGATCATCTCTTGCTGCTCCAAAGAAGACTGAAGCCTCTACTTGCCTCTTTTCGCCATTGAATGAGCCTTGCAGCAAGCTGATTCAGCGATCTCTCCTGTGGCCATCCGGCGACTGCTAAAAGAGCAAATTTAAGAGCAAATTTCAAAGCAAATTTTCCAGTGACGTTGTTGCAAATGTCGTGGCACAAACGCGGCTCGTGCAGGGCTCACCTGCCCGCTCTAGACAAGCACCCCAAGTGCATCACCTGCTTGGGCCTCGGCCACACTGAGGCGTCTCATTTGGACTCCAGCTGCCCGCAACTGACATAATATTCCAAGCTGGACTCCAAGCTGAGCCTCACAACGCTGCGCGCCCGGATTGCACTCTTCAGAGAACCGGCCGCTCACTCATCTCCTTCCCCTCTCAAGCCGAGCCGAAAGAAAAAGTGGAGCTGCAAGGGGAAAGCGAGCCCATGTCGGCCCAGTACCCGCGTGCCTCGCTCTCCCCTCAACACGGCGAGTCTCCTGTACTCTTCACCCGAGAGGTTCAACGCCCCTCATACGGCACGAGTGGCATGGTCTCGTTTGGCGGGTCTGACGACGAATTAGACTTGATGTTTTTGGCCGCCTCTGGGTGTGAAGAGTGGGCAAACTCCGATGATGACTCTGCCCTTCTGCCGCCTAAACAGACTGATGACATGCGGCCTCATATGGACTCAGAGCTTATGCAAGTCCTCACAAAAGCAATAGAAGAGCTCGGCTTGGACTGGTTGGCCCCAGAAGAGCTCTTCTCAACTCCCCCGTATCCCTGCCACAGAGTGCTACATCGTGGCCCAGAAGTTATCGCAGGCTATGCGTCATTTCTTGCTGAAAAGAGCCAGCTCCTCCCCAGACGAAAGCGGAGCCTGAAGTCAAGCCACTTTTCCACCCGGCCAAATGCTACCTATTTTTGAAGTGTCAAGGGCCTCACCCCAAGCTAGAGCTGGACCCCGTGCAGCTGAAGCAGTCCTGATGCCTCAGGACGGAGGATGAAAGGGTTAAGTCCTGCCAAGGCCGGACCACCCTCAAAGCGTGTCCATCTTCCAGTCCCCTCGTCAGTTCAGGGTGCTGGAAACGATGTGATTATTGTCGGGTCTGGGCCCGCCCCACCAGTTTGCGCACACAAACCCCCTCCTCCTCTCAATGCTGTAATAGCTGCCGTTCTCTTGCTCAGCACGAGACACAGCCTGTAATACTTCAACCATTTGCCACTCAACTCCGGGCATGGCAAGCCATCCCCAGAGTGGGGATAACAGAACGAGGTTACTCGCTCCAATTCACACGCAGACCCTCTTCATGGGCGTGATTCACACTTCGGTCTCAGACGACAGTTCTCATGTCCTCAGAACTGAATTTCACCCCCTTCACTTTTACAAAGTGTGTAGACTCTGCTCTTTCCCCTCTGAGACAGACGGGAATCCGCATTCTTAACTACCTCGATAATTGGCTGCTTATAGCCCAATCGGAACGGGAGCTACGCGCCCACAGATCCCGGCTCCTTGCGCACCTTGGAGCATGGTGGCCTTATTGGTCTCTTCACCCCCTCAAGAGGTTTCAGAAGCTGCTGGGCAGCTTCCTCAGTCATTCCACTGGGCCTGCTCCACATGACGTTCAGAACGCAGTTGATAGCACTGTCAGCTCTTCCACTTGCGGAGAACAAGCAGGCACCTCATCCACTTTATCCCGTACTGAGCCGATTTCGGTAATCAGAGCAGCTGTTTGTCAGTTACGGAGGCCGCACTAAAGGGCAAAGGATTTCCAGATGGATTGTGAATGCAACAACGCTGGCTTACAAGTCCGTCGACTTGATGTGCCCCTTAGGGGTTAGGGCCCACACCACTAGAGGTATGGCCTCCTCTTTGGCGTGGTCCAAAGGAATCTCTATCGCAGATATCTGTGCAGTGGCCGGCTGGTCCTCGCCATCCACTTTAATCAGATTTCACAACCAGGACATCCCTGTTCTTCAAGCACGGGTGTTGTCAGTCTAAATGCTTGTGTACTATGTAGTCAGTCTCTGACTGCAGTCTGAGCCTCTCCATATGCAGCTGATCATGGGGCCCTGAGTTTTCTGAGTTTTCCCCATAAGTGTCAGCGAATTGGCGTAATGCTCATTCCCAGGGTTATGTGAGTAACCATAAACATTTGGGCATAGGCTATCCAACCACCCCCCCTCCCCCCACCCCCCTTCAATTTTTAAAAGCCCCATTAATTTCTTGATGTGTAAACTTTCTTAATTACCAAAATATGCAGAGAGTGAGAGAGAGAGAGAGAGAGAGAGAGAGAGAGAGCATCTAAATCACGCTACTTTCTTAAATCTGGCAAAGAGATGCTAGTTTTGACTTTCAATAGGACATGTACGTCATTAATTCAGCACGGACTCCTGTAGTAGCCTACGTCACACCGCGGCGATTCGTTCTCTCTGCATAGCATTATTACTACAACACAAGGCAAACGTCTCTCTCTCTCTCTCTCTCTCTCACACACACATACACAGTCTTTTCTCTTTCTTGAAGTAGCCTACCTACTGCAGAGACAGAGCTGCAGCGCGAAACACCGCCAGCTCTTGCTTTAGTTGCCGGATGTCTAGGATCAATATATAAATGTTTATTCATTAATAGCGGCGGCAGTCTCGTAATGGAGAACCAACATCGACATCTCATCTGCCCAGCTCCCTAAAGGGTGAGTCAAATATTTCAAGACTTATAACAATCCATTTTGCTCTAATAGCTACTGTACGAAAATAAAAAAACAACAACAATCCAAATCTTATACGGTCGTCTCATCAGCAGTTTGTAGTTTGTCAGTTGATAGAAGACGGATATGAAATCCGCGTGACGGACAGCTCAGTTTGTCCAAGAAACAAAAGTTTATTATTTATTCGGACTTGCAGGAACCCAAACTTAAAGTGCTTTAATTGAAGGGGTGTAATTGAAACATTAACTTCTAATAAATTATGTTCAGTCATTTATTGAGTTATAGGGGGGTGGGGGGATTGAGCGCTGCTCTAGAGTCAGTTTTGACATGAGCGAAAGCGACTGATCGGTGGCTGGAATAGAGCGCAGTGCGCGCGCGTGTGTCCCGCCGCCGGCGATACGAGCACTGCAGAGACAGGGAGACACTGAGAGATAAATGTATGGCACCAAAGAAGTAACATAATTTGAATCCTTTCTACAACATCACGGTATTGACTGCAGTCATCAAGTTTGCCTGCAGCCCTGTTACCCTGTATCGTAGGCTAATAAAAATGTAGCCCATTATGAAAATATTAAACAAATATTTGTAGGTACATTTAATGGGAAATCTAAGTTTATTAATTACTAATTTATTTATTTAGTAAGTTTATTTCTCGCAAGTGTTAATGTTTTCACAGAACCCTGTATTCTGTATTTTTAGTTTTTATGTCATGTAGGCCAAGTTATTTCTGTTTCTATTTTATTTTATTTTATGTAGCCTATTGTTTTGATTTATTTTTACATACAGCCAAATCCATTTTGATTCTTTTGATTTCAAATTTAATACTTCATTGAGCAGTGTCATTTAATGGCTGATTTTCAGTGAGTTTTATATGTCTGATAACAAAATTTTCATTGCCTCCTTTTAGGGTTAAGGGTTAAATTCGAGACTCTTGTTTTCCAGAGAAACTGTAGAAACTTGAAACTGTAGATTCTCTAAAATTATGGATGACCACTGGCTGAATTTCACATTTTTAAAAAGAAAATTAATTAACAATTGTGGCCAGTGTTTTCTATAAAAGTGGACAGCAATCCAGCTTTTATTTTCAGTCACTTTAAACTCATTCAACTCTACATTAGTTTCAAGGTTGTATCCTTGAGGGCCGTACAGCACTTCATCAGCGATGCTGCATTGACCAGGCTTTTATCTTGGCTTTCATAAAGTTCAGCTGCATTAGCCTCATTAGGCTGCATTTTATGCTCTGAGCAATTCAAAGATAAATCATTTCTTTTTTTATTGCATTGTGCAAACATCCGGTAATTGTTTTTTTAGATTGGTATCTCACAAAAATATGATTTTCTTTCTCTGCTGCATTTATTTTGCATGACTGGGAACACATGTCCAATTTTAAGATTAGAATCTGCTCCTAGCAGTGTTCAAGCTGGTGGGAAGGTTCTGCTGGCCCATTGCTCTGCCCATTGAGAAAAGGCTTTATTGAATTACCTGCAGAGTGATGCAGCCATGCATGTCGTGACTGAGAGTGACAAGCCTCATAATTCAAGCCCACTTTTTTCTCTTTAGTGTGCATGGCAATGCATGTCAATATGTCATAATATGATACCCTGATGTATCACTGATTCTGGAGATGGGAAATGTAATCTCAAGATGAACGTTTATGCACAGAGGAATTTTATTGGATTAATCTGTTAAACATGTTCAGAGGGATTCACTCACACTGTAGTGCAGACGCCTGCTTCTTCCAAATGTGTTTTCCTTGCTATAACTCAACTGTGTCAACATTGCAGATATAATACTGTATACTGTCATGCCATATATTAATATGTGCAAATTATAGCTTTCAGGTATAAATAAATCTCAAATAAACTGAGACAGCATGAAGATTTCAAACTGATTTTCAGCCCCGCATCTGTTGAGTTGTCACCACAGTCAGACAGAAAATCTTATGGTGACAAAATATCTTTATTCCGTTGAATGATACATGTAATATTCACCAGCCATTGTACCTTTTCTGGTGTTGCATTAAACATTTCCAGAACTTTCCCAATCAAATTTGTGACAGTGATAGAAAAGATAAGAGTAAAACTCAATTTAAAACCCTTATAAAAGTATTAAAACATATTCCAACTCATAAAATAATTAGCAATACGTATACATTCATATTTCTGTTTTTCTTAAGTAAATATATTTTGATCTACATGGTCTGAGAACAGGTGATTTTAGAGGTAGTGAAGAAAATGTTGCCTTTTTCAAAACTAATAGCAGGTAAACATGTAGCATTTTTTGTCACATGTCTTAAGAATCATATAAAAGGCTACAATCATCAAAGATTCTAATAGAGAATTGTGACATAAATAAAATAGAGTATGGAAAATACCTCAGCATGCACTGTAAACCTTAATGCTCAAAATAATTAATTGCTTTGAGTAGGGTCAACTTAAATTAAACAAATTAGTTCAATCAAATTAACTTTTATGAGTATCACAAAACTGACACATTTGAAGTAATCTGAATAGTTTTATTGTTTTGAGTTTCATGAACTTGTTTCTTTTAATTTAGACAAACTTAAATTTAACTGAAACTGAAACTGGGCTGGGATTTCTATTTCCCAGCATGCTTTGCCATGACACCCAAAAGAGAGAGTAAATGCTAAAATGTTTATATAATGTGTTATATAATGATTTTTGTGCAATATTAATGTTAAGTGGAAGAGCGTTTAATGTTTTGGTACGCTAATTTAGAAGAGTTTCTGTTATGTGTGTGTGTGTGTGGGGGCGGGGGGGGGGGGGGTGTTGAGAACAGATTTAAGTTACATGTTCTATATCGCTATACTCAGCAATTGCTTCGCTATGCTAATAATATAAAGGCATTGTGCTTCCAATTAGCAAATTAACATTTAAAGCTAATCAAGTTTAAATTGAGATTACATGATCATTTTAAGTTAAATGTATGAATTAGCTTACTCAAATATTTAGTTACATATTACATATCATACATATTAAAATGTATGAGTATAAAATAAAAATCTGCCAGTTCGGCTTACTTAAACTTTGAATTTCTTAACTTAAAAAAATGTATGCAACTGATTACCTCAAATATTTTGAGTTTTACCAACCTATCCGTGTTTACCCTGTACAGTAAATGCTTTCTTTTGTACTTTTTTGTCCCTAGAAAAAAAAGTTTTTGTCATTCAGGTCAAGTTTTAAAAAGTCTTCATTTCACAACATCAAAATATGAAACAGAGAAACAGAGATATTTGTGCTTCTCAGCAATTTGAGTCTTATAGCCTATACAACTGAAACATTTAGTGCTAGATATTACTTTTAAAAGAACATCAGCAAAAAAAAATTCACCCTCCCACAACAGTTTTCTTCTTTTCCTCCTCCTCCTTCATAATATCATCTGAAGCAATCTCTTAACACAAGATGCCCTAGCGTCCTTCTTATAGACAAGGTCATTTGCTTTTTGTTATAATGTGATTATGACCTCTCCAAACCATTAGAAGATTGAACCTAGCTTATTCACACTGCCTGACTTTTCTCCTGTCTGCATTTTAGTTCATGTCTTTCTGTCAAAGTCAATCCTGACAGAAATAAATACTGATAACTTTTTGATATTTTATATGATTTGTTATTGAAATGGGGAATTTTGGTATTTCTTGTGTTGTTTTCTTCCTTATATTAATCTCTTCTGAGAGTATTATACTCGTATGTAGTCTTTTTAGATAAAAAACAAATACTCAATGTTGTCTAAGTATAACATATAGACACATATCTGTAAAGAAATGAAAACAGTATGAAAAATGAAAGAAATATTACTAAATGCACTGCATGTGTAAAATATTTAAATTGATTTTGTTCTTAGGCTGAAATGCAATGTTAAATTCTTTCCACTTTTGCCACCTCATCATATTGACAGGCAATTTTACAGCTCACCCCATTGTTATTCATGCCAGCTTGCCAAATATGCTATGATGTTCTTGCATATATAACTTGACCTGCTGACTCTCAATGCACCAGAGAACACATAAGGAACAGAAACACCATACATCATTTCGACAGAGGCTATCAAGAGTGCAGGGCCTATTTTCAGTCCACTTGCGACTGATTGTACCTAAACTGTGCACTTAGGTTAAGCTGTTTCCATTCCGATCAGTAAAATGTTGAGAATTATGCCTTTCAATATTGTTTTTAGACATATTATTTAGATATAGTTGTATTTGAGCTGGAATAGTATTTTCCATAGTTATATAATTTATAGCTGATGATATTCATGCCTTGTTGCCGTCCATCATTTGTAAGCAGCAGTCCTGTCAGATTCCTCCAGCATTACGCAGGTAGATTGGGGGAAGTGCTGTCTCTTCACTGAAGGGCCAATCATGCAGTTCAACGGGACTGCCAGACCTCTCAGTCAGACACATGGTCCACATCCATTCAGTCGACCAATAATGGATTACTCTGCAGCCTGAGCACTCAGCTTCCCAACGGCATGTAAACACAATGAAAGTGAAACAAGCTCTCTCTTTTGATCCATTAGCTGTTGTAAAGTCTCACTGATGTGTATGGTTCTCAGTATGGTAGGGATTTTGATTACTAAGACATACAAAATATAGGATGTAAAATAATTGCTCAGTTAAATTATACAATTTGTTCACATCTTATTTGCGTTTATTAAATTATGTTGCAGCTTATAAAATGTTTTGTCCAAAATTCTGAGTCCACAATGAAATTCTGGAATTTGAAATGTGGAAATTGTTTTTAGGTCACTAATCAAATGTAAACAAATATAAAAGGTCAGAATTGCGTCCAGTTAAGCACAAAATGTCCTTTGACTTTGGAACAGTCTCGGACATTTAGATAAGTCATCAGGTTTTGCTCGAGTGCTGCTGACATTAAAGCAACAGGGGACACACCAGATACCATATTATGCTATATAACGGTTTTGTGACTTTTTTTAATGTGTCAAAAATTACAGCAATGGAAATTAAATAGCAATGAAATAAGCCAGAGCATAGACAATATTAACTATAATTGTTGTATTAATGTGTAGGTTTTGGATCATTTTAAATTTGTAAAATATTTTATTTCTGTGGTATTCCTTACTCACACCTGCTCCTGCAGAATTTGACATTAGCTAATCAAGGTCTTCAGGACAAGCGGAAAATTACAGGGGTGCGTGTAAAAGCAGAACTAAAGGAGCAGGGTTAAGTACTCCTGTTTTAAAGCTCAATTGCCAAACGGTTTAGTTAAAGGGATGGAAAAAATGGATGCATACAAGTGTTGCATATTTAAAACTAATATTTAACAGTAGACAGTAGTAATGATTATCATATTGATTTTAACATTTCTATCAGTAATTTGAACTGTTATAATTTATTATAGAATTAATAAAAAATATATATACATATAGTTTCAGCACTTTATGAAACTACTACATTTAAGGTATTTTATTAATTTTCTTAATATAAAAAGTTGTAAAAACGAATAACTATTTGGAAATTTATATAAAAAAAATCTGTTCTATAATGCATACAGACAATGATTCTAAAATATAAGTGGGATGATGCTTGCTGATTGCTTGAATTACAAGCATCACTCTAAAGCCTGTTTTCATCTTAACAATGAAAACATTGACTTAAGTCATTTGCATTTTTTTGTATATAAATAATATGTAACAGAAAGGTTTTGGGTCGGTATGATTTTCTTTCGAAAGTCTCTTATGCTCACCAATGCTGCATTTGTTTGATTAAAAATACAGTAATATTGTGAAATAATATTATTTAAAAATAACTGTTTTCTATTTTAAAATATTTTAAAATGTAATTTAATCTTCAGATGGCAAAGCTGAATTGTCAGCAGCATTTATTCAGTTTTCAGTGTTACATGATCCTTCAGAAATCAAGCTTGTACTCCACTTCAGCTTGTACTTCAGCTTGTACTCCCATTTATAACATGCCATCTATGATCAGACCCAGATAGGGTTTGGGGCTTTTCCAAACATTGATTATTTATGAACTATATGAAGCCCAAAATATTAGTACTCACAGTATAACTTTGAACCTGTGTTTCTCCCAGACTCATGAGAGCCATAAAGGCGAAAGCTCTTCTTCTGTGCTGACTGCAGACCTCTTCCCCGCCACTGTCTAGTCATGGATGATACACCTCAACAAGACACATCTTCCCTCATGAAGGGGGCCAGAGACATTGCTAAGGAGGCCAAACGACAAGCCGCTAAGAAAGTCAACAAAGTTGTGGACCGTGCCTCAAACGACAGTCGCACCTACCACCGCTTCCAGGACGAAGATGACGACTACAACAGCCAGCCGGATGGGAACTACACAGGCCAAAATGCCAATGATGAAGAGGGATCCAGCGACGCTACTGAGGGTCATGATGACGAGGATGAGATATATGAAGGGGAGTACCAGGGGATCCCCTCGGATGCAAAGCCCAGAGATGGGCAGGTGGCTTTAGGACAGCCGCTGGCGGATGGCCTGAAGGATCGTCGAGAGCTGGAGAATGAGAGGCAGGTGGACGAGGAGGAATTGGCCCAGCAGTATGAGCTCATCATTCAGGAGTGTGGACATGGCAGGTTTCAGTGGCAGCTGTTCTTCACGCTGGGGCTGGCGCTCATGTCCGATGGTGTGGAGGTCTTTGTGGTGGGCTTCGTTCTCCCTAGTGCAGAGACGGATATGTGTGTGCCTGGCTCGAGCTCTGGATGGCTAGGTAAGAATAACAGGGAATGACAACAAATACACATTGACACTATATTATGCATTTGGCAGATGCTTTTATTCAAAACCACGCACATTGTTGGCAAGGTATACATTTTAATAGTTCATACATTCCCTGGGAATCAAACCCATGAGCTCGGTTTTGCCAGTACCACGCACAAATGTTTAGGGCAGGTGGCCTTTACAGAAGTAGAAAATAAAGTAGATTTGTAAAAATGTAAAACTAGAATCTCTTCTATCTCTGTATTCTGTTAGTTCTAAGTGGTTCTTATCTTCTTGTACTACTTTTACTTCTTTGTTGTCTACTTCTTTTTCTATATTTATATGACCTAAAAACAAATAACAATAACACAAATGCAAATAAATAACAATATATATGTATGTCTGACACTAGCTATGCATATTTCCTTATATTTAAATAAAATCAATATATATATATATATATATACATACATACATACATACATACATACACACAAACAGTTGCAAGAAAAAGTATGTGAACCGCTTGCAGAATCTGTGAAAATGTGAATAATTTTAACTAAATAAGAGAGATCATACAAAATACATGTTATTTTTTATTTAGTACTATCCTGAATAAGATATTTTTCATAAAAATTTTTAGTCCACAAGACAAAAAATTGCTGAATTTATTAAAATGACCCCGTTCAAATTTATGAACCATTGATTTTCCAGCATCTTTTGCATATTTGAACCATTTGAGATCCATCTTTTCACACTGAGGACAATTGAGGGACTCAAACACAACTATTAAAAAAGGTTCAAACAATTACTGATGCTCCAGAAGGAAACAAGATGCATTAAGAGCTGGGGGGTGAAAACTTTTGAACAGGATGAAGAGGTCCAAATTTTTCTTATTTTGTTTAAATATACATTTTTTTCATTTAGTACTGCCCTTCAGAAGCAACAGAAGATACTTACATGTTTCCCGGAAGACAAATTAAGTACAATTTACCTTGATCTTCAAATTCAATATGTTTTCACCCCCCGGCTCTTAATGCATCCTGTTTCCTTCTGGCGCATCAGTGAATGTTTGAACCTTTTTTAATAGTTGTGTTAGAGTCCCTCAATTGTCCTTAGTGTGAAAAGATTAATCTGATCAACAATCAACTGAATAAAGACAGGAGCCGAAATCGTCCCCTATACCCTTAAATAGGGCACTATTTGAAGGGACAGCCAAATGGTGTCCGAAACCATAGTAAACGTAATCGAGTGCACTCATTCAATCCCATAATGCACCGCAATAACAAGTGTACAACTGATGTACACTCAACAGCTAGAAAATACCCATAATGCACTGTGAGGGTAGTGCCCAATGAATTCCCACGTCTTTGCAGAAGATGGTGCCGGCAGCTGAATCATCCATCCATCCATTTTCCAAACCACTGAATTCACTCTCTCGTTTTCATTCACTCCTTCAATTGGACTATATTAGTGGAGTAATGTAGGGATGAGGGTAGGGGGGCGAGTTCGAACACAGTTAGGGTTTAAAAACACAAGTCAAAGAATAACAGGTGCACATGATAATCAAAACAAAGAGAAACCAAACAAACTCAAACACATAAAACACTTTCAAAACCCACCCAAAACAGACACAGATATTACAATACTTTTAATATCTAATACAGCAATGACTCTGATCATTCAAGGATGCTGTTCTTTCTAACATTCTATCCATCAAAGAATCCTGAATAAAGCTCGGCTTTGCCATCACAGAAATAAATTGAATTTAAAAAACATATATTTTATTTAATTTTTAAATTATAATAATATTTCACTATATATATATATATTCTTTTTTTTGCATTTCTTTTTTTTTCCAAACTCCAAACTTTTGAACGATAGTATAATGCCGGAGAGTATGATCCAAATGCAACATAAATGTTTATTAATAAACAAAACGAGAGAAAAACATAGGGAAAAAAACAATCCAAACACAGAGCAAGACTGTCAAAACAGAACTAAAAAATAAATACATGTAACATTAAGTACAACAGCAGACACTGAACAAGGGAAAACACTGGGGTATAATTACACAGGATCACCAGAGGCAAACTAGGAACAGGTGGTAATCATTCGCTATGGAAACAAACAAGGGTAACTAAGGAAACAAACTAAACACAGGAAGTGAACACCAAGTTCCTTAAACACAAAACAGGGTAAACAAGACAGGAATTGTAACAGTGTATATCTTCTTTAACAATTTATTTTCTTATTTAATGCCCTTCTTTTTATTAAAATGTAACAAAAACATCTAACGCATAGATGTGACGGATGGATATTTAGTGTGGCCAGCCATTTTACTATGTTGGACAAAAAGGAAGCAACAAAGGGGCAATACAAAATATTTTATGTTTTCATCTTCTTTTTCTGCTTCATTTTATAATTGTTATATTTTTAAAAGAGCAAGTGTGTGATACTGTTATTTAAACAGTCTAGTTCTCTTTGACCTGGTTCAGGGTCATTGATATTAAGATTAATATTAATTGACATTTGTATGTGTTTTATCAGTTTAATCAAGTCTGAGCATCTCTCTTTCTTTCTATCCTTCTTTTTTATCCTGCTTTTTCTTCACTTATGCACTAATATGGAGAGCCCTGAGGGCATTGCGTGGCATGCTCTGCTTCCCTCTCTTTCATGCTCCCTCTCTCTCTTTGTCCTTATACTCTGTCAATGGCTTTTAAGACATAATCGCACGTGGCCGGCCGTGACTGTCGGTACAGCTACTGGCCTTTGAGATCAGATACGGTCATCAGCTGAAGAACTTGCTGCTCCTTAGCCAGGATCAAAATAAATGCATATACTGTATAAGAAAGCTCAAATGCTTTTACTTCTCAGACATTATCAAAGCCAATACATATAAAAGTTTGGGGTCAGTACGATTTTTTTTTTAAAGTTCCCCTATTATGCTATTTTAAAGGCTCCTACTTTTGTTTTGGAGATCTCCTACAACAGGTTTACATGCATTAAAGGTAAAAAAACACTTTAATTTTCTCATAATATACATTGCACATCACCACAATTTTCAATGATTCTCAAACGACTTAACGGATGGATCAGTTTCTCTAAACCCCTCCTTTCCACGAGCCTGCTTTGCTCTGATTGGCCAGATGGCCCAGTCTGTTGTGATTAGTCTGCCACGTACAGCGCATGTTTTGGAAGCTAAATGCCCATTACCATAACTAAACTTCAGCTCCGGAGGCTTCCTCAGTCCTCAGCGATTGTACACACTGTAAAGACAGTAACGATGACGTCGATTTTATCATACCAATCCGAGCGCAAGTTCGATGATGAAACATTGGAAGAACTAGTTATTCGCCCACTCGCTTGACCAATGCTAGAGCTAGCAGAATTGCGGTCCTGAGCGAAAGTGGCATTAGGTCGGCCGACAGAAGCGGCTCAAATGGGGGCCCCCTGAGGGCCCTGAGGACCGTGGATAGGTCCCATGAGGGTATAGAGGGGGGGACAAGGCGGGTTTAGCCTCCTGGCCCCTTTAAGGAAGTGGATGAAGTCGTTTTCAGCTGAAGTCATTTCTTCCTAGAGATTGGCCGGCCACATTAGCATGGAAGGCTGCTATAGCCACCACATATACTTTGAGCGTGGAGGGGGTACAGACCGCGTCCAGTAGCTCTTGTTAGAAGGAAAGTACCAGTAGTACTTTACATGTAGTAGTTCCGAGCTGAGCACCAGCTGGTGAACACAGACCATTCAAGGGCATAGAGGCGTCTCGTGGGCGGAGCTCTAGCCTCAGTAATAGTGTTTAGGACTCTTCCTGGGAGGCCCCTTGGTACCAGTTGAGGGGCCATACATGGAGGGCCCACAAGTCGGGACAGGGGTGCCAGACTGTCCTGTTCGCCTGAGTGAGGAGGTCCTTCCTCAGGGATATTGGCCAAGGAGCTGCTTTGAGCAGTTGCATCAACTCGGGGAACCATGTTTGGGTCCGCCAGAGAGGGGCTATTAGGAGGAGAATGCACACTTGCTTTCCCTGGTCCGTTTGATGGCCTGAGGGAGCATCAAAACCAGAGGAAATGCATAGAGGGGAAGGCTGGGCCATTCGTGGGCCAGCGCATCCCTGTTCTTCGAAAAGAATATTGGGCACTGAGAGGTCTACCTCTGCCCTCCCGTAGATACTCCAGATTTGTTGAACCGTTTGGAGATGGAGAGACCATTCCCCGGGGTTGTTGTCTCGAGACAGCATGTCCGCCCCTTGGTTTAGTTTGCCCGGCACATGCGTTGCTCTCAGCGAGCACAGGTTGTCTTGTGCACATAGCAGGAGGTGCTTGGCCATGGTGTACAAGGAGCCCGACCTGAGTCCGCCCTGGCGATTTATGTAGGATACCACTGCCATTGTCTATCCGGACCAAGACGTGGTGTCCTGCCAGGTTAGGAAGGTTTCTAGGGCTAGAGAAACTGCTCTCATCTTGAGGCAGTTGATATGTAGCTGTTTCTCCGAGCTCGACCAGAGGCTGGAGGTTGGCCTGCCCTCGTACAGAGCTCCCCAACCCAGGTTGGAGGCGTCTGTTGAAACAGCCTTCCTCCTCGAGACTAGACCCATGCTTACGCCAGTCTGGTACCAGCTGGGTTTTTTCCAGGGGGCCAAGGTTTTGATACAGCCGTGGTTTACCCTGATGCTAAGGCGGCTGGACCGCCAAGCATTGGCCAGGACTCTGGACTTCAGCCAACGCTGCAGGGGGCGCATACACAGTAGGCCCAACTGGAGTACTGACGATGCAGAGGCCATAAGGCCCAATGCGCTTTGAAAAGTTCTGAGGGGAGGTAAGACCCCATTCTGAACGATGCAGCTAGCTGCTGAATGGTGAGAGCGTGTTCTGGCGCGAGCCAGGCTCTCATTTGGACAAAGTCGAGAACTGTTTCCAGGAAGGCTATCTGCTGGCTGGGGGACAGTGCACTCTTGGATAAGTTGATCCTGAGCCCAAGGCATTCTAGATGGCTGAGGAGCCAGGATTTGTGAGTTTGTAACTTGGACTCCGACTGGGCCAGAAAGAATGTCGTCAAGGTAGTTCAGAATGCGCATTCCCCGCTGTCTCAGGGGGGAGATAGCTGCATCCATGCATTTCGTAAATGTACGAGGTGCCAGTGACAGCCCGAATGGCAGGACTGTGTACTGATAAGCCACCCCCTCGAACGTGAATCGCAAGAACGGTCTGTAATAGGGTCTATTTGGATGTGAAAGTATGCATCTATATTCAGAGCCTGCTGATTAACAACAGTCTAATTCAGTCATGTTAAACACTGAATATCTCTCGGTGAGTAAGGTAATGGCTGCTCTCCAGCAGGCACAGTGGTGCAGTGGTAATTTAGTGCAGAGACAATGCGGTGTTGCCTGTCCCAGTGTGAACTTTCTGTTTTTTTCTGTTTGCTATCATAGTATACAAATTTAAATTGCACAGCACCACATTCCACATTTGATCTTTAAACCTGATCACTTAGACAATTCACAATTCACACATGTCACTTACTCCTCAAGTCACTCAAAACCCACATAGAGAAATTTAGCAGAATATTCAGACTTCTCTTTTTCATCCAATAAACAGTGAATGCTGATTTATGCTTTCAAGTTTCAATAAATACAAAAAGACACCATCAGTAATTCATACAACTCATGCATTATATTACATAAGTCTTTTAAGCAAATATTTTAAAGAATATTAAGAAAACAGAGATCTTTGATTCTGTCATATTTGTTCAAGTTGTACAGCTGTGGTGTTATATGTGGTGTAATGTTTAAACAGATGCTGGATATAAAGGGCCTTTGATATTTGAGCTCTTACTAAGATGGCTGACCACATTATTTTGCTGTATTGAATTTTGAGGATTTGTAACCTAATTTTAGGAGCAAGTTTGGTATGTAACTTGTTTGGTTGATATGTAGAACAGTACTGCAGTGGCCTAAATTGTCTGTCATGTCACTGACACATGTGCTTTGATATTTTCTTTTCTGTCATAATAGTTCAGGCATTACTCAAGGCTATCATGTGTAAGTGAAGGAAATTGGCTTTTGTGTTAATGCATGCAGACATTATTTGATCCATTTCTGTTTGTTGCTGTATGTACAGTACAATTTAGTTTAATGAAGTTTCACAGTCTTGGCTTTCCTTATTACCCAACTAATACCAGTATATTCACCCTGACAAAAATCTATTAATTTTATATATATCTGTAGAAATAAGGCAATGGAAAATTGCTGCATCACAGTTACAGTAATGGATGGTGTTTTGAACATTTTGTGTGGTGTGTCTTCCATTAATTTTGGCTTAGATCCAGGAGTCCACCTTTGTCTATTAATTTGTTTTATCTATTACATCTTATCATAACCCCCTTTCTCTCTCTTTCTCTGTCCTCCCTCTCTCATTATTTCCTTTATCTGTCTATTTTTGTGTGTTGGTGACTAGGAGACGGTGAGCTTGGCTAAACTGCAGTGAAATCACCCCACTGCAGAGATTACAAGACCTGCACATGCAGACTCTCAATGTGTGCAACAGAGAGAGAGAGAGAGAGAGAGAGAGAGATACTCTTGATTTTTTACAGAGAAAATTTGCTCAAAATAATCTTGACTTCCTGACTGATATTTTCCAAAACCTTTTATTCTAAAACGCTCTCTTTTAAATTCTATGGCCCAGATATTCAGCAACAGAATATAAATCACACATATAATAATCTCATCTTTGACACCCCATATGGTTTTTAAAGTGCAGATCATAAAAACAAGCTGACAAAGGAAAAATAACAAATGTACAGTCATCTGAGTCATTGTCCTTATGTGGGTAATTTTTTGAAAGCCATGAATAAAGGAGCTTTTCCACAATCATCAAAGTGTTGATTGCCAGTGACTGTTCTTGACTGGTTATCACTATGTTTTCACTGCAAGGTTATATAGATTGAGTTCACTGGTACAACATTATTGTGAACATATTAGTAAACTCTTAGAAAAATCCATCATGGTAAACCATAGCTTCTGACAAAATACCATGGTTACTATGTAAAGGATAATCGGTAACACTTTACAATATGGGTGCACTAATATGCATTAATTCATGCTTAACTAATGCACAGATAATCATGAGTTAATGTATGACTCATGAAGAACTAAACCATTTATTAATGATTACTGCATCAGCAACTAATGAAGATTATATATGATTAATAGATTAAGTAATCATTAAATTGTTATTAGTTAAATGTGTCATATTGTATTAATTCCCTAATAACATATTATATTAACTAATAGTGTAAATTCATATGTTAATTACTACAATGGGTCAAAGCCATGCATTTCAACTTCCAGTTGTCTGTTTTAATTAATCATTAGCTAACGTATCAAAGGTATCATTATGTTATGACTTTACTTGTTGAGTAATAGTAATAATAATAATCCATAGCCAACTGTGCATTAAACTATTTTAATGCATGACACGGAGCAAAATTCCAATTTTAATGTATCCACGAGTTCATTCAGACTGTTTAATGCACAGCTAGCCGTGGATTATCCCTCTTATATCATGGTCATTTGCCAGTATTGACAAGTTAAAGCTTTCATTGATGTTTGCAGCACAAAATTTGACTGGAAGGGTTCCAATAACGGTTATTTTCATAAGCTAGCATTCTGCACGCTTTGATGAGAGATGCGTGTGTGAGTTACCGATGCCTGTGCAACATCTCTCTCTACTAACAATAAAGCTGTGAGTTTAATTACTTAGCAAAGCTATTTTATTAATAAAAGTTGCAGGGCAGCGTTGACAACAAGTTTCTTTGCTCCTGAATGTTTCAGTGTGTGCTCACTGCTATCTCCGATCTCTGTGTGTCTGTGCTTCAATGAAAGCAGCGCATTAATATAGAATGGTGATTAAACTACTTGTGCATTAAATGGTTTTAATGCGCACGTTCCAGCTAGTCAGAATTGAGTATTCAGACAGACCATGGTATAAAGTTATTGTAACTGACAGAGACCATAAGAGGACATGGAAAAATATGAAATGGGAGAAAAAATTATATCGCAATGCTTTTTTCCATTGATCTAATATTATTTCCATTATCAGTTTTGCGAGCAAGACCAACAAAGTAATTTGGAATATTGTTTGTAAAATGTAAGGCTGCATCGAAATTGCATACTTCCCCACGGCAGAGTAGGTGAAAAACAGTATGTGACAAAAGAATGAAGTATTTGCTGTGCTGGTTTTCTACAGCGGCAGATTGCAAGTGCTTGGTCACAGAGAGAGCTGCTGTATCAGATGAGAATTAACAAATTCTCTGAGAAATCAGCAAATCTCCAAAACGTTTTGTGCATTGCAACACATGCTCTGTCACTGTATCTCTTTACAGATCTATTGTCCCTTCTGTCAAATACAACTATCTGTCCACCTGTTTCTCCCAATTTCTCTCCGTCATGCTCTCTATGTCTGATAAGACAGCTAATAATCAGTCTTATGTAATATTTTTAACTTCTCCCTTTTTCTATGAATTATTATATGTCTGCTACAAATATTTTATGATTTTTTATTTTTATGTAACCATTATTATCATCCATTTTTATTAACATTTGAGCTCTTCCTTTTTTTTCCATGGATCAGAAAAAAGGGATTTTTCTGCAAATAATCATCTATTTGACAAAATCGTAACGGTTATGTTCTGTTGGTGGACTCTTAGGTTGTGTTTGCTTTGGTTCCCATGTTTCCTTCCTGTGTTTAGTTCCTGTTTGCTTGGTTTCCTTGGTTTCTGATTAGGTCATTTGTTACTTATGGTTACTTGTTGGTTATATGATTATGTTCACCTGGGTCTTGTTTGGTTTGATTTAGCCTGCGTTTTTACACCACACCGTTTTCAGAAAACTTTTTTATACGTTTCGGCCGTTCATTTTAACGACAACAGCATTTTCTGGGTCTGTTAACGCAAGGTTTCGAAAACGGGTTTCAAAGTGCAAGGTTTTGAAACTGATGCCTTTACCGTCTCCATGTAAACAACACAAACTTGAATTTGTGAAAATTTGTGATGTCATGTGCATGCGTATTACATGTTGACGCATGCGTATTACATGTTCATGGGGTGTTTCTTGACAAAGTGATATCGCCAACTACTGGCCTGGCATGCATAGTACAGCCTTTTTAATCATTTTCGCAGATCCGTGGGAATGGGGATCGTCTCGACAATGTTGTCGTCTGTTTTTAGTACATCGTTGTCATGTAAACATACCCAAAGCCCTCAGTTAGTTTCAGTTCATTGTCCTGTATTGTCTGCTATTTGCCTAGTTGTTATGGTTCAGCCTCTCTGTGTTTTGGAATCCATGTTTGTTTAATAAAAGTTTAACTGCCCTATTTTAACAATCTGAGCGCATGGTCTGAAGCACATGTCGCAGGTGCACTTAGGGCGTGTCCGAATCCACTTTTGCTAGTTTAACGACAGAAAAAATGGTCAGTGCACCAGCCGAATGGTCCAAAAGGTTTGTACCTAGTCTCTTAATGAGTCATGGGTGTGTTTTGGGCGTAATGTGCAATAAACTCATCTCATCTCCCATTCCCTTTAAAAGCCAGTTGCGCTTGCACCATGGCAGATTCACTATTTACATGGCGGAATTTGCGAGCCTAAAGACTGAACACTTCTCCAGAGAGCAATCCTTTTATTGTTTAAATATTTGTGTGCTGCTGCACGTCCCTGTGTGTGTAATAAGCAGATTGCATGCGCGTTGTGCACCCTCCTATAGGCACATATCACTAACACGCCCTTTAAATAGCACAAAAAATACTGCGCTATTGACTTTAGACCCGGTTGTTGTTGGTCAATGGCACCTGCCGCCACATTGCGCCGGGTGTATGATAGGACCCTATGAGTTCTGCAGTTTGAACTTCCTCTCTCACTTCTTCCTTGCCTTGCCTCCACATAACAATAATTATTGGAAAAAAGCGAAGAGCATGGTTATATATAAGTAAATGTATATGTACTTTTATTTAACCAAGTGTAACGTGTGTGTTGTGTTTTGGGTTCGTTTTCAGTCAGTGCTATGTTCCGTTTTATGTGAGTTCCTTAGTTTTCCTAGTTAATAATTAGTTCCTGCACCTGTTCTGTTTAACCTTGATTAGTTCTCCCTGTGTATTATTTTATTTCCTGAGTTCTGTCTGTTCTTTTTCTGGTATCGCTTGCATCATGTGATTTCCTGCATGGTTCCGTTTGAATTTATTAAAGACCGTTTTTGTTTGATTTCTGTCTTCATGTGCATCATTACAGCCCTTTTGTGACACCAAGCTCTTTCCTTTTTTTCAATATATTGTGTCAAATAGATGATTATTTGCAGACAATTCAGTCTGCTGAAGAGAAATGACACTTAATTTTATTGTACTACCTGTACAATGTAAAAAAAAATATCAGACTCAAAATAATAGGTTGCGTATTTCCCTGTATTTAACATTTTCAGTGTGGTTTTTCTTATTATCTGCTTACCATCTGTAGTATCCTAATTCTGTGCTCTAGATATGTAGGCGTCTTATTAATACACAATTACTGCAGATTCTTTTTAATCCTTTAGATACTACTATTTTTACACAGATGGAGTAAATTGTTAGAAGTAAAGAATATAGTAATGAATATTTTACAGGGATTTTAGAAGAATTCTGAGATCACTAAAATCTGATATATCTGATTTTAATGGTCATTTGTTTTTCCTCTGGACTACTTATGTAATCAGAATATTCACCGTGCCTTGTGCAAATAGCATCATCACAGAAAGTCTCCTGCATTTCACCTGGAAAACAACAAACAAAGTCCTCAGGTGAAAACATCAGTCAACTGAAAGTTTAATAAGAACAAGAACAAACTTTCCTGAATATGACAACTTCAATCTTCAATCTCTGCCTGAGATGTGTGTTCCTACTGTTTCACTTTGTTCTTTTTTTCCTCTCCTCTTATTCACTACAGGCAGCATTGTGTATCTGGGAATGATGGTAGGGGCCTTCTTCTGGGGCGGCATGGCTGACAAGGTGGGCAGACGGCAGTGTCTGCTCATTTGCATGTCCATGAATGGCTTCTTCGCCTTCCTGTCATCTTTTGTGCAGGGCTATGGCGTCTTCTTGCTTTGTCGCACGATAGCTGGCTTGGGGTGAGTCCGTTTCCTGCATCTTCAACATTAAATGACACTAAATTTGTCAAGTCCAAAATGTGGATCTTGATAAAGACTTTGGATTCTGTACATCACTACAATACAAAGAAATATCTTGAATACTTGTATTGAAGGATCAATTAAATTAATCAAAAGTGACAGTTTTACATTGTTACAGATTTCTGTTTAAAATAAATGTTGTTCTTTTGAACTTTCTATTCATTAAAGAATCCTGACAAATTATTACGGTTTCCACAAAACTATTAAGCTGCACAAATGTTTTCAACATTGACAATAGTAAGAGATGTTACTTGAGCACCAAATCAGCATATTAGAACGATTTCTGAAGGATCATGTGACACTGAAGACTGAAGTAATGATGCTAAAAATTCAACTTTGCCATCACAGGAATAAATTGCATTTTTATTTAAATTATAAAAATATTTCAGAATATTACTGATATTACTGTATTTTTGAAAAAATAAAGATGTATAAAGTGGGAAAACGATCCATTTAACACACTACCTAGATATAGTCTCCACCTGCACTTTGACATGGGTTTCTGGAAAGCGATCTTGGCTGGTATCATGAGAAACAATGGGCATCAACCCTCCTCTAAAATGAGAATGTCTCCCCTATTCTTTAGATAATAGTCTTTTTCAGACAGACAATACATTACATCTGGCTGGATCAATAGCCTCTGCAGTGCTGCTTTCTTTAGTCTCTGATTCTCCATTTCTGGCGGACACTGTCTGTTGGTCCATGGCTAAAGCACTTGTCTCTCTGATGATGGAGTTCTTGTAAATCTTTGAACACTCAGTCTGTAATGACTTGCACTGAAGCCTGCGCCTCCTAATGAGCATTTCACAGGATGTTGTTGCTAATTAAAATGTCAATATGGGTACAATGATGAGTGGTATATCCTGTCTGTATAAAATATATGTTTGAGTTCGAATTACATAATTCAAAAATAATACAGCTCGAGGTCACTGCCATACAGGTTTACAATTCTCAGTGTTCACTCAAACCTTCAACACAGAGATATTGTTGCTGATAAAGAAAACTTTGAATGGCCTTTTTCTTAAATTCTAGCATTTATTTGATCAAAAATACAGCAAAAAAACTGTAATAATCTGAAAATGTATTATAATTTACAACTGATTTTTTTGTTGTTGTCCAGATTTAAATCAAATACTATTACTAAAATACTATCTTTTAAATACTAACACGTTGTATTGATCTGAAGAAGACACCGGGGACTAATTAATTCAGTAGTAGCAAATAAATGAAATCTCGCAGACAAGACTAATTTTGTTTTTCTTGTGTGGACACAAGTCTTTAATTAAATCAAGTCTTTTGCTTTACACTGATCGTCAAATCAAATGAAACTTAGAAAAGATCTAAAAGAGTAATGATTTACAATTGACTTGTTAAGGGAAGAGTGCTCTTCATAGCTCTCAGCAGAAAAAAAATGCTTTCTTAATTTTTTTTAGCAGCTAATTATCACTAATTTTCACATATTTTTCAAATGCCTATCCCAACACAATGTGTAGTACAAGCCATTTTTAGGTTGATTCCCCTGAAAAGTGTAATATTCTAAAAAAAACATAGCCACCCAGACCCAACCCGGCCCGGCTCCTAAGCAAAGGGAAGCCCAGAAGCAGAGTGTGGTGAGTCATGCTCCCCAACGTAAAGACTGGGGGCCGGCTTGCCATGCTCAGCGGCTTAAAAGGAGGCTGGATTTGAGGACGATCATCTCCACGAAGAAAAATGACCAGGACTGTGGGGGTGTGCATCTTAAACACCCTGAGAAATATCAGGCTAGGTCAGGAAATTACTTTCTATCACTTTCAAAGAATTTTAG
Organism: Rhinogobio ventralis; assembly: GCA_039654625.1. NCBI lineage: Eukaryota > Metazoa > Chordata > Actinopteri > Cypriniformes > Gobionidae > Rhinogobio > Rhinogobio ventralis. The sequence continues at coordinate 30,209,398 of CM077194.1, forward strand.
GTATCATGGCAGCTGCGTCCACGGTGATACCTTTGGGCCTTCTTCACATGAGACTGATTCAGTTGTGGCTCAGAGCGAGGGGATTTCATCCAAGGGCCAATCCCCAAAGGCAAATAAGGGTTACGTGCCACGGGCTTTGTTCTATATGACATATAACATATATGAGATTAATCAGATATCCTTGATAAAGAACATAAACGTAACATTACAACTTTACAACACAAAAGGACGCAAATGCAAGTGAACTAAGTTATGTGCTACTAGCCAGAAAGTATAACTCCCTTGTGGATGTGCTCTTCCTGTAACAATGCGCTGAAACACGGGCAACACACGGCCAAAGCACAAAGAATTCACAACATGCTATAGTGTTCTCATTGTAATGTTTGTATATGGCAGATTGACACTGCACATCTTGCATTGTATTTTCATCTACTTTATCAAGTGATTCCAGAAGCCATGACAAAAAAAATATTTTAATAAAAACACAGGCCTACTGTTGAGAAAATATGATGAGGGGAAAAAAAACACTGCTGGATTAATAATAATATCATCAATGTTTCTGAAAAAGAAACATCTAAAAAGAATAGGACTGTCTTAAATAACCCAATCATAGTCAATAATGTCGACATGATGTTTGAGCTGTCACTGAAGAGTGAATGAAGACTGAAGCGCTTTAATTGCTAGCGGGTTACAAACTCAACCAAACGCACTATATATGACATTAATCAGGTACGTACAACATAAATGCCATATTACAACGTACATCTGCACAAAAGGACGTGAATGCGCACGTTGTGGATGCACTCTTTCCCCTAACAACAATGCTGAAACAGGGCAACTAAAGCACAAAGAATTTACAACATACAATAATGTTCTGATGTTATGTATATGACGGTTTGGCTTTGCATATCTTGCACTTAATTGTATTTTCATGATCAAATTAATTCCAGGCATCACTGCATGCTTTCAAATCCATAGTTTCACTTTATTTTGCCAGTCTAAATGGCATGCTGCCCTAACACTAACCAATCAGACCTCGGGTACAGCCTTAAATGCCACAATAACCAGAAATAAGAAAAATCAATTTTTTACAGTTTTTTTCCAATTGCTAACACACTAAAATGACATGCACAGCACAATTATTTAAACTGACACACAGAGAGCAAAACCTCTACTCAAGTCTCCAAAAGTCTAAACACATTTTCTGCTTTACACACATTTTGCAATTCAAAATGGCACTTTTTAGAACACGGTTCTCTGCATAAGACACAACAATCTGACATAAAGTCACATGTTTGCCATTTCAAAACACTGCCACTACATGAGCTAATTGGCCAATACATGTGCCACCTGGCCAAACACCTCATTGGTTAATTGTTAACACTTCAATCAGGATGTAAGCACTATGAAAAGACCACAGGTGAGCACCTTTTTTTTTTTTTTTACAACAACAATGGAAGACGTTGCAGAGAGAGGAAGAAGAAGAGGAAGAGGAAGGATGCAATTTTCTTTTTTAGTTTACTGTTTTTTTGTGAGCATATTTTTGTTTAGTCCAATGTAAATATATCTGCTGTGCATATGTTGCACTGACTTGTTAATAATGTTAAATAACTTGTAAAATAAATGTTTCAACAGCATGTGTTTGTATCTGCAAATATTTCTGTGCATGTGAACAATCTGAAGAATTTTCTACAATTTGTGCTACATATTTAAGTATTATGGCAAAGCATACTAAAGATGGGAGTGCTTTTCATTATGCCCGACAGTGTGTAGTTGGTTAGACAAAAATCTGGTAATATGAATGAAGTGTGTGCCATTTTGTGCAAAAGTTTGATTTTGATAATGCTATATGTACTTTTGGTTGCAGTGCTTCATTTTGCAAGATATGAGGTATTTTGCAGTTTGGGTGTGTGGTTTTGTGAATTGTGTTAAAGGAACACGCCGACTTTTTGGGACTTTAGCTTATTCACCGTATCCCCCAGTGTTAGATAAGTTTATACATGCCATTTTATCTCCGTGCGTGCCATAACTCTGTCTGACGCACCCACCGCTAGCCTAGCTTAGCACAAAGACTGGAGGTAAACGGCTCCAGCTAGCCTACTGCTCAATAAATGACAAAATAACGCCATCATGTTGCGATGTGCATAGTTACATCGTGTACTAAGACCGACGGAAAATAAAAAGTTGCAATTTTCTAGACCAATATGGCTAGGGACTATACTCTCATTCCTGCGTAATAATCCAGGAACTTTGCTGCCGTACCATGGGTACAGCGGCGCAATGATATTACGCAGCGCCTGAAAATAGTCCCCAGCACACTCTCTGTGCAAGCAGGTTGTCACGTTGGTTATGTTGACGGAAGTTAGCTTGTTTTCAGGCGCTGCGTAATATCATTGCGCCTGCTGCACCCATGGTACGGCAGCAAAGTTCCTGGATTATTACGCAGGAATGAGAGTATAGTCCCTAGCCATATGGTGAATAAGCTAAAGTCCCAAAAAGTCAGCGTGTTCCTTTTAAGTATTTTGATAAAACAAGCCTAGTTTACAAAATTGTGTTAGCAATTGGAAAAACTGTAATGTCACGGTGATCATCGTTTTCTTGATCGATCGTTGCTGTCACGTCTGAGTACTCTACTCAGGTACTCATGCACATCCCTAAATGTGATGTAAATAAACTTTTCATTAGGCTCATTGTTGTATTTTACTGTATCTGCACCCTTCTATTTATGTTGTATACTGTAATAGACATTGAGCTGCAAAATTATTCCTGAAACCCAATAAGGATTTTGAGTTTTTCATTTAGTGTTCAATGGACAGGAAAGTAGTCTGTGTATTTGTTAGGTTTTGTTTCATCTAAGGCCAAAGTTTGATTCTGAAAAGAGAGAATATGTTTTTGACTAAAATATTTGATTTTGGTGAGGACGTTTGAAGTTTGTGCAAGTTGTTGTGCAGTTTTAAAATTGTGTTTATAGTTGTGAGAAAATGGTTAATTGTTTCATGAATTGTGTGTTAGCAATTGATAAAAACAATTAAAAAAAGGTCCACAGATGCATTGTTTTAAAAAAGAAAAATAAAGCACAGAAAAAAAGAAAACAGCTGTCTTAATTCGCTGAGCTCTTTGACCCTCTGCACTTGCCTTGAGGTTGCGCTTCTCTGCTTTATTCTTCCTTCTCTTGTCCTTCAGGATTGGTGGGGCGGTGCCCATCGTCTTCTCATACTTTGCTGAGGTGTTGGCAAGAGAGAAACGTGGAGAACATCTGAGCTGGCTTTGCATGTTCTGGATGATAGGAGAGATTTATGCCTCTGCCATGGCCTGGGCCATTATACCTCACTACGGTAAGAGAACCAGATCATGCACTGTATTTTGATTAAAAAAATATATAGAACACCAAATCAGCATTATGTGACACTAAAGACTGGAGTAATGGCTGCTAAAAAAGTCAGCTTTTCCATTGCATGAATGAAATACATTTTTAAATATATTAAAATAAAAAAGCATTTTAATTGCATAATATATAATATAACATAATATATACAAATAAATGTATCTTTGGTGAGCATAAAAGACTTCTATCAAAAACATTAAAAATCCTACTGTCCCCAAACTTTTCAACGGTAATGTTTGATTGAGTTTTTATGGCATTACCATGGTTCTACGAATGTACATGTCCAAATATCATGGCTTGTATGTCCAAAACATTATGATGATACCTGCTTTCATTTCCATTTACAGTTTTTAACAATCGCTAGGACACATTTCTCAATACTTAGGTCACTTTTTCAAAACTCTACACACAGTTCTCCTAACCAACTTTCAACTTGGCATAGTAGTTAATTTCACATTCAAATTGCACTAAAAGTTCCAAATCACTACATACATGTCTCAAATCAAGTCTCAAATCAACACTAACAACAGTTGTCAACCAACAAATTCACTTTGTCATTCATAAAACAATGAACTAAAAAACACTAACAACAGGCTGCATTATACAATGTTTGCTTTTGTAAAATTTCTTTACAGAACAAGAATGTTTACCATTTCATTTTTTAGATTCGTGATACATTTCAATATGGTGTTACTGCAGAAATGTAGCAAATATCTGCCTTAATCAGTTTTGTATTACAGTTTTTCTCGATTGTTTACACACATTTTCTGAAAGCATGCCTCATACTCTCAGAACTCTACACACAAATCAAAAAACACACACACAAGGGGCAAAACTCCTCAATTCTCTTGCAAAATGAAACTTTACATTCAAAACAATGTTATTTCTTCTCAAAATGGTATTTTGTTTTCAAATGACACACACAAACCATCATATGAATAGACATTTATAAGAACCAGTTGAACACTGATGTGCTCAGTGTAAAACACTATGATGAATGGAAAACCCTTCTCCATTCATCATAATGACTTAGGTCATTTCTTGTTCAGTGTTACACTTACTACAGACAGTACATACATATGTGCGTTGTAAAATATTTGAGAATATTGTTTTTATACTCGGAACACACATACACAGTAACAAATATATTTTATTTTTCCCACAAAAACAGTGTACATCCCAACCAACACAAAGTTGCACATACAGTAGTCTACATACAAAACAACAGAAGAATTTACTGTATACAGTTACAGTAAAAAAGAGCTCACCTGTTGCCCTTTTATGCTAAAGCTCTGTTTGCTAATTGTAAAACTGTGTGACAGGTGTTTGCCCATGTGATGAGTCAGTGTGCATATTTGAATGGCAGTGTGTTCCTTGTGAAAACAAGAGATTTTCTGCATGAAAATTGTGCCAAATGCAGAGAATTGTGTGTAGCATTTTGAAAAAAGTGTGTTTTAGAACTGCAATTTGAGTGTAAATCAGGAATTGTGCTTGTAGTTTAGCAGAATTGGTTCAGGGGGTTGGTGCATGAGTTACATGTTGTGGTCATTGTGTATTTGTGTGTAAACAATTGAGAAAAACTGTAAGTTAATTTTAACTGATTACAACAAGGTACTCGGCAAGCTCAGGTCAAGGTGTCTGCTTTTCCTCCGGCACATGTGGGCAGTCCTCTCACAGACAGTGACAACTGTGAGGGAGTAGAGAATAGCAGAGCTTTAGGTTAAGTGATTAATGTAGAAACAGAGCATTGCAGGGATATTTAAAGGATGAAGCGGCTCCTGTGGGGGAAGGCATAGCCCCATGATTTATGAGAACCTCTACTCTGGAAATAAGCTGCACTCATCAGTAGCGAAATGATGGAATAGACGGGAAGGGATGAGAAAAGGTGCTGAATGGATACGTAGAGTCTTTCGGCCAAAACGACGAATAGAGCAGACTGTTTTCACTCCTATTTAAGGGGGGTTCGCTCTGTTTTGTTCTCTGTGAACAGATCGTAATGAGATTTTTCTCCTTGCCTTGTGAGACCAAATGAAAGGAGAGCTTGATTTATGAATGGCCCTTGGTGGAGGCCAGGCAGGGGACAAGCTGTCAGACACAGTGGCTATAGGAGAGTGTTAGGGAGTCTATATTATAGTCTGTATGCTGGGAATCAATGAGAAACAATCATAAGCCCAATAAATTAGGAGTCTTAAAGTCCTCATGAAATCAAATTCGACCTTATTTACTTTGTTAGCAAACATTACTGGTCTTAGGGTGAACAATTAATCTGTGCAAGTTAATACACAGAAAAAAATAGTTTGCTGTGGTAATCTTTAATCGAAATCTGAAAAGTAACTTCCTGTCTGGAATGGCGTTCCCTTTCCGATGATGTTCGTTTGACTGCTTGGGGTTGAATATCCTTAACCACTCCCCTCTAACCGTTAGTCTGCTATGAGCGAGAGATGGAGAGGAGGAGCGCTGAAGTAAAACGCTGCCCTCTGTTCAATATTCCGTTTAACTTGGAAATACGTCACAGCACTGAAATAAAATCAGTTGCAACTTCCGGTTCACTAGGACTTTAATGTGTGGGTTTTGGTTATCATTTCTGCGAAATGATAGAATGTTGCTTCTTGCGTGTTTCAAAGTGAAATGTCCAGTGGGTGGTGCTAAAAGTGCATTCAGTTTTGTCCAAAACAGGTGAACAGGTAAAAAACACCTTTTTGTTATGTTGGTTGTTGCACATATCGTGGCAGTTCGGAAATAAAATGTCTAGTGAGTGGCACTAAAAGGTTAATGCTCTATCACGTTTGAAAATAACATAGAACCTACACTAAACCCTAAACATTTTTGTAGTTCTGCAAAAATGCAGGTAGAGACACATTTTTCCAATGAGCTTATACTCTTAACAATAATGGTTCTTTTATTGGCATCTGTGGTTCCATCAAGAACCTTAAATACCCAACCTTTTCAATGCACCTTTTCAATGAATCTTTATGCTTAAAAAAATGTCTTTAGATTATTCTTAGTTCTTTACACTTCACACACAATGTTCTTTTAAGAACTTTTCACGGAAAGCTTCTTTGAGGAACCAAAAATGTTTCTTCTATGGCATCACTGCAAAAACCCTCTTTTGGAACCTTTATTTTACACAAGTGATATATTTCTTTTCCATCAGCAGCAAATGCTTAAAACATAAGTAGCACACAAGTGTCAGGGTTCTGTCACTTCGGTCTGGTTTATTCTTGTTTGGTGACACAGCCCTGACACTTGTGTCTTCATTGTGTGTGTGCGATTCCGAGTTTGTGCTTTCTCGTTGTGTCGTACATGGCTCGCCGTCTAATGTTTGCTGTCGTGTTTTGCCTGTGTGCCTTGCCTGTTCCTGTCCTGCCTGGTCCTGTACTTCCCAGATATTTGAAACACAATTGATTCCAGTAGTTTGATGTTAGCATGTTGCTAAGCTAACACAACAGTATGTTAATATGAGTAAAAGAGTAAAAGCAAATAAAAACACATATAGCATTTTTTGGTAGTAGAGCCGCTGGCAAGCCACTGTACATGAGTAAAAGCGGGTAGGTGTGCTAGCTGCTGACTCAGTCACCCGTTTCCTCAGTCAATTATGCACATAATCTATGTAATGAGATTTCCAATGACATGGGCGAAACATTAACCCTCTGGGCTTGCCTGCTGCTGCATTCGCAGCTTCATAACTCTCACTTATACTGCAGTGTAGTGTTACCTTCATTATTTACCACAGGTCCTCACAAATGAACACACACAATGAGTGCTTCATTTTCACCATGCTGTATTTCTAGAGTGTCTTTCTCTTCGGTACAGACATAAACCATATTTATACCACCGTCTTCTATATGTATATGTACTTTGCGTATTATTGGACTTCAGGATTTTACATGTTACCCATATTTAATATAGTTTGGGTGTTTATTTTACTTTGCGTTTTGTGCATGTTGGCATCTGTCTAGTTTGTCTAGCATCTACCAAATGACAAAAACCATCTACACAATTTGATACCATTTGAATATCAGTGTTTATTTAAACATGGTGTTTAATGTCTACAAACATAAGGCCTGTGATGGGGTGGGGGGTTTGGGGGCAGTAAAAAATTGGGAGAGGGGGTCCACGCATAAAAACTTTATTAAAAAAAATTGCTGGAGTTTAATCATGCATAAAACATAAATAATTCCTTTAATGGCGTTTCAAGCAATGAAAGGCACGTTCTTCCTTTCAATGGGATATTTCCACTTTAATGACATCATTAGAACTCTACACAGTTTTACAGCTCAGCGCATCAGGCATTACCGTAAAGAAAAAGATACATATGGTGGAGAAGTAGAAAAGGCACCACTTAAAGTAATGAGACAAACCCTTTTCAGCTTAGAATACATTTATTGCTCACTGGGAGTCCATGACAGTCTTAAAGCTGCTTTACGTGATTTCAGAAACCTGCCTGACACCACTTAAAATTAGAAATATGGAATAGTTTTGGATAGTGTGTGTTGATCAGTCCTTTTATATACATGCACTTAAGAATATTATAACACATCTGTGCAATCCTGTAGCTCAGTGGGCTCTCGGTTCTCTTCTAGCATACATATTATGATGAATATCAGGCTCCATACCTTAACCTTGCCATATGTAGATCAGCAGAAGATAATATAAATGAAGCAATTTGAATTTCCACAGTTTCTAAATTATTTCTGTTCCCAGCATGTCTGTGAAAATGTGTCTGTTTTGAGGTGTATATATACACTGATCATTCATAACATTATGACGACCTTCCTAATATTGTGTTGTCCCCCTTTTGCTGCCAAAACAGCCCTGACCCGTCAAGGCAAAATTGGTTCAGGAATGGTTTGAGGAGCACAACAAGTAATTTGAGGTGTTGACTTGGCTTTCAAATTCCCCAGATCTTAATCCAATCGAGCATCTGTGGGATGTGCTGAACAAACAAATCCGATCCATGGAGGCCCCACCTCGCAACTTACAGGACTTAAAGGATCTGCTGCTAACATCTTGGTGCTAGTGCTTCGTAAACCTGTCCTGGGGAGCCAGCCTTCTCTCCCCACATGCATCAATGAGCTTTGGCCGCCCATGACCGTCGCCGGTTCACCACTGTTCCTTCCTTGGACCACTTCTGATAGATACTGACCATTGCAGACCGGGAACACTCCACAAGAGTTGCAGTTTTGGAGATGCTCTGACCCAGTCGTCTAGCCATCACAATTTGGCCCTTGTCAAACTCGCTCAAATCCTTACGCTTGCCCATTTTTCCTGCTTCTAACACATCAACTTTGAGGACAAAATGTTTACTTGCTGCCTAATATATCCCACCCACTAACAGGTGCCGTGATGAAGAGATAATCATAGTTGTTCACTTCACCTGTTAGTGGTCATAATGTTATGCCTGATTGGTGTATATAACATTTACACAAACATTAAACCGTCAATTTTATTATTGAATCTTGCTTCATTTCTTAAGTTTTTAGGATATTTTAGACTTTAAAAGAAACATTTGTTCATAAAGGCAATGCTGGTGTAGGTTTTATTTTTCTATATTTAAACTTTCATTTTGATTGTAGTTTTAATAATTTTTTTGTGCTTTTGTAATTTTTGTTAGTTTTAAAAAAAAAAACTACTTTATTTAGTATTTAATTTGTAATAATATTTATTTGTAATAATACAATATTTTTAATAATATTTAATTTCAGTTTTACATTAATAATTGTAGTACTCTAACTTATTTCAGTTATTATTTATTATAAGTTTTTTGTCTAATATTTATGTTATTTATATTTCAGCTTTATTATAAATAAAAAAAATAGTTTTAGTTTTAGTTAACAATAAAAACTGATTCTGATTTTTTCTTTTCTTTTATGTTAATCCATACTCTGTTGCTAAATAAAATCAGGACTGTATTATGAAAGGAAACCCAACCTGTTACACATATTAATCCTGATGGTTTTCAGTTCAAAAGACAAACACACTAGACTCACTGTTTATGTAATCAATAGGGATGCAACAATACAGTTAGTCCACGGTTCAATACATACCTCGTTTTTTTAACCACGGTTTTCGGTTCAGTTTGGTTCTGATGGCTTGTCACATCAGTGTTTTTTGTTAATCTATTCTTAGGTGACAGGAACAGCAAGAGGTTAAGGAGAATTTTTCTTTATTTTACTTATTTTAAAAGAAAAAACCCTTGTACACATAGTGTATTGTATAATATAAAATAAATATATATAAAGATTAACACTGGCAGCTCAGAGCTGTACAGCAGCATTCAAGTATGAAATTGAGTAAATAAATGTAAAAATAAAACGCTACGTAGACTTCACTATAAAATATACATTGATTCTTATTAAAGCTACTGTATTAAAGTTTTTCAGTCAAGAGCAGTGAGTGATTTTCTCTTTGTCTTTTGTTGTTTTATTAACATTGAAGGGATAGTTCACTCAAAAATGAAAATTCTATCATTGATTACTCACGCTCAAGTTGTTTTAAACCGGAATAAAGTTCTTTCTTCTGTTGAACATAAAATATATTTTGAAGAATGTTGGCAACCAAACAGTTGCTGGTCCCCATTGACTTCCATAGTAGGAAAAAATACTGTGGAAGTCAATGAGTACCATCAACTGCCTGGTTACCAACATTCATCAAAATATGTTCTTCTGTGTTCAACAGAAGAAATGAATACAGGTTTGGAACAACATTAGAGTGAGTAAATAATGACTTTCAGTTATTATTATTTATTAGTTTTTCATTTTGAGGTGAACTGTCCCTTTAAGGACAAGCGGCAGCATGTTCACTATTAGGCTACGCTGCTGTCACTTTAAGACCTGCTGCACGCATCTAATATACAGACACACGCTGATTTTACTTTCACCTTAGACATAACCGACTGTTTATGTAAACTTTGTGTGTATTTGACAGTATTAGCGCAGTAAGATTACTTAGTCCATTAATCACGTGTTTGACATGCTTTTAGTGCGCACACCAGAAAGCGCAAGTTAAAACAGTGCATAAGCACGCGAATGAAATGTTTAACCGGCAAGGCTTTAAAACGCATGCAAATAATGAACTTTCGTGATTGCGAATAACTATAGTGTCCCGTGAGCTTAACTCTACCACTAACATGTGATGTGAATATATGTCACGTTGTACAGTAGTATATTGGGATGGAGGCAAATGATAGAATGTGTACTGTAGCACGATACTACGATCATTTTTCAAAAGCACATTTTGGAGACATTTATTCGTCCACGATCAAAAATCATGATATCGCACACCCCACCCACACCACAGATTTGAAAGATGGTGGTGCGCACTGGCACTGCAGCCTCACTTCACATACCGCTCTGTTAAAGTGTGAAATCTGACACCAGCACTGCAAGCGTGCCTAAACACCCCCTAACTTTAGTGCATAGTGATTGGATATTTACTCATATCAACGCGTAGACTCATGGGCACACTCAGACAATTCAGAGAGAAATTGAACCGTGAATGTCGTACCGAACGGTTCAATATTATATTGAGAATTGTGGCATCCCTAGTAATCAATCTGCTTTGGGCAAATTTAATGGATGTGTTCACTCAGACCCTAATCACTGTGACATACTGACAAATGTTGCCAGTTCAAATCCTACAGTCATATGCCTTGAAGTGCTAATAGCCAAGCCCTTTGTCTGTGCTGGATCAATAACATGAAAAATTGTTTGATGTTTTCTTCAGGATGGAGTTTCAGTATGGGCTCAGCTTATCAGTTCCACAGCTGGAGGGTGTTTGTGGTGGTGTGCGCTCTTCCCTGCCTCTGTGCTGTGGTGGCTTTAATGTTCATGCCGGAGAGCCCGAGGTTCTACTTGGAGGTAAATAGAACATTATCATTATAGTTGTGGTGTGGACTTCACTATTCTTTTACATTTTAGAATGATTTTTAGAACTATAACTGTATCGATATCATCGTGTGTTGGGGAAAGTTCCTTTTAAAAGTAATGCATTACAATATTGCGTTACTCCCTAAAAAAAGTGACTAATTGCGCTACATAGTTAAGTAATGCATTGTTACTTTTGCATTACTTTCTCTCATCTGGCCTGGGCTGTTTGTTTGTTTTTATAACAACAAAAAAGGTTTTTTTTTGGAAAATGTAAAGGCCCTTTCACACCAAAAGTGAACTGAATAAGCCTTAGGCTGAAGGAAATGTACAGTAGAGGGCGCAGCTCAAACAAACCTTTCAGCTGTGCTGCCATTCTAAAAATACGTTTTTTGCTTGCGTCGGAACAGCTAAAGGCTGTCTACACTGGGCGCGACAAAGTGCCCATTGCCAAGCATTTGTCCATCGTGTCAGTACATCTTAAATAGAACGAGGCATCAGTTTACTGTCGAAGATTTACCTCGCGCATCGTGCCGCATCCAGTGTAGACAACATCACTGATTATAATGGGTTCTATTGTCTTTTGTAGCTTCGCATTGCGCCACTCGCGTCCGGTGTAGACATGGTGTCAGTCCAGCTGTCCCTAGGAAGGCAGAACAAAGAGGGCCTGCATTCGGGGTGAAAATGACAGCGTTTCGACGGCATGGCAACAACACTACTACATAACTCTTCCTCTTCTCTAATGCAGCCCAACATGGCGTCACCCTCTTTGTTGCATGTTCCCGGGGAAGGATTTATGTCAATTTTAGGGTTAGTGATGTCACTAACCCGGAAGGAAGCTTGTGTAGTCCCTACCAGCCATTTGTTGTAGTCCTTAAAAAGCTATTTCTGTAAAAGAAAATATCTCCATTTGCACTGAACTTTGAGCATTATAACTTTGCAGAAGTTGTTTATTTTTAAACAGCAACATTACACACTAACTAAAGTTATTTCATTTTGTGGAATAATGAATGTTTTTCTGCAAGTGGGATAAGTAAATGCATGCTCACATTTAGTCTAGAACTACAATAACCATCAAGTTTACACAGCACACACAACGCCTCTGCACTTACTCCCAGTTTCTCTCATCATTGGGGAAGGAAAGGTGTCAGTCAGTCAATGGTAAATCTTGCATTACTTTTTTAAAACAGTAACTTGGATATTTTGTAACAGCTGTTTTGTTGCTAACTGCATGTTTACAAGAACATCAATTCAGTTTATATGACTTGAATGCCTTGAAAATCTGAGGAAACAGCCTGACTTAAGGGAACACGACTCTCTTTGAAGCTAATGACGCGTGCTTGTCGTGACTCCGAACACCCCTCTTCCGGGCCTGCCGTGGCAATAGAGGTGGGCGGCTGTCATCTAGCGCTGCGGTTTCCACTTAATCCAGTTAATCTCTTAGGGATTTTTCTTATCCTTTCAGGTAGGGAAGCACGACGAGGCCTGGATGATTCTCAAGCAGATTCATGACACAAACATGCGAGCGCGTGGACAACCCGAGAAAGTCTTTACTGTGAGTCGATTACCTCACTGCACTAACTTTAAGCTGCTTAGAGCACCAACTATGCTTTAAAATTGCTTAAATTCATAAATGATTGTCTCATCCTGCCCTGTATGTGGGCTTCATGGATTTTTTTTTAATGTCATTTACTGAGCTTCAGAAATAGAGACAGATTGCAGCCTGCATCAAGGCGTGATGAAGATCAAGCTGCCACATAAATTTGACACTTTTATACATTCTTAAACATATTCTTTCTCTTTTAAATTACAGTGGTTATAAAAAAGTATTTGCATACTCAAGACAAACTTAAAACATATTTCATTGCATTACATACTGTAACAAAATATGCATTTTTGGCAGACATTCTGTAGAATGAAGCCCATATGGCTTAGTCTTGTTTCTTTTTGTAGGTGAACAGAATTAAGGTCCCAAAGCAGATTGATGAGTTTGTCGAGATGCAGAATGAATCCGGCAACTTTTTCTCAAAAGCGATCTTCAGAATAAAGACTGAGCTTCATGGGGTGAGATTCTATGTGATCATTTGATTAAATTACTGAATTTTTTTTACTGAATTTTATTTTTAAATAACTCCTTTTTCTGTCCTTCCAGATTTGGTTGAACTTCTTGAGGTGTTTTAGTTATCCAGTGAAAGACATTACAGTGAAACTTGCTATTGTGTGGCTCACCCTGTCATTTGGGTAAGGCCTTCCATCCATCCATCCATTCATCCATTCATACATCCAGTCTTTAAAGAACTCTAATACTTCTGCAGGTATTATGGTTTATCTGTGTGGTTCCCTGACGTCATCAAACACCTTCAGGCTGATGAATACGCCTCCAAAGTACAAAGGCATAACAGCGAACGCATTGAAGACTTCACCTTCAATTTCACCCTTGAGAACCAGATACACACTAATAGCTTATTTATAAATGACAGGTGACTTATTCAAATGCTTATGTAACATTAATCTTCTTATTAATGTACTAATTCTTATTCTGTGTATGCCTGCATACTATTACATACTGTAAATCATTTCCTTTATTTGTTCCTCAGGTTCATAAATATGAAATTCAAGTCCGTCACTTTCATCAATTCCACCTTTCAAAACTGCTTTTTTGAGCATGTGACATCAGTGGGATCTTTATTTCGAAACTGCACATTTATTGATGCTGTTTTCTACAACACTGGTAAAATTGTCATGTCTTTTTTTAACACAAAACAGACCACTGTTCTGCATTTTACCACTTTGCCACATGTCTGTAAATACTTAACCATCACTTTCTACTGTGGTCTGAATCTCATGAAAATTAATTTATTGATTTGACAGATATTGACGATTCCAAACTGATAAATACAGACGTCATAAACAGCACATTTTACCACAACAAAACAGGCTGTCAAATGACGTTTGAGGATGATTACAGTGCTTACTGGGTCTACTTTGTCAATTTCTTGGGAACACTGGCTGTTCTGCCTGGAAACATTGTATCTGCACTTCTCATGGACAAAATTGGCCGCTTGTCTATGTTAGGTGAGACAGAAATGTATGCAAAATATTGGGCCAAATTTACTAACAGCTTGTGCCAGCACAAACCCTCTTTTGGCGTTAAAAAAAACTACTGTCAGGATTTACTAAAGACACAGTGAAAAATTAGCAGACAGAGTTATTTTTGCAGCTGACCTTATTGCATATGCATTTATAGGAGTTTCCCTATCAGACGCAAAATTTATGGGAGGAGAATATTTAAATGAATCATGCGAGGTGATTTACTGAGGTTTGCGCTAGTCAGTTTACTGGAATTTGCGCCATTATTTAATGGCCAAAAAAGGCATGTCTTAAACCAGATGCTGCTCTTGGTAGATTGAGTTGGTCATTATGGAAATGATCCAGCTGCGTCTGTGTTCACTGTAAAAAAAATCAGTGTTTTTTTGGAACTATGCTCTCACGCTAATTTGCCCTGTTTAGTAAATCTGGCCCTTATACTTTTTATCATTGTGTGAAAGAATAGTCTTTCTGTAAGTATTTAGTTTGTTTTGTCAGGGTTTTCCATGATCCTGTCTGGTATCAGCTGCTTCTTCCTGTGGTTTGGCACCAGTGAGTCGATGATGATTGGGATGTTGTGCTTGTACAATGGGCTGAGTATCTCTGCCTGGAACTCCCTGGACGTTGTGACAGTAGAGCTGTACCCTACGGACAGAAGGTGGGCTTGTTCTCATACATAATAAAATATGCTAACAGACACACAACAAAGCTGTTTAATGATCCCAAATCTCAAAGCCCATTAAATATCAATGTAACACCAACCTTTTACCAACCATCCTCCCTCTCTTCACCTCTATTTCAGAGGAACTGGATTTGGCTTCTGTAATGCCTTGTGCAAGCTAGCCGCGGCGATGGGAAATCTGATTTTTGGATCTTTAGTAGGCATCACCAAAGCTATCCCTATTCTTCTGGCCTCCTCAGTGCTCGTTGGCGGAGGTCTGGTGGGATTGCGACTACCTGACACCCGGTCTAATGTCCTCATGTAACCCTTGTGTCAGAGGTCTGGAGAAACTCAAAAGGCTTGACTTGACCCTCATTCATCATCATGGTACATTGTGTACTTGCATAAATGCATTTACTGTTTAAGTGGTGTTTCTATATAGCTGGGTGAAGGTTGATGGTTCAAAACAAGATACTTTTCAATTAGTCATCAAACAGTGGGTAAATATTTTGACAATCCTTAGACTTTCCTTTGCAATAATAAAACTTTTGCACCTTAATACTGTACGGTTGATTTGACCAAAAACCCTTGTGTTTCCTTGTGGCTCTTCAAGGGTTTGTAACAGCTTAGGAATGGGCGTGAGTGTAAATATTAATGTCCCCTTATTAAGACTTGAGCAAAACAAGCTATTAATGAGCCGTCCAAACCTGCTGCAAATATGCAGAGAGGATGATCAGATACGCCGAGAGCTCGGCACAGCTGCATCACAGCTGGCTGACTGAACCCAGAGAGTTACTGAAGAGACGAGAGACTGAGACTGGTCTACTGGTAAACAACTCTTTATTCAGTCACTAGTTTCAGTTTTTTGACTCTACATACTGAAAACATCATTGGAGTAGGGTTTGTTATTAAATCAATTTCATTGAGTATTATGTTTTGGGGAGGTTGAAACCCATCATTGTTAACAGTAGTATCACTGTATTTTTATAATCAAGCCTTTTGCACTCCAACCTCTGATGAAAAGGCCACAAATGTGCACTGTACTCATGCTTTAAGTACATGTTTAATGTTCTTGCAGCCTATTTTGTGCTCTGCAGATTTAGTAGTTTTGTTCATAATGGAGTATATTTTGCTCATAAGCTTTATATATTGTAAGTCGATTTAATTTCATATACAACAGACATTTTATCTGACTTGTTCTGCCAATTTGTGATTTGTCTAATAGCGAATGGCCTTTTGAAACTGTGCCTCTCCTACATAAGATCATTATGACGTATGAACATGAGGTAGCTGCTGTAATTGATATCAGAGTGTGTTTATGCCACGGTCATTCATGCAAACCATCTTACAGTCTGACAGAAAGGACTGATGAGAATCAGGCTGATGATAAGCCTCTTTTATGTACAATGTCAAAGACTCATCTTGTTGCCACGACAGGTTTACAGGTGCAGAGGGAGTTTAGAGATCCCGCCTCAACATATGGGGTAGAGAGAGGAAGAGAGATGTGTTTGATTACCACATGACACGTGATTCATTTACAAGTATAATTTCCAAGCCAAGGGAAGATAATTCTGTGTTATTTAGTTGCTTCTACATAATGACTATCGATATATATGTATTTACACCATTCAAAAGTTTGTGGTTAGTACATTATTTTAGTACATTATTTTTTTTTTTTTTTAATTCCGCAAGAATGCGTTCGATTGATCAAAAGTGAACGTAAAAACATTTATAATGTTACATTAGATTTCTATTTCAAATAAATGCTGTTATTTCTATTCATCAAAGAATCCTGGACAAAAATTGAACACGGTTTCCACAAAAATATTAGCAACAAATAAAAAAAAAATTTCTTGACACCATTATGATTGCTGAAGGATCATGTGACACCTTGAAATTCAACTTTGCCATCACAGGAATAAATACATTTTAAAATATATTAAAATAGAAAACGGTTATTTTAAATTGTAATAATAGATTAAATAAATAAGATGTATTAAAAAAAAAAAAAACATTTAAAAATCTTAAAGACCTCAAACTTGTGAATGCAGTAGATCATTTGTGTTATACAGTTTTGTCTTTTATAGCCGATAGGTAATGTCTTCATAACAATATCTATATACTTGCCCCTGAAATGAAATGTATTTGATATGTTTAGCACTAAATTATCTATCAAGCCACATTTTAATGCCACATTTTACAGTTTAGCTTTTGCAGTCTGTGCCAAATACAGTTATCTGAATAACATACATTAATAGTGTTACTATTGGTTTGATGTTTTGAGAGGTCTACAATAAGAAAAATAGACCTCATAAAGTATCACTGATGTATTTTTTTCTATCTGATTTGGCTTCCAACTAACCAAAGTGGCTTAATGCTGTCTCAGTCTCAGCAAAGCTATGCAGTTTCTTGAAGGCGTTATTTAGGCTTATAAATGAGATTATAAATGATCATTGCTGTAGGCCTACTGTCCTTGATCTAAGCCTGTCTTCATCTGAAAACCTTTTTTTATTTGTGCATATATTTTAGTGTTAACACTGTCTGAAATTATGTGTGTATGCTTTGTGAACAGTATGTGTGTATATCTGTGTATGGGTAAATGTGTGCTTTTCCGTGTATATTTTGTACATGCAGTGATCGACTCAAAAGCTAAATACTGTGTACACATTTTTGGTGACTGCAATGAATGAAGCTTTAATGTACGTACATCGCTGAAACTTTCCAGTGTTCAATTGTCATTGCAGCACTGTCCCTAAAATCCAGCCGTCCTGAGACATCGCTGATCAAAACTGCATGTATTAAACTTTTTGGGTGTGTGTGCTCATCTCTCCAAGAATGTCGCTCTGTTGTGTTTTATGAAAGAAAAATACAAAAGTATATAATTGTCATATTTTGTGAAGGTAATAAAGATGTGTTGAAAAGTGTCGTGCTGTTAATCTGAAGGAAATCCTTATTAAAATGTGAAAAGGATGAATTCTGGCTATGAGAAAGGACTGGCCAGATGTGACTGTTGTAGTGTCAAAAGATTCAATATCAAAAACACTGTATGTATTAATAGGTTAGTTCACCTAAAAATGAAAATGTTGTTCGAAACCCGTAAGACTTTCGTTCATCTTCAGAACTCAAATTAGGATATTTTTAATAAAATCTGAGCGATTTCTGTGCCTCCACTGACAGTCAGTCTACATTGACATCTACAATGCAAAAAGTTAATAAAGAGATCGTGAAAGTAATCCATATGAATTGTTGGTTTAACTTAAAAAAGTAATTAACCTGCCTTAAAATTTTGAGTTAATACAATGTAGGAGATTGGTTTATTCAACAGAAACTCAAAAGATGATATTATCTGAACCACATTATCTGTATTTTGAAAAAAAGTTGTGATAAATCCTGAAAAAAATTTTTGTTGTTGGCTCTGTGACAAATTGCTTATGTCCCTCTATTGTAATTTGCTTTGGATAAAACCGTCTACTAAATGCATAAATGTAAATGTATGACACACACAAACAAGTTTACTCTTCTTTTACACTCTATTAAGTCTCAACCCTGAAAATGGGTTGCAGGTCAACACTGCAAAAATGCTTTTCTTACTTAGTATTTTTGTCTTGTTTCCAGTCCAAATATCTAAAAATTCTTAAATCAAGATGCTTTGACTAGATAAGTAAAATGACATATATTTTGAGGTTTTACTTAAAACAAGCAAAATTATGGGGTATGCCAATGGGGTAACAAAAATAATCTTATTTCTGTTTGGCACAGAAACAAGATTTCAAACTGAAATAAGATCATTTTTCTTATCTAGTAAATACATCTTGATTTAAGATTTTTTAGACTGGAAATAAGACAAAAATACTAAGTAAGAAAAGCAGTGAATTTTTGCAGTGAATATTTAATCCAGTATTTAAGAGTCAAAAGCAGACCACTCTTTAAACCGGCCTTCTGGAACTCACTGACATTAAAGAGATAGTAGGCCTATAACTCAAAAAATTTACTCACACTCTTGTTGTTCCAGACCCACAGTATATCACTTTATTTCTTCTGATGAACACAAAAGAAGATATTTTGAAGAATATTTCAACTGTTTTTGTCTATGCAATGGAAGTACCAAAACAAAATTAGACCATGTTGACCTAATATGGATGGGGAAAAAACATTTTGTCATTAATATCGTTTTAATAATAATGCATTTTGTCTTGATATATAAAGATGAAATGAAACTCAGAAAAAGGACAACTTGAATAAAAAGCATTTTATTTATTATTTTCTCACCTATGCAGCAACATACTAAAACGATGCTCTGGTGACCGACAACACTGTTATAGTTTTGAGCTTGATGCTGTTTTTTAATGCCGTGATTGTTTTAGTTTAGTGTTTTATAGTTTTAGTTTTTCAGTAAATTAATTTTTATGTTAGTTTTAGTAAGCGTAGTTTTATTTGTGTAAAATGTTAATAAAACATTGTAACATATTCTGTGTTCTTTCATTAAGAAGTAATTAAATGCATTTTGATAAAATTACATACAGATTCAGATTTCTTTCAAAATCTGTGATTATTTGTGATTACATATTTTAATTGACTGATAGCGCTAGTTTTTATGTTTAACATGGACATTTTGATTATTCATGATAATCAGTGCATTATTATAATAATTATGTTACAAAGCACCTGCTTTATTAAACTCTGGTTTGTGAATTTTAGATGACTAAATTACTAGATTACTAACAATTATAAATAGTAATTGTTGTATTTACAGAATTTTCACTGCTCTAATCAATGGTATTTACGTGATCATATGCCTACATTTAGAAACAATTTCAGAAGTGATTTATTTCATGTTTACCACACATGTAGAAGCTGTCACCAGCTCACCAGCTCCATTCACCATGTGTCTCCAGCACTACACTTCCCATCATCCTCTCTGGCTTACACCTGCTCACGCTCCTCAATCATTTGCACCTGCAAGCCATTACCCTCGTCATCACACTCACTATAGAGGGTATGCGTGTGATGTCACCATCGGCCAGAGTTGCTGCTTGTCAATATCTGCAGTCACCATCCTCACCTCAGGGTCTAGTCTCGTGGTTGCTACCAACGCTAGCCTGACTACCTACTCGTTCTACCTACCTGTGTTACTTACCTGAGATCGCCTTCATCTGTCTTCTGTCATCAGTCTTCTGCTACATTCCTCAGTGGTCCGGGTCTCCAGATTCCCGTTCTCCATCCTCACCTGCAAACAGAAGGAACTCCGAAGGAACCCATCCAGCTTAGTCATCTGCAAACTATCAGACTGCTGTGATACTCACCATTGATTCACTCCCGCTTCTTCTCTGCTTTCTGCTCTAATAAAGAACTGTACTTTGCTACTTACCTTGTTTGTCTCCTTCTGTTGCATTACAGAAGCATAAAAAATATATAATAATTACCGTCCCTCAGATTTGATTGACTGGATGCTGTTACAGTGCTTAAGAAGGAATGCATTCTTGACGTACACCTTTTTACTGATATTAAACCATCTTGTGATTTCCTCATTCTGTTCGAACAGATCCATTGACTTCCATCAAAGTTATATATCTCTATCAGTTTAAAATTTCTTCTATACAGGTAATTCTGGTGTTGTTGCTGTTGTCACAAGACTGTGATCTTCTTCCAAGTACTTCAGGCCAATCCTCTCCTGTCCAGAAGGTGGTTTGTCTTCGTCTGGCATCTCAGCTGAGACCTGTCCACTATGGGTGACCCTACCAGTAGTTGTGAAGTACCAGTGGCGTGGCTCTCAACATCACTGATGCACACAAGCCCTCACAGCACGTCAAGCTGCAAACCGTGTGAGGGACCCTAACCTACCCTAACCCAACTGCTTAAAAACAATTGCATATCAACCAACCACTTGAAACATCCTAACAACCACATATCAATGCACTAAAAACCACTCCGAAAAATCCAGCAACCGCACCATAACATGCTAATAACCGCTCAGAAAACACTGGAAAATGCACGTCAACACAGGAAACGACCCAAAACATCCTGACAACTACGTAGCAATGCGTTCAAAACTACTTAGAACAATCTAGGAGGAGCTGCATAACAACAAAAGCATCGAAACAATCTCACAGCAGCATTCTTAAAATGCATCAAAATAAAGACTTACTCTGTTAATATAAACATACTCTATAACTATATACAATATTTACATACGGAGGCCCCGCTGTGCGACAGTCCAGCCTCCATGTGACACTTTGATGACTCAGTGTCTGGGCTTTTTTCTTCGGGGTTCCTCTGGCAGGGGCTCTTCACTGATGTCCACATGGATTCGTGGAGCGAAGCTTCTGCTGGGTGTGGAGAAGCTCTCAGTGATCAGGACACGTCCGTCAGGCTGCTCCGTCTCCACCACTGAAGGGCAGTTGAGGGTCTCCCACAGCCGCTGCTTGATCTTCAGTCCCTGCTCAAGGCTGTAGGGACGGTGTCGACCTGAGCGTGTCTTCTTCATGGGCTCCACCACAGAGCGGTAAATGTCCTGGTAGCCCTGCACGCTGCAGCCGTGGATGGAGACAGGCTCTTCTTGCTGACAAGCGTCCACTGAAGAGACTGAGGCTGCTGGATGGATGTCGGGAAGGACAGCTGCGTTCTTTAGGTAGCGCTCTTCCAAACCGTTGGGTCTTCGAACTTTGTTCGAGATGCAGCTGTAATTGTGATCTAACTTGATTACAGCTGCCAACTGTGAAAGGTCTTGAATGGAAGAGACGCCCTCCACCAAGAATCCCCTCAGGTGTGTGGGACGAGCCCTGGTTCTTCTTGAGCGACGCTGCTCCATGCTGATGACTGAAGAGCAACTTCCCTAATTATACAAATTGACGAAACTTACCAAACTGAAGAGTTGTAAAGAGTTTGTAACATGTATGATCAGACTTCAAGTCTTCAGGGACAGTTGTGTTGATTTCAAATGTCAACTCCAGTTGCTACTCACTTAGAATGTTAAGGCTCATTTAAATGTAAACAACACTTGATATCAGCAGCAAGTCAATTAGAGCAGCATAAGCTCTGTTGCTTGTACTAACGTACTAACATATGCTTCTCTATTACCATTATCATCTTAATTTACAGTTATTTACGGTGTATTCCTCTTCTGTATGTATGCAGTGGTGTCTGCATTATTTGGAACTGCTCTGTGTTTGTTGGTCATGATGAACTTATCTGTGTGTTCAATGAATCTTTTAAGTGAACGAATCCTTGCATTGACTCATCTCTCCTTTTGTTCACTTAAGTCTTTTCTTTTTGAAGTTGATAAATGCTTTGGTGACTTTTCCTGCCTCCAGAAATTGACTATAGCGCTATATGACTATAGCACTATATGACTATAGCGGTCCATGAAGAATTTTTTTTTGGGGTGGGGGTTGTGAATTTACTGAACTAATACTGACAGTCATGTGTTTTGAGACTGACAGAGACAGCCTTGAATGATTATACATATGTTCACATATGTTACACATACATTGTTCACATTTTTATCATTTAAAAAAAAAATATTTTTGTTGTCCTTTTTCTAGCTTACTAAATGTCCAGTTGTTCAAGCAAAACAACAGATCTGCTCATATTATATAATTAACTATATTTTTAATCATAAAAGGAAATCAGGAATTTTATTTTATTTGTATTTTTTAATGTGAGGTCAGGTGTGTGATTTTTCCTAAAGAAGGTGACAACTGTAGGTACGACCACATTCTTTCTGTGAAGAAAGAAGAAAAGGAGGTTGAGATCTTGCTGGAGGATTTGATGGAAACTGAGGTGAGAAGGAAGAGAAAACCATGTCACAGAACGTGATTGTAAAGTAATATTGTAATGGATGTCATTGCATTGAATCTTATTTTTCAAAACTGTTGTAATAATTAGCTGTTATTTTTGTAGCAAATGTCACTCAAATTACTCTGGAAACTCTTGTCCTGGAAGAAAAGGAAAAGGCAATAGAAACTGGTTAAAGCAGAGCAGGACATGGAGAGAAAGAAAGTCTACTTTAAAGTTGTCAGAGTGCTTGGGGCGAGTAAAAATCATGTCACTGATATTCCTCCACTGTGTGCCTGTCTCTTGAAAACTGGGACTTATAGGGCGGCTCAGTGGAGAGCCCTTAATTCACCTCACAGCAAGAAGATCCTCAGTTCAAGTCCTTGCTGAGCCAGGAGGTCTTTCTGTGTGAAGTTTCCATGTTTGTTTGGTATGGGTTAGGCAGGTGTCTTTTTTTTTTTTTTACTGTAGGTACTCTGGTTTCCCCACAGGAGAGTGCTGAAGGGATGATGTATTTTAGTAGGAAATGAGTTAGCATTTTAGCATTTGTGGCTCCATCGTCCCAGAGTCAGTGGACTTTTTGAATGGGTTTTTGGTTAAGTGCCTGAAATTAGGTCTGTGGTTAACACAAGCTCAAGAAATGTCACTTTGACATAAAATACATGAAATAAAATACGTCAGTAATACCTCCTTTTGTTTTTAAAGCTTTTACATTTTCTTGAAAAAGGCGGTTGATAACAAGTGGCTAAATGGGACTAAAGAGGTTGTTGGGAACGTTAAAGGAACATTCCTCATTCCTGCGTAATAATCCAGGAACTTTGCTGCCGTACTATGGGTGCAGCGGCGCAATGATATTACGCAGCGCCTGAAAATAGGCTAACTTCCGTCAACATAACCAACGTGCAACCTGCTTGCACAGAGAGCGTGCTGGGGACTATTTTCAGGCGCTGCGTAATATCATTGTGCCGCTGTACCCATGGTACGGCAGCAAAGTTCCTGGATTATTACGCAGGAATGAGAGTATAGTCCCTAGCCATATCGGTCTAGAAAATTGCAACTTTTCATTTTCCGTCGGTCTTAGTACACGATGTAACTATGCACATCACAACATGTAAATAGGAAAATGTTGGTGCTATTTTGTCACTTTTTGAGCAGTAGGATAGAGTAGGCCGTTTACCTCCAGTCTTTGTGCTAAGCTAGGCTAGCGGTGGGTGCGTCAGACAGAGTTACGGCACGCACAGAGATAAAAATGGTATGTATGGACTTATCTAACTCTGGGGGATACGGTGAATAAGCTAAAGTCCCAAAAAGTCGGCGTGTTCCTTTAAACGTTATCACACCGAACAGGAAATCTCATCTACACACTAGTCCGCTCTTACAGACTTGTTGCGTTTATAATCACTCTCTTGCAAACTAAGGCTGCGTTCACACCATGTTGTAATTACCGTAATTATGAGATGGCTCAGAATTATGTGTTTCTATGGCAATACTATCAAGACCAATATGAATCTGCAGTGGTCACCTGGTATAAATTGGAGCTCTCAGAAAATTTACAAGTTTACAAGTTGTAATTATGAGTTCTACGAGGACGCTTTTTACAGGTCAGAATTAAAATATGTTGTGAACGCACCTATATATAAATGGAAGTTGTATTAGTCTTTTCTTCACTATTGTGACATATATCCAAGTGAAACAACTTCTTGAACAAGAAAAAAATGTAGGTCAGGACTTCATTTTGTCCATCTGGAACTGATTGGATGGTTGTGCTTTGCTATTGCTGTGATGTCATATGATTGACAGGTTGCCCTGCACTCACACCAGTAAACACTTCATCAGAGAAGGAGAAGAGATGTTGCATATTACGAGGGCACATAAAAAAAAGTGTAATATGGCAGACTGTATAGGGATGAAGATTAGAATTGTCATGACTGATAAGATAAATGCAACACAAATATTTTCAGTAGATTAAAACTCCTACCTATCCTAAAAAACAGATTTTTTTTATGTGTTGCCCCCTCTCCTCCAGATACTTAGTGGAGGACCTTAATGGGCCCTCCTCATCACATAGCAGGACAACATTTCTGATTTTAACACACACAAAGATCACTGAGAAACTGAGCCTTGCTTGCATCTTTCACCATATATTATGTTCCGTTCTGGATTGGTTCTTTAAATGCAGTACAACACTGACATCTGCAGGAGGTATGGTTGTTTCGTTGAAAATATTATAATCTTTACTCTAAAATGAGAAGCCCATCTGTTACATTAGATACAGAAAACCATGAGGCATCTGCACAAGCAACTACATTCCTCTGAATTACTTTTAATCATGTCCCATGGTTATTTTGTTTTTAAGTCAGTTCCCTAGTAAGTGTACTTCACACGGGTATCCATGCAGAGTAACAACAGGTGTTTCTATTGTACACTCACCTAAAGGATTATTAGGAACACCTGTTCAATTTCTCATTAATGCAATTATCTAATCAACCAATCACATAGCAGTTGCTTCAATGCATTTAGGGGTGTGGTCCTGGTCAAGACAATCTCCTGAACTCCAAACTGAATGTCAGAATGGGAAAGAAAGGTGATTTAAGCAATTTTGAGCGTGGCATGGTTGTTGGTGCCAGACGGGCCAGTCTGAGTATTTCACAATCTGCTCAGTTACTGGGATTTTCACGCACAACCATTTCTAGAGTTTACAAAGAATGGTGTGAAAAGGGAAAAACATCCAGTATGCGGCAGTCCTGTGGGCGAAAATGCCTTGTTGATGCTAGAGGTCAGAGGAGAATGGGCCGACTGATTCAAGCTGATAGAAGAGCAACGTTGACTGGAATAACATCTCGTTACAACCGAGGTATGCAGCAAAGCATTTGTGAAGCCACAACACGCACAACCTTGAGGCGGATGGGCTACAACAGCAGAAGACCCCACCGGGTACCACTCATCTCCACTACAAATAGGAAAAAGAGGCTACAATTTGCACGAGCTCACCAAAATTGGACAGTTGAAGACTGGAAAAATGTTGCCTGGTCTGATGAGTCTCGATTTCTGTTGAGACATTCAGATATGGCGTAAAAAGAATGAGAACATGGATCCATCATGCCTTGTTACCACTGTGCAGGCTGGTGGTGGTGGTGTAATGGTGTGGGGGATGTTTTTTTGGCACACTTTAGGCCCCTTAGTGCCAATTGGGCATCGTTTAAATGCCACGGTCTACCTGAGCATTGTTTCTGACCATGTCCATCCCTTTATGACCACCATGTACCCATCCTCTGATGGCTACTTCCAGCAGGATAATGCACCATGTCACAAAGCTCGAATCATTTCAAATTGGTTTCTTGAACATGACAATGAGTTCACTGTACTAAAATGGCCCCCACAGTCACCAGATCTCAACCCAATAGAGCATCTTTGGGATGTGGTGGAACGGGAGCTTCGTGCCCTGGATGTGCATCCCACAAATCTCCATCAACTGCAAGATGCTATCCTATCAATATGGGCCAACATTTCTAAAGAATGCTTTCAGCACCTTGTTGAATCAATGCCATGTAGAATTAAGGCAGTTCTGAAGGTGAAAGGGGGTCAAACACAGTATTAGTATGGTGTTCCTAATAATCCTTTAGGTGAGTGTATGTATTATTTTATAATTTAAAAACCTAGCCATTTATTTGTTTGTTTGTTTGTTTTTCAGAGAACTGTTTTGCAAGTGTGTGCTCTATACATAGAAACCTTTCATACTTTTAAGTATAGCTTAAGTGTCCAAACACTTTTGGGGCCAATTGCAAAATAAGTGTAAATAAGTGTTTGAGTCCAGAAGATGCGTCACGCGCCAGCAGGTGGAGCCGCGTCATTCAGTGTCAGTGTCAGAGCTTCAGCGTGAGCTCACAGGGGGTTTCATCGGGTTGACAGGCAAAGGAAGAGACGTAGTAAGCGAAAACCTTCTCAATGCTAATGGATACGGCGCTTGGCTGGGCATCAATGCTATGACAAAAGGAGTGGATTTTGTTTTGCTCTCTTGAGAAAGAAGTCTGAAGTAAGTGAGTAAGTCCTCGCGCAGTTTATGGTAGAGGCTCAGCAGTTTCAGAGGAAGCAGGATGTACCATGAAGACGGTGCAAACTCTCTCAGACCACGATATGGATGTAAGTAAGAGCCACTTCACTTCATGTCAGTTATGAAACTACTCTATTAATATTATGAAACGAAATTAGTCTAAATTGAATGTGAATTTACTGTAGTGCCCAATGTCCATGACAGTTAGCCAACAAGAGTATCTGCAACAGTAATCTGACATCCATGATCAGTGCAGTGGACGGTTAGTTTGGGTGATTCCCCTTGGATATATACATGCATAATATTTAGGCTATATATATTTTAGAATTTGTTTTTTTTTTTATAAAAAAAAACAAACAAAATATTTTCTCAATGATTATTCAGAAATATTTGGAAGCACACTGTAAAATGTGTAGCATGTAGCCTAATTTTTGCCTTAGGATCTATTTTTGGACTTGAATAAAGCCAGTTAACTTTTATTAGGTTACACGAACAATCATTTTTTAGAGTGCAGGAAATGTGTATTTGAAGTTCATATACTCCTGATTTATCAGCCTCTCACTAGTTGTATTTAACACAAAGGCAAGTTAATCTAGAGATGCAAGATTGATATATATATATATATATATATATATATATATATATATATATATATATGTATATTAGGGATGCCACAATTCTCATAATATTGAACCGTTCGGTACGACATTCACGGTTCAATGCGCGCTTGTGAATTGCGTTTTTATCGGTTTTGCATTTAATTAATTAATTAATTTTATTTCTCTCTGAATTGTCTGAGTGTGCCCATGAGTCTACGCGTTGATATGAGTAAATATCCAATCACTATGCACTAAAGTTAGGGGGTGTTTAGGCACGCTTGCAGTGCTGGTGTCAGATTTCACACTTTAACAGAGCGGTATGTGAAGTGAGGCTGCAGTGCCAGTGCGCACCACCATCTTTCAAATCTGTGGTGTGGGTGGGGTGTGCGATATCATGATTTTTGATCGTGGACGAATAAATGTCTCCAAAATGTGCTTTTGAAAAATTATCGTAGTATCGTGCTACAGTACACATTCTATCATTTGCCTCCATCCCAATATACTACTGTACAACGTGACATATATTCACATCACATGTTAGTGGTAGAGTTAAGCTCACGGGACACTATAGTTATTCGCAATCACGAAAGTTCATTATTTGCATGCGTTTTAAAGCCTTGCCGGTTAAACATTTCATTCGCGTGCTTATGCACTGTTTTAACTTGCGCTTTCTGGTGTGCGCACTAAAAGCATGTCAAACACGTGATTAATGGACTAAGTAATCTTACTGCGCTAATACTGTCAAATACACACAAAGTTTACATAAACAGTCGGTTATGTCTAAGGTGAAAGTAAAATCAGCGTGTGTCTGTATATTAGATGCGTGCAGCAGGTCTTAAAGTGACAGCAGCGTAGCCTAATAGTGAACATGCTGCCGCTTGTCCTTAAAGGGACAGTTCACCTCAAAATGAAAAACTAATAAATAATAATAACTGAAAGTCATTATATACTCACTCATTCCAAACCTGTATTCATTTCTTCTGTTGAACACAGAAGAACATATTTTGATGAATGTTGGTAACCAGACAGTTGATGGTACTCATTGACTTCCATAGTATTTTTTCCTACTATGGAAGTCAATGGGGACCAGCAACTGTTTGGTTGCCAACATTCTTCAAAATATATTTTATGTTCAACAGAAGAAAGAACTTTATTCCGGTTTAAAACAACTTGAGCGTGAGTAATCAATGATAGAATTTTCATTTTTGAGTGAACTATCCCTTCAATGTTAATAAAACAACAAAAGACAAAGAGAAAATCACTCACTGCTCTTGACTGAAAAACTTTAATACAGTAGCTTTAATAAGAATCAATGTATATTTTATAGTGAAGTCTACGTAGTGTTTTATTTTTACATTTATTCATTCAATTTCATACTTGAATGCTGCTGTACAGCTCTGAGCTGCCAGTGTTAATCTTTATATATATTTATTTTATATTATACAATACACTATGTGTACAAGGGTTTTTTCTTTTAAAATAAGTAAAATAAAGAAAAATTCTCCTTAACCTCTTGCTGTTCCTGTCACCTAAGAATAGATTAACAAAAAACACTGATGTGACAAGCCATCAGAACCAAACTGAACCGAAAACCGTGGTTAAAAAAACGAGGTATGTATTGAACCGTGGACTAACTGTATTGTTGCATCCCTAATAAATATATATATATATATATATATATATATATATATATATATATATATATATATATATATATATATGAGCAATACTGATTATTTCTGTGTTTAATAACTAATATACAGATCTGGTGGTTGGTATGTAAAGTATGGTATGTGGTATGTTGAGTAATTTATTGCACACAATACATTAAATAAGTGTTACTTATTCATTAAGAGTTTAACGTTCAGAGGTAGACTGAACCGATAAGGGGTGAAAACGGTTTTAAATGATGATTATCAGTCTATATAGTTTAACTCAGATACCTGTTATATTTCTGTCACATCCACTTCCCATTGTTCGTCACGACGCCATGATAGTAATGTGCTAACTTACAAGACAGTCACTCTGAAACATTAAAAAATGTCTTTTGAGCCCTACAAATATGCAACAAAAATTATTTTCCTGACATATCCTGATAGTATGTTGCCTCAGAAAGGTGCTTGTGTATCCTTGGCATCAGATCTCATGCTGTGGCCTGAGCAAAGAGAAGCTCCATGATAGTTTTCTCCAGTTAAACATTACCTCTGCCCTTTGTAAAAGCACCTAACAGTCTGTACAGTTCAGATATTTGAGGAATTCAGTTTGAGGAGTTTATCTGTGCAGGTTTTATTAAACACACACACATTGCACCATGCTGGCAAGACATCATCATGTCTATACTGCGTACCCTATATCTAGAATGATGAAGAATGTTCGAGATGGTGTTTGAGTAGCACACATTTGATTCTGGTGTGAACTGCTAGTTGGTTGTGTATCAGAAACTGCTAGTTTGAGATTAACTCCACTATATCAAATCAAGGTTGAGAGATGTACTTGAGCACTTTTTGTCGGCTTTTTAAAAGAAGTTTACTTAACTCGTGTCAACACTGGCACCGAGATCACATTCCAGCTAAACTGCTGACAAGGCCGCTGGTTTCATTCTGCTAGGGTGTTTACATTAGCCTTTTTTGTTCTTGATTGCCTTTTTTATTCATAAAAAGCAGATTTTTAGATATGACAACACATTCTCATATTGCATTTAACTCTAAAAAGCTGTTGTACAGCTATTCCCTGTGTCTTATGCTGTTTGTTTGAAGATAAATGGTTGTGTCAAAGTGTGCACATCACAAGGAATGTCATCCTTTGGTTGAGGACTGTGCAGGAAATATAAAGGAAATGACATCATATCGAGCAATGAAAACTGAAATGCCCTATAATCTCATTATCATCATGTGAGGTAGCTGTGACACATATTGATATGAGAGATTGGATGGCCACAGTTTACTAACAGACATCCCACTCACAACCACTATAAGTGTGGTGCGGTTGCTGGCACGATGTACACTAGTGTTCAAAAGTTTACGGTTGTTAAGATGTTTGAATGTATTTGAAATAAGCCTTCAGAAATGATTCTAATGCTGATTTGCTGCTCAAGAAACATTTTTTTTAAATTATTATCAGTGTTGAAAACAGTTGTGCTGCTTACTGTTTGTGGATACCATACGTTTTTTTTCAAAATTCTTTGATGAATTCATAAAGAACAGCATTTATGATTTTTTTTCTAAAATGATAAATGTCTTTCCTGTCACTTTTGATCAATTTAAAGCATCCTTGATGAATACACGTTTTAAATTCTTGATAAAAATTCTTATTGACACCAAACTTTTGAATGGTAGCATCTATTACTATAATGGCTCCTGAATCTCTGATGTTTCCTCAAGTGGCTGTTGGATTGTTCTTTCTTTGATTATAACATTTTAAATGCACAGATGCTTTTATTTGAACCCACTTTTGTTGCCATGTTTTCAAAATATTGAGTTATTGTCTGTGGGACAGATTTAAGGTGATAAAGCTGACCTACGTAATGAATCCCCACAGAGGTTAACTGGCAAGCCTGAGCCTGTGCGACATTTGCAGTGTTGTTTGCTATTACATGATTGAATCTCATTTACTTGAACAAAGGCCAGCATGTGACCGTGTGTCAGCAAGCTTAATTATTACTAGATGAGTGAGGTTTGTGAAAACACTTAGTAGTTGGGCAGTCTTATGCTCAGTCTGATCTAAAAATGAGCTTCTCACTGTGTGTCAGAGCATCACAAGTTCTCTTTAGGTGCCTTTAGGTTTCTTTTTGACTGAATTGGTCTTTTGTCTTTTGCTTTTGAGAATGGATGTGGCCTACTTTACTTAGAGTCATAATAAGTGTCATATTTTACTATTTTATGGATGTGTCCACCAGGCTGTGGAGATACAACATAGTCAAGTGATGGGCGATTGTATAATCAAATAACTTATTAAACCAACTGACGTGAGTGCAACTACATGTGCTAGTGGATTCTCAGAATCAATCATGAGCTCTGTGGTAAACGCAACAGATTGTGAAATTCTGTACTGGTCTTTTGATGGTGAGATGTGGTTGACAGTTGATCTGTGCGCATGTTATGTTGATGTGTTGGGTCACGGCATGTCTCAAAAACAGCTCAAAACAGCCTTGCACAGCTTCACTAATTTGCATTTTTTAGCAGTGTAAGTTCAAAATAGAATCCATATTTGAAATCCAGTCCTGATTTTACCCAGGACTGAATATGATTTTGTTGGTTACATCATGTGATTGGTGAGTGTTTGTAAGTTGCAGCTCCATGCCATATAACAAGTAAATGTTATAGGGAAACATAGATTTCTACTATAGATTTCTACTTTTAATATTATTTGTTTGGTAACACTACACATATTCACTATGAACTACGACTTTTGCCTCAATGAACTCCTAATTTACTGCTTATTAATAGTTAGTAAGGTAGTTTTGGTAGTGTTTATGTTTGGTAGTGGTCATGCAGATCAATATGTGCTTTATAAGTACTAATAAACAGCCAATATCCTAGTAATATGCATGCTAATAAGCTACTAGTTAATAGCAAGAATTGAACCCTAAAATAAAGTGTTACCATTTGTTTTTCAGAGGTTATTCTTTAGCTGTATGCAAACAAAGTGACCCACATTTGGTTTTCAACTGTTGAAAATGGGTAAAATTCAAACTCATAGTCACACTGAGATCTTCATATCTCTGAGATTGAACCATATAGAGCCTTACAAATGAGAACCAGAATTTAGAAGGACATTAAGATACGTTTAATACTTCTAGGCCTGGTTTCACAGACAGGGCTTAGATTAAGCCAGGAATAGGCGTTAGTTCAATTTGGACATTTAAGTAGATTTTATAAATGTGTCTTAGAAAAAAACTTTACTGTGATGTGCATTGAGACAAAACAATGTCAGTGACATATTTTAATATATGCCAGTGCAAGATAGCATGGATGCCAGCCGAACTTAGCCCCGCCCACAACATTTGAGGTCGGGAAGTTTGGTCTGGACTTGATCCATTGTGGAGTAACTATGCCTGAACAGGAGCTGTTTGGACCAATCAAATTGTCAGGGCAGGCTTTATACGATGATGGACAGATGATCAACAGTAACATAATCATCCCAATCACCAAAGAGCGCTTGGGTTGAATTCGTTTGCAACAAAGTTCTAATCCTAAACGGAGAACTTGTTCATATATGCATTCACCTTTACTATCAAAAATGATGATTGTGTTGGTAAGTACTCCGTGTATCCTTAAGTTAAATTCTTCTCACAACACCGGCAAAGATCATTTACACTCATCTTCTTCTTCTACTTCTTCCAGCGTGCGTGCAGTTGAGTTCTGTTGACAACTATGCGTCACTCAACATACGTCACTTACTCCGATGCTCTGATTGGTTGTAGGTCTATCCAATTGAGTGCAGAGGCATTTTCTTTCCTGGTTCGGTTGAAACACGCCCCATAATCACAGCCCAATGGAGCAGTATCAGACTCATATTCTGACTAGAATCTGAGTATGCCGATGTCAGGCTAAGTGCAAGATGTTTTCAGTTGAAATGGCTCAAACATGCATTTTAGTCTGGGACTAGCTTAAGCCTTATCTGTGATACCGGGGGGGCTAGAGTTACAGGCATGCAAACTGGAAAATGTATATTTGTGGTAGTCAGACATGAATGTTCTATGCAGTTGTTTTGATAAAGGGAAACAAGATACAACAAGATACAAAACAAAAGTGACCCACATTTCATTTTTGACCCCTGAAAATGTGTATAATATAACAATTTACTCAGAGTCACATTGAAATCCTATATCTCTGGAAATTAACCATGTAAAAATTGAGATACCAAAAGAAAAGTTTAAAAATCTAAAAGGATATTAAGATATAATACTTCTTGAGTTACAGACATGCACACTTCGGGGAAAAAACACAAGAAGTGCTTTTTCCCATTCTTGAACTGTCACCATTGGCATATATAGACGGTTTCATCTGACACGCGCGTTGCCACGGTTACGCGCCTGGCCCGAAGCTAACTTCCGGTCTGTGTTTGTTTATCGGCCTGGCTAGTGGATAGTATGGCGCACTACTCAGTAGAAACACATTTTTGACATACTATTCTTGGAAAACATGATATAAATATTAACGGTCAAGCAGAGAGCATATGACACCAGTGCAAAAACAGTGTGTGTGACTCACCAAAAAGCCTCCTGATCAGTCAATCAGGACACGGCACGTTTACATTTGTTCACATCAAGTGGTCGCCATCTGGATAACTGATCGCATTTATGTTTCCCGCAAAATATTTAAATTGGGTATGTAATAGGCCTTTATCACAGAGTGTAAAATTTCGCTTTATCCTTTATTAATGGCAGTGCCCATAGAGCACGGGATTTTTGTGATGCATTCATATACAATCAATCTCAAATAGGGTACTTTATCTACAAGTTTAAGTTTCCCAACATTAAACTTGTATTATGAAACTATCTATATTGCAGACAGAAATGGGAGATTATTTATAATAAACATGCAGAAACAATAAAAACATATAAATTAAGATAATGTTGCACAATTAAAATGAAAGATGATAACGCATAAGAAAGATAACGCGGCCTCTGTTGTTATTGATTCTTTGTGGACGCTTACCAGAAGTTAAGTTTGGGCCACAAAAGTGTGCATGCGCAGTAACGTTTGTTTATTATGTTGCCGTTGATGTTGAAACCGTCTATAATGCAACAAAGATTGCTCAATCAAAAGTAAATTAATAGATCTACCTAAAAGACCTACCTAAAAATAAAATAATGAGGCTACCGTCTTTCTAACGTCATTTTTAATAACTGCTCCACACAGCTCCGGGGGGTTAATAAAGGCAGTTCACACAGTTCAAAATGCTTATGCTACATCTGACGAGCGTAACTGGTGTGCAATGTCGTCAGACGTAGCATAAGCATTTTGAACTGCGAGAGGCACTACACTTTTTCCGTAAATTGAATACGGAAGGTGATCTGCCAGAAGCTAGATAATTTACTTTATAAAGTTTTAAATATGGATATTTTTCTTACACAAACACATCGATTCGCTTCAGAAGGCCTTTATTAACCCCCCAGAGCTGTGTGGAGCAGTTATATAATGGATAGATGCACTTTTATGGACTTCAAAAACGAGAAAAAATTCACTGCCATTATAATGCTTGGATTAGCCAGGACTTTTTTAATATAACTCTGATTTTATTTGTCTGAAAGAAGAATGTCATATACACCTAGGATGACTAGAGGGTGAGTAAATCATGGGCTAATTTTCATTTTTGGGTGAACTAACCCTTTAAGTGTATTGAATTACAAGTTAAGTGCAAGAACAGTGAGGATTGACCCGCTTAAGTCATGTGTAAAATGATGTCAGCTCTGCTTAACCAGAAACAAAGTGATTGCATTGAACTCAGCAGTGTTGTGAACTGAAGATAAAGGTGGTGGAGAGGGAATGTAGTTGCAATCACGTAAAGGTCAGCCACAAATGGTTTCGTAATGCTACAGTACTGACATCCGCCAGACGTAAGGGTGTCACTCCCTGATGCTTTCACGTACCGCTGACAGTGATGAAAGAGTTGCTGATTATTTCTGCACGTGTATATTGTGTAAAATTACTCAAGCTTGCACACACATTCATTGTTTTGTCTGGTTGATCTTATAGGGGTTTAAATGTGGTGTGTTTCTGATTCACTTCTTTCTTTCATAACAAATCGCTTGATCACTTTTTCCAGTTCATGCTGCTAAAATCAAATTCCAGTGTGACTTAAATCAACAGCTGTCTGAAACACACAAAGTCTGAATAAAATATAATTAGCAGAATGGAACTTGGCTACACACCATCAGATTCCTTCAATACCTTTTGTCATAGTGTGTCTAGTGGTTGTTGTGTTGGCTGTGCTACAGTTAGCTGATTAAACTGGAGAGGAAAATGTCACGCTCAGCGTTCTGATGTGTTATTCCACCAGTATGGGAAAAACTCTATTCTTGCATTCTCCAACTGTTATTTTCCTTTGTTTATCCTACAGCCATTGTGGATGATGAGAGGCTGTCGGCAGAAGAAATGGACGAGAGGAGGAGGCAGAATATTGCATATGAATACCTTTGTCATCTAGAGGAAGCCAAACAGTGAGTAGAAGTTTGTCATGCCACAGATACATATTGAGCCATTGTCATGGGACCAGATAAAAATACAATATTGTGTAAACCAAAGACTTTATGGCAGAATAAGTCCTGCCTTCTAAATAAATAGCCAATCAACAGTTGGTAAAGTTTCACATCACTGCAGCTGCCTTTAGAAGCTCTGGTTAATATAGGAACAGTCAGTGCTCTGAGACGTGCGCTTATGACTACACACATGCTGCATTGGCTTTTTTTGTCATGAGATTTTAGAAACAAAATTTATGAGACCGTTGTAGTCAGATTTCATTGGTGATTTCAAATATGAAATTTAATCATATGCTTAGGGAACAGCTTTTGGAGAATTTGATGTTTCCTCATTTGCAGAGGAGCTGTAGGCTACTTGCATGACTAAAAGAGCTGCCTGAGAGGGCGTTTTTAAAGATGGCCACAAAGTGAAATAACTTGCCTTAAAGGGACTTTGGGTAAATTTATAAAAGCTAGAGGTAAGATTAGGTACATTAAAGGTACATAGAATATGGTTCTCCCAAATGAGTCATATGGACTACAGTACCTTTATGATACTCAGGGTCCTTCTACTGTAAAAAGTTGAAGATTTACTATGGACATGAACTTAAAGGCACAATATGTTTTTTTGTGGAGATTTTTGGATTAAAATATAAAAAAAAAAAAAAAAACCACACTAAAACAATGTTATGCACTGATATATTGTGTTGGTTCTCCTTTTGCTGCCAAAACAGTCCTGACCCATCGAGGCATGGACTCCACTAGACAAGGTGTGCTGTGGTATCTGGAACCAAGATGTTAGCAGCAGATCCTTTAAGTCCTGTAGGTTGCGACGTGGGGCCTCCATAGATAGGACTTGTTTGTTCAGCACATCCCACAGATGCTCGATTGGATTGAGATCTGGGGAATTTGGAGGCCAAGCAAACCTGAAACTCGTTGTGCTCCTCAAATCATTCCTAAATCATTTTTGCTTTGGGGAATACACCAGGGAATACTGTATCCATGAAAGGGTGTACATGGTCTGCAACAATGCTTAGGTAGGTGGTACGTGTCAAAGTAACATCCACATGGATGGCAGGACCCAAGGTTTCCCAGCTGAACATTGCCCAAAGCATCACACTGCCTCTGCCGGCTTGCCTTCTTCCCATAGTGCATCCTGGTGCCATGTGTTCCCCAGGCAAGCGACGCGCATGCACCCGGCCATCCACGTGATCTAAAAGAAAACATTATTCAATAGACCAGGCCATCTTCTTCCATTGCTCCGTGATCCAGTTCTGATGCTCATGTGCCCACTGTTGGACAGGGGTCAGCATGGGCACCCTGACTGGTCTGCGGCTATGCAGCCCCATACGCAACAAACTGCGATGCACTGTGTATTCTGACACCTTTCTATCAGAACCAGCATTAACTTCTTGAGCAATTTGAGCTACAGTAGCTCGTCTGTTTGATCGGACCACACGGGCCAGCCTTCGCTCCCCACATGCATCACTGAGCCTTGGACCTGTCACCGGTTCACCACTGTTCCTTCCTAGGACCACTTTTGATAGATACTAACCTCTGCAGACCGGGAACACCACACAAGAGCTGCAGTTTTGGAGATGCTCTGACCCAGTCGTCTAGCCATCACAATTTGGCCCTTGTCAAACTCGCTTAAATCCTTACGCTTGCCCCTGTTTCCTGCTTCTAACACATCAACTTTGAGGACAAAATGTTCACTTGCTGCCTAATATATCCCACCCACTAACAGGTGCCATGATGAAGAGATAATCAGTGTTATTCACTTCACCGGTCATAATGTTATGCATGAGCAGTGTATATTTTGTTGACATGAGTACTTACAATATCCCAAATGTTTCCACCAATGTTTAAATCCAGAGAAATTAGCTATTTCAACCAGTGTAACGGCCCGTGTCGTTGTGTAGCCTGTCAATGACGTCATATTCACCTTACTCTCAATTTCTGTTTTTACTTCCGTTGAAACCATGAAAACACCAAAGATTTTTTAATATATTATGCGTTTTATTATACAGGTGAGCAAATGTTTCGATTCTTATATAGCTCATAGTCTTACTGTTTGAATATCTTGTTTCCTTGATTTTACCACGTTTGTACCATGCCTCAGAGATGACACTATTATGTCAAATGGCTAACATAGCATAATCAGAAAGAACTTTATTTGTAGTAACAGTAATACAACTTTTTCTTCTTCATACAATATATTTAGAAATAAATTGCATTTATTTTAGCAACACAAGTCATCCAGCTTTTATTATAATATTCTCTCGATCTAGCTTAATATAATATAATATAATATACATAAAAATTTATAAAAATACACATAAACAACAAAGCGAAAGGAGCTGCAGTGGCCGACTGCGGCATATAAGCATAATAAAAATAGCAACGTAAAATGTCCCAGGCTCTTGAGGACATCTAAGGGTTAATTTGCAGGGTGTAATGATTATATTAGTAGCATACATATACACTAATAATTTTCTATTTTTAATGAAAAATAATTTATTATACAAAAATATGTTCAGAATATATTTACAAAACCTGATGAACTAAATGAAAACTTTGGCATTTATGTGATTTAGCTATGTTCATAGACATATCCAGTTATGATAGTCCCAAAGGCAGTTCGTGTCCTCCAAAAAGCAGAGGCGGACATTGCACTTGTTACAAAGTGTGTTGGTGTTGGTTTACTACAGTGTCTGTAGTGTCCTCTATTTTGTTCATATCTTCTGATACAACTTTTGGAAATACTCCAGTGGTGTATGAAGGGAGACGGCATCATTAGTGATATCCTGACCTGAAAAATCAGTGTTGGGACTGATCCTTTATCAGCCAGCGATACCTGTCATGGTCTGTGTTCTTGAGTGACTTGATTTTGTTGGCATGATGTCCACATAATCATCAGTTGAGTGGTCAATAAGTTGTTTATTTTACTTTTCCAGTTCACAGGCATCTCCACATTCATCTTCTTAACTTGTATCAGAATCCATTTCAAAATCACTGTTCCTATTTTGGACAAGTCAAGTTTGCAGGTTGTGTGAGTTCATGACCAGGTAAAAAGGCCTATTCACAAAACATTCCATCCAATAGCATTGCAAGGCTGAACAATATGACCCATTAGTTGAGTAGATGTGGTCTTAGAGAGAAAAAAAACTTCTGCAGGTTTATTTTAGTAGAGCTAAACTTGATGTTGTAATATTACAACAGTGGGCCTTACAGGGTTAAAGTGACAGCAGCCTCATAAACCTACTTGTGTGCTGAATGTTAATCAAACAAAAGACAAAGAGAAAATCACTCACTGCTCTTGACTGAATAACTTTTGTAGCTTTAATAAGAATCAGTATATATTTAATTCATACAGTGAAAACTAAGCAGTTTTATTTTTACATTTGATTATTTAATTTATGTTAAATAAACCTAATGTAGGCCTACCTCAAACCCTAAACACCCCCACTGGTTTACAATGACGTAAAAATGGCAATTTTTTTTATGTAATGCTAAAGTAAAACTGCTGTTTACTTTTTGAAGTTGTAGGGATGCTTTCTTCTCACAAAATGTGTATTTTTTTACATATATTTAAATCTAATTTTACACACTTAAAGCATTATTGTGTCGCATATTGAATAACCGCATGTCGAATTTTCTTCAATATTCTGCAGCCCTATTCAGAGGGTATCTTTTGTAGCATGTGGCTGTGCTCACAGTGTGATAACTTATCAGTATGATGTGATATTGTATTCTATTTTTGATCAGTCAATATTATATAATATTATTAAACAGGATGGCAAAAAATAAATAGGCTTACAATACCTTTCACAGGAGGGTTAGAAACATATATTTTGCTTGCCCATAGTAATCCTGTTCCATGTGCAACTCTTAAGTGTATTTTAGGGCCATTATGTGTCAACATGCATCCCGGCCCTGACACTGTTACACTTTAAAATGTATGGGTCAAATCACTGGCTATCACTAAACTTGAACCATGACTTTAAATGTTAATTTTCCCAATATGTTTTTGAGAAACTAAACCTGATTTACTTCAAATTGTGCACTACCGTTCAAAAGTTTGGAGTCAGAAAGATTTTAAAATGTTTTTGAAAGTATCTTATGCTCACCAAGGCTATATTTATATGGTCAAAAATACAGTGAAATATTATTACAATGATGAACCAGGCATATTGCTAGCACATTTCCAGTTGTGAGGGTTGAGACTCGTTTTGCTGTTAAGACACAGAGAGCAGTTAAATGCATCAGCGATCATTTGTATCACTGGGAACTTGACCCACATCTGATGATGAAAGCATGAAAGAATGTGAGGGAATATTGCAGTGTGCATTGTTCTGAGATGAGGACATTTTCTTTTTAAATTCTCAATACAATAGTTCAAAATTCTGTGCAGTTTGTCTGATGAGAGGATGATAAAACTGTAAAATCAGAGCAAATTGTGCAAGTTAATGAATGAATGAATCAATTGTTACACATCCTGACTTTCCTGGCAGCGCAGTTTTGGCCAATACTTTGTTGCAAAGCCTCTGTTCTGGGAATCCTGTCGTGTTGGATCAGGATTATAAGGCTGGTCACTAATCTGCTTGTTAGCAAGGGAGTAACATGTCATCCCTGTGTTCCATTGAGACGTCAGGAGTCACCGCTAGAGGCCCACAGGTTTCACTAAATACATGATGCCTGCTGTGCAGGACTTTAACAATCAAAACATCCAATTAGTGTGGTGGTTTTGGTAAAAGCATTTTTTTAAGTCCAGAAAAGAGCTGTAAAAAGATGTTACTACCATTAATATTCTCAGACTTAATTACACCTGACAAGTTCTAGCTTTTGAAATCCACACAGTAAAATATTTTTATTATTGTCGATTTAATTTAAATAAAATATAAAAATCACTATAATTTCTAAATCATTTATACTAAAGATTTATCTTATTTTTTATTTACTGAAATTGTACTTTTACATACTACCATTCAAATGGTTTTTATTTAAATAATTTATTATAATAATATTTTACAATATTACTATTTTTTCCCCACGTTTTTTTTCTATTAAAAACATGGAAAATCCCCAAACATTTTTTGAACAGTAGTGTACACATTGAAGTAAATCATAAAAAATAAAAAAAACATTTAAAATACCCTTTTTTTTTTCTTTCTTTTTTTTAATATTCATTTTCTCTGAACTTTTCTGCGAACTCTCCAGCATGCCTTTGTGGCCTCCTAGGGGTCCCGGGATTGAAAACCCCGCTGTGAACTGTTATACAGCTGTGAACTGATCTGCATAATTTATATCATTATATTCATTCTATATCCATTGGACTTTTGTTGCAGCTGAAAATACCTTCTTACACAATCCCAACCCCTTTCCAGTACAGTGAATGGGAAACTTTGTACCCGCTGAGCAAACAGAACATGCGTTATTTTAGATAGGGGGACCTAGTTGTGAAACTTTTTCCATTTCTAATTTTGTCATTGTGTAATTCACTAAACCTTATTAATCACAACAGTTTTATATGAGTAACATGTCTATCATACATATGAGGCTTTTTTTTTTTTTTAAATGTTAATTAGACTTAATTAGTCAATGCCATTGTCTCCTTTTAGCAGTTTATAAATCTCAATCTCTGAGTGAAGATTAGAGACTTTTTTTAGAGTTTACTTTAGTGCAGTAACAATTTTTCCATTCTCATCTTTCCAGGTTATACTGTCGCTACTTGTCTGCTTTGTCTGCCAAGTCTGGAAAATGGGAAATCATAACTCTTTATATGAAAATAGGGCAAATTAAGTGTTATTGTCATAATTCCATTCACTGACAGTCATTTTAATTTACTACGCAACGTCATTTTAAGACAAGTCAGTCCACTCAGTGGCCGTCTTAATGCCTCTGGCCAGCTATTTTCTGTGTTACTACTTGCTAACAGGCATACTTGAATTGAGAAAGATGGAACTCTCCAAAACTGGTTTATCAAGATTATGTTTCAATAATACACAGTAGTGTTCATACTGTATGTTTGGGGTCAGTAAGTGTTTTTTTTTTTTTTAAGAAGTTAATACTTTTATTCAATAAGAATGCATTACATTGATCAAAAGTGACAGTAAAGATATTTATATTGTCACACAAGATTTTCATTTAAAATAAATGCTGTTCTTTTAAACTTTACATTCATAGAATACTCCACAAAAATATTAAGAAGTACAATTGTTTTCAACATTGATAATAATAAAAATGCTTCTTGAGCAGCAAATCAGCATATTAGAATAATTTCTGAAAGACCATGTGACCCTGAAGACTGGAGTAATGATGCTGAAAATTCAGCTTTGCCATCACAGGAAATTACATTTTAAAGTATATTAAATATAAAACACTTATTTTAAATTAAGTAGGCAGCACACATACCCTATGTTTTGTACAGGTAATGGTTTTCAGTTCAGTAGCAGACACATACAATCAGAAAAATAGGTGAAAAGTCATGAAAGAGAATGAACAGTAAACTGTCATAACCGAATAGATATTTTTGATCCATTGCTTTGCTCCTTCCACCCCAGCTGAAGCAATATTATCCCACTGTGTTCTAGTTTCGCTGTCAGAACACTCACCTCAAGACCAGTAATGTTTTTTTTTTTTTGTAGATTCACAGTATGTTAAACTGTTCAAGCAACATATTAGTCAAAGCTGTTTATTATGAGTCATGGCCAGTCTGGAGCAAAGCTTTGAATGTTTCTTTCAGTTTGAGCCCCTGCAGTCTAACAATCACAGGAAAGAGTCGCCTGAATGCTGTACACAGTCAGATCTCTCATAGACAGTGTAACAGACGTCTGCATTGTTTGGTAGAGAGCAGCA
The DNA here is from genome assembly GCA_039654625.1 of Rhinogobio ventralis. NCBI lineage: Eukaryota > Metazoa > Chordata > Actinopteri > Cypriniformes > Gobionidae > Rhinogobio > Rhinogobio ventralis. The sequence goes on from CM077194.1 coordinate 30,251,859, forward strand.
GGGACGGGGAGAGGTGTGCACAACGGCCGGATACTCCTCTTCTGATCTGGGCTGCCACATATCCTGATACAGCAACGGCAACGGCAACACTCATTCATTTTCATTGTTAAAGGTGCTGCACATTTTTTTCAGATTAAAGGGGTAGTCCACCCAAAATCGAAGATTCTGTGATCATTTACTCACCCTCATATCGTTATGACGTTATTTCTTGTGCGAAACACAGAAGAAGATATTTTAAAGAATGTTGGTATCCAAACCGTTTCGGTTCCCATTGACTTCATTGTATGGACCACAAATATAATGGAAGTCAATGGGAACTGAAAATGTTTGGTTACCAATATTCTTCAAAATATCTCCTTTTGTGACTTAGTGCCCTATTTTAATGATTTGAGCGCATGGTCTGAAGCGCATGGTGCAGGTGCACTTAGGGCATGTCCGAATCCACTTTTGCTAGTTTAACGACAGAAAAAACATGGTCTGCGTGCCAGGCGCATGGTCCCAAAGGGTTGTACCTAGTCTCTTAATGAGTCATGGTTGTGTTTTGAGCGTAACACAAGGCCGTAACCATGTCTTAAACATGGTTGAGCTTTTTTTTTAAAAAGACCATAGAAACAGAACAGTGAAGGAAATTCGTAAGTCTAATTCTAGTTGGGAAATAATCATTTTAAAGTATTTGCAAGTAATATTTGTATTAATTTGCATTATGTACTTTTATTTGTATGCCTAAAATGTCAAAAACGTGAACTGTTTCTTGTCTCTTCACCCTCACGACATGACATGAATCACATAAATGCATATTTTCAATTCAAAACGGCCATATTTGAGAAAAAAAGTTGAGTAGTTTGCATCACTGGATGTTAATGTCAGTCGTTTAACATTTCTGTCGCAAAACAGTTCACATGTATTAAATGTTACCTCACTTTCTTTCAATGCTAAACTGATGCTTCACGCTGGAATTCACGCTCTGCTTCTGTGACCGGTAAAACGCCTACTTTGATTTGATTGGCCATCCTAATCATTTTGACTGCGCTGTTAGACCGCTGAGGCAGACCAGACTAAAAATACTTTTTTGTCATCCTAACAACAACATACCAAGCGCTGCAAGTCCAGCAGAGCAGTGCAAGAATTTCAAATATTAGGGGAGGACAATTTGGCCATTTCTAATTATTGGAGGTGGTCTAAAGCACAACTGGCTTTTTAAAAGAATGGGAGATGAGACTCTGATTGGCTTAATGCACGTTACGATAGGGCCGTAACCACCATAGTTTTTGTTGGTCAATGACACAGTCGTTTTCAGTTGCCTGAACACACCTCGTTTTTAGACCAGCACGTCTATGGGCGAACAGATGGGCGCGAGTGCATTTGCTATTTAAACAACGTGGCACTGGACGGGAAAATGATAACTGCATCAGGATGAAACTAGCAAAAAAAAACTTGCGTCGCCAGACCTTAAAGTTTTGCGCATAATGAAATAAATACTTATTTTGATAAATAAGTATAAAATGATGCTTACAGGAAATAAAGAGGTCACATGAACACTTTGATACTTCCAAGGGGTCAAGTTTCGGTTGGTTAGCATATGCTAGTTAGCCTTTTCTGGTACTGTAGTCTAATACAAATCTTTCTACATTGATGGCCATTCAGAACACATTTTTGTAAGCAATGGAATATCAGTTTTTATTAAAAAAAAAAAAAAAACTGTTAATGGAAATAATAAATAGCCATATGATGTTTAATGAACCATTTAATGTTTGAATTTAAGGACAGAAATATTGTTGTTGGTTACTTTTGTACAATAAATTTAGGTAGTTTGCTAAATGTGAAAAACTGAAGCAAAACTAGTCAAGAACCACTGCTCTGTAGAGTAGTCGATGTTTCACCATTGCCAGAATGGCTGGAGGGGTTTTAAAAGCTTGAAATGGACTGATTTTTCCCTTTTATGTCACAGCTTAATAATGAGTACATTAATCATGGGTGACAAATTGATCTGCAAGTAGGGCATTTCTACAATGGTAGGGTAACTGAACTGTTTCACTGATCCTTTATCAGTGCTGTTCATATTAAATTCAAGACCTCTGTCATATTAACCAGTAAAATATAAAGTCAAGTAACCTTTATTTATATAGCACTTTATAAAATACAGATTGTTTCAATATAGCTTTACAGTGATAACAGAAAAATGATTCAATGATGCAAACAGAGGTAAATTCAGCTGTAAAGCAGCTCTAAAAGTAAATAGTGCCATTGTTCAGCTAAAGTCAGTTCAGTGTTGATTCAGTTCTGTTGAGAAAATCATCAATTATTAAATTAGTTAAATTAGTATAAAGCAGTTTTGCAGAAAACAGTGATGTCATTATGCAGCTCAGTTCAGTTTCTCAACCATAAGTGTCGGTGCAGTCAAATTAATAATATTGTTGAATATTAAGTGTCCCCAACTAAGCAAGCCGGAGGCGACAGTGGCAAGGAACCCAAACTCCATCAGGTGACAGAATGTAAACATGTTTTCTGCTTTGAAAGGCACAATTTTTATTGGCAAATACTCGGTTTTAGCCTCTTTTATAGCAAGCTGTCATATACATATTGATTGTTTGACCTAAAAAAGTTAATGTTCTTGTTATTCTCCTGACATATTCATGATATATTGTACTGAAATAATATGTCACAATCATGATTAGATATCACTGATGCAATCTCATGTACAAGTGTGATTTAGAGGCACTCTAGCAGATGGGCTGTGTTGAAACAGAGCCGGGTTTGTGGGAGGCTGGGGAATTGCTGACACATGTCTGGGCAGAATGTTTTCTTTGCCATTGTCGTGTTGTCTTTAATTAAATCAACCTAAAGAGCTGGATGGACATGCAAGGATTGTCATCTTCTGGCCCAGATAGATGATATCATGATGTAATCCACTACGGGCATAATACAATCAAGTACATCCTCTTTGATTGTGCTGTACCTCAGAATGAACAGAGCGTACCCCTGACCTCACCTATGACCCCAGAATTGACCAACTCTTGACTATGTTAATGAACTCAGTTAAGCCACCCAACTCAAGAGTAACTTAGTAGATAATTAACCAAAGGTTTATCAAAGTTTTGGCATTTTCCCTGATTCACTGCATAGTTTAACTTTCCTCAGTGTATTAGCGTAAGGTTTCTTACCTAACCAGATCTGTTAGTTCTGACACTGATTACAGTCTCTTATATTTAAGCATATAACCCATAAATCAGTAAAACAGATGACCTCTGATGTGCAGATATTGGATCTTTTTAAAATGCCCCTATCATGCTTTTTTCTGATATTTCCTTTCCTGTCAACTTGTGTTACTGTATATAGCTGTTTTGGAGTTTCGGAGATCAAAATGGATAAATGGAGTTATTGTTGTTGTAGCTGAGGCCTGGAAGAGTTTGATTCTTGTTCTCGACATGTCAAGAAGATGCTGTTTTCTGCGCTGCGTAAGCAAATACACTTTGCATGCACTTCCAAAGGACAAGGAGTCTGGCTTGAATTGATACTGTAAAACCACCGCCATCATTACTGTCCGTATCATTGTGTGTACAAGGAAACCTCTGGAGTTGAAATTCAGATATAGTAAAGTGCGTTTAGTTTCCGACATGCGCTGTAAGCAGTAGACCAATCACAACAGACTGGGCCATCTGGCCAATCAGAGCAGAGTAGGCTCTCGGAATGGACAGGTTTAGAGAAACTGAATCCTTTATCGAACCATTTCAGACACTGTGAAAAAAGAGGTGATACTTCAATGTACACTACATTATGAGAAAATTAAAGTGTTTTTTGACCTTGGATGCATGTAATCCTGTTGTAATAGACCCCCCATACAAAATGGGACCTAAACATAGCGTAATAGGGGCACTTTGAATATAGACTTGTTTGTGAGCTGAAGGCAAGACACTTATGTTGGTGGTTTGTTGGGCAGCTCTACATGGCCCAGTGCCAGATTTCCTCACTGGCAAGAAAAAAGACATGCCAGTGTAGGCGCCATGACATTATAGTTTCTCTGAACATGTCAAAGGTCACTTTTGTCTGCTGGTCACTGACTAACAACCAGTTTGGAAGGTAGTTTCTTGTGCTGAAAGATCCAGGTGAATTTCAGTGATTCAGTGATCTGGAAAGGTATTCAGTGTACCTGAAGTTGCTGCATGCTTATTGCTGCAGGCTAATAAACTAGTCCATAATATTATATTATAACTGTATAATGTTATTGCATATTAATAAACCTAATATTTTTTTGTTGGGTAACTTTTTTAAAAGAAAACAATGTTTCATTCAAAATATAAAATATATACACATAGATAAGGCGTCTTATGCTCACCAAGGTTTCAATTATTTAATCAAAAAATGCAGTAAAAACAGTAATATTGTGAAATATTATTACAAAATAATATTATTACAAAACATTGTAAAATAACTGTCTTCTGTTTTAATAGGAATAAAAATATAATTTATTCCTGTGATGACAAAGCTGAATTTTTTCTTTTGAATTTGACACCTCATATGATAAAGGGTGACTGTAGTAACGGAACCTTAATATTGACTCTTCATGCCAGAGAAGCCTTTACATTTGATTAAAACCACTGATTTCACTTTTTGGCTCTCATTCTTTATTCCAAAGTTATATATTTTCTTTTCCCCTCACCAGGCTTTTATAAAACATACATTTTGCCAGTGGGTCAGAGTTGGACTGACCTACATGTAGTTGGACAATGCTACATATTAATGGTGTAGATTGCCCCTGCTGGTAGTCACATGGCATTTACAAACGTATAGGGAGTTTTACACAAGGCAAATAACAGCCATTGAGAAGAATCTCCAGGTATTACAGACCTTGTTGGGTTTTGCAAAGAAATTAGAGAATATCACACAAACATGTTGTGGTCCCTTTTGGTTTCACTCTTTGGGGGAACTGAGGTTTTGTCATGTGGGTGTGCCTTAGGAACTCTTACATCTGAAATTAATATTAATAATAAAAATGTGCAGTATATTAGAAACACAAACTCTAACTCTGTTTTTGCTGTTAGAAAGGAAGCTCTGTGAGATCTCAGTCATCTATTGAACTTAAGCAGTGAACTATAGTCTGGTATATGTTTTCTATAAGCATGTCCTTATTGCTGCATTTTTGCTTCTTTAACATGTTTAAAAATAGCATTAACTCATGTTTTATGATGCTGAAAGAGAGAATTTTTGATGTCTGTAGGCATAATTGTGCATTTTAATTTTTCCTTACATGGTGCAAAGTGTTTATTAATTGATCGTGTGCCCAAGTTTTCTTTAACCCTTCTTCTTCTGTAATTCATTTAAATGTTTAACCTGTAATTTCTAAAGCCGCACACTTGTTTTCCAGAAGAAATCTCTGTCTAGGAAGTATATTCAGTAAATATAATGCATGTTAAAGCATGCATACATAAATGCATGTTAAAGCAAGTCATTTGAAAGTGTTGATTTTATACTGTAGTAAAAAACCTGCTAGTTAAAACATTTAGCGTCTATTAGTCTATCAGTCTATTAAGTTTCAGTATGACGTCTTTTGTGAGCAGCTGAAACTTTACCCTTCTGATTTCAGATGGATGGAGGCTTGTCTTGAGGAGCAGCTGCCTCCTACCACAGAACTGGAGAACGGCTTGAGGAATGGTGTCTACCTTGGCAAACTGGCCACGTTCTTTGCCCCGCAGTTGGTGTCAGAGAAGAAGATTTATGACAGGGACCAATCTCGTTATAAGGTACTGATTTTATGATGTTTCACTTTTTTTATTTCTTTTTTTAGAAACTCTTTAGCTCAGCACACAAATGCTGTATGTTAGCCTACGTTCACACAGACACTCCTAAAAAGTACATTTTGTAAGTCACACCTGTTAGTAAATACAGATGTCAGTCCCAAAAACTGACTGTGTGAATGTAGACAGTATGTCACAGTGCTTTGTCAGGATGTGCCTTTTCCTTAATACAACACAGACATCCTCACATCCTGAATGTCCCATTCCCATGGGAGGAGAAACAGCACAGGGAGAATTGAGATTGAATTGTGCCCACTGATAGTGTTGTTTATTTGCACATGCTGTTTGAATTGTTTTAGTGCCCAATTCACTATGCAAATCAGGTAATGATGCAAACACACCCAAACAGCACAGCATACAAAGGTGACACATTTTTAGCACTGTTTTAGAGCATTTAGCACCTGGTTAAACTGAATTGTGTGTACATACCATTCAAAAGTTTGGTGTTGGTAAGTTTATTTTGTTTTTGTAAGACTCTTATGCTCACCAAGGCTGCATTCGTTTGATCAAAAATACAGTAAAAACAGCAATATTTTGAAATATTATTACAATTTAAAATAAGTGTCTTTTATTTTAATACATTTTGAAATGCAGTTTATTCCTGCAATGGCAAAGCTGAATTTTCAGCATCATTACTCCATGATCCTTCAGAAATCATTCTAATATGCTGATTTGCTGCTCAAGAAACATTTAATGCATTAATGCATAAAAAAATATAAAAAAAATGTTTTTTAAACGGTTGCCCATTACCTCATTTCTGTTGCACATATTACAAATAAAACAGAAGGAACAGAGTTTCCAAAGCAGCGTTATATATAGTTCAGTTAAAACAATATGTGCAATAATGTGTTTCTGTTATATTTATTTATTTTGTTTTGTATTTTTTTTCCCCAGCACTCGGGACTACATTTCAGACACACAGATAACACTGTGCAGTGGCTCAGAGCCATGGAGTCCGTTGGTTTGCCCAAGGTGAGGCACACGTACACACTTTTAAAGAAACACACACACTGACGCATATCTTTGCCATCCTCTCTCTTTGAAGATAACAGTGCATTTTATAAGGAGTAGCAAGTTGGGTTCAAAGTTGGGTTATTTTTGAGGGGACATGGGGGGCGGGGTGGGGTGGTTGTGGGTGGCTGATTATGTTACATGGGGAAAAAAACAACCCTTAAATGAAAATAGCTACTATTATTATTTATTATTTACTCTACTATTATTTATAATAAAACTTTACTTAAGCTTTTACTGTAATAACTGCAGTGTCATCATATCTGATTATGCTTTTGAACTATTTAAGCAAGAACAAATTATTAATGCATTTACTGTTGCTATTCCAGAATATGGAGAATATTAGGCCTATAAGTCCTGCATTGATTCAGTCTTCCACATATTCTGTAGCTTATAGAAGCACTGACACCGCAAGGCAAACTGCACCTTATCTCAGCACCTTATCTCAGTGTTTGACAGCCCATTTTGTGAATCAGAGGCTGTTTTTGAAGTTCTTCAATCGTAGCGTCCGCAATACTACATTACTACATTTTGACAGAAGGCTAAAAATTAATATTTTGTAAAATTTGAAAAATCCTCCCAACCACCCGCACACGAAAACTCGGTTCTGCACAAATCACCATATCTGTGTGACATATTTTAGCTTCAAAACCAACAAATTCCCCCAAAGACGACAACTTTGGGACACTGTGTACCTACAATTTTGTAAGATTAGAGTAGTTAATAACTACACAATATATAGAGGGATATGTATATAATAATATAATATGTATCAGATAACAATAAAAACATGTTGTCAATTTATATTTGAAGGGATTATTGCTGATTCCATAGATATCAGTAGAGCTGCATGATTCTGGATAAATTGATTCTCCCACGATTCTGAAGAAAAAAACATTAGACAACTAAACAAAATAATAAAAAAAAAATTCTGACAATTTTAATTGCTCCAGTCTATTTAAAAAATACATTAATTTGAACAAAATAATTAAAGAAAACTATTTGAATGAAGGAGTCATGTCTCATTTATCAAGACTTGTTTCATTATTGGATGAATCAGCGTTTGGGAATGAATCTCTTGAATGAATGATTCAATGACAAACACTTTGTTAAATAGTGTCTTGTCACCACCTCCTGGTGTAATAAGTGATGAATTGTACGTGTTAATACATACAAGTGCCAAAACACTTTCAAAAAGGTGATTTGCTCTATTTTGATTGCTAGATACCAAAACTTTAAACTTTTAATCCCAGTACACATTTGTCCCCAGCTATTTAAATGTTTGTAACACATAAATAACGAAATTTGTGGTTGAAAAGACAGTGAAGCTGTTTATCTGTACATTTTAATGGCAACAGCTCTCTCTCCGGATCAGCGCGAACACAGATTTGAATGTTGCAGCGCGATCATCATACTTTAAAGTTTCTAAAGTTTTCGGTTTAAAACCTGTTTCACGTCACAAGTGTCAGCGGATTGTGAGCAGGGCGTGTTTTCGCCCTTATCAATGAATGAGAGCGTTCACATCGGGAGTGTGACGGCCGACTCTCTCATTCACTAACATAGGACGCTCTGACGCTTGTGACGTGAAACAGCCATGGTAGCGGAATCGTTGTCATTTAGAATTAGGATCGGGTGGGTGTTTGAATCGAGATTGCGATCTTTTAACGATTAGTCGTGCAGCTCTAGATATCAGTGTATATTTTGCAAAAATAACTATTTTTTTCAATAGTACTAATCTGTATTTAAATGTTAGAAACATAAAATAAACCTTATATTGTTAAAAGAACGACATTTACATATTGTAATAGATATATTATATATTGTAATATATGACAAGCGCTGAGCGTGTCTATCTCTGGCTCAGCACCAGCCAAAGCGCAAACACGGATTTGAATTTAGCAGTTGATAATGTGATGCACTAAACGTTCTATGTGATTGTACGCTTCAAAGGGTTAATTATTAAATGCTAAAATATTATTTTTTGTCTTTGGGAAGCTGAATTCAAATCAATTTGGCTCAAAAATCTGAGCCACATACATGACGGCGCTGAAACTCTGATGTCGTGTACACGTTGTGTGTCCAGCCTGTCAGTTTGGATGGGAGGGTGGAAAGTTTACATTTACCATTGTTCTAAGATAAATGCATAAAGGTTATTGTTGTATATTTACTCATGGTTTGACTTGACTTAAATTAGCAATGGCCCTGTCAATCATTTTTGTCTGAGTTTCTCTCCGTTTCACTCAAGGGCAGGAAAACACAGGTTTCATCCAAGTATAAAAACTTTATACAAAGCCACAGAAGTAAAAGGGCATCATGTTTACATATACCATATGAGCAAAAGTATAGTGTATGTGCTTGCTGAACATTTAATTTCAAAACCATTGACATTATTAGGGAGTTCGACCTCCCTTTGCTGATACAAGGAAGATTTTAAGCTGTAATGGGTTGCTACCATTCAGACACGAGCATCAGTGAGGTCCGGCATTGATGTTGGGTGTTGGGTGTTGGGGGTCGGATTCACGATTGCTATTCAATTCGCCCCAAAGGTGTTCAGTGGGGTTCAAGTGGTTCAAGTGCTGGCCACTTCACAGACTCAGTAAATAATTTTTAAATGGATCTTGCTTTGTGCACATGGCCATTGTCGTGTTGGGACAAAAAAAGCCCTTCCCCAACTGTTGCAATAAAGTTGGCAGCACACAATTCTTAAGAATGTCATTGTGCTGTGCATTACAATTTGCCTTCATTTGAAAAAAAAAAGAAAAAAAAGGGTTAGTTCACCCAAAAATGAACATTCTGTCATTATTTACTCACCCTCATATTTTGAAGAATGTTTGGAATCAAGCGTTTTTCAAAATAATGGAGGCCATGATGACATGATGAATGACATGATGATGGTGAGCGAATGAAGACAGAAGGTGCATCCCAATTCGTGTACTTATACACTATTTTATGACGTTAATACTGTGAGTAGTTTTTTCACACTAAAAATTCCAAAAAGAATAAGTACACTTCAAATACCCGAATGATGCACTTAGTTAACCGAAAAAAAAAAAAAATAACTGTCTCAGCGGAGGGGGAGGGGCATCAGACTCCAATGTTGAATGACAAAATAACTTGATAAAATTCATACACTACATGGATGAGTACATAAGTATGCAGTGTATAAGTGCATCGTGTATTTGGGACACAACTAGAATTTATTTTTTTAGTTTAAACTATGCCTTTAGGGGCCTATTCCTTTCTAATCTTACAAGAGGTGTCCATACACTATCGTTCAAGGGTTTGCATGCATTTACTTAGTGAAAAGTGACAGTAAATACTTATATATTATTATAATTATATTTATATATTATAAAATACAATAAAAAAAAATAAAAAAAAACGAATAAATGCTGTTATTTTGAACTTTCTATTCATCAAAGAATCCTACAAAATTTATCACAGTTTCCACAAAAATATTAAGCAGCGCAACTGTTTTTAACATTGATAATCATAAGAAATGTTTCTTGAGCAGCAAATCAAATTATTTGATTAATTTCTGAAGGGTCATATGACTGCAGTAATGCTAAAAATTTAGCTTTGCCATCACAGGAATTAATTGTATTTTAAAACGTTATTTTAAATTGTAATATTTCACAATATTGCTGTTTTACTATACCAAATAAATGTAGAAAAAAAATCTTACCAACCCCCAAATTTTGAACGGTAGTGTACAGTACTTGTAGTGTATTATTTATTTAATGCCTTTATTTTTTGCTATTTCTCTTTCAGATATTCTATCCTGAGACCACTGATGTATATGATCGCAAGAATATGCCCAAGGTGATCTACTGCATTCATGCACTGAGGTACTATAGACCTTCTGATGTTTCTCTACTGCTCATTCTGTTCTTTCACTCAAGATTTAAAAAGCGTTTACAAGCTGTGGACTGATAAGGGTTGCTTGCTTCATCAGGTTTCATAACCTGAAATTATAAAAATGGCGGTTACTTTGTGGTCATGGTTTCTCGATCTCTCAGTTATGACAAAAGGTTTGTAGAGCATCAGCACGTATGACGGCTGCTTCCTTTTGGCAGCCATTGTCATGGCAATCTCACCACTGAGAAAAGCAGACGTTTTTTGAGAAATGGTGAGACTAGCGGGTGCCCGTGGTGAATCTACCCATCAGTCCTGCTGGTTAACTTACTGTCTGTCTTAAGTAATTTCCTGTCACTGTTTTCTGACAATTCCTGTCACTATGCTCCAGACACAAAACTCCTTTTCTCACCTCTTCTGTTGTGCTGAGCATCCTCAGATCATTGACTTCCTGAGAGCAGTACTTCAGGACGTAAACACATCCGTCAAGTTAATGTTTTATGTTTTTATCTACTTCATGGATAATCCACATTCAGTTTTTATGGCCTGCTAAGGAATGAATGCTCTGAAGTATGAACTCTGAGGTGTGATCCTGTACTGTTATGATATCAGATTCCCGCCCTCTCCTGCAGGAAGTGTATACTCAGAGATTAGCAGAGGTTTCTGTTTCCTGTTTGTCTGCCACTACTGAAAATGAGCTACATACAATCTGAAAGCAATATTTCGTCTGTCCCACTATAAATGTCTGCCTTTATAATCAAAGCTCATGGGAATATTGATTAGAAATCCACTCTGTGGGGCATCTAGGCGTTATATAGAGATTTTTCAAAAACTTTGGCACGCAACTTTTTGCACACTTGCATGTGACTAGTGTGCTTTCACTTTTCTAAACAATCAGACTTAGGATTTTCACCTGGTAACAATGAAATGAGCAAATAAATACCATTAACTTACACTGCCATTAAAAAAGTTTGGGGTCAGTAACATTTTTTTATTTTTATTCAGCAAGAATGCATTAAAGTGATCAAAATGATAGTAAGGGCATTGGTTAGGTTATTGCTCTTTTTTAGGACTATTAGGTATTGCTATCTGTTAGGTTAATGCTAATTTATAAATATAGTATTGTTCATTGCTTATTCTTTTCATTCATTATACACTAACCAAAGTTCATTTATACGACTTGAAAATGAAAGTAATATTTTTTTATATCAAGTACACATTAAATGTATTCAAAGTGTCAGTAAAGACACTTATAATGCTACAAAACAATTATGTTTCAAATAAATGCTGAAAAAATAATGTTTTATGGTTTCCACAAAAATATTTAGGAGCACAACTGTTTTTCACATTGATAATAATCAGAAATGTTTCTTGAGCATCAAATCAGCATATTAGAATGATTTCTGAACTGACACTGAAGAGTGGAGTGATGCTGAGAATTCAGCTTTGCCATCACAGGAATAAATTACATTTTAAAAGCCATTCAAATAGAAAAAAAGTAATAATATTTCACAATATTACAGTTTTTATTGTATTTTTGAGCATTGGTGAGCATAAGATATTTCGAAATCATAAAAAAACTACAGACCCCAAACTTTTAAATTGTAATGTACTGTACATAGGAGGAACTTGAGCTGTATCATACAGACAGGGTGGGCTCTTCTGACTAACCGCAACTCAGAACACCTTAGTAACCACATAGCAACACCCTGACAACCACCCACAAGACCCTATAATTGTGAAGGTGAGTTTGCATGGGAAACACCATTTACATTTTCTCCAAAAATTTCATTTAGCATTCAGTTGTTAACGTTTTATTTTATGCTAAGTTGTTTATCAGAAAACCAATGAGTGACTGAGAGTGTAGAAAGCCATTCATGGTGAGTCATTTTAAATAGAAAGCCAGGTAATTCATTTGTATCCTAATGTATGTAAATCATAACTTGTAGTTATTGGCAGCTAGTGTGAACAGGGGAATGTGTCTAATGAATGACCACAGGAAGGCTTCTTTTATAGTAAATGATTTATAGTGCTTCCTGCTCTCTCTCTCTTTCTCTCTCTTGTCTTGTATGTGGGTTGCCTGGCTTCCTCCCTTTGCCTTGCATACGCTCTTCCTTCCTGACCCTGTAGTTAAGTTGCTCAGACTGTGCCCAGAGATGCCTCAGACATCATATCACATCAGCATATACTTTGCATTAGATAGCTGCTATCAGTTGGCTCTGAAGAATATAATCAAGCTTATGACTCATGAGGTATAGTGGCCTACATCTCTTACACCAGTTAAGCCACTTAACCTTTGGCCCTTCTGTAGTTAGGAGGATAAATTCACACCTCTCTCTGGCTATTGATTTAGGGGTCAAAGGTTAAGGAAGGCACATTGTTCATCTCTCGTGAATAAACGTTCAGGTGCACAACACCTTCAATAATTTATTACTCCTCTATTTGTCCTCAGTCCATGGACAGATAAAAGTTTAATGCAGTTTCCAGCATGTGTTGCACACTTGCTGCAGGCTATTTTCCTGTTCCAGAATTGGCATAGGCTAGACTTAACACAACTATATACTGACATCTAGTGGAAGAACATTGTAACTACATATGTGATTTGTAATGGTCGATATTGCAAAGAAAGCTAGTGAAATATTTAAAACTGTGTTTCCCAACTGGTTTTGCCTGCAGGGCACAACACAGTATCAAACTGAAAATCAGATTTTTCTTTGTTTTCTTTCATTATTTTTTTCTAATTTTGCTGCTTTTACCAAGTGACAGACACAAGAGTCAAAATATCCAGTTTAATTGTACACATGACCTTTGACTAGGGATGTAACAATACCCTCATGTCACAATTCGATACATATCACAGTACTGAACTCACAATACGATATTATTGTGATACACCAAGACATGGTAAAAGGTTAACAAAAAATGTACTGTTGATTAAAATGCTAAATTTGGTATTACATTGAGAGTGGAAATGTATAGGCTTGGACTTGGTGATGTTAACCCAATGCACAGGACAATGGTGACACTAGAATAAAAATATTCATGATTCTGAAGCTGAAAAAACAGAATTATTTTAGACGAATATGCTTGCACTCACTTACTGACTAACTAATGTTGGCCACTTTTTACTGTTAACAAGACATTTGGCATCAGGACCCACAAATATTCCTCCATTTCATTATTATTCATATTCATCATTATCTATAGTAGTTTAATGTAGTGCTGACACTAAAACTCTGTAAGCCTGAATTTTTTCCTTGCATAGTAATTTTCATTTTGGGTGAACTATTCACAATACATATTGTTGCATTTTTGTATTGCGATATATTGTGACACGATATATTGTTACACTCCTACCTTTGGCATTAACAACAAAACATATGGAAATTGATTTGTCCTCTTTGCCCTTTTTAAAAGTTGATCAACCTATTTACTTTGCTACCCTTAATGCATGGATGTATGGGCATTACATCTAAGGATAGCGGTTAATTTGGAATAAATCTTACTAATAAACTATTTTCAATTTTAACTTAGTTTTCAACTGCCAATTTAATAATGGGAGGGAATACTGCATTTTAAATTTATATGCAAAACATTACTTTCCTAGTTCAGTTAGACATGTTGCTCTCTAATATTACTGTAAAGCCAAAGAGAGCTGAAGTTGTGTCTCTACAATAGCCTGTGAACATGTGTAGCTCTACTCCCATCAACAACACTTAAAGTCTAGCTGCTTAGTCATGATCTGTTAATGGTTTCACCCTGGCTAAAAGCTGAGATGTGTTGTCTTACTCAAAACATTAGAAAGGTTTTTAAGTATTCCTAGTCTTCCTTTATATGTCCATGTCTATGCATTTGTTTATTTTTGAAGTGTACATATAGTACATTTATTGATTGTGTTTATAGGATTTTATTTCATGCCGATGCATTGTCTTGAATTAAATATACATGCAGTGTGTGATAAATATTTTGTAAATAAATATTTGATAAATATTGTCTGTGCTATCTTTGATTTTCTCTCATTCCCTCGCTATGATATAGTGCATTTATTTATTTGTTTGTTTGCTCTTCTTTGTGCAGCTTGTACCTCTACAAATTGGGAATTGCCCCTCAAATCCAGGACCTGTTGGGGAAAGTTGACTTCACAGGTAAGCCACAGTCATTCTCAACAATGAATGCCATTTTTGGCAGAAAATGTCAATAAAAATGTATTGCTGAAATTCATATTTTCTACCTCCGCTACCACACTCTTAGAAGAAAAGGTTCTATATTGAACCTTACAAGGTTCAGTCAGACGCTTCATATATAGAACCTTTTAGGGCTTCCCATCATGGGATCATTTTATCGATTTAGTTGAATTAATTAATTTTGTTTCAATAATTGTATTTAATCTTATGAATTAAACAGCTTGTAAACATACTTTATCACTAGAAAGAAAACTGAAATAACTTGTTAAACATGAAATTATTATGCAATCATTTAAGACATTTCTCCTTATGTAGAACCTTTTTGCCAAAAAAGCGTTCTTTAAAATCAAGAACCCTTCTATATAGAACCCCATTGAACCTTTTTTTCTAAGAGTGCAGGGCTGTAACCACAGCAGGGTGATCGTGCACCCCCACAATCCTCCAATAATACTTACAATAGTTGTAATAATTATATTAACAATAAACAAATATGGGTTTTTGCAAAGGATAATCCTTAAACTACCTCTGTCGTAAATATGTGGCAATCTTACATTTGAGTTTTGAAGCATATAGTGGTGTTCTCTTGCAATCACAGAGCTCAAAGCACAGCCATACAATTATATCCATAACTGAAGTGTAGATCCTCCTCTGTCAGCTCAGTTTACAGGACAAGGCAGAAATGTACCTCAGGTTTTTAATGATAGTGAACGCTCTGCAGAAACGTGGCTGATTGCGTTTGATTAATGAAGGGGATGTAATGACAGGTAATTACTGCTTTAGCTCGGTTCAGAAAGTAACTCTTCATCTCATTCATTGTGTTTTGTTAATAGAATACCTCATCAGGAAAATTGAGTTCAAGTCATAATGATGTGGTCTGTAATGCATTAATGATGAAGGTGAAAACACATTTAAGATTATAGCTAGTTGTTTTTGAAAGAATTCATTGCTATAGTGGTTTGATGTTGATACATTTATTGTGGAATTATTTAAAGTAACAAGGACCTTGATTTGTTCGACGTGTATGTTGGTAAGACAGCCATTGTTGTTCTTCAAATGCATTACAGGTGCAGGTCTTGTGAATATGCACACAAAATGCCACATATTAGTAATGTGTCAGTGATAGTAAATAGGCCAGAATTAAATCTAAAATGTAAGATATGTAACCTACAGTAAATGATGACATTTCATATTCTCATTCCACAGAGGAAGAGATCAGTAACATGAGGAAAGAACTGGAGAAATATGGCATCCAGATGCCTGCCTTCAGCAAGATTGGTGGCATCCTGGCCAATGAGCTTTCAGTAGATGAAGCTGAATGTGAGTGACTTTATCTGTTTCATCTAGTCATATGTATGTGTAAGTATACATCTGTTTAACCCTCATCCTTCCCTCGGGTCATTTTGACCTGAAACTATATATTCTAAAAATATATATTATTTAAATTGAGTGTTCATCGGAGTGGTCCAAGACCCTATGGGCCCTATCATACACCTGGCACAATGTGGCGCCAGGCTCGTGTTTTTTGCTGGTTTTATCCTGACACAGTTATAATTTTCATGTCCTGCACCACGTTGCTTAAATAGCAAATGCATTTGCACCCATTTGTGCACCCATGGGCATGCTGGTCTGAAAAGGAGGTGTGTTCAGGCACATTGTTGGGTCGTTGCTATTTTGAGACAACTGAAAACGAATGCGCCATTGACCAACTGAAACCTGGTCTAAAGTCAATAGGGCAGTTTGTGTTATTTAAAGGGCGTGTTAGTAATATGCTCCTATAAGAGGGTACACAACGCGCGTACACTCTGCTTATTACACACACAGGCACTCGCAGCAGCACACAAACATGCCAAATATTAAAAATAAAAGGATTACAATGTAAAAGATTATTATTGTGTGCAAGTGCAACTGGCTTTTAAAGGGAATGGGACATGAGACTGATTGGTTTATTGCATGTTATGCCCAAAACACACCCATTACTCATTAAGAGAATAGATACAACCCTTTTAGACCATGCGCCAGGTGCACCGACCATTTTCCCCGTTGTTAAACTAGTAAAAGTGGATTCGGACATGCCTTAAGTGCACTTGCGGCGTGCACTTTAGGCCATGCGCTTAGATCGTTAAAATAGGGCCCTATGACTTTTGTCGCACTTGAACCACGAATACACAAAAAAATTATTGACTGGATTCGAGGAGTTTTGTGACAAATCCTTCCCTAGCGGGTAAATTTGACCCCCATTAGAATTAATGGAATGCAAGGAATGCTTTAGTACACATAGAAAAACCAAAACATTCTCAAAATTCAAACTAAATATGCTAAAACTTTACCAAAACTTATTTTATAATATCAACATGTGTATCTGAATGCATTCTGAAGTAAACTGACTTTAGGACCCAGCAGAACTCATTTCCTCCATATAGAGCTATAAGGCCATCTAGTGGCAAGAGTCATGAAATATCATGTTATATTATTATTTTTCCACAAGAGGTCGGCAAAGACACCCAAAATAAGATATTTTAAGCTGAATTAAATGCATGAAAGTGTGTTATTTTGGTTGAAAGAATGTGCTTAAATTACTATTTATTTATTTATTTATTTATTATTTATTGATAAAGGTAAATAAAATAAAAGAATAACACAAAATCTCCAAAAAAATGCTTAAAAAAATAGAAAAAATATAATCAAAATTAAATGAAAAAATCAAGTATAATTTTAGGGCTTCGGGTCATTTTGACCCGAGATGGAAGTATTTATTACAAAGTGTGAGGGAAGGATGAGGGTTAAATTACATAGCTATTATCCTTATTCTCATGATCGCGTGTTTTTGTGTCCTCTTTCTGATCTATATCTGCAGTACACGCTGCTGTCTTTGCCATTAATGAGGCCATAGACAAAGGGCACGCAGAGAACACAATGGCAGCTCTGCAGAACCCTAATGCCTTACTGAGAAACACACAGAAACCACTGTCCCAGGCCTACCAGGACACACTGAGCAAAGCCAAGAGGAGGAAAGAGGATCAGACCTCAGGACGGGTAAACTAGATATTCATAAATGTTTAGAAAAACACTTAAGTTCAAAGGTTTGGTGTCAGTAATATTTTGAATAAAGTCTCTTATGCTCACTAAGGCTTCATTTATTTGATCAAAATACAGAAATAACAGTAATATTGTGAAATATTATTAAAATAACTGTTATTTTAAAATGTAATTTATTCCTGAGAATTTTCAGCATCATTATTACTTCATTACAGTCTTCAGTGTCACATGATCCTTTAAAAATCATTATAATATGCTGCTCAAGAAACATTTATTATTATTAAGAATGCTGAAAACAGTTGTGCTGCTTAATATTTTTGTAGAAACAATGATACAGTTTTTTTCATGATTCTTTGATGAATTAATAAAATGAAAATTCAAAGAACAGTCTTCATAAGAAATAGAATGTAACAATTAAATCAATTTAATGTATTTAGTGCTTGCTGAATAAAATAATTAATTTTGTTAAACAAATCTTATTAATCCCAAACTTTTGACAGTAGTATACTTTACATTTTAGATAAAATAGTTTTCTTGCATATTTGTGACCCTGGACCACAAAAGCAGTCATAAGTTGCACGGGTATATTTGTGGTAATAGCCAACAATGCCAAAAATCATTAGGATGTTAAGTAAAGATCATGTTCCATGAAGATATTTTGTAAATTTCCTACCGTAAATATATAAAAATGTATTATTAGTAGCAATATGCGTTGCTAAGTACTTCATTTGGACAACTTTAAAGGCGATTTTCTCAATATTTAGTTTTTTTTTGCACCCTCAGATTCCACATTTTTAAATAGTTGAATCTCGGCCGAATATTGTCATATCCTAACAAACAATACATCAATGGAAAGCTTATTTATTTATTTAAAAAATTGACCTATATGACTGGTTTTGTGGTCCAGGGTCACATTTGTCTATACATTAACATGCGGTTGGTAGTGATTTTAGGCTAGTTTCAGACAGATCTTTCAGTAGTAAGTTACTATGCCTCAACCTTTAATTGGATCATAGGCTGCAAGAATGATAATGTTTTTTTTTATGTCTGCATGTCAGGACTAATGTTTTATAAACCCAATGCAAACCACATTTGTGTGATTTGAAATCTGGTTTGAATTTTTGGAATTATGTGTTGTATAAACAAAGCCTTAGTCATACGAAGGCAAACAGTAAAAACTGTGCACACAAGGGAATATTAGAATCTTTTTAACCTAAAGATTAAGCAATAATTTACAGGGAAGACTATAATTTGCAGAAAACTTTAGGCATGTGTATGCAAAATATATCAAATTTTTGCATGCAAAGCAAGTTTGTTTCTTTTTGCAGCCTTCTTTCAAACAAGCTCCAGCATTCCTTTAGTTGCAAAATCAGCAGGATTTTGATTAAAAAATAACAGAATCAGCCTCGCTTGTTAAATGCTGATGTCCTCTCACACTCCTCACACACTCTGCTGACTCCAGTATCACCTAATCCCCTGATGTCGACTTGATTCAATAGTAATTTTGTTGTGTGTACACATCTAAGTGGGTGAATGTTGTATTGGCCTTTTTTTCTTTTTCTTTTAATGTAATTTTCAACCTGGTGTTAAGATCTTTGCTCAAGGGCACAAGGCCTTTTTTCTCTTTTTTTGTTTTTTTCAAAAAACCTTTAAAAAAATGTCTTGTTGTGACATTCTATGTGTGTTCAGCGCTCATCTGTTGCAACTGAAGAGAGAGATGTATATGAAGAATTGCTGACCCAGCAAGAGATCCAGAGCAGTGTAGACCTCGTGAACAGTAAGTGTGGCACCTTAATTGGGAAAGTGGGCTGAGACAATATAAAAAAATCAGTTTATTGGGTTTTTTGTTGTTGTTGTTGTTGTTGTTGTTTTTGTTTTTGTTATTAAGCTTAATCCTGGAAATAAATGTTTTATGTCAGTTTTTAAACGTAGAAAAAAAAAAAACGTACATTTAGGTGAAATATTTTTAAATTCAACGCTATTTGTCTGCAGCTTTTCATTCTAATTGTTATACTAACAGTATAATTTTTTATAAAAATCTGTGTGCATTTTCGTTAGCAGTGTTATTTTAGTATTATTTATACAATTATTAGTTATTTTAAATTAGCTTTTATTAAAAAAAATTCTGTTTTTATTTTAATTTTAGGTTTTGTAATTCTGTTATATGCTTTTCTCCTTTTTATTCATATAAATTTAAGTTAAAGAACTAAAAATATTAAAATGTCTCGGTTACGTATTGTAACCCTCGTTCCCTGAAGGAGGGAACGGAAACGTACGTCAGACGTCACCGACGAATTGGGATCACTTCTGGGAGCCCCTATCAGCTTCAAGATATAGAGAACGGGCCAATGGCCATTGGCGTGCGAGATTTGCATCTCGCGCTCCGCCCCGCGCCACGGGTATAAACAGGAGGCGAATGCAGCGCACTATTGTTTTTCACTGAGGAGCCGAACTAGTGACTCGGCCATGCAGTGATGGTACAGCAACTGTGGCGACGGGACGTACGTCTCCGTTCCCTCCTTCAGGGAACGAGGGTTACCATACGTAACCGAGACGTTCCCTTTCAATCGGTCACGTTCGACGTACATCGGACGTCACCAACGAATTGTGATCCCTTTGGAAAACGCCACAGTTACTACCACTTCCAGCGCCCAGCGAGAGCCCCTCAGACCCGTCTGTTCCGGGCAGGGAAATTCAACACCTAACTGAGACTGCAGAGAGCTCTGCCGAGGCGCCGTAGGGAGTCATACCGTGGAAAAATACACATATGGGACCGCCATGGGGGTCACAACATATGGAACCCAGCCTAACACAAGTTCCACCAATGCATACGAGTGTTAGACCTGGCGTCGGACGCTCCGCCACATCCGACTGCTGCGGGTTGCGGAGGACTCAACAGGGTTCGCCGTATCTGGGGAACTCAACTGGAGCATATAAGCACACGTATCCTTTCCATGGGGAAGGGAATGGCGCAGCAAGCCGACACTAGAACGGGCACTTTGGTGTTACTGACTATGGGAATTGAGCACACAGGAAGATACCGGCTCTACACGGAGGCTGTAGAATCTAGCGAACGTGTTAGGTGTCACCCAGCCCGCAGCTCTACAAATATCTGTCAGCGAGGCGCCAAGAGCCAACGCCCAGGAAGAAGCTACACACCTAGTGGAGTGGGCTCTTAACCCGAGTGGGCAGGGCACGTCTTGAGTTTCATACGCCAAGACGATGGCATCCACTATCCAGTGGGCCATCCTCTGCTTGGAGACAGCCTTTCCCTTCTGCTGGCCTCCATAACAGACGAAGAGCTGCTCTGAGGTCCTGAAGCTTTGCGTTCTGTCCACATAAGCCCGCAAAGCACGGACGGGACAGAGAAAAGCTAGGGCTGGTTCTGCCTCCTCCGAAGGCAGCGCTTGCAGGCTCACCACCTGGTCCCAGAAGGGAGTGGTGGGAACCTTGGGCACATATCCAGGCCGGGGTCTCAGGATTACATGAGAGTTACCAGGCCCGAATTCCAGACACGATTCGTCGACCGAAAATGCCTGCAGGTCCCCTACTTGATAGAGGCCAATGCAGTCAGGAGTACTGTCTTTAAAGACAGAATTTTTAACTCCGCTGACTGCAAAGGCTCAAAGGGCGCCCTCTGAGTCAGCGGGACCGTCCCGGAAGTGCTAGCTAGGCTTCCGGAGACCGTACCATGAACACACCCGCCCCACAGACGTACCCGCGGTAGGGCAGCGAAGTGGAGGGCAGGGACCCGACCCAAGAGGCATAGCGTCCTGAAGTGGGGTCTGAGTGCGCATGCAGCACCTACCTGCCCCCACGGTTGGACAGAGGGTATGAGAGAAGGCATGGTAGCGTTCTCAAGCCATACGCTGCGGTCCGCTGGCGACTGAAGGAGGGGCAGAGAGTGGCAAGGCTTTGTGGCGTCACACACTGCCTACCTCACCTCCTTCCTCAGCGGGGAACAAGAGTGGCGAGGCATAGCGTCACGCACTGCTGTCCTCGCACCGCTGAGAAGAGGGGAATGAGAGTGGCGTGGCTCCCCGGCGTCGCACACTGCCATTCTTGCCCTCTTGTGGGGAGGGGAATGAGAGCGGCGAGGCTTCGTAGCGTCACACGCTGCCATTCCTGAACTCCCGAGACCCAGAGGTATTGGAACTGCTCTTAAGAATTTGGGTACCACTGGCTTTAACACCAGTGGCGGAACAGAATTTAGCAATGATTCTCCACCTGGCCCTCCTCCGGGGAAGAGCAGCTTTAACCAAGTCCGGGTCACCCGGTTCCATCTGCTTTGCACTGTGGAGGACTGCTGGGCACAGCCACCAACAGTGTCGCCGAAAAGAGTTACCTTGTGAGATGTGAGCATCGAGAAAGCGTACTTTGGCGACGTCTCACACCCCTGCAAGGTATCCCAAGGGTGTTTCTGGACCAGGGTGGACATCGTCTGGCCAAGGGCCAGCGCTGTGACTTTAAATGTAAATCAGTCACTGTGCGCAGCTCAACCTGATAGAACATGGATCACCTACAAACGCAATCTCAACATGCTTATGCGAGAGGGATCGTGGCCGTCAAAGGACAGGAAACAACCGCATCCAGAAACGCACGGGTGGAATGACGTCTTGAAAAAGACGCAGTCTCACACCCGCGCTGCTCTTTTAGAAGAAAGCTCTTTTAAATGTGCTGAAGCACCCAGGAACGAACGGGCCAAAACACAGGAGAGTAGTGCAGCCTGTGTATGCACTCACCGTTGGGAACGCCCTCACCAAACCAACAGACCAAACAGTGCTGTAAAAACAGCAGTTTATCACTGTACCAGTGAGCTTGTGTACTTAAATGTAGCAGCTGATTGGTTGATTGTAATCCATTACATACCTTTCTATCAAAGTTATCTGACATTATCAAGATTAATTTGTTCTGACACAGTTTAACTCTGAGTTCTTGTCATATTTTATTACCATTTTCTAAACTATAGCGAATAATGTGAGAAAATGTTGAAGGTGTCTGAATAAATTTGGGTTTGACTGTATATATAACAATGAATTTTTACTCTATGGCATTGTAGGCTGCTTTGAAAATATTCTTGATTTTGTAATGTAAATGTTATGTACAGTAATAATGACTTTCTCTCTCTAGCATCAGCAGCTATTCAGCAAGTAAATCAGGCTGTTGATGCTGAGGATCAGAAAGCTCTACTGGCCAGCCTTCGGTTGCCTGCACTTGGTCTTGTAGGAGTTCTTGATGACAACTCCTGCTTTTACCTGGAACACTTCACATCCTACAGGAAGCATAAAGTTAAGGTACTGAAGCAGACTTTCTAGATCAGTTTAAAGTACTCTTGATTTTGGGTCAAATGAATTTGATGAACAGTTTTACGACATCTGTATGTAGGATGCTGGTGCAGGTGCTCAGCTGGAGAGGGAAGAGATTCAGAGGGTCATCACTTCCTGTAATGAGTTTGCAGAGGCAGAGAAACGAAGTAAGTTGCACACACATGCACCCTTGATTGGCTGATAATGTATAGACTAGAGTGCATTTTAGTCATTTTGAGTGCTTTAGTACATATATTTTGGAGCCAATAGCCTCATGGGCAGCACTCCAACATGTAGCGCGGTCCCGCTTCAGGCACCCCGAGTTCGAGGTTCTAAAAGCAGATGATTACTGAACTGATACCAGCATATATTTTGTTTCTCCATTCATATGATTGTTCTGTGTTTTTCTGATACTACTGATTATTGTGCTCTTGATGGACACAGAGCAGGAGGCGGTTGTTGCGATCAATGCAGCTATTCGGCGAGGCGTTCCAGAAGAGACCGTGGAGGAGCTCCTGAACCCAGAGGCCCAGTTACCCATCGTCTACCACACTGCTGCCAGCCTGTACCAGGCCGAGCTCTTCAGCCTACAGCTCGGCTCTCAGGTCAGCTCTCTTACTCTTTTTTTTTTTCTTTTTTTTTCTCCCCAATGTTAAGCTCTTTCCTGTCCTTACTTACAAAACAAGTTTTAATTTTCCATCATCTCAGAACAAGGCCGGTCTTACTCATGAGGAGCTGTGTGTAGCTGTGGAGATGCTGTCTGCTGTGTCTGTGTTAAATGAGGTGCTGGACACTAAAGACTCAGTGGCCATCATTGAGCAGCTCAGTGACTCTCCACTGGGCTTCAGTGGTCTGGATGCTGACAATTTACAGAGGTACTGTGACACTACTGATTGAAACAGAGAGAGGATACTATATGCCACACTGAGAAACAATTTAGTAATTGACTTGATCATGTGGTTGTTTGCTTTGTTAGATATGCAGACACACTGATTCGTCTCAGAGCAGAGTCCTTCGCCCAGGGTCAAGAGTTCCTCACCTGGAATGATGTTCAGAAGTGCATCGACAATGTCAATGTCCAGATGCATGAGGAACATGAGAGTAAGCAATCTTTAAAATAAATTATAAACTACCATTCAAAAGTTTGTGGTCCGTAAGATTTTTTTCTTCTTCTTTGAAATAAATAAATACTTTGTCTTTTATTCAGCAAGGATGCATTAAATTGCTCAAAAGTGACAGTAAAGACATTCATAATGCTACAAAAGGTTACTTACTTTACAGAAGATCAAATCTTTCTTTTCATCAAAGAATCCTGAAAAAATGTATCACAATTTCCACAAAAAATATTAAGCAGCACATTTTCAACATTGATAATAATAATAAATGATAATAATAAATAAATAATAAATAATAAATGTTTTTGAGCACCAAATCAGCATTTGATTAAATACAGCCTTGGTGAACATAAGAGACTTCTTTCAAAAACATTTTTAAAAATCTTACCGACCCCAAACCTTCGAACAGTAGTGTATATTTCAAAATCATCACCACATAAGTTGAAAGAGAAGTACTGAAATATTTTTTTTCCCTTTCAAAAGGTAGTGTATCCAGTTTTAATGCAATTAAAATTAAAATAAAATGGAAAGACATTAATATATTTTCTTATATAGATTTTCTATTTTGTGTTATTTTCTTTCAGATGAGCTATATAATATAATATAATAAAACAAAAAATAAAGCAAAATACCTTCTCATTAATGATGTATTTAACTCAATACATTAAACTTTAAAGGTTATTAAAATCTACCATTCAAAGAGAAAGTTACTCCATAATGTTCTGATAAGCTGGTGTGGTTGAGTGTGTATGGATTAAGCATCATTGATTCAGTTTGTATAAATCACACAGAAGAGATTTATTGAACATTTAATGAATCTCACAAGTAAACAGGTGTACTTTGCCAGCCTTAATTATAATATATAAAAGTTAAATATTATCTTAAAACAACATATTTGTATAAGCATAATGAAATTACGACATTTTCTTAATGGAAATGTACACATATCAATGACTATTCCATTGCATCATGAGTTGTTGAGCACATAAAATTCCCCTGTTCCGTGTGTAGGAGTCATTGCTATCGCTGAGATCAACGAAGCTCTAAATTCTGGAGATCCAGAGAAGACACTCGCCGCCCTCTTACTCCCTACAGCTAAACTACAGGGAGTCAAGCCAGCCACCGCCAAACACTATCACGATCTACTGCTGACCACCAAAGACCTCATCTGCAAGGTGAAATAGAATAACTGAACCAATGAAATGTCTGAGAGGTTACATCTCTTCTTTGAATTACTCTTCAATTGCTCTTATTCAAATAACTTAAACACTTCTTTCAGGGTCTCAAAGACTTTGTATTCAGCTTGACTTAGTTTTATGTTCACAGCTTGAGTGTCCAACTTCTTTCACTTCTGTACAAAGTAATGAGCCTCTACTAAAGTACAAAGTGGGAAGTCCAACCATAACATCCTCAACCCACTGTTAAGCCATTTTAGATAAGGAAGCCCCCCTTTCAGTGTCTGCAAACAAAACATCCTGCTATTTAGAAGACCTTAGACAGTGGACAAAGCTTTCAAAGGTCTAGAGCTAAAGGATCTAAACTTGACTTGGGAAGTTGAAGTCTTTGTGAGGAGATAAGAGAGGAAAGGGTCCAGACAGCTGTGGAAGGAACACAGACATACGGCTGCTCTGTAGTAATAATACAAGTCATACTGCTTCTCAGTGTACAGATTCACATAGTGTGCAAAAAGAAGTGCACTACATGGAGCAAAACACACTAAAAAGATCCCAAACACCAACGTGCTGGCCTTCATGTACTGTTTCCAGTCACGACTGGAACGATTTAGGTGGTAGATGATAGATCCGTAAACAAATGCGATGACCAGTGATGGCAGGATGAACCCCAGGCAGATCAGACTCAATCTGTATGGAATCAAAACATTGTAGGACAGTTCTTCATAGGGCTGGATATCATGACACGTCACCAACTCTTGCCCGAATACGTGGTAGCTTTGCTGAACCAGAAACTCTGGTGCCATTGCAATAGCAAAAACCACCCAAATGGTTAAGCTCGCCCAGATCGCACAGTACCTTTTCGACATTGTCCTGTAGAGGAACGGGTGCACCACCGCAAGGTAGCGCATCACACTAATACACATGTGGGCATGGATGGAGCAGTAGATGTTACCATAAAAGCAGGCAGTCACCACCTTGCAGGCCAGCTCTCCAAAGATCCAGTCACTGTTATTGAGGTGATAGTGGACTCTGAGTGTGAGAGAAAGTAGCAGGAGAAGGTCTGAAACTGCTAGGCTAAAATATAGGATACTGCTGGAAAGATTCTTTCTTCCACTGAGGCAAGCCAACACAAAGACGTTAGAGGGGATCCCGATGAGGATGGCTAGGATATACGCGGATGGAATGATCCTAGTGCTGACAATTCCAGTGGTGCAATTGATGACGTTAGCATTGGCGCTTATCTCAGGCTGCTTGATAGATGTGTTGGAGAGCAGGGAAATATTTAACACTATTAGCGTTCCAGAAAACGTTTTTGGCTTTGGAAATTGTTTTGGCATATTGATGCTGGAATATATTAATGCTGAAAACAAAAAAACAATGTTAAAAAACATTAACAATGTTAAAATACTGAAATAAAGTGTGTTCTTACAGTAAATAATTATGTTTCACACAGCTTGATACTGAAAGTTACACTTAAACTGAATTAAATACAAGTCAACAAAAATTATTAGATAAGCAGACATGGCTTCAAGTCATTCTTTTTTAACAGTAATAATAATAAAATTGCACATTAAATGCTAAATACATATTTTAGTAACTTTATTAGCTGAGATAATCTGGAAAATATTGGTTGTGAAAATTTGACGTGGCCATAAATCATTAAGTCTTATCAATTGAACAGAATGTATTTGAAATTAAATATAACGCCTGCTCTGACTGTGGCTGATGTGCTTTGGTTTCAGTTTTGAATATTATAGGCACAGATGGTCCAGATTAATCCCACATAATTCATGACAAACATTAACTGTAAGAGTAAGTAAGTACAAGCTGCCAGCATCAAGAATTTATTTTATTTTTTTAATTAAATTTTTTTAAATTCATTTTAATTCATTGAAGTGTTACATTTTAACTGTATGGCATTATATTTACTTACTTTATTTAATTTGTTGGAGTTATGTGGTTTTGAGTGTTGTTTGTGTTCCTTCTCTGACTCTTGTTCTTTCAGCAGTGTACAACCACCCAAAATTCTCACAAACTCGCCATCTTTATGTTGTTATATTTGTGGCACATTGTATTTTGAGAATAATTTGTTTTAGATGATTGAAAAGTCCCTAGATCTACTAGTGACTAGAAATTAAATTCCATTGTCGTCATAAACTGCTACTGTAGCTGAGAGTCAAGAGTCAAGTCATAAGGGCAGTCATTCAACCACACAATTTTTTATTTATTTTTTTATTAATCCGCTGTTGATCTCTAACTATCCTTAACTGTTAGAGAAAATTGGTCTTACCTGAATCTTGAAGTGAATCTTCAAACATTAATGGTAATAGCAGCAGCACAAATACTCCCCACATGCTTGAAAGGTTTTTCCAGTGAATTTTTACAAAGTATCGTTCATCAAGCAACTAAACATGACCTGCAAGTGTCTGTTCTGAGCATCAGTCATCTGTATATTGAGATAACCGTCACGTTAGACGTCTGTGTCGAAGGGCGTGATGGTTTCCTGTTAAGGGCTCAGAAAGTTTAAATTGCTCAGTGCTCATGTTTCAGGCATGTCAGGAAATGTTGCGTGACGCAAGACTTCCCCTAAGTGGTTCCAATTCATGGACCAAACTATTTACAAACATTTGTCCACAAATAGTTAACTTTAATGGATTTCTTTCATTCTTTTTTTTTCTTTCGTTCTTCATTCAGGTCAAATAAAACATTTTTACTTTTTCAGGATATCAGTATCAACAAATGATAGGTAGAATGATAACTCTTTTGTTTTTCACAGCAGTCAATATCATCAGGCTGCGGGTTCCTACCCTTTTCTTTTTATTCTGGTAAAAATGTGTAAAAGACTGCAGCTTTGCGATCTGTCCACACTATTAACCGAACTACATCCCATGAATTATTTGATGACATTTGACTCTAATTCCTTTCCCTCTATTTGTATTCACATCTCTCTTCTGGTCTATTTTCACTACTTCACGTCTTCACGTTTCTAAAGTAGTGAAACACAACAGACCAAATACTGCACCATATTTTTTTATATCTTAAAATGAAGGAAATGTGTTTCATTGTTTTCATACAGTGTTCATCTGTGTTTTCAAAATTCTGTAAATTAAATTAGGGAAATTATTTGGTTAACTTTGCTCTTAACATTTGACATCATGCATTTAGATGCTTTTATATTATATGACTGCTGTGAAAACATCTGCATAAACAAGACATTTACCAAGGAGATAATTACTGTTCAACTAGTGATAGATGCACAGAAT
Source organism: Rhinogobio ventralis (assembly GCA_039654625.1). Lineage (NCBI taxonomy): Eukaryota > Metazoa > Chordata > Actinopteri > Cypriniformes > Gobionidae > Rhinogobio > Rhinogobio ventralis. The sequence continues at coordinate 30,280,596 of CM077194.1, forward strand.
GTATAATACAGTCTCCAATTTTTACTTGATTTACTGTAGTTACTTACATTCAGAATAAATTGGTGTGTAGTAGCAGATGATTTGTTTGCTCTGTGACAGTGTGTGAGCAGTACACATGTTTGTATTGAGCATGTGCTGACTGTGTATTGTGCTGTAACAGACCGCCGGAGATGAATCTGCTGTGCTGTGGCTGGACCAGATCCAGGAGGCCGTACACGTTGCCAACCAGGACCAGGAGGACGCACTCAAATGTGAGTTTGTATTGCATAAAAAGCTTTTATGTTCAGTCTGTTAATTTCCTATTTACTTGTTTAACGGAATCTTTTTATGAATGAAGGCCAGTATCACTGATACTAATACTGCTACTGATGTCTCGATGAAAATTACCCCCCCCCCCCCCCCTTTGTCTTGTCACACTTGAATGATTTTAAAGCATTTGCATGAATTAGAGTGTAATCATGTAATGTAACACTAGCCAAAGGATGACAGAAAAAATGGCTGCTGCGTTAATTCCATTAAATATTGTTAACGCGTTAAACTGAAAAAAATTAACGTTAACGTGTTAATGTTGACAGCACTAATAATAATCTATATAAAATTCACAATAAAAATGTCATGTTTGGTTGCAGTGAACGCACAGCGATGGAGAAACTAACAAAAAAACACTTTAACAATATAACTAGGAACACCCAGGAAATTTCAGGAAAACACTAGAACGCAACCACATCATACAAAGATGGCACCGAACAATGAACTGAGGAAACTAAGGGCTTAAATACACAGAACTAGATAATTAAAGGGATAGTTCACCCAAAAATGAAAATGTGATGTTTATCTGCTTACCCCCAGGGCATCCAAGATGTAGGTGTCTTTGTTTCTTCAGTAGAACAGAAATGAAGATTTTTAACTCCAACCGTTGCGGTCTGCCAGCCGTATAATGCATGTCAATGGTAACATTTTAGAGTATGAGAGCTATGAGAGTAAAAAAAACATACACATACGAATCCATATTAAACCCTGCGGCTCGTGACGACACATTGATGTCTTAAGACACGAAACGATCTGTTTATGCGAGAAACCGAACAGTATTTATATAATTTTTTTTACCTCGAATGCGATCTATGTACAACAGCCTTCTCTACGCGATCACTTCCACCAAGTGAGGTCAAAATACACAATATGGCGTAGAGATACGCGCGAGAGATCACTTCCGCCACTTGTATCCCATTGAGATACACCATATTGTGTAAAATCTTAATTAGTGTTGTACTGAAGAAACAAAGACACCTACATCTTGGATGCCATGGGGGTAAGCAGATAAACATCAAATTTTCATTTTTGGGTGAACTATCCCTTTAACAAAAAAGAAACAGGTGCATAACATAATCCGTAATAGAGATCGACCGATATGGGTTTTTCTATAACCGATGCTGATGGCTGATATGTGTTGCCGATTTTTATGGTTGATATCTTGAAGTTTTCCCCTTTATTTGCATGCTGAAATGTCACACTAATAATAAGTGGATGCACAACATTTCTAAACTTAACTTCATTTATTGAACACTGGTTTGAACCATCTCTCGAATCTTAATTTTGTGCACTGCACGGTATTAAAATAAAATATATATCCAAAGTTAACCAAACAAATCAATAAACTGACCAAGTATTAATGATAAACATGGCCATAAATGCCATTCCCATCCTATGAAATGCATCTATACTCTATATCTAATTTGCATAGTAATGTGTTTTTGGGACAATATGTAATGTAATAAGACGTGTAATAATGTGAGTTAGAATATCTTTTCATAAGAATATGATATTTCATAAGAATATCCAGACAAAACTGTATGTTGTCAGAGAAATTCACTAAAATATATTGTCCTCTACAGTGGCAAAACCTCTATTCTGGGTCTCAGGAGGAAATTTCTGTCTCGTGCAGAGTGAATCCAGCATTTATATTTAGATGTCACTTCCGAAAGTTTGCAGCATGCAAAAGCATGCGAAAGAATCCCAAAAGAAACCCAAAATTACTTGTGACAGAATGGATGGGAGAACGTCTCGGTTACGTATGTAACCCTCGTTCCCTGAGGAGGGAACAGAGACGTAACGTCAGTGACTGACGAATGGGGGTTTCGCCTAGAAGCCTATCATCTTCGAGATCTTAGAAAACGCCCAATGGCAGGCCAATGCCATGGGCATGCAGAATTTGTATAGCGTAGCTCCGCCCCACGGTGTGGGTATATAAGGAAGCACGCTGGCAACATCGCATTATGTTTACCTGCTGAGGAGCCAAGACTGAACTCCCGGCCGTTTCAGCGGTACAGCAGAAGTGGCAGAGGGACGTTACGTCTCCGTCCCCTCCTCAGGGAACGAGGGTTACATACGTAACCGAGACGTTCCCTTTCGTTCAGTCACTCCGAGTAACGTCAGTGACTGACGAATGGGGGTCCCAATCTAATCACGCCACTCGGCTGTCGTCCAGTGCCCTGCGTAAGTGTGAGCTCCCTGTCGTAAGCTAGTACGGACGAAGGACTCCAACTTAGCACAGGAATACCAAGGTACACTGGGAAGCATATTCCAGGTGGAAGTATGCGGCAAGTGCCTACCCGTAGGGAGGACTTAAGGAGACACATATGACCCGCGAGGGGCTGCATATGGAAGAGGGCGAGGTCGGTGGCGGCACATTTCTGAGCCCTGGGTCAGCTCTACCCTCGTGCATGTCACATAGCATCCGGGCCTGGTAGGCCTGAAGGATGGCCATGGCATGCAGAGAGGCGGCGGCCCGCAGCTCTGCAGTACCTCGCCACCGAAGTAGACGAGAATCTACAGGCCTTGGAGGTGTGCTTAGGATCACCGTGCCATATTGAAGCACTCTGTGCAAGAGGGGGGGGTGTGGCCCGAGGAATAGTCGTCGGGGTTTATGCCACACCCTAACCCTCAGGTCACCCTGGCCACCAGCCAAAGTACCATCTCCTCGGAGACGGTAGATTGGGGTGTGGCAGAGGGGACTCTCTTCCCTTTACAGGGGTCATTAAATCTCGACCGCAACATCGCGATGGTCATGTTCCCGCAGTGAGAACATGACTCATCCACAAACGCTGCTTGAGCGTGCTGAAGCCCAAACACGTCAAGCAGTGATTGCGCCCATCAGATAGCAACAGACATCGACCGCACCCAGAAGTGCACGGGTGAACCGTCTTTAAAAAGACGTGCCACGTGCAAGCTCTTTTTGTGAGAGAAAGCTCTGTAGAGTGCCGAAGCGCCCAGGGAAACACACACACAGCTGTTGCAGATCACTGCACAGATCAGCAGGCAGGCAATGTGAGATCGCTGGAATGCGCCGTAACACCAACACCGACTGGAGAGCTGCTCGTCTCGAAGAAGCTGACGATAACTCAGAAGGCTTGAGGAGTGAAGAGAGAGATACTCTTGGCTCCGAAGCAGAAACATAATGCGATGTTGCCAGCGTGCTTCCTTATATACCCACACCGTGGGGCGGAGCTACGCTATGCAAATTCCGCATGCCCATGGCATTGGCCTGCCATTGGGCGTTTTCTAAGATCTCGAAGATGATAGGCTTCTAGGCGAAACCCCCATTCGTCAGTCACTGACGTTACTTGGAGTGACTGAACGAAAGGGAACACTAAATTAACGATCTAATTTATCTCAGTCAGGACAGCTTTGTGTCTCTGAGCACGGTGCTGTATGTGAGCGGGGCGGTGTAACATAACCCTCTCCCTCGCCCTCGCCCTCAATCACACTGCAGTGTTTGTGAGAGCTGCCGCCTTCTCCACCCCACGCACAGAGTGAAATTCTCCGACTCCGATACAGGAAAAATAAAACAGAACTCATAACATTGGGGCTTATATGTTAGCAAGCAAGCTGCTGATAATTTTCAACTACAGTCCTTAAAGTTAACTGCAAGTAAGCAAACCTTCTACCAGCTGTAGCATAATGCCAGTTCTGGACAGTTCCACCGCACCAATATCACGGGGCTGCCCGTGGACGTGCCTGACTTTAAATTGGCGCCGACCGATATATCGGTCGACCTCTAATCAGTAACCAAGGAAACTAACTAGTGAATACTAGTAATTTACAGACAGGGTAAACCAAACTAAAACACACACAAACTGAACAATAAACCTGACAAAAATAGTCACAATAATAAAATTCATTCTCAGTGATTGTTCTATATATTGCATGTATGATTTCAGTGGCTGAGGCCGTAGCAGACATTAACAGGGCAGTATCTGAGGGAGATGCTAAGGCCACACTGGCTGCTCTGCAGTGTCCTGATGCAGGTCTTCGAGCAGTGCTGTCTGAATGTGCTCATATCTACCACAGCCAGCTCTCTCAGTTACAGAGCACTCAAACAGAACAAGGTAACTCTATCACAGCCCTGATTACTGTCGTCTGGAAGGTCTAGCTATAATTTGAACATTAACTGGAGAGTGTATGTTCGTGCATATTAAATATGATTTATTATATAATTAGCAGCATATTGTGTATAGTATTCTCAAGCTTATTCTTGTATATGTTTCTCATTACCATTAACAAACCTAATTGTGTACAATTTGTGCAATTTTTGCCCGTTTAATTCGATATATTATTAGATATTAGTTGTAAATAGTCTTTTCAAGCATCACCTAAATCATTTACTGCTTCATTTGATTTCAGACAGAAGCAAATACATATGCTATTCTTCATACATAAGTTATTTTTCACAGGAGCTCTGGCCGATCACAGTGCTTTAATTTCAACTGTGTTATCTGTAGGGACCAGTGGCAGTTCATGGGTAAAACACAAGATCAAGGATGAATATGATTACTTCTACAACATTGAAAGCAAAGAAGGGACATGGGTTGAGCCAAATCGTTTTGTCCATGACAGTTCACAGCTCACCAAAGAAGATATCCAGGTATGTCTTTAGCACAAATGTACATTTACAGATTTTTGTGTTGTATGTGAGCTCTGCAGTTCAGTTCATATTTTCTTTCCCCCTAACTAGAGTGTTTTGAGCAGTGTAACAGCAGAGTATAACAGAGAGCAGCTGTGGTTGGCCAATGAGTCGCTCATCATTAAACTGCAGGCCCTGATTCGTGGATACCTGGTGAGGCGGGCACATAATGACAGAATGGAATACCTGCAAAAACAAGAGCCAAGCGTCATCAAACTGCAGGTGCTTTAACTGTGTAATGTAAATTATTGATAGACACTTATTCTGATATACCAGACCTCCAACCTTGTGATTTTGTTGTTGTTGTTGTTGTTTACATTTTACTGCATGTTACTATAAAATTCTTATTTATGTCAAAGTATATATAATTTTAAAGATCTAAGATCTAAGATTTAATTTTTTAATTTTTAATTTAATTTTGAATTACTCTTTTTAAATATATTTTTTAAATATATTAAATTATTATTGTTTATTAAAGCAAAACTATACTGTGTTATTTCGTAGTTTGCATAATTGGCACTTTAATTTGCCTAATTTATACATCAAAATAATGAAAATCTAAATTATTTTATGTTAACGCTTCAAAAAATTGTCTTTTTGATTGCACAAATAAGACACTGAAAATGAAAAACATTCTACTATGAAAGTATAGTTGAAAAAAAGGGTTTAGTAACTGTATAGGGAATAGAGATGCGCGGATGGGCTATTATTTCATCCGCAACCGCATCACAAAAATCATAATCCGTCCGCCATCCATCCGTTTTTTTACCAATTTTTAAAACCTGCACCCGCCCGCTAATTGTTTTAAGGTCTATGGGCGATGCAAGGCGCTGCTGACACGAGCCACAAGACTAGAAAGCTCTTGCCTGTTCTAGAAAGGATACTGATCCAATGCAGCAAAGATATTTAATGGTTAAAGTCCCTACTAGTATTGCCTATTGGCTATGAATATTGTTTCCCCAGAATATCAGCAGTGAACTCCGTCTCCGATCGGCGCACAGGGACAAAAATAAATAAATAGCCGAAATAAAATGCACATCGACAAACCTGACCTTACCTGAATAGGCTACTGTATAATTTTATCATTATCATTGTAATAAAAAACGCAATTTGGCATATCATTTCAACATGCTGCTATTTAGCCCACTACTAATTAATGCCTATTGCACTTTATTTTTTTGCAAAAAGAAAGAAAGCTTGAATAAAATAAGTAATTCACATTATAGGCTAATTAACTCTACGCACTGTCATGTCAGGGTGACGACTAGGGCGAGCCTGAAGAAATTAAACCGTTAATTTTGACTGCATGGGAAGAGAGCGCGTCTTTTTCAGGCAGACAGTGCAATTCATTTTATACCAGCAGGCCTAACAATCATACAAGAAACGAACTATGGAGCCTCGATATTAAAGAAACGACTCTATTCATTCACTGAAATTCACTGAAAATCCACTGCACAACAGTTCAACGTGCATGTTCACATTTTTTATTGTCCATAACAACCCCAAAACTTGCCTGCTTGCACATCTAATTAATGGGCAAAGTTTTCAGACTATTTTTCTTACCTTCTTTTTTTGCTGTGGATGTTATTGAGCTTGTAGAAGTTTAGCTCTTGCGTTCTTCTGAACATCTCGCGCTGCCATTGCCCGATGTCATTTCTGATATCACTCCATAATCTGTCTCTCTTTTAAATGCCTATTTCAAAGTGTGCTTGTTTTTTTTTCGGATGTAGGTAACAATATTTAACAATGTATATATTTAATTTGATTGGTTCAACCGCCACCCGTCTGAATTTAATTAAAATATTATTTTTCGTCACGTCATCCGCCCGTTCCGCAGTTTATCCTAGGCTGTAACCGCCAAATGCACATCTCTAGTAGGGAAGTGTGCGATTTCGGATGCAGCCATTGGGTATTTTTCACATGGGGTTTGGTTTACCATTACAGGCCTCCTGGAAGGGCTACAAACAGAGAAAAGTCTATAAGGACAGACTAAAGACCTTCCAAGACAGTGTGAGCACTGTGATTAAGGTAACGGTTCTATCACTGATGCTCATTTATTACAGTTTTTCATCATACCATATCCACCTCTTTGTTTTGAATTGCAGTAAAATTCATAGCATGAAAACATGTTTCCTCTACAATTTAGTTACAGTCACTGGTGAAGATGTGGAAAGCTAAACGAAGCTACACAAAGAGACTGCAATACTTCAAAGAGCATGTAAGTCATCTCACACACACAAGTGAACGAGCAGCTTCTTTATATTCATACTCATGACACTAAAATATTCTATGTGTCATGTTCAGGAGAAAGAAATAGTGACAATTCAAGCTTTCCTTAAGGCTAACAAAGCAAGAGTTGACTACAGAACCTTGAGTAAGTCAATTACATTATTATATTTAATGTATTATGTAATTTAATTTACATTTACTTTTTAATTGATTGATAAGGTAAATATCATTGTTTTCCATTTATTTTTCTAACAGCCGGTTCTCAGCACCCTCCTCTCTCAGTGGTCCGTAAATTTGTTCATTTGTTGGAACAAAGTAGCCTCGATTTACAGGAGGAACAGGAAGTGACACGGCTCAGAGAGGAAGTAGTCACCAAGATTCGTGCTAATCAGCAAATGGAAAAGGATCTGAATTTGATGGATATTAAAATTGGCCTGTTAGTAAAGAACAGGATCACACTACAGGTGCTTTCATGCGGTGGCTTAAAATAATTCAAAGACTGAGATTAAGATATATGGATTGTTTGTTGTATATACTATGGATTACAAATATTATAGTATCCTGTGATGTACTTTGGTTTATGTTTCCCCATGACATTAGAACCTTAGAATGATACTCTAAAGCAAACAGACATCAATGAGATAATAATAAACCTGTTAAAACCAGTCAATTGTAACCTTTGACCCATCCGAATTTTTCCAATTACTGCAATGTTGTCTCCTCTGGCAGGATGTGGTGTCACACAGCAAAAAGATGAAAAGCAAAAAGAACAAAATGAGTAAAGAAGATCTGACCATGGGGGAAAAGCAGGGCATCAAGGGCCTGAGCAAAGACAAGAGGAAGAAACTGGAGGCCTATCAGCATCTCTTTTACCTTCTACAAGTGAGGCCCAAATTTTAAATAATTTAAGGAATAGACTGGAATGCTAAATTGCAACTTGTGGCTAACCAAAGGAATTAAATTAATATTATATATAATTTATAAATATGATAAATGTAAAAAGCAGCATTTAAAACACATTTAAAAAATGCACACAAAGTTATAAATACTGTAAATCCTTTCAGTTATATATTTTTTAATAAATGGGTTTTCTTAATTTAACAGACTAATCCTTCATACCTGGCTAAGCTAATCTTCCAGATGCCCCAGAACAAATCCACCAAGTTCATGGACACTGTGATCTTCACATTGTATAACTATGCCTCTAACCAGCGGGAAGAGTACTTGCTGCTCAAGCTTTTTGAGTCAGCGCTGCGAGAGGAGATCAAGTAAGATATAGAGACTGAGATATAGAGAATACTATTTGTTAGCTTGAGCATGCAAAAACAACATTGTTTCGGAGAGACTAATATATCTTAATTCATATTTATTGTGCCTCTCTGATACGATGTGTATAGTTTTGCTTTATAATATACAGGATGTTAAATACCATTGTAACTTTGCTGTCATCTCTGGCAGATCTAAGGTGGATCATATCCAGGAAATAGTGACAGGGAACCCTACAGTTATTAAGATGGTTCTGAGCTTTTACCGTGGTGCTCGCGGTCAGAACGCCCTCAGGCAGCTGCTTGGACCAGTGGTTAAAGAGATTATTGAGGACAAAAATCTGGGCATCAACACTAACCCTGTAGACATCTACAAAGCCTGGGTTAATCAGCTAGAGACCGCTACAGGAGAAGCCAGGTTCATATTTTCATATGCATATTTTCTCACATATATTACACACTCTCATTTACACTTTTTCTCATTTGCATCCGTTTCCATTTTTGTTAGCATATTTTTTTTCCCCATACTATTTATAAATTGTAGCAATAAAAAGTTTGGGGTCAGTAAGATTTTTTTGCAAGAATTAATGATTTTATTCAACAAAGATGCATTCACTTGATCAAAAGTAACAGTAAAGCCTTTTACATTGTTCTATTTTAAATAAATAGGTTTCTTTTGAACTGTCTATTCATCAAAGAATCTTAAAAGAACATATCAGTGAGTTCCACAAAACATATTCAGCAGCACAACCATTTTCAGCATTGATAATAATAAGCAATGTTTCTTGAGCACCAAATCAGTATATTAGAATGATTTCTGAAGGATCATGTGACACTGACGACTGGTGTAATGATGCTGAAAATGCAGCTTTTGCATTATTATTTACAAGAATAAATAACATTTTAAAATATATTCAAATATAAAACAGTTGTTTTAAATTGTAATATTTCACAATATTACTGATCAAATAAATGCAGCCTTGGTAAGGATGAGAGACTTCTTTCAAATACATACAAAAATTGCATACCCCTGCTTTCTCTCTTTAGCTTTTATTTACTTAACTTTTTTATTTAATTATTTTTCACTACTGTTTTTGAACTTTACTTCATAGTAAGCTGCCATATGAGGTCACGCCAGAGCAGGCTCTGTCACACGAGGAAGTGAGGGCTAAACTGGAATCCTCCAATCAGGTGCTCCGTACCGTCACAGACAAAGTGCTCGGCTCTATCATGTCATCGCTGGACACCATCCCGTAAGAACAAAGACCATTGCAGCCTTTCAAACAGATGTTCAGTTATGCTTCGTGCAGTTCATTTAAATTTTTTCAAATATGCCTCTTGTATTATGAAGGGATCTTTTGTACAATATAACTTTACAGTGTCATTGTGCACCAGGGGGCAGCACAGTAGGTGAAAACATAGAGTCTGCCCAAAACAAGATATATTTTAATACATAATCAGCGTTGTGTGTTGTTTTGCTCATGCATTACTAACCTCTCATTATTTTAAGGTATGGCCAGATTTTTTTTACTGCTGCTGATCTGTGATTTTTATTTTGTATTTTTTGCATGCAGTTACGGCATGAGATATATTGCTAAAGTGCTAAAGGACACGCTTCATGAGAAATTCCCTGACGCCACAGAGGATGAATTATTAAAGGTCAGATGTTGAAAATTTTACTGGTACTCATGTATCCATACAAATGTTTCTTTTAAAATATGTATTCACTGGGTCCTGCCTGCAAAGCTCCTTTCATACTTGAAATGTAACTATAATTGCTTGACACACGAACCACAACAGATTTAAGATCAACTAAATCACATTTTGTGGAGTCATTCTCTTAAGAACCCAGAAAAATAATGGTTCACATGAAATAAGTTCAGCTTGAATAGCGGCATCTTCTTCCCACAGATTGTTGGGACTTTGCTCTATTACCGTTACATGAATCCTGCCATTGTGGCTCCAGATGGCTTTGACATCATTGACATGACGGCCGGAGGTCAGGTACATTCGGAGCAGAGGAGGAACCTGGCGTCAGTGGCTAAGATGCTACAGCATGCAGCTGCCAACAAGCTGTTTGAGGACGAGAGTGACCACCTAACCCCCATGAACAGCTACATCTCCCAGACCTATCAAAGGTTCAGGTGAGGAGAACAGAGCACTTCATCGGTTTGAGGTTTGTTTGTCTGTGGTCACAAAAAAAACAACAAAAGAAACGACCAACGGTAACATCCAGTGACGCAAACTACTCAACTTTTTTTCTCAAATATGGCCATTTTGAATTGAAAATATGCATTTATGTGATTCATGTCATTCCTAACTGAGTGTGAAGAGACAAGAAACGTTTTATGTGTTTGACATATTAGGCATAAAAATAAAAGTACATATGTGCAAATTTTAATGCAAATTAATACAAATATTATTTGCAAATAGTTCAAAATGATTATTTCCCAACTAGAATTAGACCTAGAATTTCCTTCACTGTTCTGTTTCTATAGGCTTTATAAAAATAATTGGTTACGGCCTTGATCTGAAGTGTGTTTTTGAACGTCAGTAGGTTGTTTTCTTCTCATAGAAACAAATATTTTGTGTAGAAACTGATGAGCAGAACAAAAGATTTTAAACAAATAGACAAATCTGAGGGTCAGGACAGGCTAATGATATATGGAAATTGAGGTTAAAGGTGAGGAAGTGTTTTTGTATGAAAGTAAGGCATCAGCAGTGAGGAGGGACGTGTGTCGCCACTTCAGACATAGTGTGTGTGTGCTTGAGTGAGGCAGCTGGAAGTGCTAAATGACCTTTTGCTCAAAGCCCCTCATTCCCATGCTGGTGAGTCAGTCTTACTGGAAACTCCCTGCTGATTTCTTTTCCTCTATGATTCTCAGCAATTCTGCCAGATGAGCTGGATTATTGCAGTTTATGACAGCATGTGACCTTCTCATTCAAGCATACATTGTATTGTACATTGTTGTTTGCATTTTGTTGTACATGTTTTGATTATGCATTTGGTTCAAACATCTTGTTTTGCATTTGTTTTTTTGGTTCAAAATGGATTTCCGCAGAATTTGAACAGCTGTTAGTTACAAAATTCCACACTCCCATGTCGCCTGCGTGTTTGTGAAATGCACTATTTTGGCTAATTCAGTGGGTTTCCAGTAACATATTTTACCACAATTCTACAGAAATCCAGATTTTCCACTAAAATCACAAAGAAATCCACAGATTTAAAGGGGTACTTCACTGCTGGCTTTCAATAAAACATGGCTGCCTATACAGTAGAAAGGTAAAAAATTTAGTCGTTGCTGCCTGACTATAGAAAATAGAGAAAAAAGGCTGTTGTCTTCCCTTTTGCCAAATAGGTAGAAAAACTTCCCACCTGTCTGCTGTGTATATGCTTACCAGAGTCAAATACCACCTTGCTTTAGTAATAAGTACTTCTAAGCAAACTTTTAGTCATGGTGTCAACTTGTATTGTTCCGGGTGCAAGAATTCAAAGCGTAAATGTTTAGCGGTAGTGGGTTATTTTGGGTTTCCAGTTAAGGATCCAGCACGTTGTAGGCAGTGGCTGAAGGCTGCAAAGAACACTGAGAGAATGACCACAAACACAGTGTTTTAGGCCAAATGGAGGGAAAAACTAAACCCCTTGTTCTATTTTTACAGTAATGCTGTTTAAAGAGTAGACATTGTACAATTTTCAGTGATAAACCTACCTTTACAATAACTGTTCTGTAAATAACCCCCTTGTCGACCCGACTGTCTGTGGGCAGTGATACAAAAATGCAGAAGGACAATCTGTAGTTTTCACAAAAGTCCTGGAGCTGCTAGCAAATAAACATGAATTTCTCGGTCCATATACTACCGACAATACAAAGCAGGTGGAAAATCGGTGATGTGACACTATTCTATTCTTTTTTGGTTTTCAGGGGCTTCTTCCAGGTAGCTTGCGACGTTCCAGCTCCAGAGGAGAAGTTTAACGTGGACGAGTACTCTGACATGGTGACACTCAGCAAACCTGTCATCTACATCTCTATTGAGGAGATCATCAACACACACTCTGTAAGACATACAACATAACCAACTGAGAATTCAATAGAAACCTCTTTTTTTTAATTGCAATGAAACAGAAGAAGCAACAGATTGGTTCTTGGTTCTATGCATCAGTTGTTGGCTGGATTTTGAGATGTGGACGTTGCACTCAAAAGTAGAGGCAGATGAATGAGATCTTACATTCATCAATAGAGAGAAGTCTGTCACAAGAAGTTATGACATTTAGATTAAACATTGCAAGGTCAAAACATTTTTTTTTTTAATTAAACATTATTGCCCAACTTAAATTTAGAAAATATATAGGGTGAATTTTAATTTCAAGCCAACTTTAACCAAGAGGTTTGTATTACATCATTCAGTGAAAGAGATTACCTCTTTTTTTGTCTTTTATTGCTGGGCTATTCATATGAGAGAGAGACACTAGTTTACACATCTTGTCAAAACGTGTTTTCAACACTGTAGGCACGTGATCTGGAATGTGAAGTCAAATGCTTTTTTTAGATCTGCAACTCATTGTGATTAACTTTCATTAGCCACCTTTGAGTCATGAGAGGAATCTACTGTGAGGAGCGGCTTAACTTGATCCATATGTGTGAGGAAGTGACATCATGACCCGTGCAGACATAATAAATGGAGCCTGCATACTTATCCCAACTCAGCCAAACGCCTGCATTCTTTTTGTTGGAAAACAGACTGACATTTCTGTATGTTTTCAAGAGTGCAACACATAAGCTAAGAGATGTGATGTCCATTTTAAGCTGTATGGCTGTAATATATATTTTATTAATCTAGAGATATTATGTTATTTGAGGTGATGTGGAGTTCAAAACAGATATTTAGGAGTTATACAAGGAAGGAATTGTCTAAATTTTCCCTTCAAATCCAACTGTGTATTGACTCCTAAAGTTGTCAAGGAGTCTCTGCCAAGTTTTAGGACAATGAGATGAATTGGAAACAAACACCTCATTCTCTTAGTTACAGTATGTTGCAGTATTCTATTTTTAAAAAATGAGCCAAAGAGTCCCAGACTTTACATTTTTTAATTTGTAACATTTTACAGAATACATTTTATAGAATCAAAAGCATTGGATTTTCATTGAACTTTTACCCTCGTCTTTAAGTAGATATCACAGTAATAGTAATTGCAATAGGACGTTAACTTGATCCAGGGTCAATTTTGATATTGTGATGTGTTGTCAAGAAGTTTTGTTGTTTTGTAGTCTATACAGATTAGTTATAGATGATAGTTAAATTGACTTTTTTTCCTTCTAGTTGGTGTTGGAACATAAGGAAGCTATTTCTCCAGATCACAGTGATCTTCTGCATGAACTCCTGAAGGACCTGGGGGAAGTTCCTGACATCGAGTCTCTACTTGGTAAAATGATAACATGCATCAGACATCACCAGTATTACAGGAGCATGTGGTCCATATAAGCTGTGAATGCTCTACATACCCAAGCCATTCGTGGACTTGCTAATTAGTATTAACACTATAAATTACTATACCTTCCCTTGTTTAAGGTGTACCATAAAGCTTACTTGATTTTGGTTATACGTATGTAACCGTCTGTCATTTATTAATTTGCCAAACAACTGCGCCTACGCTCTGTTGTTATGTATCGTCATCATTGTCCCGTGTTCTCATTGGTTTCCTGGCATATGGGGGATTTCATGTGCAGGGAAAGCTGTCCGCAAATCGCTCGCCCAAGAGGAAAAATGTGCTGTTACTGCCAGATCTCGCTCAACGAAAATCACATTGTATTTTATACAAAACTAAATAGACTAAATCAAATAAAAAAAGTCATATCTGAAACTATTTTCATAGTATTTCATTTTCTCCATAGGAAAATTGAACAAACTTTTAAAGACAGACCTACTGTAAATAGACCTACTGTAACTATCCGAGGTTGTTAATCGATAGGCTATGCATTTGTTAAAGTCGTTGCACTATTTCAACTTATTTTTTAAGAAATACTTATATTTTTATTTATTATAATTATATTTTACTATATTTTTAATAGGCTACTAATATGTATTATATTATACTTATAATTATAAATAAAAAAATCCAGCATACATTTAAATTGACACCTGCCATGGTGTTTCTTATTTGTTGTCAGGTTTAGATCTGAATATACACATCCAACGCATCTGCATCGGGCACTTTTTTTTTGACATGACGCACCACCCAGCATACCCGGTTAAAAAAGTCATTACTCGCCACTGCAGTATTATCCACCTAGATGACATGAAGACTGATTTAATGTTTTTGCAACAGTGTGAGATCAACTTTCACTCACTGACAGCTGATTAACAGAAAATGAACTTGCACAATAATGAAAGTAAAACACGCTGTGACACTCAGGTGAAGGAGCTGTGGACACAAGTGACCCCAACAAAGAGAACTCACTGAGTCAGCTGGCCAAAACAGAGATCTCCCTTACCCTCACCAACAAGTTTGAGCTGCTGGATGGAGATGACAAAGACATGAAGGGACTAATGACAAAGTAAGGGAGCAAGTAATCATCACTTCTTCAACTGCCTTAAAATGTGAAATGTCCTCACATATAAATATCTCTCTTCCCACACTCAACTTTTCCTCACTGTCCTAATTTCCTGTCTTCATATCTCTCCTAACCCATGGGAGGAAGTGGTTTGGTGGCCAGTCTTTATCTTCACTTCTAAAATGGGCCCCTTGAATGGCTTTGTGTCATTAGCATTGTTAAGTAAAGGCCTGTTCACACCAACAGGAAATTGAAAATTCAGTGCAACAAACATTTTAATTTCAATGTTAATGTGAACAACACGAATGCCTTGAGTACTTGAAATGTGTAATAATACTCAAAGGAAACATACGTTGAATATTATTTGCTGGCCAGTATTGTCCTTCCGTTAAACTTGTGTGCTAATCGCTAGCATTCTAGCCTTGGGCTCTTCCATATTTCTTTAGGGAGAAAGCAGGACTTGACGTCATAGCTCACTGTCTGTATGTTTACACCCTGCTCCATTTCTATTTCCAAAAAAAACACATCTGTGAGGACCCAGTGACCCAGACGTGTATGATCTTCTGTTTACAGACCATATAAACATAAATTACTGTAACCAGCCAGTTTGTGTATGTACAGTGTGAGACAAATCACAGATGAAGTCTGTGTTTTCCCTGCAGGCACTTTTGGTATGTTTTTACAACCAGACAAAATTTTGGACAAACATTCTTAAAGGGGATAGTTTAATCGAACATGAAAATCATTTACTCATTTACATGTTCTTAAACCTGCACGATTTTCTTTTGTGGAACATAAAAGATATTTTGAAGAATGTTCTTGTCCATACTAAAAAAACAACATTGGACTCCATTGACTGAATGTATACACTCACCTAAAGGATTATTAGGAACACCTGTTCAATTTCTCATTATCTAATTATCTAATCAACCAATCACATGGCAGTTGCTTCAATGCATTTAGGGGTGTGGTCCTGGTCAAGACAATCTCCTGAACTCCAAACTGAATGTCAGAATGGGAAAGAAAGGTGATTTAAGCAATTTTGAGCATGGCATGGTTGTTGGTGCCAGACGGGCCGGTCTGAGTATTTCACAATCTGCTCAGTTACTGGGATTTTCACGCACAACCATTTCTAGAGTTTACAAAGAATGGTGTGAAAAGGGAAAAACATCCAGTATGCGGCAGTCCTGTGGGCGAAAATGCCTTGTTGATGCTAGAGTTCAGAGGAGAATGGGCCGACTGATTCAAGCTGATAGAAGAGCAACTTTGACTGAAATAACCACTCGTTACAACCGAGGTATGCAGCAAAGCATTTGTGAAGCCACAACACGCACAACCTTGAGGCGGATGGGCTACAACAGCAGAAGACCCCACCGGGTACCACTCATCTCCACTACAAATAGGAAAAAGAGGCTACAATTTGCACGAGCTCACCAAAATTGGACAGTTGAAGACTGGAAAAATGTTGCCTGGTCTGATGAGTCTCGATTTCTGTTGAGACATTCAGATGGTAGAGTCCGAATTTGGCGTAAACAGAATGAGAACATGGATCCATCATGCCTTGTTACCACTCTGCAGGCTGGTGGTGGTGGTGTAATGGTGTGGGGGATGTTTTCTTGGCACACTTTAGGCCCCTTAGTGCCAATTGCGCATCGTTTAAATGCCACGGCCTACCTGAGCATTGTTTCTGACCATGTCCATCCCTTTATGACCACCATGTACCCATCCTCTGATTATCCAGCAGGATAATGCACCATGTCACAAAGCTCGAATCATTTCAAATTGGTTTCTTGAACATGACAATGAGTTCACTGTACTAAAATGGCCCCCACAGTCACCAGATCTCAACCCAATAGAGCATCTTTGGGATGTGGTGGAACGGGAGCTTCGTGCCCTGGATGTGCATCCCACAAATCTCCATCCACTGCAAGATGCTATCCTATCAATATGGGCCAACATTTCTAAAGAATGCTTTCAGCACCTTGTTGAATCAATGCCACGTAGAATTATGGCAGTTCTGAAGGCGAAAGGGGGTCAAACACAGTATTAGTATGGTGTTCCTAATAATCCTTTAGGTGAGTGTAGACAAAAAAACACCAAGATATACTCTTTTATGCTCAGCAGAAAAAGTCATCAGATCAAACGGTTGGCTTCAAAAGTTGAAGGGACATTTCACCCCAAAATTAAATTTTTTCCCTTATGTCACCCAGCATATTGCAGTCTTTATCAAGTCACAATTGTGAGTGCCAAAGTGCTTCCTGTATGAGTGCCTTGTATTGCATTATCTGCTGAACAATGTCAGCCTGTATCTTACCAGATGAGAAAACTCAGACACTCTGATAAGCGCATCCTCCTCTTTGTTTGCCTGTCACTTTGCAGAACAAAGAAACTGATAGTAGACGTTGTGAAAATTCAACCAGGGGAGACACTCACCGATATCCTAGAAACTCCCGCCTCTGCTGCACAGGTACATTAGGCTTTTGCCCCAATGATCAAAATTGCATAGAGGTCAGTCTTCCAACAGATTCAGATGAAGTTTAATCGATTATCTCTCTCTCTCTCTGGTGCTGTAGGAGGCAGAGCACGCTAAGCTTGTGGAGCGTCAGGTGGTGCAGGACTCTCAGACTCCAGAAGGGTTGAAGAGCAGCCAGGCCATGCTAGAAGACCGCCAGCTGCCTCTGGAGCAGAAGAAGAGGAAGATCCTCAGGAACCTGAGAACTCTAGAGCAGGCTGGTCTGGCCAGCTCAAAACACAAGTACCAGGAAGTCATCAATGACATCTCCAAGGTCAGGCCTTAATGACTTCATTCAGGGGTGCAGGAATTATGTGAAGAGGTTGTCGCACATTAAGCATGGCTCACTGATGAGTAATAATTGTGTATGGGATGAATGTAGATATTCCTAAGCCATATAATGATTGATATGCCCTTGACTTTACTTATTGCAGGGTAATTCTCTGGATATATGATTAGGTGCGTAACCAAGTTAAGCTTCTATATTAAATCATGGCATGACCTTGATTTGCTCCCTTTAGGACTGCAGGGTACCATAAACACCTTCAAACACCTTCTTAAGTCATGTCTTTTAGTCTGACTGCATTTGTGAAATATTTGTAATTTTTTTTTATATGGCAGGACATTCGATACCAGCGGCGCTATAGGCAGAGGAGGAAAGCCGAATTGGTGAAGTTGCAGCAGACTCTGACTGCGCTCAATTCCAAGGCGGCTTTCTATCAAGAACAAATCAACTACTATGACACATACATCAAAACCTGTCTGGATAACCTCAACAGAAAGTGAGTGGAGATACATGTAAAGTTCTCTGGCCAAGCATGCTCATAATTATGTGGGCCTATTTGTACCACTCAGTCACTAAGAAATGAATTAAGCAATTAATTTTGTTAATACATAGATAAAAGAGTCTGCAAACAATTAATCAATTAATAAAAACAGATACATTCCATATGTATATTCAATGTAGTAATTTAGAAAATAATGTTAAAATTGAAAATAGTTATTTTTAATGTGATCATGACATTTAATAATTAAGTTTATTTATTGCTCATCTCTATTATATTTTGCCTTTTTGTTGATATCCTGCTGATTTAAGGTACAGCACCAATCTGTCAATATCAATTTGTTCATTTATCATTGTAATTAACTTTAGCTAATTTTTTTTTTTTTTTTAATCTATCCTAACTAACTTATTTTATTTAATTTATTTGATTTTATCCCCATGTTTAGACATTTTCACAAGTTACTGATTTATACATATCTCAAATGATTATTGAGTGGCACAATTGATCCCCCATACATAAAGCAATTAAACAATACCTTAAGAGGGGCACTTCGTGATGTGTAAATTGTGAAGTGTCTACTGTAATTTCCTATGACATATCATATTTCACTAATGGTTGTTTCACCACCAGGAATTCACGAAGGTCCATTAAACTGGACAGAAAGGAAGAAGGGAAGAGCACTAAGAAGTCCAAGGCCTCATCCCTGAAGTACACAGCTGCCAAACTGCATGAGAAAGGAGTCATTCTGGAGATTGAAGGCCTTCAGACTAATCAGTGTGTTCTTCCTCTTTATACCATTTCTTTTCATTCCATTACTAATAAATAATTGCATTGATAATGAATAACTCTTTGCAATGATAAAGAGTTTAGCTCCAACTTGCCTCAACACACCTGCCTGGAAGTTTATAGCAGAGATTGTCTTATTATTGGCGAGATGAGAGGGTCTGTGGTTTAAACTTTGGAGAAACCGTAACGGCTAACTTGGATCACTTGAGGCTAACTTGAGATTTATGCTGGTGACATCAGTGGCCAGCGTTCAGAGTTTTATGAGAGTCAGATACGGTTTACGTTGCACAGTGTTTTGTGGATTAGCATGTTCATCTGGTGAATAAATGTTCAATATTTGGTGTTATATCACTAGTAAACTTACAGTAGGACTGCAGCGTTTGTAGAATGTGCTTTGCTGAGTGGTAAAAAGCGTGTGAATTACTCTGTTAGCTGCAGATTACTGGTCACTACAGTGCGCATAATACCTAATTTAAGATCAGATTTGAATCTGTTCATTAAAAAAAAAAAAAAAAAACTTTATTGGACATACATAGTCAGTAAAAATGTAGTCTCAGCCTCAGACAGGTCACGCCCATGGACCGTTGGCTGAACGGCAGATGAATATGGCACACTTATCTGGAAACACTTAAGGATTTTTGAAGTCTTCATCTGGTTGTTTGAATTCTACAGGATGTCCACGAGACGTAAAAAAAAACAACATTCTTTTAACGGTCCGCCTGGAAACAAATGCCATGACGGCAAACTTCCTTGTGGAAGAAGAAAGCCGTCGTGTTTACAACTGTGACAATGAGCGCTTACCAGGATCGACTAAACACTGGACTTTCAAAAGTATGTTAAGTTCGCGGCTCCATTGTTTTTAAATGATTAATTTATAGATGCACGCTGGTCTGTTATTGCAGGGACACCGACTTTACATTTCCACCCCCCTAAACATGAGGCAGAACAAAACGTCTCGGTTACGTATGTAACCCTCGTTCCCTGAAGGAGGGAACGGAGACGTACGTCGGAACTGACCGACGAATTGGGATCTATTTTCAGAGACCAATCTACTTCGAGTGTTTAAAAACGAGCCAATGAGGATTGGCATGCGGTAGACGCGTCCCACGCTCCGCCCCGCAGCGCGGGTATAAATACGGAAGTGGAAGTACCGCATATCGCTTTACAACTGAGGAGCCGGCTAAGTGGCTCGGCCTACAGCTGAAGCACAGCACCTGGCGACGGGACGTACATCTCCGTTCCCTCCTTCAGGGAACGAGGGTTACATATGTAACCGAGACGTTCCCTTTCAGAATTGGGATCCCTACTAACACGCCAGAGATGCTGGCCCTTCCAGCGCCCTGACCGAGCTCGCTGGACCACACCTAGGTTGGTGCGGAAGTCAGGGCTCCAGTCAGGGAGGCCAGTCACTGCTGTTCCTGCAAGACCCACTCAGCGTGACTATTGGATAACGCTGGGAAAGCGTGCCCGTCTCAGGAGATGGTACGCTGCGGAGCCACGTTCTTCAGTGGAAGGAGAGGTGGAATTACTCATAAGGACTAACCTAGCAGGGTAGTGCTACCTATGGCAGTCTCTGGGGTGGATCCAACCTGGTCCCAGGGGGGAAAGAACACCACCAGAGACGACAGAGCGGGCTCTGTCAAGGGAAAGACACGGGGCTAGCCGAGTAGGGTAGCTGGTACCGTGGAGAATACACATATGGGGTTGCCGTTAGGGAACCGCTACATATGGAACCCAGCCTAACACACACGTTCCACAAGCATACGGGTGTAGGCCTGATGTCAGACGGCCGCAACGTCTGACACCGAAGGGGGTTAGCCGTTTCCGGGGAACACAACTGGAGACAATAGACGCACGTATCCGGCCCGGAGGCGGGAGTGGCGTATGCAAGCCGACACTAGAACGGGTACTTAGCGCTACTGGCCACTGGGGGCGAGGACACAGGAAGATACCGGCTCTACACGGAGGCTATAAAATCTAGCGAACGTGTTAGGTGTCGCCCAGCCCGCAGCTCTACATATGTCTGTCAGCGAGGCGCCTTGAGCCAGCGCCCAGGAGGAGGCTACACTCCTAGTGGAGTGAGCTCGCACCCCGAGCGGGCAAGGCACGTCTTGGGACTGGTAAGCCAAGACGATAGCATCCACTATCCAGTGGGCTAACCTCTGCTTGGAGACAGCCTTTCCCTTCTGCTGGCCTCCGTAACAGACAAAGAGCTGTTCTGAGGTTCTAAAGCTTTGAGTTCGGTCCACGTAGGCGCGAAGAGCGCGGACGGGACAGAGCAAAGCTAGGGCTGGGTCTGCCTCCTCCGAAGGCAGCGCTTGCAGGTTCACCACCTGGTCCCGGAAGGGAGTGGTGGGAACCTTGGGCACGTATCCAGGCCGGGGTCTCAGGACAACGTGAGAGTTGGCCGGCCCGAATTCTAGGCACGATTCGTTGACCGAAAGTGCATGCAGGTCCCCTACCCTCTTGATTGAGGCCAATGCAGTCAGGAGCACTGTCTTCATGGACAGGATGTTTAGCTCGACTGACTGTAAAGGCTCGAAGGGAGGGCCCTGGAGCGCTCTGAGCACCAGGGCTAGGTCCCAAGAGGGTACCGAGGTTGGCCGAGGAGGATTTAGTCTCCTCGCACCTCTGAGGAACCTGACGATTAAGTCGTGCTTACCTAAGGACTTACCTTCAACTACATCGTGATACGCCGCTATTGCGGCGACGTACACTTTGAGGGTGGAGGGAGACAGCCTTCTCTCCAACCCATCTTGTAGGAAAGAAAGCACGACATTAATCGAACACCTTCGGGGGTCTTCCCGGCGGGAAGAACACCATTCAACGAACAGGTTCCACTTCAGCGCATAGAGGTGCCTTGTAGAGGGGGCTCTAGCTGAAGCGATGGTGTCTGCCACTGCCTGTGGCAGACCACCTAGAACCTCCGCGTCCCGTCCAGGGACCAGACATGGAGTCTCCAGAGGTCTGGACGCGGGTGCCATAGAGTGCCCCGCCCCTGAGAAAGCAGGTCCTTCCTCAGGGGGATCGGCCAGGGAGGGGCTGTCGTGAGGAGTGAGAGTTCGGAGGCTGGTCCGGTTGGGCCAGTAGGGCGCAACTAACAAGACCTGCTCCTCGTCCTCCCTGACCTTGCACAGTGTCTGTGCGAGAAGGCTCACTGGGGGAAACGCATACTTGCGTAGGTCCCGGGGCCAGCTGTGTGCCAGTGCATCTGTACCGAGGGTGCCCCCGGACAGGGAGTAATACAACTGGCAATGGGTCGAGTCCGGAGAGGCGAACAGGTCTACCTGCGCGGCTCCGAAGAGGTCCCATATCAGCTGGACGCTCCGGGGGTGGAGTCGCCACTCTACCGGAGGTGTCGGCTGACGAGAGAGCTCGTCGGCTGTCTGGTTCAGCGCACCTGGGATGTGAATGGCCCGAAGCGACCTCAGACGCTTCTGACTCCACAGGAGGAGATGGCGGGCGAGCCGGAGCATGCAACGGGAGCGTAGACCACCCTGACGGTTGATGTACGCAACGGCCGCAGTGCTGTCCGTACGGACCAGAACGTGTTTTCCCTGTAGCGGCTTTTTGAAGCGGCCCAGGGCGAGACGTACTGCCAGAAGCTCTAGGCAATTGATATGCCAACGCAGTTGGGGCCCCGTCCACAGACCCGCAACTGAGTGCCCGTTGTACGTGGCCCCCCAACCCGTGGAAGAGGCATCCGTGAAGACCACAGCATGCCTGGACACCTGTTCTAGGGACACTCCGGCCCGTAGAAAGGCAGGGTCCGCCCACGGATTGAAGGTTTGGCGACAGTAAGGAGTAACTGAGACCCGGTACTGGCCGCGCTGCCATGCCCATCTCGGGACTCGGTCGTGAAGCCAGCATTGAAGCGGTCTCATATGAAGCAATCCGAGCGGCGTTACCACGGCTGCAGATGCCATATGCCCCAGGAGCCTCTGAAAGAATTTCAGTGGGACCGCTGTCCTGCCTTTGAACGTATTCAAGCAGTTCAACACTGACCGGACTCGCTCCTCTGTGAGGCGCGCAGTCCGGTTGACCGAGTCCAGCTCCATACCGAGATAAGAGATCCTCTGTGTGGGACAGAGTTTGCTCTTCTCTCGGTTGACCCGAAGGCCCAACAGGCTGAGGTGACGTAGCACCAGGTCCCTGTGTTCGCACAACTGCTCCCGGGACTGGGCCAGTATGAGCCAGTCGTCGAGATAGTTGAGAATACGAACGTCGCGTTCTCTGAGCGGAACAATGGCTGCCTCTGCGACTTTCGTGAAGACGCGAGGCGACAGGGACAGCCCGAAGGGCAGGACTTTGTACTGAAATGCCCTCCCCTCGAACGCAAAGCGAAGGAACGGTCTGTGTCGAGGGAGAATGGAGACATGAAAGTACGCGTCCTTCAGGTCGATCGCTGCGAACCAATCCTGGGGACGGATGCATTCGGAAATGCGTTTCTGCGTTAGCATTCTGAACGGGAGCTTGTGCAGGGCCCGATTCAGGACACGCAGGTCCAGGATTGGTCTTAACCCACCCCCTTTCTTGGGCACAATGAAGTAGGGGCTGTAAAACCCCGCCCTCATATCGGCCGGAGGAACCGGCTCGACCGCGTCCTTCGCCAGCAGGACATCGATCTCGGACCGCAAGACATGGGCATCGCAACTCCGCACTGAGGTGAAGAGGATGCCCGTGAACTTGGGAGGCCGGCGGGCGAATTGAATCGCATAGCCGAGTCTGACGGTACGGATGAGCCAGCGAGACGGCCTGGGGAGACCTAACCAGGCCCCCAGAGACCGAACAAGCGGGACCAACGGCACCACAGACGTGCCCGGGGTGAGGCAGCGAGATGGAGTACCCAGGCCCGACTCGGGAGGCCCGGAGGCGGCCCGGAGTGTTGCTTGAGTACTCCAGGGTGGGGCAGAGTGTGGGTGAGAAGGCCCGGGGGCGTTCTCGGTGCCCACACTGCTGCCCCCTGGCGAGGGGGAGAGGGGAGGAAAGGAGTGGCAATTTATTTGTTGAAATGTGGTAGCCATAAGAACACACTTTTTTTTCATTAAACAAAATATAATACAATATTTATTCATTTTCTTTTTATTCATTAAAATGCATTAAATCAGCATCATAGGCACACATGGCAGTCATAGTCATTACAATTCACAATATTACACAATGTCTATTATTAAATATTACACATTTGCTGGTAATGGTAATGACATAAATGAGTCCTACCTGTCGTAACATTCCCTACTCTTATAAAATAAAAAAAATTCTCAGTAAAATCTACATATAGTTCCCAACAGAAGTATTGCTTAGGTATAAAACATGCTAAAGATTAGCAGACAGGCAGTAGATTCATTAAATGATTAGCTATTTCCTCACAAAAGTGGTTTATTCAGCGTAGTGAAGCCTCTCCTCCATCGACTTCCATTCAAAGAAAACGGCCTCTGGTCTCCTTCTCTGCGTTAGCATTAGCCCTTACACTTTTGGCCTTCCAGTGGCTTTGTTTGTTGTATGCCTTGTAAGACCTTGATTAGCTGGTTCAGGTGTGTTGAGGCAAGTTGGAGCTAAACTCTGCAGGACAGTGGCCTTCTGGGAGCAGGATTGGACAACCCTGATTTGAACTGACCCCAGATCAGTGGCTAGGACACATTGCACAAGATGCTTTTCAGAGAATGCCTAATGTACGGTCAGCAAGTTGTGTGTGTTGCATTAGAGGGTGGGTAGTGCATTATGAGGAGTCAACCATCCTGTTTTGCTCTTCCTCATGCAGGCCAAAGGGGAGTTTAGCAAGTGACAAGCCAACTATTTTTGCTATCTCTTCAGGCAGATCAAAAGAATATTACAGATGTTATCTTTTAGTGCTAAGGGATTTAGTCATTTAATTTGTTAGTTTCAGGAATGTATTATTTTTATAATGCCTTTTGACCAGGCACTACCAGTTATTTTGCACTCTAAGCCCCACCTACTCCAGTACTTCAGTAAGTGTTTTGTACGTTTCAGGTTAAAAAATGTCATGTTTGACATCTGCCCTTGTGAGGAAGTGGGTGACTTTGAGATAAAGGCCAAGTTTATGGGAGTTGAAATGGAGAAGGTGCAACTGCATTTCCAGGTCAGTTCCCAGGTGCACAGAGCCAAGCATGCAGGATATTACTTTTATTATTCTGAGTTGATTTTATGGGCACACAAATACAGAAATGTTTTTCATGTCTTATGTTTTTTTATTATCAGGACCTGTTGCAGCTACAGTATGAGGGAGTAGCTGTCATGAAAATGTTTGACAAGGCAAAAGTCAACGTCAATCTACTTATCTTCCTTTTGAACAAAAAGTTCTATGGAAAATGAGAATCCTTTGGAGTTAATGCAGTGCAAATATGTTTGGAAATATTAACTAGCTATCAAAGTTAGTTTACACTTTGCAAATTGTGCAAAAAGAAATGGAACGTGCCTTTGGTTTTTAGATGTTTTTGTAAAAGAAATTTCTTTGAGCATTCAGGGTATTTGTGCAACTATTTTTGCAGGTCTTCTGTATTTAATTAACTATAAAATGAGATCTTACCCCTCTATGAATGATATGATACATGCCAAGCTGTACATACATAGCATACTTTTGATTTTACTTACATTGGAAGGAAATTTAATCACCACAATCAAAGAAACAGATGTTCACAATATTTCATAATAACTGGATTTTTTTTTTTTTAATTGTGTATGAATTATATTTTTAAATACAAATATAATTGAAATATATATTTAATAGCAAGTAATGTATTGGAAGCTGCAATGTTTTAATATGTTAAACATGTATAACGAGGGAATAAGACGAACGACTTTCACAATGCACTACTTAAATAAGATAAACTGGAGGAGCCTTTTCATTAACTAGTGCCTTTAATTTCTAAGTGCTTAACTGTGCATCTTTTTAAAGATACCTATTAAAGGCCAATTCACACCTGCACAGACAAACGCCAACAAACAAGTTGGCAGTTGGATTTAGAATTGTATGAAAAATAATGTTCACACGGTCCCAACAGACAGACAAACGCTGATTGAACATGTTCAGTTGGGGGGGGGGAAACAAACCCTACTACTGACTAACTCCAACAGACGCCAACTGGGGTAACACACTGATTCAACAAAACCCAACGGTGTGTCTGTGCAGTGTGAATTAGTCTTAAAAGAACATTCCTAAACGTTTTCAGTAAAATAAAGAAAACTTACTGAGAAGGATTAATGTATTGATTTTAAATAAATACATCTTGCATCAAAACGGTGTGCGTTTATTAATTTAGAGATCTGAATCAAGTCAAGAGCTGCATTTTGAGTGTGTAAATTCAGTATTATAAATTCAGATTTATTTTGGTTTCAAATTAGGACATTTAGTCATTTCTGTCCTCCAAACAAAAACTGCAACTCCATACTCCTATGTAAATATCACTTAGTGAAACAAATGAATATAATATACTTAACCTCACCCTTAGAAATATCAAAGTAAGCTAAAATGTGTATCAACCAGTCCTGTGTTAGTGGATTTAGAGTCTGTAGTGTTGCACGAGTAGGCGTTGGCATGCACGCGCCAGACGGAGTGAATCCATCCACCCTCTAGTCCTTCCGGATGTCTGATGACTGCTCTTGAGAGCGTGCGCGATTAGGCTCATTCGAGAAAAAGTATTTGATGTAAAGAGTGTAAAACAGCCAAAAAACAGGCATTTGGAGCTGCAGGGTTTCTTTCAGTCGTGATGTTGCGGGTTGTGGCGTTGATGGGGCTGCTTGCTGTGGAGGGATCTGCGGCTGCGCTGCCCAATAACGGTAAGACACTTAATTACAGCCTCTTTCTTTGCTCTGGACAAACACATGGTAATGCACTGTAGTAACTTAAAATTCTTCGGTAAGCGGAGCTACACACCAACTTACTAGTTTGTTTTTAAATTGACTTTTTTGTTTGCACCATTTGTTCTTAATCATGAGCAACGCTGATTATGTAATTACATTTATATTAAAATGCCATTCCCCAATAATCGTGAAATAGCCTATCTTCTGGGGGACAAAAAGTTTAAACCAGATTTGAAAAGTGAAGTAATAGCCATGCACATTTTACCACATTTATATTTACTAAATATAAGTAATAAACAATCTAAAATAAAATAAAGTTAAAATCAGGGGCAATAAATACAACAAACTTTAAACTGTAAAATGTACACTGTAAACTACATTTCTATTTAAATTCAAGTAATCATGAGATCCCTTCTATAAAAATAAATTAAAACCAGTTTGAAAAGTGAACCTAGGGAGTAGGCTATTTCATTTCGCATATTCTGATAACGTGCGCGTCAAACAGACCAGCAGTAGAACAGGAGCACAATAATTACAAATACATATTTTGCTTAAATATTTTTTGTTAGAAATTAAGTGTATAGGTTTAAAAATATACATGTAACACAAGTAATCATATTTACGAAAGCAGTAACAGTAGGCAAATGTTGGTATAGCACATTAATGTAGGCTAATATAAATACTGTTCTTCATATGGTAGCTATAACTGGAAAAGGTAAAGTAAGGGATTACTCTTATTTGTCTGTAATTTAGTTAGTTCTGATGTAAATGAACTACTCGAGACTGTAGAACATAAATAGAATAGTGGAATTAACATCAAAATGTCTAACTTTAAAACGCACGTTTTTATCTATCCTTTTCACATTTGTAATGCTTTGGTCAGTTAATAAGAATAATTTATGTCGTTTTATATTATTTAATTTGAATGAATTAAAAGAGCCGTTTCATGTCCTTGAATCACTTAACTAGTCGAGGTTGATAGAGGATTTACTAAATAATTAGTAGAGAGAGAGAGTAATTTGTACAGTAATCTAATTATACTATTGAAGATGTAACTAGTAATTAATTAACTTACCCAACACTGGCAGAAGTTATTTATTTAAGCAGGGTATTAGTATGTATCTAAAACATTTAAATAAATAAAATAAAGGCACAATAAATGAATACAACAAACTAAAAATAAAAAACCTGAACAATTTGTGTGAATTTATGTGTGCAGTGACACACATTAACGAGAATCGTTCAGATTTATGTGACGTACTGTTTTCTTTTCCCCAAACATTTTACACTTTATTTATTTCAGGAACGTTGATTCGGACATTTTCGGGTTATTTCCTCACCGTCACCGATGAGCCAATATTTGATTATCTGGACGTGCAGGACGAAGGAAGCGGCTCCAGTTCGGGCCATGCATCCAAACCCAGGGAAGATCACCACCACCATGTGGCTAAAAAGACCTATCACATCTCTAAGGAGGCCTCCAGCTTCCTCACAGGCCGCGTGGTGACCGCGGTCATCCCTACAATATATATCATAGTGTTTGTTATAAGCGCTCCTCTAAATCTGCTGGCGCTTGTCATGTTTGTGCGCAAAGTGAGACCAAAGAAACCAGCTGCGATTTATATGATGAATCTGGCCTGCGCTGACCTTCTGTTCGTACTGGTGCTTCCGTTTAGAATAGCCTACAATTACAACGGAAATAATTGGATATACGGGGCTGGGATGTGTCGTTTCGTCACGGCTGCTTTCTACTGCAACATGTACTGCTCTGTGCTGCTGATTATGTGCATTAGCGTGGATCGCTTCATGGCTGTCGTCTACCCGATGGACTCGCTTACCTGGCGCAGTCCTCAAACAGCTTCTGTCGTGTGCGCCGCCATGTGGCTTTTGTCCATCGGAGGTGTGACGCCTTTGCTGATTTCCAATCAGACCATTCACTTACCTGACCTGGGCATAACCACGTGTCACGACGTCCTTGACATCCACCACCTCCGCGAGTATTACCTGTACTTCTTCCCCGTCATCTCTTCACTTTTCTTTTTCATTCCGCTCATTTTTAGCACCGTCTGCTATGTTCGCATTATCCAAGCCTTGTGCGCAGCCAACGTGGAAAACCGCGCCAAAAAAACGCGGGCCGTTTTTATGGCGGTAACGGTTTTTGCTGTTTTCGTCATATGCTTCACACCAACAAATGTCATCCTGTTGTCGCATTATGTGCAGTTCGCTCGCAAGCAAAACGATGCATCCTACGCCGCGTACCTGGTCTCCACATGCATCGGGAGCGTCAGTTGTTGTCTGGACCCCCTCATCTACTACTTTGGGTCATCTCAGTGCCAAAAACAGGTTTTGGCCTTTCTCAAGTGTCAGGGGGTCTCAGCCATCGAGAGGAGCGCACAGTTCACCAGCAGCACCGGGTCAAGCAAGTTGGAGACTTTTAAAAGCAGCGTGAGCAGCCAGTACAAGAAGCTAATGGCATGAAAAGCACTGCTGAAAAAGAAAACAGGCTGGTTTCAGAGGGGGTTTGAGAACTTTGCAGCTGGCCAGAGTGAGAGACCTTCTCAAACCAGCTGCAGCAGGTTACCAAGGACTTTCAATCACAATTAGTTTAAACAGGTGCAGC
Source organism: Rhinogobio ventralis (assembly GCA_039654625.1). Classification (NCBI taxonomy): domain Eukaryota; kingdom Metazoa; phylum Chordata; class Actinopteri; order Cypriniformes; family Gobionidae; genus Rhinogobio; species Rhinogobio ventralis. Next base: position 30,310,125 of record CM077194.1, read on the forward strand.
TCATTTCTTTTGTATCCAAATGACTCAGTTGGCACTCGTTTCTATGCTCTTGTAACATCTTTGCTAAAGATTCTGGCTTTAATTGTGTATCCATTTGTGATCATGTCAAATAGCTATATTCTTGCTAATAAAAATATTTTTTACAGTACATATTAGATACCTAATGCTTGTAAAGACTAAAATTAAAATCGTTTGTTTTAACATATTTCTGATGACTGTAACTTGCATGCTAGCTTATGGGACCAGCTGGCTGGTTTTTTATGTTTTTTTTTTAATGTTCACTGTTCAAAGGATTGGGGTCAGAAAATTAATAGGCCTTCTTTATTCAGCAAGGTTGCAATAAATTGATCAAAAGTGACAGTAAAGACATTTATAATGTTACAAAAGATTTCCATTTCTTTTCAACTGAGTCTTAGTCTGCTATAGGGGAACTTGTAAAATTTCTGACAAGCCAAACACGTCAGTCTCTGAGTAACACGTAACTGATTTAAGCTACAAAATAAACTTTATTCTGTAAATAAGTACAATTAACTACGTAAAAAGCATTTTGAACGTCTCCAGCATGTTTAGTAACTCAAAAATCAAACAGTTGACCCCTTATGCACATCCATAAAAAAAGTAGGCTGGCCGTCGGTTGGAATATTACTAAAAACACAGACATAACACACTCATGGGCATCAATCACTTCACTGAATACTTGCCGGCTAAGAAATAAATAATTATTACCTTACGATTCATCTGTTTTTAAATCCACATAATCTGACTATCAGACATCGATGTCTGTCCAAAAATAACGTACACAACACCAAATGTTTTGAATGCGTCGCCGCTTTCCAAGAAGAGGGTCAAAATGTCGGCCTCAGCGGTTTCAACATGCTGTCTGTCAGACGATAACATACCTAATACATAATTGACCCAATTTCCACACACACAAAAAAAAGAAGAAATAATAATAAGAAGAAATTATTTTTGAGCAGTAAATCAGCATATTAGAATGTTTCTGAATGATCACGACACTTAAGACTGGAGTAATGATGATGGAAATTCTACTTTGACATAAATATAATATATTAAATATACATTTAAAAATATATTAAAACAGAAAACAGTAATTTAAAAATGTAATAATATTTCACAATGTTACTGTATGTTTGATCAAATAAATACAGCCTTTTGAGGATAAGAGACTTTAAAAAACATTTTTAAAAAATATTACCGACCCCAACCTTTTCAACAGTAGTGTATAACAATGCAAATTATGTAAATAAAGGCATAAAACTTCTTGCACTAAGATTTAGCAATACATTTGCACTAAGTAGGTTATGTAAATCGCCATTAAACAAAAGAAGGAGGAAGTAGAATGGCGCACTTTTTCTTAGCGTCTGTGTCGCTCTGTTGAGAATGTCTTGTGTGTTAACCGGGAACATACTCTGAGTTGTCTGTACTTACTCACGGTCGCATTTTTGGAACAAGCATACCTCGAGTAAGCAAGGTTTGAGTTAATCAACCTATATGGTAAATTAATCTTGCTTTCTGGAATACCCCCCAGTATAAACCAGCAAAGAGGGACCAATATAAATATTCATGCATAGTGGCCTGTGCAGTTTTTTCTTTTTTTTTCAGAAAGGTCACATACATAAACACACTACAAATGGTGAAAATGATTTTTATATCAGCATATCCAAATTCTACACAGATAGCTGTATTTACAAGAACAAATCCAACATAAGAACTCATGACGCGAGTCCAAAAAATCTAAGTTCAGTCTTTTGCTTTTGTACAGTCCAACATAAATGAAGCCAGAACAATGTGTTTGTTACAAGGTGAGGTTTTGTCAGTAGTGGTTGTCTGGTCAAAACCATGACATTGCGGCTAAAAACCTTGTTTAAACTAGTTTAAAATCTTGAGGAAAACCACCACATGTTTAGTTGTTAAAAAAAATCTGCTGTTTAACCATAACAGTGTTTAACTAAATTATGCTTATCTAAAAGTGGAAGTTATCAACTGTTGTATGGGATACTGAGGGCTTCCTTGGTATCAGCTATACTGCATAGAACAGAAAAATATATATATATAAAAAACGAAACATGTACACTGAAAAATGTGTGGAAAGATTCAAGAAATAAAAAAACAGATTGATGTCCAGCCCTGTGTAAATCCAAACAAGGCACAGACATTAACCATGGAATGACAAAAAAAGCTTGTTCTAGGTGTCTTCTGCTTCCTTTCATGGCTTGCTTGAGTTTGTTTTAGATTTGGAGTAGGATGACATCACTGTAATTCACGATAGTTCACCAAAGACAAAATGAGTAGAAAACCAAAGAGCCGGTTGAGAGAAGATTCTGTTTAGTCTATTAACACGGTAAAAACTTGTAATGTCACTCCTGTGCTGTCCTCTCACACACTCATTGTCATGTTTGGAGAATACTGCAAGAAGACAAGAAGGTATTTTAAATGACAGCACCTGCTGTATTTAAATCATCCTACGGGGGGGAAAAAAAACTTTCTGCATACATACACTTTCACTCTGAAATGGGTTGAGGAAGTTGCCACTCATTTCTCCATCATCTCTTGGTGTGCCAGGCTGATTATTCATGCTGAGGTTTCCTGGAGAGCTCTGATGAATGTGAAAAAGATGTTTGAGGACAGCAACCACAAATGAATTTCAGAGAAATGTACGTCACTGTTTAAATATCTTTCAAAACAGTACAGAAATGACCCTTACCTTTGGGAGGCTTTCAATGTCACCAGATCCTGTTGAATGGGGGGAAGGGGAAAAGACTAAAGTATCGAATGAAAGGCAAGAATGTGCAAATGGATGGAAAATGTTTATGTTTGGCATTGTGCTGTGGGAGTTAAATCTGTCCTACCTAATGAACCATTTATGTGATGAGGCTCCATGCCTGCCATGTTGCCTATCGGGCCATCGGCACCTGAACCTAAAGGAAACTGAAAGGAAAAATGTCATAAGACTAAATATAGGCTACTTCATATGTTGTTATTTTTTATTTTATTTTTTTAAAGACTCACATTTGGTCTGTTTCCATTTGGAGGGACTGAGCTGATCATGGTGTAAATGTTGTCACTCGAATTGTTTGAATCTAAAATCAATATTGTACATCACACATTAGTTTTTTTTCATTATTAGCTAAAGATAAAAGAACCGACTTGGTATGGCTAAACAATACAGTGCATTTCCTGCTGTCTAGCATCTACATAGGCTGCTACTAGCTTCTATGCTAATGCTAACTGAGATGGTGTGATGTGCAACACATAATGCAACACTGATGTGCAACACATAACATCATAGCAACAAATCACAAGAATATTGATTAACCCTCACAACTGATTTAAATGCTGTTAGCAAAATGTTGCTAAAGGCTGGAATGGCAGGACTTAAATCTTGTATTGTTTAGGATACAAGACTGAACAGATTTTAAAACACTATGTACTAAACACTTGCAGACTTTGTAAATGGTTATAAAGAAATCTGGGCATCATACGCTAAATGAATGAGGATCCCACACTACCAGACTTTCAAGTCATATAAAAAATAATCTCCCGAAGAAATTACTGGCTTACTAGGCTTATTACTGGGGATGCATGACGAAAACAATATGTGTCTTAAAATCAGCTCAAAATATTAAACATGCTTGATATCCTCCAACTGAATGGAACACGACACAGTTTTCAACTAAAAACAGAAAACTTTATTTGCGTTTTTGCAGTTCATTTACACATCAACAGCGTTTTGGGGGCCTGAAAACGCAAACTTTTGAAAACGGGATTAAAAGCGCAAGTTTGGAAAACAGTGACGTCATGCGCATGTGTATTACGTGTTCAGTCTATATGGAGCGTATAATTGGGAACTGTTGTATGGGATACTAAGGGCTTCCTTGGTATCAGCTATATTGCATAGAACAGAAAAAAATAAATAAAAAAAGGAAACATGTACACTGTAAAATGTGTGGAAAGATTCAAGAATTGGAGCATAGCGTTTCTTTACAAAGTGACATTGCCAACTTCTGGCCTCACTGCAAAACACGAGATCCAGGGGGCGGGGTTGGAGTAGTTTTAGGGCTGGGGTAGGTGTAGTCTCAGCCTCAGACGTCACGCCTATGGACCGTTGGCTGAACGTCAGATGAATATGGCACACTTATCTCTAAACACTTCAGATTTTTGAAGTCTTCATCTGGTTGTTTGAATTCTACAAGATGTCCACGAGACGTAAAAAAAAAAAAAATTGCATTCTTTAACGGTCCGTCTGTAAACATATTCCATGACGCCAAACTCCCTTGTGGAAGAAGAAAGGTGTTGTGTTTACAACTGTGACAATGAGCGCTTACCAGGATCAACTAACGCTGGATTTTCGAAAGTATGTGAAGTTGACGGCTCCATTGTTGCAGTAATATAGCAAAGTATATAACGTGGGAGGAGTTGGATCTGGATCCAACCCCACCCCCTGGATCTTGTGTTCTGCAGTGAGGACCATCTCACTGGCCTGGCAGCATAATAGAGCGTTTCTAATCGGATCCGTGTGGGAGGGGATCATATTGACAACGTTGTCGTCTGTAAGCAAAAAACGCAAAGGAAAGACTTTTCCGTTTTTAGTACATCGTTGTCATGTAAACGTACCCTTAGTTCTAAGATAATAAAAAAAATGACCTGCAGGACTGGGCATGATGGGTGTTCCGGGAGGGCCTCCTCCTGCTGGGGGACCCTGCAAACACACTGATTCTGCTTATTCAAATGACCAGAGTGTGTTACCCAAAGTTACCTAAGAAGTTACCAAAGAAACCATAGACAACTTTACATTACCTACCGAATAACTGCCTGGAGACGCAGATGAATAAGGGATCTGCAGGGAGAAAGAGAATGTACTGGTATTTATATTGTTTAGGATACAAGATTTCTGATCAATTATCATGCCATTTTGAAAACTAACCGAATTGTTATTTGGAGGATTAGGCCATGGTCTTCCTCCTGCAGGACCCCTTTACACAACAACATTCAAATATACAGTTTTATACATTTTATACAGAAGTACAATATAGATTCTGACTTAATGATTGCTGAAGTATTCAGGGAATTATGATGAACTGTGATGTGAATACAATTACATGTTAATCCCAGGCATTCCGGGTCCCAATAGGGCATTTAGGGGAGGTCTCATCCCACCACCATAGTTCTGTAACATCAATTATACCCAATACAATACATCACAATACATTCAAGTTTGTGAACACAGTAACCTGCTTGCACACCTTTACCTAATTTTCCATGGATAACTCACCTGTGGTCCAATAGGAACCATTCCCCGAGGGGTCATCCGCTGCATAGGCCCACCCATGTTGGGATGGACTTACAAATGAAGCAAAGATTTTACAATGGATGTAAATAAGGTAAAATAAGATCAAATTAAAAGCTGCACACACAATCAAATTAGCCATAAAAGTATTTCATAAAAAAAACACACAGAAAAGACAGAAATAGAAGTATCTGTGTTGACTTGATCATAAAGCTGTGAGTAAATACCTGGCTGTCTGATAGGATCCATCCCGCTGGGTAGGAGAGGCTGGTTCCCAGGCCCCAAAGCCTGTTCAAAACAAATCAGATTGAAGTATCAGTCATTATAATGCGAGGAATGAAAACCTAGTTCCCGAAAGCAGAATATATAAGTGAAAATACCTGATTGGGTATTCTGAGAGAGCCTCTGGGCCCACCTGGGTATCGAGGAGACATAAACTGCTGAGGAAACACAAGGACAGAGAACAATTGATCAATTCAGTCTTTATCACAAATCAATTTACAAGACCTAAACACAAATCTTTCATGGTTCACCCAGCAGGCAAACCAGAGCAACTGACACTATAAATCACACCACCAGATGGCAACACTGCATTTCTATTTTAAATCTGTTATTTAGTCTTGCAGATGTTCAACTTCAATGCAGATGTCAAATATGTCTGGGTTAAACTTTATCATCAGCATATGTGGCTTCAATTCATCCCTCAATGCAAAACAGCAAAAGCATGTTTACAGTAATGCAATTATTGAGTGATTGTAGAGCATCCCTTTCCAAGTCAACAGGATTCAAAAACAAGCCTATTTGCTTTTTTAAATGCATATTCTTGGTCTTATTATGAATGATTCATCAATGCACATTATTCCAATTTAAAAAAAAAAAATAGTAATGCTGTTTAGGCATTATTTTACCAAACTCACATTCAGGTTTGGCTCCATTCTGAAAAATAACACCTAATTTTCATAACCAAATCCCAGTGAATAAATATCCTGTTTTACTTGTAAATACATAAAATCAGCATTTCACATAGGGCCCGGTTTTAACGATCTGGAGCGCATGGCGCAGGTTGTGTCCGACTTAGGATGTGTCCGAATCCACTTTTGCTAGTTTAACGATAGAAAAAACGGTCGGTGCGCCAGGTGCATGGTCCAAAAGGTTTGTACCTAGTCTCTTAATGGGTCATGGGTGTGTTTTGGGCGTAACGTGCATTAAACCAATCAGAGTCTCATCTCCCATTCCCTTTAAAAGCCAGCCACGCTGCGGATTCGCTATTTACATGGCAGAATTTGCGAGCGGAAAGACTGAACGCTTCTCCAGAGAGGAATCCTTTTATTTTTAATACTTAAAAATGTTTGTGTGCTGCTGCACGTCCCTGTGTGTGTAATAAGCTGAGTGTACGCGCCTATGTATTTTTTTGGTCAGTGGTGCAGCAGATTTCCGTTGCCTCAAAATAGCAACGCACCAACAATGCGCCTGAATACACCTCATTTTCAGACCAGCACGCCCATGGGTGAACCGAATGAAGTCCATTTGCTATCTAAACAACGTGGTGCAGGACGTGAAAATGATAACTGCGTCGGGCTGAAACTAGCAAAAAACACTTGAGTCACGCCGTGGTGTATGATAGGGCCCACTGACTTCAAAATGAAAAAGCAAGTGTTGATTCAACAGGTGTATACTGAGCCATGCTATATTTGTGATGTTCAAAGCAGATATCTCAGAGGGTTGGTTAAGGTAAAACCAGATCAAACTGAGTGAGTTTGAGAGGAGAACTGAAAAAAAGGATTGTTAGAGTTTACGGAATCTGAACTTAAGACTATCAATGAGCGATTGTCAATACACATCAGGCAGGACAGCAGCTCTCAGACTGCCTGCTGACAGTTAATCGATGTATGTTCTGGTGCATTTTAAATGACATACACACTGCCCAGTGTTTATGCACTCAAAATTATCCTTTGAAAATACCACATTATAACAGATAATTAAACACACATATCTTCTCTTTTCAATTAAAAAAAAATCAAAGTATGGAAATGTTCTGCATAATCTGCTGTTATAGAAATCCACATTTGTCTTGGCCTGAATAAATATTTAATTGCCCATTTATTCATAATCTCTCCTGACTCAGCACTGTCTCCCCAGTTCAACTGCCAATCACAGATGAAGAAAAGAATTTCTTTTTATACAGTATTCCACAACTCCATTATCAAAAATTTTTTTACATGCTGCTCGCTTGTTGTGGAATAATCCTGTTTCAGACATTTAAAATAACTGTCTTTCAATGACCTTTATCAATGAGATATTTCAATATAAAGATGTTAAGCAAACAAATGTGTCTCAGTGCAATACTTCTAACATATGTGTGTGTGTACCTGGAAAAATCCCGGGGGCAAAGGCATACCGTCTCCAGGAGGACTTCCAATCACCGGACTTTGTGTTGCACTCTACAGGACACACACACACACACACACACACACAACTCAGTTGACATACCCACACAGAAAGATTGAGGAAGAGTAGAATTTCACATGTAACATATCACTTGTATATAATGTATAAATAACCTGAAAATTAATGGATATTTTGAAGAGCCAGTGCAATAAACAAGCAGCAAGCATCAGTGCTGTATAATAATTACTGCAACAAAATCATATACAAAAGTCACAATAAGCAGGCATACTGTGACCACATTTAACATAAAGAGAATAAAACAATTCTAAATAAGACTTTTATTTGAGCTTTGCACGCAGCCATCAGAACATAGCTTTTAAAGGGACAGTCCACACAAAAATGAAAATTCGATCATGATTTACTCACCCTTATGCTGTTCCAAACATGTATGACTTGTATATATTTCTTCTGCGGAACACACAAAAAAGATACTTTGAAGAATGTTGTAACTAAACAGTTTCGGTTCCCATAGACTTCCATTGTATGTACAAAAAATACAATGGAAGTCAATGGGAACTGAAACTGTTTAGTTACCAACATTCTACAAAACATCTTCTTTTTTGTTCCACCAAAGAAAAAAGTCATACAAGTTTGGAATGACATGAGGGTGAGTAAATCATGATAGAATTTTATTTTGGGGTGAACTATCCCTGTTAGCCTATAGTTTTAAAACCTCACATCTGATATCACGTGCTCCAGCAATGACACGTGCACACACACAATCCTAAGAGTTGAACAATGGGAGGAAATATGAAACAGTGGGAAGACACAGACACTGAGAAATTGCACCTCCTGGCAAACACATTTTGTCCACTGAATAATTAACACCACTAGTGTTGGTGTACTACAGTTTCACTGGCGGTTTAGGCTTTCTACTTACTGAAAATGGAACAGAAACAACTGCTTTCCCCCACATACAATGATGGCAGTTACCTCACCATACCAACCCAGGGTTCAGGTGGTAAATTATGGCCGTCTGGATGCCCTCCAATCACACCTCTACTCTACTGTGTGCCCAGCAGTGATTACAGTAGGATAAAAAAATTACCAAGAATGTGTCTGGGTCACGTGGTACCGTGATAGGTTGCCACCTGTGCAATAAGTCCATTCGTGAAATTTCCTCACTACTAAATATTCCACGGTCAACTGTTAGTTGTATTATAACAAAATGGAAGCAATTGGGAACAACAGCAACTCAGCCATGAAGTGTTAGGCCACGTAAAATCACAGAGCGGGGTCAGCGCATGCTGAAGCACACAGTGTGCAGAAGTCGCTAACATTCTGCAGAGTCAATAGCTACAGACCTCCAAACTTCGTGTGGCCTTCAGATTAGCTCAAGAACAGAACAGCTTTATGGAATGGATTTCCATGGCCGAGCAGCTGCATCCAAGCCTTACATCACCAAGTGCAATGCAAAGCGTCAGATGCAGTGGTGTAAAGCACGCCGCCACTGGACTCTAGAGCAGTGGAGACATGTTCTCTGGAGTGACGAATCACGCTTCTCTGTCTAGCAATCCGATGGACGAATCTGGGTTTGGTGGTTGCCAGGAGAACGCTACTTGCCTGACTGCATTGTGCCATGTGTAAAGTTTGGTGGAGGAGCGATTATGGTGTGGGGTTGTTTTTCAGGGGTTGGGTTTGGCCCCTTAGTTCCAGTGAAAGAAACTCTTAATGCTTCAGCATACCAAGACATTTTGGGCAATTTCATGCTCCCAACTTTGTGGGAACAATTTGGGGATGGCCCCTTCCTGTTCCAACATGACTGCGCACCAGTGCACAAAGCAAGGTCCATAAAGATATGGATGAGTGAGTTTGGTGTGGAGGAACTTGACTGGCCTGCACAGAGTCCTGACCCCAACCCGATAGAACACCTTTGGGATGAATTAGAGCGGAGACTGCGAGCCAGGCCTTCTCGTCCAACATCAGTGCCTGACCTCACAAATGCGCTTTTAAAAGAATGGTCAAAATCTCTCCTGACTCCTGGTCAAAAATTCCCATAAACACACTCCTAAACCTTGTGGAAAGCCTTCCCAGAAAAGTTGAAGCTGTTATGGCTGTAAAGGGTGGGCCAACTCCATATTAAACCCTACGGATTAAGAATGGGATGTCATTAAAGTTCATGTGCATGTAAAGGCAGGCATCCCAAAACTGTTGGCAATATATTGTATATTTAATATTATTTACACTAAAAAGTATCTTGATGGTAGTATTTTTTTAAATGCCTTTATGCTTGTTTTAGTTAAAAATAATAATACAAAATAATATAGAAAAATAATTTTATTACAGAAAGTCTTATGATAATCATTGAGAACAATTGAGAACTGAAAAAAAGGTAATAGTAATATGAATTTTGAGGTAAAAAGTGCTTAATTGTTGTGAAAATATCATAATGAACCTAGCCTACATTTTAAAATAGTATTAATGTTCTTTATGTAAAATATTGTTTTTTTTATGTTTTCCATTTCATTTTGAGGTGAAATACACCCAACATGTGTTCTTGATACTCACACATTTTGGGGACAGTCATTGCACCAAATCTACCCAAATATAAATCTTATTCCTCTTACTCAGAAGACACGACAAGTTGCAGTTGTTTAAAAATGTTTATACAAGTGCAATGAAAATGATTTATCCTGAATTGGTTTATCTTAAATCTTTGAGGGTTTATTTTCTACTTCTTACTTCATAAAGAAACAGATATACTATATACATGACCGAAAAGGTTTAAGCCTGCAGTAGCTCTCTGTCTCTAAGTTCATACATTTCCATATTTATTAGATTTGCTCCTTCTGTCTGCAATAAGGAGGCAGTGTGTGTGTGTGTGTGTGTGTGTGTGTGTGTGTGTGTGTGTGTGTGTGTGTGTGTGTGTGTGTGTGTGTGTGTGTGTGTGTGTGTGTGTGTGTGTGTGTGTGTGTGTGTGTGTGTGTGTGTGTGTGTCAGAGAGATTCCTCCAGTGGCTGGCTGGGTAGGGAGACTCATTTCTCTACTCATTAGAGAAACGTGGGTAGAATGGCAAGTCCCATTGTCTAGACTTTCTCATCAGCTGCATCAGGACAACATCCCTAGTCCTCACGATCAGAGAGAGAAATAAATCTACTCAGATCAAATAAGAGAAACAAAAAAACATTTGATTCAGGTTGTAAGAACTCTTACACAGAGGACGAAAGGGGTAAATCAAAACTGGAATTCAACAATGAAACACAAACCAAAGAGTGCCGTACATGTAACTAACCAAACAATCCAACGTTAACTTGAGAGAGATTGAGATATTGAAATCTATTAAAATACAAAAACATAAAATTCACACACCGAAATTCATCCTAAATAAAGCAACATTTATAATTAAGAAAATGAAATGTTTTTAAAAAAACAATGCCTGTTTGCTATACTGTCTGACCTCTTTTGCTCTCTTTCTCACATCTGTTCTTTTAAGCATGTGACTTGTTACATAAGCTCCCCTGAGAGACAATAGAGATACATTATAGTGACAGTTGAACCTGAGCCATGTGTATAGGATGGGAAAAGTAGACTTAAAAACCAACTGAGAATGCAGACAGACCAATATAACAACAGGAAATATATCAATGATACCGACAGGAAGGAAGTCTCTAGTCCTCTATTAATCTCTCTCTCGCTCCATTCATCCCGTCATGCCATTGGACACTTCCTGTTGAAACCCAGTGAAAACGCAGAGAAGTTTTGCTCCAAAACAAAACAAAAACATTTGGATGTGGATTTATAGATAAAACAAAATTATGTATAATAGAATATGGGACTTTTGCTGTTTGTGCCATTTTACTGACTGTCTGTTGTGATTAGTGGTGGGTTTTCCAGTGACTCCTTCGCAGTTTACATTGTTACGAGCCAGTAGATGGCGACAAGTGACTGTCTTTATAAACAACTCATTTATTCAACCAATTCGAGGCGAAAAACAATTTGTGACAAAAGTAGTATGTCCGAATTCACAGTACTCATAAAAGAGTAGGCAAAAAGTACCCGGATTACCTACTTAGTGAGATTCTGAAGTGTGAATACGATGGACACTTTACTATCCCATGAGGCCACAGGAGAGGTTTTATGAATGGCAGTGAAGCGACGTAACTGACGCTGGTAGGTCACATGATAATGATAAAATGGCATATGTAGCATGTCCAGATTACATTCATATAAGCATGTACTTTTATGTATAGTGTATTTTTTATGGTTGTTAATTACTTATTCAAAATAAGTACCTACTCAAAAGAGTATGTGATTTCGGATGCAGCCATCGGATGCTGTTCTTGAGTCAACAACTCACTGATTCAAATGATCCGGTCAGAGAGAGTCCTCTCGGTTACGTATGTAACCCTCGTTCCCTGAAGGAGGGAACGGAGACGTACGTCGGAACTGACCGACAAATTGGGATCTGTTTTCAGAGACCAATCTACTTTGAGTGATTAAAAACGAGCCAATGGACATTGGCATGCGGTTCACGCATTCCACGCACCGCCCCGCAGCGCGGGTATAAATACGGAAGTGGAACACCGCATCATTGCTTTTCAACTGAGGAGCCGAGATACGTTCGACGTACGTCGGAACTGACCGACGAATTGGGATCCCTACTAACACGCCAGAGATGCTGGCCCTTCCAGCGCCCTGCCCGAGCTCACTGGACCACACCTACGTTGGTGCGGGAGTCAGGGCTCCGGGCAGGGAGGCCAGTCACAGCTGTTCCTGCAAGACCCACTAAGCGTGACTATTGGATAACGCTGGGAAGCGTGCCCGTCTCTGGGAGATGGTACGCTGCGGAGCCACGTCCTTCAGTGGAAGGAGAGGTGGAAATACTCATAAGGACTAACCTAGCAGGGTAGTGCTACCTAAGGCAGTCTCTGGGGTGGATCCAACCTGGTCCCAGGGGGAAAAGAACACCACCAGAGACGACAGAGCGAGCTCTGTCAAGGGAAAGACACGGGGCTAGCCGAGTAGGGTAGCTGGTACCGTGGAGAATACACATATGGGGTTGCCGTTAGGGAACCGCTACATATGGAACCCAGCCTACACACACGTTCCACAAGCATACGGGTGCAGGCCTGGTGTCAAACGGCCGCAACGTCTGACACCGAAGGGGTGACGGAGGAGCTCGACAGGGTTAGCCGTTTCCGGGGAACACAACTGGAGACAATAGATGCACGTATCCGGCCCGGAGGCGGGAGTGGCGTATGCAAGCCGACACTAGAACGGGTACTTAGCGCTACTGGCCACTGGGGGCGAGGATGCGGGAAGATACCGGCTCTACACGGAGGCTATAGAATCTAGCGAACGTGTTAGGTGTCGCCCAGCCCGCAGCTCTACATATATCTGTCAGCGAGGCGCCTTGAGCCAGCGCCCAGGAGGAGGCTACACTCCTAGTGGAGTGAGCTCGCACCCCGAACGGGCAAGGCATGAGGGTGGAGGGAGACAGCCTTCTCTCCAACCCATCTTGCAGAAAAGAAAGCACGACATTAATCGAACACCTTCGGGGGTCTTCCCGGCGGGAAGAACACCACTCAACGAACAGGTTCCACTTCAGAGCATAGAGGCGCCTAGTAGAGGGGGCTCTAGCTGAAGCGATGGTGTCTGTCACTGCCTGCGGCAGGCCACCTAGAGCCTCCGCGTCCCGTCCAGGGACCAGACATGGAGTCTCCAGAGGTCTGGACGCGGGTGCCATAGAGTGCCCCGCCCCTGAGAAAGCAGGTCCTTCCTCAGGGGGATCGGCCAGGGAGGGGCTGTCGCGAGGAGTGAGAGTTCGGAGAACCAGGTCCGGTTGGGCCAGTAGGGCGCAACTAACAAGACCTGCTCCTCGTCCTCCCTGACCTTGCACAGAACCTGTGCGAGAAGGCTCACTGGGGAAAACGCATACTTGTGTAGGTCCCGGGGCCAGCTGTGCGGCAGTGCATCTGTACCGAGGGTGCCCCCGGACAGGGAGTAATACAACTGGCAATGGGTCGAGTCCGGAGAGGCGAACAGGTCTACCTGCGCGGCTCCGAAGAGGTCCCATATCAGCTGGACGCTCCGGGGGTGGAGTCGCCACTCTCCCGGAGGTGTCGGCTGACGAGAGAGCTCGTCGGCTGTCTGGTTCAGCGCACCTGGGATGTGAATGGCCCGAAGCGACCTCAGACGCTTCTGACTCCACAGGACACCCTGTGACACCCCCTTTCTTGGGCACAATGAAGTAGGGGCTGTAGAACCCCGACCTCATATCGGCTGGAGAAACCGGCTCGATCGCGTCCTTCGCCAGCAGGACATCGGTCTCTGACCGCAAGACATGGGCATCGCTGCTCCATACGGTGGTGAAGAGGATGCCCCTGTACTTGGGAGGCCGGCAAGCGAACTGAATCGCGTAGCCGAGTCTGATGGTACGGATGAGCCAGCGAGACGGTCTGGGGGACCTAGCCAGGCCCCCAGAGATCGAACAAGCGGGGCCAATGGCACCACAGACGTACCCGGGGTGGGGCAGCGAGGTGGAGTACGCAGACCCGACTCGGGAGGCCCGGAGGCGGCCCGGAGTGTTCCAGGGTGGGGCAGAGTGTGGGTGAGAAGGCCCGGGGGCGTTTTCGGTGCCCACACTGCTGCCCCCTGGCGAGGGGGAGAGGAGAGGAAAGGAGCGGCAAGGCCCGGGGGCGTCGCACACTGCCAACCTGGCCCTCTCGGGGCCCAGGAAGGGAAGAAACTGCTCTGAGAATGTGGGTACCGCTGGACTCCGGAGAGCCAGCGGCAGGACCGAAACCGAAAAATATTCTCCCCCCCGGACCTCCTCCGGGGGAGGGAGGGGTGTGAACACCGTCTCCCAAAGAGCAGATCCCCTTTTCACTGGGCTGCCCGTTTCAGGGCCACTTGCCCTTGCGCTTGCCAGCGGACTTCGCGGGACCCTGAACGGGTTGGGCGCCTCCCCCTCGGCGACAAGCAGGCGGAGGCGCTGCTTTTTTTTTCTTTTTTTTTTAAAGCACCTCCGTCCGCCTCTGGGCCACCAAGAACTGCTGGGCGAAGTTCTCGATGGCGTCGCCGAAGAGGCCAGCCTGACAGACAGGGGTGTTGAGGAGCCGCACTTAGTCGGGCTCACGCATATCTGCCAGGTTTAGCCCCAGGTGACATTCCTGGACCACTAGTGTGGACATCGCCTGACCCAGGGAGCGTGCAGTGACTTTCGTCACCCAGAGAGCGAGGTCCATCACCACACGCAGTTCCTGCATAACCCCTGGGCCGGGACTACCCTCGTGCATGCAGGACAGAGGGTAGTGAGAGAGGGAAATTTTTTTTACAGTTTATGGCCCTTTTGGTGTTCCATATTTTGACACCAAATAGTTCCACACTGCTAAACTTTTCCGATGCACATCCGGGAAAAAAAGGCACAGGGGAACTCTGTATCTGATTCAGCACGAGCACACACTATTATAGTGTGAGACTCAGCATTACCATTTCCAGCGCATAACAGCCCTCTCTCCGATGCAGCAATTGACATCTGTCCTCTGCCAGAGTCTCAAACGAAACGCTGGCCCAACTTTTTTTTTTTTGCTGAACACTCAAGCCCCTATGAAAAAAGGCAAGATGAACAACGCGCCGACGTGGCCATGTTCTCATGAGAGAACATGAACCACCCACGAACAAAGTCTCAGCACACACGTGATGCGATAGAGGAGTGGGGGCCCGAGGAGATGTACCCGGCGGGGAAGCCCCACTGTAATCCTCAGGTCACCAAGGCTTATTAGCCGAAGTAGCCCTTTTCTGGTGCACCAGAAAATAAACTAGATCGGGGAATAGGCGAAGGGACTCAACCCCGTTTGAGGTTTCATAGTCTTGACCGCGCATCTAGAGCGCCGAGTGACGCGCTGGGTTGCCGTGACAACCCCCGCTGTCAGCAGGCGCTCGACGGCACACGGCGCGCTGAACGCTCAAGCCATTACAAGAAAGGTGAGACGAACAACGCGCCGACGTGATCACGTTCTCCTGAGAGAACATGAATCACCCACGAACGCAATCACACATGTTTATATGCGAGAGAGATCGTGGCCGTCAAATGAGGACAGGAAACAACCGCATCCAGAAACACACGGTTTGAATGACATCTTGAAAAAGACGCAGGGTCAAACCGTGTTGCTCTTTTAGAAGGAAATGCTCTTTTAGAAGTGCTGAAGCACTCAGGGAGATGGCCGCGGCTCACAGCAGTCCGATTGCAAGCCTGCGTGTGAGCACTCAAAGAACGGTAACGCCCAGCCAACCAACACAGGAACAAGTGTATGTTGCAGCGGCCACTCGCTGACTCGCGCCGTCACACCAGCACCCAGGTAAGAGAGTGATCCTCCTCGAGACTCGTCTAAACACTCTTCGTAGAAACAGCTTGATACAGCAAACCGTTCGGCTCCGAATTTAAAAGCAATGATGCGGTGTTCCACTTACGTATTTATACCCGCGCTGCGGGACGGTGCGTGGAATGCGTGAACCGCATGCCAATGTCCATTGGCTCGTTTTTAATCACTCGAAGTAGATTGGTCTCTGAAAACAGATCCTCGACGTACGTCGAACGTGACCGACTGAAAGGGAACTCCAGTTATCAATTCACTGAATTCACAAATCCGACTCAAAATGAGCCAAGAACTAGAGATCCTCAGAACTTGAGTGTGCTTGTGACTAATGGCGCAAAAACGTGATATGGTTAATGCTAAGCGAATGCTGAATTTTAGGATTGATTATTGTGACTGCAAATCATATGTAAAAAAAGTGAAGCCAAAACGTTTCGATTGCCCTCAGGTGGTCCCAGTATACAGCTCTGGAAAAAAATTAAGAGAAATAAATGTTAAGTGGTCTCTTAATTTTTTACAGAGCTGTATGTCATAAACCCTGCCCTCTCCATGTAATCGAATGGGACATGAGACAAACTAAACAATCAAATTCACTTCAAATATTTTTTTTTCCAAAGATGGCTTCTGTCATTTTTGGTAGTTTTTATCACACTGATGTAAGTTCAAGTGTTTTGTTTTATTAAATAAGTTTGGTTTTTATTTATTTGATGCTATAAAAACGGGATGTGTGATGTCAAGATTGACAGCTGAGATTGACAGCTTCTCTGAGCGAAGTAGTCACTGAAACACCAACAAACTCACTACTGTACTGACAGTTTTTTTTTACAGTATTTTTTTACAGTCTATGGTGACGACCGTCAGTTGTTTGTGAACTAAACCTGCTGTAAAAGGGCGAGCTGTTTAAACCCACTGTAATGCTTGAATGCGGACATGTCCACATTCGTATCAACTTGTCTACAGGGTAGGTTTTATCTAAAAAAATGAAACAAAACAAAAGAAAGCAAATTAATTCCCATGCATCTTCCCCACTGCCGTAGCGGTTTCAAATTATATAAAACAAGTAAAGCATAACTCACGTTAATGTTATGAATTTTCTTACTTGCAGATCAATACATATTATGTATCTGCATCCACAAATCTTCCTTACCAACTGGTTCTGGCTATTTGAGAATTCATAATTCATGATGTCAGACCCAGCAATCCCACCACCCCCAGGTATTTTTAGGTATTAATATAAAATTATTAAACATCGATCAGTACTTTTTACTTTTTAAACTTGAATAAATTTTACTCTAAAAATTGTATGAGGGTGTAGGATTGAAAATAATCAAAGATATGTTGAAAGCAAAAATGTGTGTCACACCTTGGGGGAAGTTGAAATTATCTGATTGGTCAGTTTGAATGTCTCACATTTGGGTTTCAGTCACATGGTCAAGGAAGGGATAAAATAATATTGCAACTGTTGCTCTGCCTCTGCTATGCTCTCTTTTATTGGGGCCTGCTCTTTGGCTCTTCTCTTCTTTGCTCTCTTTTTTTCTGTCTCTTTCTCTCTACACTTCCTCTCTCTCTCTTTCTATCCCTCAGGTAACATTCTATTCATGCTGGGTACGGTTAATGGTGTACGTTTTTATCATCGTCATTAAATTCCAATTACAAATGATTTGCTAACTAGTTTTGATTCGGTATTAACTTTGATGTGCTATCTATTGCAATACAATATTGTCACATTATAGCAACGCTCTCCCACATATTTTGCTATTGTAACTGTGCTTATTTCCGTCATTGGTATAAATAGCAATGGGTGGTAATAGACGAGAAATTTACAGTTTTCTACCATCTTGCTAATAATGTTTCTTTAGTCATTCGGCAACCCTGCAGCCTGAACCGCTGTAGGTGAATCACCCTTACAAGGGTATCTGTACTTTTACTCAAATAGCCTACTCAATTTGTGTAGTTTGTCCACCACTGCTAACAACCTTGGTTCTATTGCATGGGCGTCACTAGGCCCTTTTTAGGGGGGGCTAAACTTCTGCCCAGCCCCCCCTAAAAAAATGTGATTAACTCCCCTTTAAAACATATGCAACTGGCGAGAGGCTTCGGCTTCGTCCCGTCTTTTAGTCTGCATTAATCAGCTTGTTCTTCAATCCGCAGCGGTGCCGAGCAGAGCGCACGTCAGAAGCAGAGGTGTGTGCGTTCATCTGAGCCTCATTGGTCTGTCACCGCTCGCCAATGTCAAAATATTTGAGAAAACCAATCAAATCAGAGTAGGCGGGCTTTATGTTCACACAGAAGCTGCTGAGCGCGAATTTTAGCAGCGCGACTCAATGTCAAGTGAGAGATATGTAAGTAGCTAAACTAAACATTTCATATTTGACAGCTGCTTCTTTAAGTCAGAAATGTTAAACAAATGACAAAAATATTCAGGCAAATTAATCAACTTTTGTCTAATTCCGCCATTTTTAATTGAAAATTCCTATGTAATGTGATTCACAATGAAGGCTAATTAACGAACAAGAAATATTAACAACGCCGTTTTCATCAGAATAGGCATAAGATTAATAATGAATGTGTACATATTGTAAATTTATATAATTCCATTTGTAGCCTACAGTAAATTAAAAAAGCTCAGCTGTTTTCAGCCTGTATTGGCATAAGATTAGTAATGAATGTGTGCATATTGTGAATTAATTTAATAAACTTAGTTAGCTTTCCTGGTAGCCTTCAGTAAATTAATGTGTCCAAGAAAATGATTCATAAAACATATCAGTTAACCATATGTTTACTTTCTTCACTGACAAAAATGGAAAAACTATATCAGTCAAAGCTCAGCTTTAGGAGGGTGTCACAGGGTGTTTTGGTTATGTTTCATGTGTTTAAGTTTGCCATGTTCACTGTCATGTCTTGCCATGCACTTCCTGGTCTTGTCATGTGATCCTGCAATGTGCCTTTGTCTTGTGTTTTGTTGTCATGTTCTCATTGGTTTATTGGTTAGTCATTGTTCACAGGTGTGTCTCGTCTTGTCTTTAGTCATTGTGTATTTAGCCCTCATGTTTGCCATGTGTCCTGGTCTTGTATTGAATGTGTAACCCGTGTGTTGGTGAGTCTTTGTCTTTGTTTAATCCAGCCAAGCCAAATCAAGTCTTTGTTTTATGTTTGAGTATTGTTTAATAAACTGCACTTGGGTTCAGCAAACTCGCCTCCAGTGGATGAACGTTACAGAGGGGAAGAGACAGGGCAAGATAAATACAAAGAGAAAAGAGAGATGTGGAGATAAGAAGATAAATAATCTACTGCACAATGACATGGTTTTCAAGCTATTGTTATCAAACTTTTTGGCCTTCAGAACATCTTAAAATGCACATATGTAGATCATAGAAATCAAAATTTTCTCAGGGGAGCATGCCCCCAAACCCCCCTAACAACCTCACATTTGGGATCTCGGTGATCATAAAACCTTGCCTACATTCCTGTGTACGATTAAGGGATGTACAATATGGTCATGCAGAATAAGGAATAATATTTGCTTTATAAGTAATAATAAACAGCCGATATCCTAGTAATATGCATGCTAATAAGCAACTAGTTAATAGTGATAATTGGATCCTAAACTAAAGTGTTACCATTTTTTTCATACCCTACTAAAATGAAAATCCTAGAATTGCCGCTGTTCTATCATCTTGTGTCTTACCACCTTGGGCCAGATTTACTAAACAGGGCAAATAAGCGTGAGAGCGCAATTCCAGAAAAAAGATGGAAGTGGAAAGTTCAGCACGTGATATACTGACGACACGCAAACTAAAGAACACAGACGCAGCCAGATCATTTGCATAATGACTAACGCAGTCTACTCTGGGGGCGGTAAATATTGGCGCAAACCTTAGTAAATCACATTGCATGCTTCATTTAAATATTCTCCTCCCATAAATTTTGCGTCTGAAAGGCAAACTCCTACAAATGCATATGCAGTAAGGTCAGCCGCAAAAATAACCATGTCAATGCATTTTCAGCGCTAATTTTTCACTGCGTGTCTTTAGTAAATCCTAACAGTTGTTTTTTAACGGCAAGAGAGGGTTTGCACTGGCACAAGCTGTTAGTAAATCTGGCCCCTTGTGTCTAACATCTAGCACGATACGGTCTTCTAAAAATGTGGTGCTCAAGTTAAAATAAGTTCTGCCTTTAATGTCACCATGAAATCATTTGTGCCCTCGTAATCTTTAATCAATATCCTCCTCCCTCTTGCAGTGACATCTCTTCTCTGATGATGTGTTTACTGGAGGGAGGGCAGGGCAACCAGTAATAGCAAACCACAACAATCCAATCAGCTCCTGATAAACAGAATAAAGCCCCGCTCAATATTTTTTCCTGTTCAAGAAGCCGCTTCACTCGTCACAGTAAGGAGGAAAAGATGATCCTAACTTTCATGACGACTTTCAAGTCACAACTTTACTTCAGTGCAGTGACGTATTACCAAGTGAAACAGAATATTGAATAGAGGGCGGGGTTTTATTTTGGCGCACCTCCTCTCCATCCCTCGCTCATAGCAGACTTACGGTTGGAGGGAAGTGGTTAAGGATATTCTACCCAAGCCATCAAACTGATGTCAATTGAGAGGGAATGCTATTGTTCACCACAAGACTAGTAATGTGCACTAACAAAGTAAATAGTGTCAATTTTGATTCCATGATTACTTTACAAATGCGATTTTCACATTCTAATGGCCTTTGTTTAGCATTTTTAAAAACAACTCTTTAAGGCACAACATTAGAATGGTAACTTGGATGGATGGAGCCAGAAGCATCCTGGGTAATGATGCAGTCCTATACCCACTAGACAACCTTTCCCATAATATCTGCAGTCTAATCTAATGCAGTGATGAGGTCATCCTCACCACATCTCCTCTCCTGCTGTCTCTCTCTCTGCTGGAAACATTCTCTGCTTTACAGATGGCAGACTTTAACCGGTGTGTTTGCTTCTGTGTGTTTGAGGGGGTTACTTCAGGACAACAGTGTTTTCAGTTAACCCGCAATGAACACCCTGCCCAGCTGCTAACTCACTCCACCCTGAGTCCACCTCTCTGCCTCTGGAACACAGCCAGCCAGACATTACAGGAACCTCTGAGAATATCTGTGTGCATCTGTGTGTGCATACGAATTCAGTTGTGTGTAAAAGTACCCTGGCTCATGTTATGCATCAGACCATACTGAGATTAAATATACAATAATTATAAAAGGATTCACCCCATCATACCAATCACCTTTCACATTGGCCGAAACAACACAGGGGAATAAGTAATAGAAATGAGACATGGTAAACAGGAAGTAACTTTTGTTTTGGCATGCTTTTTTAATGCCCTTTTCGACATGAGATATTTTAGTTATCATAAATTAGGCATCATTCGTAAGCTATGGAGACCATTTTGAAATGGGACATTGCTTTACCATAGAAGTGGTAAAAACATTTAGCAGGCTCAATTTTTGTGATATTTGGTTAGACATATGGCTTTTATTTTTTTGTAAAATATATATATTTTGTATAATATAATAAATGTTTAGTTCAGTACACTTGCATACCACAATCTGCTGTGTATCTTTAAAAAGAGACCAACTTTAGGTCTTTATTACAAAGCATTCATGAATTACAACCATTTATGTTTAGATCTATGCTCAAAAAGGGGAAGGGACAGTTAAAGGATTAGTTCACTTAAATGAAAATTTCCTGATAATTTACTCACCCCCATGTCATCCCAGATGTTCATGTCTTTCTTCAGTGGAAAAGAAATTAAGTTTTTTGAGGAAAACATTTCAGGATTTTTCTCCATATAATGGACTTCAATTGCAACCAAAATGTTGAAGGTCCAAATCAGTACTTCCACCTACGTCTAGCGTGACCTTTCCGACACGATTAGGCAATCTGTGGCACGTCATAGAGCAACGCAAGATGAGCAATTTAGGTTAAAAAGTATATAAAATGGTTTCGCTAGATAGGACCCAATTCCTTAGCTGGGATCGTGCAGAGCCTCTGAAGCCCTTCGAAGCGCTTTGAAACTGCATTGATTTAGACCTTCAACCCGTTGGTTGCAATTGAAGTACATTATGTGAAGAAAAATCCTGGAATGTTTTCCTCAAAAACTTTTTCGACTTTTCTTTTTGACTGAAGAAAGAAAGATACGAACATCTTGGATGAGATGGGAGTGAGTAAATTATCAGAATTTTTTTTATTTTAAAGTGAACTAATCCTTTAAAGCTGCACTATGTAACTTTCTTGTGCTCAAAATGTACAAAATTTATAAAATGAGCGAGTACATCATGAATCCATTTTCCAAACCGTGTTTTTGTCTTATCCTGAATCACTAAGGTACACGTATAATAAGTGTTTATATTCAGACTATTTCAGCCCGGTTCGGGTCGCACTGCTGCGGAGTAGCACAGTCCCTGCGTGACTCGTCATAGACATAAACAGAGTGAAGTAGCTCCAGCTACAATGTTCTTCTGCAAGACGCATGCAGTTTTGTTTATTAACCGCTAGAGCACCAAAAGTTACATAGTGTTGCCTTAACAGAGGATAATTGTTATTCATCACCATAATAATAATAAAAACATAAATCAGACTAGGAATGTATATCATTTCTCAGCATATCTTGATAATGCAAGATAACATGATATTGAATAAATATTATTTTATTTGTATTATTTTGAGTACTTCATGCAATAATGTCACAATATTATTCAAAATATAACATGGAAGGAAAAATAGACCACCAAGCCATGCTTGTCAGATCTTATTGAACAATGTATTAAGAAAGTCATTGAACTGCACTTTTTAAAGTGAAAATCAAAATCTGGAGCACCCCAAATTTCTTTGGCAAGAGAAAAACATTTTAGATAAACAAAGATCAAAAAAGCAAATGTAGGCTACACTATTCAGTGTAGCAACAATAATCCAAGCTTGAATGTGGGTACACTGTGAAATATCTCTCTCCATTCAGGGGTGAAAATCTTCATTAACATGCTTGAATAGGCTGCATAATATTATAAGCTATTTCATGCTGTCGTGCTTCGCCTCTTCCTCTCATGTTTAATTTGCTGCTGTTTGTGTTCTACTCTGTGCGAACACAAAGAGAATGAAAGTGCAGATGAGACTAGCCCTAAGCCAAACAGGAGAACATCAATAGGGAATATGAAGGATGTGCATGTAAAGACAATATGTTAAAAGCTTAGACCTCAACACAGGATTTGCTCAGGATTTGCTGATTTATTAAATGACTACAATATTTACAAATACATATTTACAAATTTCTTTATATTCAGTATTTAATAGAGCACTCCATGGATTGTCAGGAACAACATCACAGTGTGATTTTGTAGTGTATAATATATTGCATTTCTATACAACAGCTCTGCTAAATAAAGTAAATAAAAATCACCCTACACTCCATCATATTACATGTATGTTTTAGTATATTCAATCCCAATCAAAATGAGTAGTTCCTCATCAAGTGATGTGCCACCATGTATTTTCAGTTTCCAGGTTGACAGTGAAATATCTAGTTCAGTCATAAAACTCTAGGGGCCCTATTTTAAGTGCTAGTGCACTTAGGGCATGTCCGAATCCACTTTTGCTAGTTTAACAAAGGAAAAAATGGTCGGCGCCAGGCACATGGTCTAAAAGGGTTGTCCCTATTCTCTTAATGAGTAATGGGTGTGTTTGGGCGTAACGTGCAATAAACCAATCAGAGTCACATCTCTCATTACCTTTAAAAGCCTGTTGCGCTCGCGGCATGGCTATTCATCGCTATTTACATGCCGGAATTTGCAAGTGGAAAAACTGAACGCTTCTCTATCGAAGAAATGGATCTGCTCGTCTAATGACGCCTGCTGGCTCATCATTACTGCAAATAGGTAGGCTAATTCTGATACATGCAATGACTATCCATTATGACATGTAGGCATTTTTATATTTATGTACACAATAATAAACTTGTAAATTGTATTCCTTTAACTTTTCTATTTAAAAATGTTTGTGTGCTGCTGCGCGTCCCTGTGTGTAATAAGCAGAGTGTACGCGCGGTGGATCCGCCTATAGACGCATTTTACTAATGCATTCTTTGAATAACACAAAAAATACTGCGCTATTGACTTTAGTCCAGATTTCTGTTGGTCAATGTCGCAGTCGATTTCAGTTGCCTCAAAATAGCAACGCGCCAACAATGCGCCTGAACACACCCCGTTTTCAGACCAGCACGCACAGATGGGCGCAAATGCATTTGCTATTTAAACAACGTGGCGCAGGACGTGAAAATGATAACTGCGTCAGGCTGAAACACTTGCCGCACTGTGCCGGGTGTATGCAAAAAGCCGCAGACTGAAAGGTCCTTTACATGCAATCTGCAAGCAATCACATCATTACCGCATGGTGCAAGCTGATTGGCCTCTGCTGATCCTGCAGCAAATGAGATTGCTTGCTCAACATTTAAATAGTCTGGTTCATTGTTTGCTGTAAGCTAGTCCTGCAGCATGCTATCAGAGTTCCTCTGAAACCCTCCACCTCCCCCAGCTCCACCTGTCTAGATCTGCTATGTGATTTATGTATGACTATTCATACAGCAGCATATCCTATACGCTCACAGCAGCGGGTCTGTGTATCTATTAGCAGTAGCAAGTCTATATTTGCTCTGCAACAGCAGCAGCGTCGCAGCTCTGTTACATATGATCGGCTATTCAGGCTATGAAACTGCATGACTGGAAACATCTGTTGCATAAGTGGTTAACCAGAATCTATTAAAGTAGTTTACTTCACTTTGTGTACTTAGCCTACACAGTCTGACCTCTCATCACTAACTGTTGTATATATGTATTATGATTTGATTTACTCGATTGAGAAGAACATTGAGATTTAACCCTTAAACGCATACCTCGGGTCCTATGTCATTTACTGCCCTCCTCCTCATTCATTTTTCAAACTTCTTAGTATTCCTCAATATATTCATTATAAACAATATAACAAGAAAAAGATACAATTATAAAAGAATGCCAGTTTTCCCATTAATTTAAAAAAAAAATTGTATAGGGTTGCTAACGACCAGAGGTGTGTAACAGTGTAAGTATATTTTTTCTGCACAACAATAACTGAATATTTGATGACTGAATAAGTGTAATTCACTTTTATTCCTCAATGTGGCAATGTCTGATACACAATGATGAAGTGACGTTTCACTCATAGTTACTGCAGGCAGAAAACAAAAGAATAGGAAGAATCATCAGCAAAACTTGAAATGGCACAGTGAGCAAGTACTGAATCAAAATATTGATTTTGAAGATGTTGAAAATGATAGTTTTGAGAATATGTTTGAGATTGTGAATATAAGCCAGATGCTGAATGTACTGGGAAATGAGCTCTGACGAGGACAGTGATGATGGTATAAAACATCTGCTCAAACTGAACCCTTCCAAGCTCCAAAAGGTAACAAAATATGCTTTATTTTATTCTTCAGTAATTGTTACTCCAACATCAGGAGAGTTTTATAACATCGCGACAGGTAGGGATCCACCTGTGTTAGATATAGATCTGTGTTGCCAAAGACCTAAATATGTAATAATGATTGGTGAAACATTCATGCATTTAAGGGTTAAAGGGTAAAAGTAGACCAGAGTCACCAGACTGAATATTTAGCTTCATGTTATGTATTACTATATGTAATGCAATGATACAATTGTGTGTCATCTATTCGAAAACCTCAGATGTATGACTATTTTCATTGAAACAATTTAATAGTTGAACTATTCCTCTACTGACAGGTGACTCTGAAATCTGAGAGTTGGAGCAACTAAAGGAGACGTGTGCACATGCAAAGTGTAGCCCTATTAGGTCAAAATAACACTGACAAACATCAAACTGAAACTCCAGAGCTTCAGGCTTCAATTTGTATAAAATGACAGAAAGGCAACAGAGTACCAGTCATTGTCTGCAGTTTGGGGGTGGGGTAGGTCACAATGAGGGAGAGTGGGTAAAAATAGAGTGTGTTTATGATTGCAAGGGAAAATGGAATGTACCCGTTTAGGCAGGAGAGAATCATTTGAAAAGCACTTACAGCACAGCAGTAATATTTCCATGCTAAAAATGGCAGTTAAACAATGGAAATCAATGTAGGTTGAGGCACTGGATCGTTCATCAGGATTTAGTTGTAATTTAGTTTACTGTTGTATTGCTAAAAAGCACCTTCAATGTTTTCTCACATTATCACAGTTTATTCACTATAATTTAGAAAATGGTAATAAAATATGACAAGAACTCAGAGTGTCAGAACAAATTAATCTTGATAATGTCAGATAACTTTGATAGAAATGTATGTAATGGATTACAATCAACCAATCAGCTGCTACATTTAAGTACACAATTAGATAATACCAATTTAGGTCAACCAATTACCAAGCAATTCTTCATTTTGTTCAGTCTGTGGTGTGAAAGGTCGCACTAGCAATTAAAGAAAAAACACTTAAGCAAAACATGGTCAGGTCAAAGTGTCCGAATTATTTTGGTCCCAAATTTCTATAAATTTTACTAGTAGTCCACTGTATAAAGAGTTTTTGGGTATGTCACAGTTTACTTTATTTTGCTATCCTCACTTACAAATATGAACTATAGTGTCCTGCACCCACCAGTAAAAAAAATCTATCTGAATATATCTGGTGTCTGAATAATTTTTGGATTGACTAAGTATAGAGACCACAATTTTGCAAATAAACATTATTTATTATATTGAAAATGTATTAATAAATGTAAATGATCTATATATCTATCTATCTGAAGGTTATGACTCATTTTAAAGGATTTTATGATTTAACGTCTTTAACGTTTAATGCATGACTGAGGATCAGTGTGGCACTTCAAAGTGGAGGCTTTTACGTTAATGAGCAGTGGCTGGTCAGCAGTTAATCTTGGTGATTCTGGTCCTGAGGTCTATATAACTTGTGTTAGATAAACTGGCACCTAGGTGAAGTCGGTGTTATCGGTATTAGAGGAACAGTGAGGCTATTATGCTGATTTTGAAATAACCCAAATGGGTCATTATTTCTTATAGACAAGCCTTTAATCTAATCACACTTCATATTCTTCCATATTGCTCTCTCTATTTTTCTCTCTTTCACACTCAGAACAGAGGTCAAGGTGTCCTCCTCCCTCTAGCCAAGATGACCGCAAATGTATGACATCATTGCTATGCCTCCAGCATGGACCACCAATTTATCATCATTCGCGCTTTTCATTCCCCTCCTGCTCACCTTACCTCTCCTTCTATGAGCTGTACACTCACTCACAATTATCCTGCAAGGCTTCTCTGGGACCAGCTCTAACTCACTCTGTGCTGTTCTATAGCTCAGTGGATTCCTACTGGTTTTGTTTATAATACAAAACATTGAAATTTATTATTTGGTTTATTAGTGGTTAGCAGCAGCCAATAAATACATGGTTACAGTACAAAATCTGTATTTATAAAAGTATTTATACTCACATAGTCATGAAAAGCTTTGGCTTCACTTGAGTGTTCACATGTTTCTCTCCTCTCAGGAGCAGCACAGTAGAGGTCCCAGAAAACACTGCGATAAAAGATACACAATATCATATAAAAGACTAATACTGCAGTCTGAGATTTAATTAAAGCTCTATTGGGACAGGACTAGTTTTCCCTGAGGAAATGTGTGTTTCACAGATGTACTTAGATTTTTTTATCCTGTCAGAATCAAATATGTCTTTTTCTTGCACAACATTGGTATAAATTACAAAGCACATACTGTTCAGCTAACTTGGGGATCCTCTGAGAAATTGAGTTCATTCCGGATGACAATGTCTGTGATTTACACTACCATTCAAAAATTTGGGGTCAGTACGATTTTTATTTCAAACTTGGCATCTTTGCATTTGAAAGAAATGAATATGTTTATTCAGTAAGAAATTTAAGTGATCAAAAGTGAAAGTAAAGACATTTATAATGTTACAAAAGATTTCTACTTCAAATAAATGCTGAATCAAATATCATGAAAAAAATATTAAGCACACCAATACATTCAACATTGATAATAATATTATCATTTTCCACATTGATAATTATAAGAAATTTAGTAATTTCTCTATCACCATATCAAACCATTCTTTATCGCATAATAAATCAAATAAAAATGTCATTAAAGAGTCTACAAAACTGCACATAACAGCCATGATCCTTACCATAATTAATTATTTTCCTTAATTATTATATTGTATACTGTAATATAATTATATAATCATTATTTGTTTATTTTGATGGTTTTCGTGTTGCACACATCCAGCAACATGATCCCCACAATGCCCACATCCAGAATATATAAACACTCCACCTCAGTATCAACTAGAGATCCCACGAAGTTACAGACTTTCCTATTCTAATAATTATAACTCAAACTTTTTTTTTTTTTTTAACTCAAACACTAATCCCATTCAAATAGTGCTAAAGAAACATTTTCAAGCAGATATTCTTACCACCACCATGAGTGCAAAAACCCTGGCGGCTCTCCTAATGTTATGTTCTTCTCCCATCGGACCTGCCGAGTTAAACAGAGAACAAAGGAAGAGTTATAAAGATTCAGTGACAAGTCGACCTGTGCTCCCTTAGTGGTTTAAACATAATTAAGGGCAAATTCTGCCATGGAGAGCTGAACTTTGAGTCAAACATGGTGCCCAAAATAAATTTGAGAGATAAAACTGTAACTTGACATCTGTTTGAAACATTCTCAGTGTGACAGTCTATGACTTCAGTCATTATTCAGTTCAGTTAACCAACTGACACTTCTCTAAGCTCCATGCTCCTTGATTGTTTTTATAGCAGATTTATATCCATTCCAGACCAAGTCAACATGTGGGCGTTGTGCATCTTTCGAGATTTTTTTAAGATTTGGATGTCTATTAATTTTCTGTTTTTAAATAGCTCTAAACCTTTTTCTAAAGCTCTAAAGACATCCTTTTTTCACTTCAGAAATATAGCACGTTTACGTCCTATGTTGTCCTTCTCAGTTGCTGAGAAGTTGATAAACTCTTTCGTCTTTTTACGTGTTGACTATACTTCTAGCTGGAGTATCTAAATCCTCAATTGACAAACTTCGATATTTACAAAATTCGGCTGCTAGAGTTTATGTCTTGGGTCAGGGTTAGTGATCATATTACCCCTGTCTTGGAGTCTTTGCACTGGCTCCCTGTCCGGTACCGTATTGATTTTAAAATCCTTATGTTAGCATATAAGGCTTTGCATAATCTGGCTCCTCAGGACTGATCTATTAATGCCTTACACACCATGTCGTAATCTGCATTCCTCTCAGAGTGGTCTCTTCGTTGTTCCCAAGACACGGCTTTGTTCTAGGGATGATAGAGCATTTTCTTCCTATGCTCCTAAGCTTTGGAATTCTCTTCCGGCTGACATCAGGGAAGCAAATACATTAGTTACTTTTAAATCTCTTTTTAAAACATTCTATTTTTATTGCTTTTACTTGATTATTCATTTTACTTGTATTTAAAGTGTGTTGTTTTCTCTGTTGTTATGTTTGCTTGTTAAGTACTTTGAGAAAGCAACCTTTAAAGGCGCTATATAAAATAAATGTATTACTATTATTATATTATTATTGTTGTCAACTTGGCATGCCAGTGGACGGAATTGGACATTTTCAAAGAAGTGGCAACGTTTTATTATATTGTTGTATAATTTCTATAAAATAGTGTTTTAATACTATTCAAGCACACATATGGACTTCCATATGATAATATGGCGGATGGCAACAGTTGCTAAGGTAGGACTAGTCAGTAACAGGCTGGGCTTAGCAAAGGTCAGTTATCAAGCCACTAAAGCCTAAAGTATACTTTGGTTTTTACATGTACCCAAGGGTATGTGTTAGAGCTGCACAATTAATAGTGATTAATAGTGCAGCATGGCTCTGTGATCAGTAGTAAATGCTGCTCCATTCAGCCAGAGGGCGCTCTAGCACAGAAACTGCAAATATGCCCGCAGACACGACATTCCAGGAAATCCCTATGGGCATCATACTCAGTGTTGCCAAGTGGGCTCCTTTAACACTATTGCCGTGGGCTGTTTTTCATGTCCGCGGGTTGAAGCGACCCCAATAATATGATATTTAGCCTCAGTAATGCACATTTTAGCAGGGGAACACCGCTAAAAAAAAGCACAGATTTTACCCCCCGGAAGGCTTTTTTTTTTTACCGGGGACCCCTGAAACGCGATTGGGCTAGTTTTGGGCTAGTTTTAAGTAGCAATTGGGTTGTTTTGAAAACCTGCCAACCCTGACCATACTATCGCTGTAGCTGAATAAACAGAAGATTGAAACGCTTTGATTGATCAAACATAACTAATAAACACATGACAATGGCAATATATGGTTCATCTAAATTCTTCAAGCCTTAAACAAGCCTCGGGTATTTTCATGATAATAAAGTATATTTATACTTAAATGCTAATCGACATAGCATTCATCACTGTATAGAATACTATGAAATACTGGTAATATGTTGTGTGTCTTATTCTGTGTAAGAAGCCACATCAGAAGGATGCTTTCAAACACTCAACTGATGTTATGCAGTGAATTAGGAGTAAAAACATGTTATTAAATGTTGTCTTTTGTTGGACAAAAGCTTCTCATGTTTGGAAAGATGTTTTACACGCGTTGCTTTTTCAACTGTACGTTAAGCGACTCAAACTTACAGTGCTTTCAGATGGAGCAGCATTTACTACTGATCAAAGAGCTGTGCTTCACTAACAAGCTGTGCATAAAAAAAAATTGCAGCCTTTGTGATTTCATAATCGCAATAAACCAAATCGGTTTAAGCGGATTGCAGGTTAATTGCGATTAATCGTGCAGCCCTAGTATGCGTAAGGTGCACGTGATGCAAATATCATCATCAGCATAGTACGTGCGTTATATACATGCACAGTCAGATTCTTCTAACCGCATGTACAACGTACGCTCAGCTTCAGGGTATGCAAACCTTCAGGGTTTTTTGCACTAATTAGTTTATCCACAAGGTGGCAACATTGCATAGGCCCATTGTTTCACAGTCGAAAAAGAAAGACTGAATAAGATGCAACAACAACAAACTACTGGAGACGGCAACAATCAGAGGTAGGGGACTTTTTTGCATAACTCAAATTTGTGACCTAGGCCTGCTTGACTAAATGAAGAAAATGACTTGACTTTGACTTGAGAACCAATGACTCAAACCTCGACTTGGATTTGAACAGCATGTCAATGACTTTATTACAACTATAATAATTTTTGTAATGGTTTTTTTTTAAGATAATTGCAACATCAATTGATAAAATGTAAGCCACGGAACCACCGGCACCGCTGATCAGAGTGCGGTTTCATGATGCTGACTGACTTGAGTACAAATACATTTTTTTGCTCATCATTTCTGGAGATAAATAGTGCAGACACTGAACAAGGATGAAACTTTCGAGTGCGCATGTGTCGAGCATCTGTGTTTGTGCGTGCTATCAAATGGAGTATACTTTGAAAGGCTGTGCGCTTGGCTGTACGGATACGCAAAACATTCACATGAAAACTGAAGTATACTTTAGGCTTCCGCACATCTTTCTCCTCCTTAACTCTCTCAAAAGACTAAACAGGAACAGAAAACACCATCCATCTCGATGAGATCATCAGTTTTAGTCACTGACCATGTGAGATGGGTTTACAGACATTAAAGCGCTGACGACAGCTGCCATAAACAACACGGGTGTGCCCAACATTATCTCAATACATTGCTGCGAGGGCCACTGCTATTTTGGGTTAAAGTCCAGCGGGAACTGGTTACATGAGCAGGGTGGCAAAAGACAGGAGTCGCAAAGGAAACCGGCCACAATGGACGGGGCGGGTGGCTTAGTCACAGAGGCTGGATTGAGTCACGACAGCAGTGTCTGGCTTGTTGATGTTCACGTCTGAGTGGTGGGCCAGCCTTTGTGTTTTTACCTCTGTGATTGTGCCAGTCTCATTCTGTCTTCCCTCCTCTCGCCTTTGTTCTGTTCCAGTATTTATCTGATCCGCTGTCGTTCGCAAATATTTACTTGTCTCCGTCTGCATCTGCATTTACTTTTACTGTTCAAGATTGTATCTTGTCAGTGATCATGTCATCAGTAAGTGAGCTGTCGTGGACACAGATACAAACATCTCTTTCCCAAAAACAGTTTGAGAGGATGACAAGCCATTAACGTTGAGTGTCTCTGTTACAGACCCTTCAGAAGGGATTTAAAACATATTGCTTGCTGTCTGATGAATTGTGGCTTCAATGCAAACAGGTCTCAAAGTGTCCACTCTTTGTTCTGGGTCATCCAAAGGCCTTTCAAAACCAGCTATTTCTAACTAAAACTTGAAGATAAACAACGTTCATTTAGAGAGCAGAGCAAGTGAACACTCAGTCCTTATGAGAATCCATGTAAATAAGCTTACAGTCTCCCGCTGTATCTCCATGAGACAGTGACATTAAACAGAAAGAGTTTGCCCAGTTTCTCATGCCAGTGTGCTTTTGTATCCAGCGTAATTAAATTAAGCTGGGATCAGAGAACAGTCAGGGTTCCATATGAGCCGTTTACTGGTACTGTAAGCCAACATGTAAATATTATCTCCTAAAAAGTACATCACCTTGAATTGATCACCTTATTCACAGTAAAGGTCTTAGTAAAAATGTAAATAACTGGTTCACTCACCTCTGACAAGAAGGTCTGTGCTGATTTCTGAGCTCCCACATGTAGCAGATATTCATACACATACAGAGCTAACCTGCAGAGACAAAAAAATAAGAAGATATTGAGGAAACCTACTTTAAAGCATCATGTCACATACTGTAAAAGATCCTTCGGGATGCCTTTATCTTAGGTCCTGTTCCAATGGCTAAATAAATCTCAACTGTTCAGTTTTCTAAAGTAGTTCATGAGAAATAATGCCCTCTCTGAAATGGCAAACCTAACTTGATATTAAGCCAAATATTTAAATTCAGTCATTATTTACACATTTTCATGTTGTTCCAAACCCATATAACTGACTTTCTTTTTGTGAGACACAGATGTTTAGCAGAGCGTTAAAAGGGTTAGTTTACCCAAAAATGAAATTTCTGTCATTAATTGCTCACCCTCCTGTCATTCCATACCCGTAAGACCTTCGTTGATCTTCAGAACACAAATTAAGATATTTTTGATGAAATCACAGAGCTTTCTGACTCCCCATAGACTTCCACGTTATTAAGGTAGTAAAGAAAGTGCTGCGCTTCCGGGTTCTACATCAGAACGCTCTGTATTGGCCAATGCGTGTGATGCTGACACAGGAGCTGGCCAGTACAGAGCGTTCTGACGTAGAACCTAGAAGTGCTGCACAGTGTTTACAATATGAACAGCGTAGGAGACTGACACGGAAGAAAATAAATAGTTGAATAAAGTCGTTATTTTTGTATTTGTTTGTTTTTTGCGCACAAAATGTATTCTTGTCGCTTTATAACATTAAGATTAAACCACTGCAGTCACATGGACTATTTTAACGATGTCTTTACTATCTTTCTGGGCCTTAAAAAAGTAATAGTCTATGTGGGGTCAGAAAGCTCTCAGATTTCATTAAAAAGGTCTTAATTTGTGTTCTGAAGATGAACGAAGGTCTTAAGGGTTTGGAACGACAGAATTTTCTAACCCTTTAATACTACTTTTTTCATACTTTTTTTTTTAGTGAATGATGACCAATTAAGCTCCAAAATGACAAAAAAAAAGTACCTATGAAATAGAATTTCAAGTCACCTGAAGCCATGTAAGAAAAAAAATTCACCAAATATGAAACGTGTGGTATAACATGCATGACTCAGAATGAATTAAGAAAGTCTTTTTAGTTATCCAGGAGAAAAACAAACAGGACGACTACACTTTAACATAAGCAATACAAGACAAGGAACAGAATGAAACATGAGGTTTAAATACAAGGAGCAAACAAAGGGAAATAATCAAGACCAGCTCAACAGAATGATTAATTAATGGGTAAACTTGGTGAAATCAGATCAAATAATAACAGGGATACAGAACAGAACTGAATCAAAGGACCGTTTACAATGAAATTTGAAAAAAAATAGATAAAAACAGAAAAATGTGTATGCATTTTGGCCGTTCATTTACATGACAACAGCGTTTTGGAAGCCTGAAAATGCAAACTAGGGCTGTAAAGCAATTAATTTTTTCACAATGTGGTGATTAATTAATCTAATTAATCGCACATAAAATTTGGCTGAGAAATTACTCCCAAAAGATCATTATTGTAAACTATACCTTTAATGTTTGTTTTTATTAATATGGAAATATGAAATTATACTCTAATGTCTAATTGAGTCATTCATTCATTCGATTCGTTCATTCAGGAGGGAAGTAAATGGTTCTCTTTATGAAAAATGGTAGATGTATGGTCCATTGAATCATTGGTTAACCCGATTCATTCAAAATGTGGATTCAGACGTGAACACCACTGTGTATTGCTCGGAATCGGATGCAAACAGTTCTGCTTTGTCTTTATACTTTCGTTGGCAAAAGAGACTAAAAACAACACCATGTTGTCTAAAACAACACAAATATTAACTTATTTATTTTATTAAACTGTTGTATAAGATCAGTATCGCATTTGCACGTGCTATTCTGGACAGAAAAACAGAACTCGTGAAATTGCTTATATATTATGATATAAATGTGAGGCCGTTTTCACACTGGCAGTTTAGTTCAAAACGGGGCACGGTTGACATGAAAAATTGGTAATGTGAAAGCTGTCATGCGGACCTCAGGGGTACCGAATTCGAGACTGCCCGGTTCGCTACTTCGGTTGAATGTGAAAGCAACACGAACTCGGGTGCACAAGAAATGTGCGTGCGTTTTATCAGATGAAGATGTATTTAGTTCAATAAAACACATGTAAGGGATGAAGTGTTGGTGATTTACCTTGGATACGAGCGAGAGTGAGCCTGCAGTGTATTCGCGCATTATGTGTTCAGGTCTATAGGCGCATAGTTTTTTTTTGTACAAAATATGTTGTTGTCTGTATGCGAAAAACACGAAGGAAAAACTTTTCCGTTTTTATTACATCATTTGTCATGTAAACGTACCACCAAACACACTAAACAAAACCACGAACTGGCAATGTGCATTTTTAATATTGCACAAATGAGATTTTAAAGTTACAGCAGAAGAAAAGATTGTTAGTGAATAATGGCTTTAATATTTAATTTAATAATGGAATAATTTCCTCACACAAATCTATAATATGATTTCAGAATAATGTAGTAATAAGAATGAATGTTATGGTAGTTGTTATGGAGATTTTTTTTGTCATCTGTCATTTTTGGCGCCTTACTTTTTGATTCACTTTCATTATATGAAAAACTAATGTGAACATCCTGACACAAGCAATTTTCATTTTTAGATGCACTATGCTTTTAATTGAACCCATATCTTTATCTGTATCCTCTCATATGGTTAAGCAACCCATATGTGAATTTAATAAGGCAACTCAAGTCCTAGTTTGGAGATCATAATCAAGACAAACTTTGGGCAAACACTGAGTTTACAGAGAGTTCAGTCTTCCATTACTCTTCAGTTCACCATTTCACTTTTTAGTTTTACAATCTGACATGGAATTTTTAAGAGTTCCATATCTCTGCGATAACATTTGGTTTTTGTATTGGTGAAAGTTCATTGTAATAAAGCATGACAGGATTTTCATTTAGAATTTTTTTTGTGTCCTCTATGAATGTGTGAGTGAACCTGAGTCAGCATAGTCCAGCGGCATCCTATTAAATTTTATCATTTCAGGCACAGTCAAATCTAATTATATTTCACATGCATGCAGATGAAGTATTCCCTCTCCTGCTTGTTTCTGCAGACACAACACTTGATGCACCGAACGACCTCCAAATGTTCAGAGAATGAGCATACACTCACACAAAACAAAAATAAAAAATATATGAAGAACATTCTCTACAATGTACAAGACAGTGTTTGTTAAAGAGAAGAAAGTACTGACGTTGAATAATGACAGCAGAGTTTAGGAATAGTGGCAAACCAAGATCAAACACAAGCGGGATTGAGGGAATAGATTTGGAGGTTGGAGGAATAACGGGGGGTCTTCAGCTCCTCAGAATCAATCCTCCTGAGATCATCAGCAATCTTTCATATTCTAATGACGAAGAATAGAAAAGAGACGGAGAGAGGATCTTTCCAGCAGTGCTCTCCTTTTCTCCTATGAGCAAAATCCTAAATCTTGGAATGGAAAATAAACTAGGTTGCAAAAGTTTAAGATGAAAAGATATTGTGCACAAACATACTTTAACTTTAAGAAGAGATTTTTACATTTTCCCTATAGACCTTATGTAGCTCCGCCCCTTATCAGAGCAGCGCTCATTGTGTTCTGTCTTCCAATTTGTATTTCCACAGCATGAAGGTAAGCTCTTAACTTATTATGGATTTATGAATGAACTGTTTGTTTTAAAATCTTCCAGTTCTACTGACAAGTAAATCCACTTCACCAGCTAATTACTCTCCGACAGCAATGCCATAGAAATATACACACTGTAAAAAAATGCTGTAAAAAATTACGGTAACATACTGTTTTCCATAAAAACAATAATGTGCTGTAGAAAACAATGCATTCTGGACAATATTTTTCACGATAAGAAACTGCTGTTAATTTACAGCCCATTTTCAACAGTAACCTACTGTATTTATGTATTACGGTTTTGTACTGTAGTACCCAATGCATTGTGAGCTGGTGCATTTTTTAGGCAATAGCATAACGCTGAACGGGTGTTTCACAGGACTTTGATTATGAGTAAAGGCCAAAGTATACTTCACTTTTTACACGTACGCGAGGGTGAGCATACAGTGCGTGTGACGCTAATTTTGTCATCAGAAGAGTACACACGTACTGAATGCGCACCGCTGGATTTTTGTAACCGTGCGTACTTTGTACGCCCAGTTCGCACATGGGTTGTAACTCGTGGCGAAAGATTGCTCAAAACTGCGCATCATTGAACGCCTGTGTATGCGTACGAGTCAAAAGAAGTATACTTTGCAAGGCTGTGCATTCGACTGTGCGCATTCGCTCGCATACGCGTAAAAAAACATTCGTATACTTTTGGCTTAAAGGAACACTCCACTTTTTTTGGAAAAAGAAATATGGCTAGGAACTATACTCTCATTCATTCCTAGCCATATCAGTCTAGAAAATCGCAACTTTTCGTTTTCCGTCGGTCTTAGTACATGATGTAACTACAGAGGAGTCAAGTTTTAAATAGGAAAAATATCGAAAGTCTTTGGTCATTTTTGAGCGAGATGCAAATGGTCTAATCAGATTCAATGATCTATGCTAAGCTATGCTAAAAGTTCTACCGCCAGATCGGCTGAATGGATTAGAAAACGGTAAAACTCAACTGTTTAACTCTAGGGGAGTTGGAAAATTAGGCTATTTTCAAAAAAAGTGGAGTGTTCCTTTAAGCCGAAAGTGTCCGTGTTCGTGTCGCTCATGACAGGAATATATGTGGAAAATAGAATAAAACTAATCGAAGCACTGAGCTTTGAAACTGACTGCTGTGAGGAGCGCATTCTTTTAAAACTGGATGGGTGACTGTGAACTGAAACTGAAAAAGCAGCACCTGAAACAAACTTTGTTTGCGGCACTTATGACACTTCGAATACCTTAAGAGAGAACTTTGAAAATCACTCCAGGAGCGCCTTTTAAAACATGAGTATTTTCTCTCACACCCAAATCACTCGAGCGGTTTACTATATTTTTGTTCATTTTGGGTGTTCTTGCTTATAAATAAATGTTCATTTTTTATTAGCCTATTACTGTTGCCTGTTGTTAGTAATTTCTTGTGTGATTTTAATTTTCAACCTATTTTGGGGTTCCCTTTTTGACCTAGAGCTGTGTTGCCAAAATGACCCAAATTGGGTTGTTTTTACCTCACCATTTTTTTAGTGTATTGTAAATTGAAATAATCACAGAAATGTACTGCATGTATTTTTTTTACAGTAAATGGCTGTACAGTAATTTCACAGTATTAATACCATATAATTACAGTATATTGCTGGCAACTCTGTTGCCAGTATTTTACTGTAAAATGAATAAATACTGTATTTTGTTAGTACAGTAATAAGCTGTAAAGCAATTTCACAGTATTCATCACATAGAATTACAGTAGATTGCTGGCGACTCTGCTGCCAGTATTTTATCGTTATTTTACAGAGTTCAGAGCTAAGGCAAAAACAGAAGCTTGTTTCTCTGGCGTATAAAGTCTATAGGGTGTTGTGGATAATTGCCAGGGTACTGCTATTGGTTGTTATGGTTTTCTGAATGGTAGGCATTGCTTAGTGGTTCTGGGTAGTTGCGAAGTAGTACTGGTCATAGTCAAAAAGTCCTCTTCCCCCTTTGTTTCATCATCTGCCTGGCAGTGTTGGGTAAGTTACTCTAAAAAAGTATTGAATTACTAGTTACTAATTACATCTTCAATAGTGTCATTAGGTTACAAATTACTCTCTCCAAAAAGTATTTCATTACTTATTACTAATTACTTTCTAAATCCTATATCAACCTCGACAAGTAAGTGATTCAAGGATAGACATGAAACGGCTCTTTTAATTCATTTAAATACACAATATAAAACTACATAATTTATTCTTATTAACTGACCAAAGTATTACAAATATGAGAGGTATAGATAAAAACATGCATTTTAAAGTTAGACTTTACATTTTGATGTTAATTCCACTATTGTATTATATATAATTGTTCTACAGTCTATACACAGTATTTAGTTCAATTACATGTGAAGTAACTGTAATTAAAGTACACAAAAATAAGAGTAATCCCTTACTTTACTTTTTCAAGGGAAAAGTAATTAAATTACAGTAACTAATTACTTAGTTCACATAGACAGGTGTTAGTTGCTTTAAAAGCACTTCTTAACAAGCCACACAATTTGAGAAAATTATTATTCATGTCTTGCAGTCAAGTTACATGAAGTAGCCTAGTTTAATTCAAGTATGGGCAATATTAATGAAGCCTGCCTTAAACACCACTAAATAGACAATGTTGACCTACGACATACACATATTGAAGAGATCATTTCCGTTGTGCTACTGAATTAATGAAAAAGCAGGAAATTTGTTTTATTAAAATGTTTTGTTTGACAGACAAGGGGCTCTATGTCACGTCACTGCTCTGAGACTGGGTTGAGGATTCAAATGCAGTCGTATATTAGGGTAATCCAGAATCATAATCCATTAAACAGGCAATAGGTCAAAACACACAGGCAAACAATCCAAATAGGCAACAGGCAGGAAACCAATCCAGGAAATCCAAATCAGGCAAAGGAGTCAAAACCAAAAACACAAGAAACCAGAATAGCACTCAGAATTGAAGTGTGACACAAACAAGACTTAACAAAGAACGACTGAAAACACAGGGCTTATAGACGGTTTCATCGGACGCACACGCGTTGCCACGGTTTCGCGCATGGCCCAAAGTTAACTTCCGGTCTGTGTTTGTTTATCGGTCTGGCTAGTGGATAGTATGGCGCACTACTCAGTAGAAACACATTTTTGACATACTATTCTTGGATAACATGATATAAATATTAACGATCAAGCAGGTAACTCACCAAAAAGCCTTGTATGCTTCATAAATATCCAGTCCGACTGCATACGAGAGCAGCGTCTAATGTAATTTACTTGTTATTTATTTTGCTTGTTATCAGAAATAATCTACTCAAGATGTAACTTATTCTGGCTGCGTTTACACTTGGCATTAACATGCGATCACCGTGATCTGATCAAGCAGATCGGCTCATCAGTTAATCAGGACACTGCGCGTTTACATTTGTTCACATCAAGTGGTCGCCATCTGGATAACTGATCGCATTTATGTTTCCCGCAAAATATTTAAATTGGGTATGTAATAGGCCTTTATCATGGAGTGTAAAATTTCGCTTTATCCTCTATTAATGGCAGTGCCCATAGAGCACAGGGTTTTTGTGATGCATTCATATACAATCAATCTCAAATAGGGTACTTTATCTACAAGTTTAAGTTTCCCAACACTAAACTTATATTATTAAACAAAGAAACGTTATTCCGACGCATTGCATGATTGAAAGGCGGGTGCGCAAAAATTTATATAGGCTACTGTACAGAAAACGGCATTACACGGTCATTAAAGGGTTAGTTCACCCAAAAATTTTAATTCTGTCATTATTACTCACCCTCATGTCATTCCAAACCCGTAAGACAAATTAAGAACACAAATTAAGATATTTTTCTTCTTCTCTAAGGTCTTACGGGTTGGGATCGACATGAGGGTGAGTAATTAATGACAGAATTTTCAGTTTTTGGTGAACTAACCCTTTATGGGGGCCGTTTCCCCCACTCTATATTGCAGATAGAAATGGGAGATTTTTTTTTTATAATAAACATGCTGAAACAATAAAAACATATAAATTAAGATAATGTTGCACAATTAAAATTAAAGATGATAACGCATAAGAAAGATAATGCAGCCTCCGTTGTTATTGATTCTTTGCGGATGTCTACCGGAAGTTAAGTTTGGGCCACAAAAGCGTGCATGCGCAGTAACGTTTGTTTATGCTATTGCCGTTGAAACCGTCTATAGAGTGCTGCAGGTATGACATCACTTTGTAGGCCAAAACGCAGAAGCGAGTTAGCATTTTAGCACTTCCGGTTCCCTTATCCCAAAGTCAATGGATTTTTTAAATAGGATTTTGTTTAAATGGCTGAAATAAGGTTTGTGGTGAACACAAGCTTAAGACATAAAATACACTAGTATTACCCTACTCGTGATTTTTTGAAAATAATGTGAAAAAGGTGGTTGCTAACAAGTGGCTAAATTGGACTACAGAGGCTGTCGAGGAGATTAAACGTCATCACGCTGAAAAGGTAAACTCATTCCGCTTTTACTGCCTCATTATGCTCATAATAATGCACTTGTAAACTATTCAAACTTAAAAGTTCTGGGAAAATGTTTTGAGATAAAAACTGAAAGAGTTGTCGGTAGCTTAGTGATGGTGACATTGAAGTCGAGCAACCGTGGTGTAGTCCATTTCTAGCCTACTTCTAGCTTTTTACTTCTGGCGACTGCATTTAGGCTTCAAAATTAATAAAAGTTGTTTTCATTAGTGATGTGACATTTAAACCGAGGCGTCGGAGCTTGTGTCGAGAATAAATGGGCGTGCCCAGATGAAGCCCCGATTCGAGGCTTGTGTTGTTAACGGAGAAATCACGTGACCAATGACAAAGGAGGCCTCGGTCTGAGTGTTGCTTCGGGTACGAAACTCGCGCCATCTTGTGGTTGTTGTGGCGTTTCAGAGAAGTGTCAGGAGTAGTAGAAGTGTGAGTGTCAGAGAGTTGTGTCATTGTTGTTATTGTGGTTCATATGTGTTAGGGCTATATATTATTACATTATACTATTATACTACAGTATAGGCCTACTAGATTATTACTATTATAGATAGTTTTTCTCTAATAGAGATTTCCTCTATTATTAGGTGTCCTTTATTATTAGGTGTTCTACTATCACAGCAGAAGGGGCTCAAGTGCAACAGATGCTAGTGTTGAAGTGGACCGGTATTTATCGGAAATAAATGTCACAAGATCTGAGGATCCACTAGTATATTGGGCTCAACAGAATCATCAGTATCACTTATACCAGCTGGCACTGGCATTTTTATGTTCACCCGCATCCTCTGTTCCCTGTGAAAGGCTGAAGAGGTTTTGTTCAAGAAGAGGAATCGTCTAAACCCCAACACACTTCAAAAAAATTCTGTTCCTCAATAAAAATCAATTATAATCCTTCCTTCACCCACCCCAAACTGCTGTGGTGCAGTTTGCTCCACTATACCCATAGGCACCTCACTGCACTAAAACTGTACAATAAACTGTGCACACTGCACAAAAAAACAGTAACAATTCTTAACTTTTCCACCCCAGACTGCTTTGTTGCAGTTAGCTTTATTACTTTCCCTCCACCATAAGCAGTGCACTCAACACAGCATCATTTTTGTTGTTAAATTATTCATTGACAGTGTGTCTGACAGTGGTCTCTGCACAAATAAAATCAGACAGAGAAAGATAGATATTTTATTTTATACACAGGCAATGGACAAATGTCTGCTCAGGTCATTGGCTCAGGATTAATGGATTTGTCTGCTATTTCTTTGCACAGTAGCTAGGTGTCACTAGTGAGCAGTGATTAATGAAGCTTCGGGGAATGAACCTTTTGGTGAAGCAATGGGCTGCGAGGTCTCAGTGGTTCAGGAAGCCTCATTTTGCCATCACTAGTTTTCATCTGTGATAATTATCTTTATGGACAAAACGTGTAAGTATCATAAACTTTTGTTGATCACAGAGCTTGTTTTTTTGCGATAATTCAAAAGTATATGGGGAAAATCCTATCGGGTTTTTATCAAGGGAACCAGTGTGATGCGAACTGCCGTTTGGCCTACAAAGTGACGTCATACCTGCACCACTCTATAAAGGCTGAGTTAACGAGGTAATGACACACAGGTGGAAGTGATCAAACAATAATGAGTCCAGGCAATGGGTTATGGGGATTGAAGTTAATGGGAAAGCAAGGGAGATGGGAGGAGTGCCCTCTGGTGGCGATCATGGGCACTCCAGCTGGATGCAACAATATAGTATATGGGCTCTACTTTCCCCTTCTTAGGCTTTTAGTACAGGCTGCAGAAATATAACAACCAACAAACATTCTAAATTAAAACTAAATAATAAAGTAACAACAAAAAAAATTCATCAATTATGTAAACCCTGAATAAATTAGTTAATGAGCACACGATTGATATTGAGCCAGTTTTTAATAGCCAGCTATAGACCATTGATCAAAACATTAAATTAAAACACTCATAATCAATTATAAATAACTTTAACAACTACATCTGCACTTGTTTAGTTGTTTAATGACCATGTAAATAAAAAATAAAATGACCTCACAGCCCGACACTAACTGTCCAATCAATGTGAGAAATGATATAAAGAGATAATAATGACAGAAGAGGTCTCAGAGCACGTCATTAACCTCATCCTGCATCCTCATCCCATCATCACGTGTTTGTTTTTTCCCATTCTCCAGATGAACTGACTACATCCTCATTGACTGCCATACACTTGCTAGATGCAAACTGATTAATTTCCCAAGAGTCATTAGTGAACGGGGAGCAATGAAGTTTGAGGGTGATCCTGTCTGTGTGTGTATTTGTATTTTTGGGACAAATCTGTCTATGGGTATTTGTTTGACACATTAGGTGCAGTGAAAGAGAACAGGGGATAAACGCAGAAAAACAAATATAGAGATAGGTGGAAGAGGAGAGACAGGAAAGCAGGAACTCATAAATGATTAATGATGAGAGCTGAAAAGGAGGAAGGAGAGTGACATGAGGATAACGGGGGGAAAACGATTGCAACCAAGGTTTGTAAAATAGACGACAGATTACAAATTGCTTTTATTCAACAAAACAGTGTGCATGAAACATCAGTACCTGACATCTTTAACTAAACCTTTGAAAATGTATAAATTTATTCACATTATGGTGGTTTTGACCTTTGATGTGTAGCCAATAGACAATGGCGGAATGCAGGGATGCATATTTATGCACAAGGTATGATACATTTTGTAGCGTTCAGAAATATGGGGTCAGCTAAATTTATGTCTCTTATGCTCACCAAGGCTGCAATTTTATGATCAAAAATACGGTAAAAAAATGTTTTTTTTTAGAAAATATTATTACAATTTAAAATAACAGTTTTCTATTTTGATATATTTAAAAATGTAATTTATTCCTGTGATGTCAAAGCTGAATTTTCAGCATCATTACTCCAGTCTTCGGTGTCACATGATGCTTCAGAAATCATTCTAATATGCTGATTTGCCACTCAAGAAACATTTCTAAGTGTTATCAATGTTGAAATATCCTTTATATTTTTGTGAAAACCATGATACGTTTTTTTCCCCAGGATTCTTTAATGAATAGAAGGTTTAAAAGAACAGAATTTATTTGAAATAGAAACTTTTTGTAAGGTCTTTACTATCACTTTTGATCAATTTATTAAATCAGTTTAGTTTTGCCAATTTATTTCTAAGCAAATTGTGTTCATGGCTGAATTTTCATTAGTTTAAAATTGTGTCTGCTGAAAAAACATCTGTTTGGAAAAGCATGTCATGATAAAAAAAAGCAGTGCTTCTTTGTAGCCTTTGAATCAAAACAGGAGAAATGGAGCTATGAAAGAACAACAGAACAATTTCAGAGGGG
Source organism: Rhinogobio ventralis (assembly GCA_039654625.1). Classification (NCBI taxonomy): domain Eukaryota; kingdom Metazoa; phylum Chordata; class Actinopteri; order Cypriniformes; family Gobionidae; genus Rhinogobio; species Rhinogobio ventralis. The sequence goes on from CM077194.1 coordinate 30,354,573, forward strand.
AAAAGGCCATCTAGGTAAGTCTACGGAATGAAACTCATATCCTGTGTGGACAGGACAATGCTACATTCCTCAAAATATTCTTGAATAATTAAATTACTCTAGGTTAATATGGATGTGGTTTGCTTTCTTCTTTATCATAATGCGTCAATAAAACTGAACAATTTTATAGAAATAAAATATAAGTGCATATGTTTAATATTTTAAAAGATGAGAAGAAATGGTGTTTGACTTGATCAGGCATGTAGATGGTAATAAAACATGTAAACAGTCTGAATGAAAACCAAGAGTTTAGTCCAAAGCATGCTGCACAACACCTCGAGAAACAATGCCTTTCTCCACGACAACAGGAAATGCCAGCTTATCTTGCAGATGAAAGTATGGAGAAAATGTGCAGCTCTGGAAAATAACTTACAACACACACGCTTAGCAGAAGATCTTTATCTAGTTTACAACTACAGACAATAATGGAGAAACCGCTTAACTTTGTTGGATTTCAAACAGGTTAAAGGACACATGGAAAAACTAAAAGATCACGCAGACCGTGTGTGTGTGTGTGATATGTGAATAAAAAAGGAAGGCTGTATAACACACAGGCTAAAGACAGAGAGAAAGACTCCTAGTCGGTTTCTAAGCCATGCCGTCATGCTTGCTTAACCTTGCAGTAGGGCCGGTGTGATGCCGCTTGCATATCAATGATGGAGAGAAATATCAGAGGCCAACCACTCTGCGGGAAAACTGTTCCAGCAGCAGGAACGACAACACCAGTCATTCTCTTACAAACTGAATACAACTGCAGAACAGAGAAATAACGCTTTTCACCACATTAGAAAATACAAAGAACATATATTTGAAAAGCACCATTCTGGAACTTTATAGTAGAAGATTATTGTAATATTATAATATAAGTATTTAGTGAAACAAAATTTTAAAGTATATGTGTGCAGGATTCAAAATTATCTTTTGGCCACACCTGCCAATAGTCAGTGAGTTGAGAAAATGTATTGGTCATAAATATTTGATGAAATTGTAAAAAAATGTTCCAGGTGCTCAAATAGTAAAGAGCATGCTGCTGATGCAACACCAAGGTCTGAGTTCCAGAAAATGCGTGAATTAAAAAAAATGCTTGAATGCAGTGTAAAATGTTTTGGATAAAAACATCTGCCAAAAAAAGTACATGTTTATCTCAATGAAAGCTGAATTATTGAACTTATTGACCTATCTATGGAAACTGTCAAAAAAAAAAAAAAAAACACCAGCATGATATTGTTTTTTATAATTTTTGTTGTGGCAGCTCAATGTGAGGAGTATTCCACTTATGGAGTTCTGGAGAAGAAAAGAAACGTCAGGCATCCTAGATAAACATCCTATGGTACATTTTCCACTGAGCTAAAAGCTGTTGGAAGACACGTTGTGACAGATGTTTTCTTTAGTAGACAGTTTGTATGTCTTTGATTTGAATGGCTCAGATCGCTTCCATCAGTGAGGGTTTAAACCATGTATTTTGTTGCAGTTAAAGTTACAAGCCAGATGGCGTTTTATTTACTCACCAAAGCCAATTTTTACTCACTTTTGACAGCTGTAAAATGTTCATTTGGGATCTTTTATATGTAGCGAAGCCCTAAAACTCATAGAGAGTTATTGAGAATACTTCACTATGGAAGTCTAACCGCAGTGACTATCTAGTAGGGTAGTTTTAATCACCTTCCTGATAGTGAAGACTGAAGAAATGTGACTCCTCAAACTGAGATAGGCCTACAAACCATTGACTACAGGGTGAGCTTCAATATTTTCTGGTCTTTACAGCTCTCTAAAATCAGAGCAATTTCTCAAGTTGTTACAAACCTGTATGAATTTCTTTCTGCTGAACACAAAAGAAGTTGTTTTGAAGAATACAATGGAAGACAATGGTGCCCTACAACTGTTTGGTTACTAGTGTAGTGCCGAATTCTGTGACCCTAGTAGGCGCTGTAGTGACGGTAGGGTTAGGATTAGGATTGGGATTAGGAGTAGGTTGGATTAGCGCAATACAGTGCCTACTAGGGTCACAGAATTCGGCACAATGCCGACATTCTTTAAAATATCTTATTTTGTGTTCAGCAGAAGAAAGAAACTCATACAGGTTTGGAACTCGAGGGTGAGTAAATTATGAGGAATTTTCATTTTTGGGTGAACTATCCCTTTAAGAGGATGCTTAAGATTGCTATTCAGTATACAAGGTTTGCCTTCACTATAAAGGGTATGCACTGACGCCACTTTCCCACCGGAACATGCCCCTTCAACTGGACTGAGTGGCAGAAGAGCTGCTGCATTACTGGATTTAAATAAACGATTACCAGTTTAAACTAAAGGATGGACTTGTTATAGTGTTATATATATACACTCACCTAAAGGATTATTAGGAACACCTGTTCAATTTCTCATTAATGCAATTATCTAATCAACCAATCACATGGTAGTTGCTTCAATGCATTTAGGGGTGTGGTCCTGGTCAAGACAATCTCCTGAACTCCAAACTGAATGTCAGAATGGGAAAGAAAGGTGATTTAAGCAATTTTGAGCGTGGCATGGTTGTTGGTGCCAGACGGGCTGGTCTGAGTATTTCACAATCTGCTCAGTTACTGGGATTTTCACGCACAACCATTTCTAGAGTTTACAAAGAATGGTGTGAAAAGGGAAAAACATCCAGTATGCGGCAGTCCTGTGGGCGAAAATGCCTTGTTGATGCTAGAGGTCAGAGGAGAATGGGCCGACTGATTCAAGCTGATAGAAGAGCAACTTTGACTGAAATAACCACTCGTTACAACCGAGGTATGCAGCAAAGCATTTGTGAAGCCACAACACGCACAACCTTGAAGCGGATGGGCTACAACAGCAGAAGACCCCACCGGGTACCACTCATCTCCACTACAAATAGGAAAAAGAGGCTAGAATTTGCACAAGCTCACCAAAATTGGACAGTTGAAGACTGGAAAAATGTTGCCTGGTCTGATGAGTCTCGATTTCTGTTGAGACATTCAGATGGTAGAGTCAGAATTTGGCGTAAACAGAATGAGAACATGGATCCATCATGCCTTGTTACCACTGTGCAGGCTGGTGGTGGTGGTGTAATGGTGTGGGGGATGTTTTCTTGGCACACTTTAGGCCCCTTAGTGCCAATTGGGCATCGTTTAAATGCCACGGCCTACCTGAGCATTGTTTCTGACCATGTCCATCCCTTTATGACCACCATGTACCCATCCTCTGATGGCTACTTCCAGCAGGATAATGCACCATGTCACAAAGCTTGAATCATTTCAAATTGGTTTCTTGAACATGACAATGAGTTCACTGTACTAAAATGGCCCCCACAGTCACCAGATCTCAACCCAATAGAGCATCTTTGGGATGTGGTGGAACGGGAGCTTCGTGACCTGGATGTGCATCCCACAAATCTCCATCAACTGCAAGATGCTATCCTATCAATATGGGCCAACATTTCTAAAGAATGCTTTCAGCACCTTGTTGAATCAATGCCACGTAGAATTAAGGCAGTTCTGAAGGCGAAAGGGGGTCAAACACAGTATTAGTATGGTGTTCCTAATAATCCTTTAGGTGAGTGTGTGTATATATATATATATATATATATACACTCACCTAAAGGATTATTAGGAACACCTGTTCAATCTCTCATTAATGCAATTATCTAATCAACCAATCACACGGCAGTTGCTTCAATGCATTTAGGGGTGTGGTCCTGGTCAAGACAATCTCCTGAACTCCAAACTGAATGTCAGAATGGGAAAGAAAGGTGATTTAAGCAATTTTGAGCGTGGCATGGTTGTTGGTGCCAGACGGGCCGGTCTGAGTATTTCACAATCTGCTCAGTTACTGGGATTTTCATGCACAACCATTTCTAGAGTTTACAAAGAATGGTGTGAAAAGGGAAAAACATCCAGTATGCGGCAGTCCTGTGGGCGAAAATGCCTTGTTGATGTAGAGGTCAGAGGAGAATGGGCCGACTGATTCAAGCTGATAGAAGAGCAACTTTGACTGAAATAACCACTCGTTACAACCGAGGTATGCAGCAAAGCATTTGTGAAGCCACAACACGCACAACCTTGAGGCGGATGGGCTACAACAGCAGAAGACCCCACCGGGTACCACTCATCTCCACTACAAATAGGATAAAGAGGCTACAATTTGCACAAGCTCACCAAAATTGGACAGTTGAAGACTGGAAAAATGTTGCCTGGTCTGATTAGTCTCGATTTCTGTTGAGACATTCAGATGGTAGAGTCAGAATTTGGCGTAAACAGAATGAGAACATGGATCCATCATGCCTTGTTACCACTGTGCAGGCTGGTGGTGGTGGTGTAATGGTGTGGGGGATGTTTTCTTGGCACACTTTAGGCCCCTTAGTGCCAATTGGGCATCGTTTAAATGCCACGGCCTACCTGAGCATTGTTTCTGACCATGTCCATCCCTTTATGACCACCATGTACCCATCCTCTGATGGCTACTTCCAGCAGGATAATGCACCATGTCACAAAGCTCGAATCATTTCAAATTGGTCTCTTGAACATGACAATGAGTTCACTGTACTAAAATGGCCCCCACAGTCACCAGATCTCAACCCAATAGAGCATCTTTGGGATGTGGTGGAACGGGAGCTTCGTGCCCTGGATGTGCATCCCACAAATCTCCATCCACTGCAAGATGCTATCCTATCAATATGGGCCAACACTTCTAAAGAATGCTTTCAGCACCTTGTTGAATCAATGCGACGTAGAATTAAGGCAGTTCTGAAGGCGAAAGGGGGTCAAACACAGTATTAGTATGGCGTTCCTAATAATTCTTTAGGTGAGTGTATATATATATAGGGTATGACTTTACCCCGAAATTCAACATATGATAAACTGCAAATCCACGAGTCCAGTCTGTAAAAATATAGGTTCCCTTTCAGTCGGTCAGTTCCGACATACGTCTCCGTTCCCTCCTTCAGGGAACGAGCGTTACATACGTAACTGAGACAATTTATTGTCAATCTCAAAGCTGTTTCTCGTTTTAGCTGTGTTTTGTGTGTTTTTCGCGGCTTTCACGCTGAAACCAATGCTGCCACTCAGTCTTTTTGCCACTCTGTGGGCGTAACCGCAGTCACTCCGGCCGACGGTGACATCACAAGCAATACCCTCTATAAATGTTATTTTTAATCCAGTTATATTGTTCAATTTTCATGGTTCAAATGATAAACTAAAATGAAAGTTTAAACAGAGATATGCGTGGTCCTCAGTCTAACCTCACAGCAGAGAAACAATCAAACAGCACTCACTGTGTAATTTAAATGCAATTAGAGCCAATTAATTCCAGACTTAAGATGCTACTGAATTGCTAAGGAATTGACAACACCCAACATACAATAAAATGACACCACCTTCAGCACATTATCTAGCACCTTTAGTGTTGAACTGTGGTGTCAGGACTGCTTGTGGTCCATATAAAAAAGGCTGTTTCTAATACTTATATAATGTATTCATCTCTATGTGTAAAACTTTTTAAAAATGTACCTTTAAAAAAATATCACACAACTGGACTACTGAAGTAAACAGCAAAAAAGAAGAAAACCTTAAAACAGATGGTGAAACCAAATTAAATGGTTAAACCCCCGAAAACAAACTATTTCCTGTAGAAATTAAAATACATTTAAGCCTAAAATCCTGATGTTGATATTTGTCAATTACCAATTGCTGTGAAAAGATTTGAGCATCCTTACGATTAAGGAAAAAACATCTTCTTGCACAGCACATTATAAGAAACCGCGTAACACAACCAAGCCTGTTTTGTTTACGATCGGTCAAAATGTCTAAAACGCAGAAAAACAGCCAAAAGACGTTCAAAAGGACAGCTGGAAACGTCACTAAAAATGCATAAAACACTGAATTACAAAGGAAAAGGGAAGCAAACTATCTGAGTACAAGTTAATTACGTGCTGTAAGATTCTGCCTTTGACTGCTCAAGAACGTTGAAGGAAAATAAATTATTCTTGATAACCATACAAGCTAGTACTACATGACCACAGGATCCACTTAGTGATCTAAAAATATTTTATCATAATGCAGAAAGCGCGTAACTTGAGGAGCAACGCGTACATGCACCAGCTGCTGTCTTACATGTCTCCTCTGTACAAATGTGTGTGTGCAACTGCAGATGTGATCGCGAGAATTTCTCCTCCACCGCCTGATCAATATAACTTACTTTTCTCGGGCTTGACTGTCCGATGGCACGCTGTTCTTGCCTTTGGCGTACATGCTTGTACAGACTTGACTGTCACGCACCTGTCAACCCATCACAGCCTCCGTCGAAACAATCTTGTCACCATAGCGACTCAGTCAGCTCCTCACCATTGGATGGACCGCGGTGAACAGGCACTCTCTCTCTCTCTCTCTCTCTCTCTCTCTCTCTCTAGATGTCTGAGCAAATAACCTGAATGGCCACGCCCACTCAACACCTTTCGCTCTGACTGCAGCCACGCCCCCTGCAATCCGGTGAATTCGGAGGGGTGGTGAGCGATTTCTGACCCAAAGCATGATGTAAAGTCTGACCAAGAAAGTGACTACACACACAATCCAATTTATTTTAGTTACATTTTACCCTCACAAATCCTCAATCCCTTATAGTTTTAAAGACACACGTTTTAGAATCACAAGTGATTTGTCTTTTTAAACACGGTGGTAGTTAAACATTAGTTAGAAATGCACATTATTACAAAATTAGCATTTGTTTAAAAATATAAATTATTATCATCATCATCAACTCTTGAGGTTTGGTGACTGCCCTACTGTCCAGTTCTGGATTCTGTAGACCTACTGGAGACTAACTACTTGTAAACTTGTAAGTCAACTAGATGGTATACATGTAGCGTGCTGCCATCTAGTGAACAAAACAATCCACACTTACCACTTTAGCAATATACCGACCAAGTTTAGTATGCTAAAATACTTTAAAAAATGGTTTGAGTCATTAAAATTAAGATACGATACTGTGTGATACGACTTTACCGCATTTCTTATCAGCTATATATATATATATATATATATATATATATATATATATATATATATATATATATATATATATATATATATATATATATATATATATATATATATATATATATATATATATACACACACACACACACACACTACCAGTGAAAAGTTTTATGTTTTTGAAAGAAGTCTCTTCTGCTCACCGGCCAAGGCTGCATTTATGTTATAAATTCAATTTATTCCTGTGATGCAAAGCTGAATTTTGAGCATCATTACTCCAGTCTTCAGTCACATGATCCACCATTCTAATGATGATTTGCTGCTCAAGAAACATGATTATTATCAATGTTGAAAACGGTTGTGTAAAAATTTTTTTTTTTTTTTTTTATACATTTATTCAGCAAGGATGCATTACATTGATCAAGTGACAGTATAGACATTTATAATGTTGCAAAAGCTTTATATTTCAGATAAATGCTGTTCTTTTGAACTTTCTATTCATTAAATAATCCTGAAAAAAATTTGTACACAACTGTTTTCAACATTGATAACAATAATAAATGTTTCTTGAGCAGCAAATCGGCATATTAGAATTATTTCTGAAGTATCATGTGACTCTAAAGACTGTAATGATGCTGAAAATTCAGCTTTGAATCACAGAAATAAATAGCATTTTAAAATATATTCAAATAGAAAAATTTTAAATTGTAAAAATATTTCACAGTAATACTGTTTTTGCTGTATTTTGGATCAAATAAATGCAGCCTTGGTGAGCAGAAGAGACTTCTTTCAAAAACAATCAAAATAGTACAGTTTCCAAACTTTTGACTAGTAGTGTATACATGTCATAGTATTACACTGTCATTATTTATTTAACAAAAATAAAGCCAAAATGAAAAAGCCATGGGTGACAAACTAAGTACACCCTATTCAATATCTCATAGAGCCACTTTAGCAGCAATAAGTTGAAGGAATAGTTTTCTGTATGACAGTATCAGTCTCTTGCATCATTCTGGATGAATTTTGGCCCGCTTCTTTACAACGTTGCTTCAGTTCATTGAGGTTTGCAGGCATATGTTTATGCAGTCTGGTTAAGGTCTGGACTTTGACTGCACCAGTGCAACACCTTGATTCTTTTCTTTTTCAGCCATTCTGTTGTAGATTTGCTGGAGTGCTTGGGATCATTGTCATATAGTGATATATTGATCATTTGTGCTGATATGCTGTGTTTAGTTTTCATCTAACTTGGCGCTGTGCATTATGGCTAAACATCTTCACTTTGGTCTCATCTGTCCAAAGAACATTGTTCCAGAAGTCTTGTGGTTTGTTCAGATGCAACTTTACAAACCTAAGCCATGCTGCCATGTTCTTTTTAGAGAGAACAAACATGCCATACTTGTTCATTCTTTTACTAATTGTCATGAAATTTAACATTTAACATTCTAACTGACGAGAGTCTGAGGTGTAGTTCTTAGGTGCTTTGCAATTTCTCTGAGCATTGCACAGTTTGACCTTGGGGTGAATTTGCTGGGACGTCCACTCCTGGGAAGATTTGCAACTGTCTTGAATGTCTTGCACTTGTGAATAATCTTCCTCACAGTCGAATGATGGACTTCAATTTGTTTGGAAACGGCCATATAACCCTTCCCAGATTGATGGCAGCAACAGTTGCTTCTCTAAAATCATTGCTGATGTCTTTCCTTCTTGGCATTGTTTTAACACACACCTAAATGCTCCAGACCAGCAAACTGCCAAAACTTCTGCTTTTATAGAGGTGCTGATGATCAACTAATCAAAGACATTTTATTAGCAGCACTTGACTGCTACTTACCCCTGGTTTTTCCATTTGGCATAGTTTTTGTTATATAAATAATGACACAGTGTAACATGTGTTGTTGTTCATCTGAGGTTGTATTTACCTAATTTTAAGACCTGCCAAGGACCAGATTATTTTTTAATATGTACCGACATAATAGTCTCAACCTCAGACGTCACGCCCACAGACCATTGGCTGAATGTCTGATGCATATGGCACACTTATCTGGAAACACTTCAGTAATTTCGAAGTCGTCATCTTATTGGTTGAATTCTACAGGATGTCCGCGAGATGGGTGTGTTGCGTTCTTTAACGGTCCGTCTGGAAACAAATGCAGTGACGCCAAACTCCCTTGTGGAAGAAGAACACTGTCATGTTTCCTACTGTGACAATAAGCGCTTACCAGGATTGACTAAATGCTGGATTTTCAAAAGTATGTGAAGTTCGAAGTTCATTGTTGCAGTAAACTTGCAGAACGTTCGTGAATGAATAATTTATAGATGCACACTGGTCTGTTATTGCAGGGATATCGACTTTACATTTTCACGCCCATAAACATGACGTGGAATAAAACTACCTGTGATTGGTTGCATTACATGTCAGTCAAACGTCCTCTTGGTCGGTCCTTGACCAATGAAAGCTGCGATGGGTCCAGACCTTCTGCCGTCAGTCTGAAGGTCTGGCTACACGAGACTAGATACATAAAACTATATAATTCAATAAGGTGTCCTTTCTTTTTCACATGACTATATATATAGGCTACATACAGTATATGCATAATGCAGCATATGATCTGGCTGCCTGCAAACAATGTCTACTTTGACCCACCCTCAAGCACTGTAGTTGTAGCTGAGGCCTGGAAGCGAGAAGACACTGTTTTCTGTGTTGCGAAAGCAAACCCACTTTGCATGCACTTGCAAAGGATGAAGACTCTGGCTCAAATTGAAACGGTAAAAATGACACGATCAACTGTTCATATCACTGAGCTGGCCTATAGGCTAAGGAACTAAAGCCTCGGTTATACTCCAGTTCGGATGCGTATACGGACAGCTGCGGACAGCACAGTCGCGGACTACTTTCATCTACTGAAAGTGTATGCTGGGGTCCACTTGGCGGACGTGTTCCACACATGCGCAGTAGATCGGTGTGTACAGTTCCACACATTCGCAGTAGATCGGCGTGTACACTTCCACACTTCCAATTTCCCTCCACAAATTATTTGGTTTGTAGAGGTGTGGGTAGCGACGGACTTCTTCACACAGCCTCTCTTCAAATTCGACGTCCATGCTGTTTTTTCAGCGCATGCGTAGTTGGTGCTTTTGTAGCCTAGTGACTGTGCATACTTGTCCGCGTGGTCACAAAACATGGGAGGCACGTGGATGCCCACAAAAAAACTTTGCGTATACCCTCCAATGGCAATTTTTACGTCACACAGACCCTTGCACACATGTAAAGTATAACACTAGCTTAAGGAGCCTCAGGAGCTGAAATGTAGATAGTGAGTGTTTAGTTTCCGACATGCGCTGTGCTATAGACCAATCACAACAGACTGGACCATCTGACCAATCAGAGCAGAGTAGGCTAGAAAGGAGGGCTTTAGAGAGTGAGATAGGCGGATCCTTGATTGAACCATTTCAGACACTGTGAGAAAAGAAGTGATGCTGCAATGAGAAAATGAAAGTGTTTTTTGACCTTTTGATGCATGTAAAGCTATTGTAGGAGACAATAGCTGTCCACAGTTGTAAAGTAGAAAGACAGCTTAAAATCACTAACTTACAGATAAAGACAAAACAAATCTAAATGTTAACAGGTCAAAGGACTTGTGCAAGAACACACACATTCACTCTTCTGCTCTGAGCACACTACTGTCATTTTATTTTTTCTGTAAATGTAAGGGTCTCTTTATTTAGATCCCATTACAGTTACTGTTGTAAAACAATTTTTCTATGCAACATTTATTTGTAAATAATAGTGTCATTCAACATTCAAGTTTGTTCACATGTAGCGTGCTGCCACCTAGTGTACAATTAAAAAACAGACCAAGATTGTTATGCAGAAAAAATGTAATATGAAGACATCCAGTGCAAAAGCCTCTAAAAGCCACCTCTGTCAAAAATGAGATAATGATACTGAGCGAATGCTCTCCGCACATAGTTATACATTCATCAATGCTTACACTTCAAACCCACTAAATCCCATCTTCAGCCCATTCAGAAGTACCGGTACTTAGGTAGGAACCTACATTGGAGCCCGACAAAAATGCTAATTTTAAAGAAATACGGACTCAGAGGCTTTTGCATCTGTCTTCATATGCAATTTTGCATCTTGTAATTATATGGGAATTGTGTGATACGACTTTACCAGGCACTCAGGCACTCACATTTCTTATTTCTAAAGGTAATATCATAAAATATGTAATATTACCTTTCACGTAGTGTGTAATATAGAGAGAGGCTGCTCACCGCAGAGCCATGTGGAGCGTAAAATCCAGCTCCCCATCTTTGGATGTAATTTGGGCATAATGAGTGGAGATAGAAGGTCCAACCACACCCTAACCCTACCCATAACTCTATCCCTCCATCCATTAGAACCACAGAGGTGGAGCTGGACTAGGTCATGCTGGATGTCATTTAGCTCTGCAGTGAGCACCACTTGAATAAAGATCAAAGTATCTTATGTAGGTTTGTAAAAAAAATTGCATAATGCCCGCATATGGTCTTGACTGCCTGCTAACGATGTCTACTTTGTCTCATTCTCAAACACTGTAGTTGTTGCCTAGGCCTGGAAAAGTTTGATTAGTGTTGTAGCCTCATGATCAATTTTAATGTTATATAGGCCTTCATGTGCATGCATATTATATATTGTGTAAAATTGTGTAAACAAATATGAGGATATTAAAATATTTATGTAGGCAAAGACCAAAAACAAACAAACAATTATTATACATATCAAACACATTATATACATATCAGACCCCTTTATTTTCTTTTCATATTTTGTTGCAGCCTGTATTGTTAAAATGCTTTAAAACATACACTTCATATCACGTACACATCTACACTTCTTACCCCATTGCCAGTGGTGTCAGTGCTGTTTCCCAGCCAGAATATTTCTTTCTGGGAACAGTCATAGACTCGGTGCGGATGAGAGCGCGGCTTACGTCACAGCGCCTAGCGGTGGCGTAAAATGGCGACCATGTTATGACTGCAGGCATTGTGCCCACTATAAATAAAAATGGTCTCTTTACCCACAGCTGATTTGGAGCATCTTCGGCAAAGTGGAGATCGATCTTTTCGCCTCAGAAGACAACGCTTATTGCCCAACATTCTTCTCCAAGCACAAGGATGCGCTGGCCCAGCCGCCTGCTGTATGCTTTCCCTCTGATTGCGATGTTACCTCAGGTCATCAAACAGATCAGGGAGAACAAGTGCGCAGTGCTTTTAATAGCCCCACTATGGAAGAACCAGCTATGGTTCTCCGAACTGATTCAGCTGCTAGACACAGCCCCATGGCCTATACCGCTGAGGAGAGACCTCCTCGCGCAGGCGAAGGGGAAGTTCTGGACTTGTGGTCCCTTCATGTGTGGCCCATCAACAGATACCCGGGAACCTCCCTAAAAGGGTGCTGAATACTATTTCTGAAGCCTCCCCCCTCAACCAGGGGGCTTTACGTGCTGAAATGGTCAGTGTTCTCAGGCTGGTGTACAGCACGGAACCTGGACCCACACTTGTGTGAAATGACAGAAGTGCTCTCATTCCTTCAAGAGCTGATGGACGCGGGTCGTTCCCCCTCCATGCTCAAAGCATATGTGGCGGCCATAGCAGCGTCTCACGCTCACGTGGCCGGACAGTCACTGGGGTGAAGCGACCTCATCGTGTGCTTCCTCAGAGGGGCTAGGAGGCTTAACCCGCCTCGACCCCCTTCAGTTCCTATATGGGACCTTTCCATGGTCTTTTCAACCTTTCCATGGTTCCCTATTCAAATTGCTTCAGTCTGTGAGCTTGAAGCTCCGTTCAGAGCACAGGTTATTTCGCTCATTCCACTAGGGGCATGGCCTCGTCATGGGCCTGGTCCAGTGGAATACCACGTGAAGATATCTGTGCGGCAGCAAGCTGGGCCTCTCCGTCCACATTTATTAGATTCTATAACTTGGAGGTCCCTATAGGGTCCCAAGTTAAGATTCTTTCCATATAAACAAATGTATAACACATTTGCAATAACTATAGGCCCGACTCTGCCCGGTCTAGTTTTTATCTATACCCCATATAAACAAATTTTTACATTTGCAATACTTTATGGCCAGAATTTCTCTTTTTCTATGGCTCTACGCTCAGGGAACCGAGTAGTTTCTCACAGTCTGAGAGTCTTAAGCTGACTCTTGCAAATTATGGAGGCCACTGCGCTCTTGGGAACCTTCAATGCAGCAGAATTTTAGTAGCCATCCCCATATTTGTGCCTGAACACAATCTCAGGGTCAGAAGGCTGTTGATTTGATTTTATGGTGTTTTTTTTTGTTTTGTTGCTCTTAAATGTATTTTCAGCTGGTATCTTTTATATACACAGGCCCACACACATATATAAGAAATGTGAGCCTAATGTTAGCCTATATATAAACCACGCCCCACCCACAGCTGGAAGCGCGTCCTGCAGGAAGCGCTTGCCTGACTGAATCGATTGGGATCAAACGTCAGAAACGGATACTGGCACCAGGAGACGTGATGTCCCTCACTGTGAAAAACATTTCTGTTATATACAGTCCTATCAATCAGAACAATACCTTCACCAGCGGTGACTTTATATCGGGACAAGTCATTGTGGATGTAGCGAAGGACACGCAAATGCAGTCGCTGAGTGTGAAAATTAAAGGGAAAGCAGAGGTTTGCTGGAGCGAGCGTCACAAAAACACTGTTGTTTACTCGGATAAGGAGAAGTATTATTCCGTGGAGAGGTTTTTCGTTCGGGAGAACAAAACACATGGTAGGAGGAATCTGTAGTTTTTGTGGTAAAGTTAGTGGAAATCAGGTCTATTTTACTAGCTTCATTTTGTGCTGTAACTTGATCTTGTAGGTAATGACCACGACATGCTGAGAGATCCATCAGGACAGCCGTGTAAGTCTGTTCGCGGATCAGATAAATAATAATGCAAAAAGAGCTTTGAGAATTGAAAAACATGCTGACCTTTGCTTTGATTTTTGACTTGTTAGATCCTTCGGTTGTGGCACCAGGCCGTCATGTTTACCCATTCACCCTTCAGTTACCTCGACAGTAAGTTATGGGTTCGTTGCACCTCGACAAGTGTAATCTTGTAAACACAAACAAAATGACCTAAAGTGTCAAGAAGTGTAAACATTCAAGTAAAAGTAAACCGTAAAATCCTTTCTTTGCTCCTTGAATACAATGAACACAACTTTATTTAGTTTTAGTTAGACATCAACCTTCTTGGTATTGCTCAATCAAGTCATTATAAACAATATAACAAAAAATACAATAAAATGATAAAAGAATGCCTGTTTTTCCCATTCATTTTTTTGTAAAAATTGTATAGCGTTGCTAACAACCCGAGGTGTGTAACAGTGCAAGTATATTTTTTCTGCACAACAATAATTGAATCTTTGATGACTGAATAAGTGCAATTCCCCTTTATTCTACAATGTGGCACAATGTCTGATACACAATAATGAAGTGACGTTTCACTCATAGTTACTGCAGGCAGAAAACAAAAGAATAGGAAGAATCATCAGCAAAACTTGAAATGGCACAGTGAGCAAGAACTGAACGCAATCAAATATTAGTGTCACTTTTACCTCATGGTGGATCTGTTGAAGAAGCTGTCAGCGATCAAAATTATAGTTTTGAGAATATGTTTGAGATCGTGATTATGAGCCAGATATTGAATGTACTGGGAAGTGAGCTCTGACGAGGACAGTGTGGATTGTATAAAACATCACTTAAAACATCACAACTGAACCCTTCCAAGCTCTAAAAGCTAACAAAATATGCTTTATTTTCTCTTTTGTAATTGTTACTCTAATATCAGGAGATGATAAATGATCGCGACAGATAGAGATTCATCCGTGTTAGATATAGATCCAGGTCGCTAAAGACCCGAATATGTAATAATGATTGCCAAAACATTAATGCATTTAAGGGTTAAAAGTTTTAATATCCATAAATATGCTTCCTCCTGCATTTTGGCTATTCCAAACTATAGCCTAGCCTACATGTGATCTTGGTTAACAACGGTATGCAAATCTAAAACATACATTCAAAAGATAATAATTCAAAAGTTTGAATAAATACATAGGCAAAACAATATAAAAAGACAACCATCAGTTTGGAAAATTGGATACATGTTTATACGTTTCTCAAGTGGTTATATATGTATAGGATTAGAAAGTTTTTTTGTGTTTCAATGTGAATGAAGTGAGCGTAAATCTCTTTTTTGGTCTTAATACTGTTTTATCTTGCTGGTGTGTCTTTGCTGTTGTGTTAACCAGTGTCTGGTTCTGCACAAGTGTGTTAGTTGCAGTTTAGGGGTAGTAGCACAGAAAATCTAACACCCAATTCTCTTGTTAGGGAGGGGTATTGTGAATTATTTATTAAGTAACAAATAATTGTGTCTGATCTGCCTCAGGCACTAAAAAGTGAATTGCTCTTGTTGTAAGGCACAGGACAAAAACAATGCTTTACCTTTTGATGTCATCACCTCCTCTTTTTTTTGGTAATCTTTTTACAATAGTCTGTTCTAACATTAGTACATTTCTTCAGCCCTGTCTGATTGAGCGATGGAAGCTATCACTAACATTCTACTGTTGCTAAACCCATTTGTGAGAAGAAAATCACCCATTGAGCAGGCCATTTCAAGCTCTTTACATAATTCAATAGCATCTGCTTTAGTTGCCACAGATTTTAACCAACTGTCTAGATAACAGTGGTTATTGATTGTCTCCATGGTTTCAGAAGAGAAGTCTTTGAAATTCTCAGCTTGTTGAAAGTGCATCAGAACACAGATTAGGTTGCTAGTTAGGTTTGGTCCCTGAATGAGTTTACATTTCAGTTCCTTGAAAGGATGCCGAGCAGGAACATCTTGTTTGCGTAATGAGTTTTGAGTTACTATTTCAGCATGTCTACCAAGCCCTCTAAGAAAGATGTGTGTTCCTCGTGATATTGTTTGTTCCTTTGAAACTTTTTTTCTCCAGGGAAGTGGCAAGCTACTGCACTTGTTGGTAATTGTTTGATTACATAATTTTGACTATGAAGGGTAATGGAAAATAGTAATGTCCATTTTGTAAGTCCACACATCTTTTCATAGTTGACATGAATCATAAATTGTTTATGGTTCAATGACAAATAAAGGCAGGTGTTATACTAGTGGCCAGGTAGTATCTTTAGCATCTGGAAAATAATCATACAAGTATACAAATTTGAGAGAGTTCTATTACAAACCCTCTCTGCCACAAGGATCAGTTGGGTTCCTCTGGATGCTGCATTATTATGCTTGATATTATTATCTTTCCACTTCATAATAAAAGACCTATGTTTGCAGATGTGCCAGCCTGACATTTGAGAACATACAAATTGCTAGAAAAGTTTTTTTTTTTAGTTCTCAACAGCTTTAAAACTACTTATTTATAAAATGTATGGGAAAGGTGTTTTTTTATTTTATTTTTTATTTTGAATATCTTATTAATTGACAATTACCATACCACACCTGTTGGTAATAGATGTGTAGGAAAGAGGATAAAAAACCCCATAAAATCTCAAAAGTTAAAGGAAATCCTGCATACTATCGATACTTGCAGAAGATATCAAAAACTTTTTATTAGCAACGTTTATCAATCTTGCAGCATTTGCTCCAATTAGCAATCCAAAGTCTGCATCTAACTGTGCTATTTTGACTTCACTCAATTAGTGCCATTTATTGTTGGTTTCTTGTGTGGTTATGTGCTTCAAGACTGGTAACCTGTCTTGCATGTACACTTCAGGGAGTTTGGTGTAGACATTATCTTCCAAACCAGAGACTATACTATGGATGAACTGAAATTTTATAGACGATTGTTCTCCACTGATCTCGTAGCTTATATACTTAGAATATATAATAATATAATAATAATAAAAAAAAAATCTCTCTCTCTCTCTCTCTCTCTCTCTCTCTCTCTCTCTCTCTATATATATATATATATATATATATATATATATATATATATATATATATATATATATATATATGTATATATATATATATATATATATATATATGTATGTATGTATGTATGTATGTATGTATATACTTGTATGACTTATATATATAAAAAAAAATTTGGTTTCACAAAAAAAAGAGCATACGATCATAAAACAGAACTACCCTCAGTCTTGATAGCAGTCCTTTTCAATACTTTGTCGACATATGATATTGATATCTTAGTGCTGTTTCCAAATTTCCATTTCCATTGTCTTTTTGCTTCCTGTAGGCCTTATACGGATCCATATGCAGAAAACTATTGACAAGATTTCTTGGTTGCCTCCTTGTGTACTGCTGTAGGTAGTAGTGCTGTAGGTGTCTGTCTCTATGCCCCTTTCAAAAGACTGAATTGCCTATACTAAAGGGGATCACCATCAAAAAAAAAAATAACTCAGGTTATAATAACTAATAAATAATTAATAAATAATAACTCAGGATAATCCTGGTTTTAAAAAAACATTTCAGTTATTTCAGTTTGCCTTTTCAAAATAGCAGTGAGATGTTCCCTTTCGATATGGTTCACTCACATTGCGTCAGTAGCTGATGTGTATGGGGACAACTAAGTATTTCTCCGAATACGAGCCTCAAGCAGCGGATTAACGGCTCTTCGACAGCTGCAGCTGACTCAACACTTCTCCCCTACAGCTATCCGGCGACTCTTTGAAGAGCAAATTTCACTTATTAAAAGCAAATTTGAGAGACGTTTGTTGCAAAATGTCATGCTAAGAGTGTGGCTCATGCAGGGCTCCCCTGCTTGGATGAGTACCCTGAGTGCAACGCTTACCTGGGACACGTCCACGCTCATAGCCTCTTCTTGGTCTAAGGACGACTTTACTCTTGGTAGGCCCAAACTCGAGGCAATATGCGTCCACTGAAAGAGCCTGCAAATCGCGGATACGCTTAACTGATGCCAAAGCTAGCAGAAGGGCGGTCTTTAGCGAGAGAGGCAGAAGGTTGGTCGTTGCGAGTGGCTCAAACAGAGGGCTTCGGAATGCCCTCAGGACTATGGACAGGTCGCAAGCTGGAACCGTGTGGGGGTGTGGCGGATTCAGCCTCCTGGCCCCAATGAGAAAATTGACTACCAAGTTGTTTTCACCAGTAGACTGGCCAGCACGGGTCTGCTGATAGCAGCTGCACCATCCCCGGGAACTGCCGCTCCGCTGTTTCTTCCGAGAAAGGGAGAGCGAGCAAGGTGGGATGACTCTTTAAAGAAAAATCTGCAAGCACAGCAGTGCGAGACTCATGCTCTTGCAGTGAGAGCAGCTGGTCTCTGTCAGTGCAACCTGAGAGTGGGTGTGTCCCTTGTCCGAGGGAAGTAGGGGAGCCCTGCATGAGCCACACTCTTGGTGCAAAATTTTGCAATAAAAAGTCTCTCAAATTTTCTCTCCTAATAAGTGACATTTGCTCTTTAAAGGGTCGCTGGATAGCGGCAGGGAAGAAACGTTGAGTCAGCTTCATCTGACGAAGAGCTGTTAATCCGCTGCTTGAGGCTCGTTTCAACGGCGAGCAGAAAGGCTTCTATCTTCTCTTCTGAATCCACAAGATGATCTTCGCGTTTGGAGAAAAATTCTGATAAATGGCTTTCAGCGCAACTTAAATAGGCAGTTGGCCTGGATGCCATTACGTCAGAATCTTTCGACTAATGAGCGGCAAGGGTCAACTGTGTGAGCATGGCCAGCTATGCAATGCTTGTTCCCGTTATCTCAGGGATCCGAGGTTATGCTAGTAACTGAAGCGTTCCCTTTTGATATGGTTCACTCACTTGACGTCAGTTTCTTAGCTGACACTATGGGGAATGCAATCCAATAGCGCCATGCTATGAGCGAACGGAGACGGTCCTGCAAGCCCAGCCTGAGGGCACTTGGGGTCAGGTCCTTATTTTAGGCTTATATATTTAGAGGCAAATATATAGAAGCAAAGCCATAATTCACCCACCATAGCAGCTCGGGCCCTTATGCCAGAGTTCTGTGACACATGGTATCCTAGTCAAGCAGGACCCTTCTAGAGCCTGGGACTAGCTTTTAAACAGATATAATCTGTGCTTGAGGAGCAGGGAGGGCTAGGTTATAAAACCTGGTAAAGGTGGACAGTGAGGACCAGCCGGCCGCCACACCGATGTCGCTAATGGACACCCTGCTTGACCACGCCCAGGCCATTCCTCTAGTGGAGTGGGCCTTTACTCTAATAGGACATGTAAGCCTAAGGAACTATAAGGCCAGTGCTATTGCACCCACTATCCAATGAGATGGTCTCTGCTTCGTGACTTGCAGCCTGTTAGAGCCTCTGAAGAACTAACAGCTGCTCTGATTGCCGGAACGGACTAGAGCGCTCAATGTAGATGTAGTGTTCACTGAGAGTGCCTGAAAGTCGCATACTTGCTTGACTGATGCTAGGGCTAGCAGCTGGGCAGTCTTAAGCGAAAGAAGTCGGAAATCAGCCTTCAGAAGCGGCTTGAATGGAGGGTCTCGAAGAGCCCTAAGGACTGTGGACAGACGGATTCAGCCTTCACAATTAAGGCCTGTGCACACCGGCTATGCGCAGAGTGAACTTGCAAATTCACTCCCTGACAGTAGATGCCGCTTCTTTAAAAACAGAAATACCCAGGGTACACAAGGTGGTGCTGCGCAAAGCTTCTGACGCTCGCTTGTCACACAGAAGAAGAGAACCAGTATTTATTTGCTTGCCAAAACTGTTCACACACTTTTTGCTAACTGGCAAACAGAACATGGATATTTCCATCAGGAGCAGCAGCAGCTTCGTCGTCTTCTTCAATGTGTGCTCGGCAAGACCGTTTTGTGCTTGAGCGCCACAAAGTCGTATTTTACTGTAACTTCAGCAGCTCCAGGCACGTGAATAAAAGCGGCTATTTCATTGGTCGGTCAGTTCTTAACGCGGCGTGTCAAACCAAAAAACGAACCCATGGCTTTTTTTTATTTTTTTTTATTACACTTTTACGCCTGCCGTTTTGCGCGTTGGTGTGCACACTCACATTAGCGTTCTTTGTTTAGTCATGAGGCGTTAAATGTGCGCGATAATTGTCCCGGTGTGAACAAGCCTTTAGGTTTTTACTTTTGACTGACTGATTTATTATGACAAACTCATATTCAATTTAGAACAAAATAATAGTTACAAAATAAATCAATTCTACATATTTTTGATATAAGTATTGGGGGGGGGGTTGTAATTGGTAGATTTGAATACTGGGGGGGGGGTGGTTTTACCTCCCCCCCACAAACTACAGCACTGTGGGAGCACTGCCTGATCTCGGATTCTGCCTTGAGCTGGGGCTGAGCAGGCGTAGACGCTGGTGTGCTGCTGAGTCTGCAAAGTATTGGGGCAGCCGGAAATAATAGCGGAACTAGCCCTCATTGGTAGGAAATGGCACATGCATGGATTGTGGCGATTTCTGGCCTGCTGTAAAACACTCAGTAAAACCATGTACTGCAGAACCAAACAGGCTGGGGAGTCTAGGAGGGCTGTCTTGTTGGTGTCCTTGATCTCCATTTAATTTAACCAAAGGTGGCACTCAACGACCTTCAAATCAGCCGTTGCTTGTTCGACCGATTGGGCTGTGGATTTGATAGCGCATAGGGCGAGGTCGTTGGTGCTGTGCAGCTGGGTCAGGTCCAGACTCCATGGAGCGACATGCAAGCGACCAGCCCCAGGGAGAGCAGATGGTCTCGGTAAGTGCAGCCTTGGTGTGGACGCAACCCAGGCAAGCGATGCACTCTGTGCTCGTCCAAAGGGAAGCAGGAGAGCCCTACATGAGTCACACGCATGGCGCTACATTTTGCAACAAACACCATAGAATTTGCTGTTTTACAGTGAAAATGTTCTCTTGTAGGGTCACTGGATGGTTGCAGGGGAGAAGCACAGAGTCAGCTGCAGTTGCTGAAATGCTATTAATCAGCTGCTGAGGCTTGCTCTCACGGCGAGCAGGAAGTCTTCTTTTCTATTTTTGTCTTCGGAGACAGCAAAGAGAAGATCTTTGCATGAAGGAGAAGATCTTTGCATGAAGGAGAAGATCTTTGCATGAAGGAGAAAGATTCTGACGAAAAGGCATCCAGTGCCGACTTATATAGGCAGTCCCATTTTGACGGGCTAAAAAGCCATTTGTCTCTGCAGGTGAACTTTAGTCAAACTTTTGTATTCGGAGATACAGAGTTTCTCCATACTAAGAAACTGATGCAATGTGAGTGAACCATATCGAAAGAGAACCATTGACATGAAATAACATTAGTTCAAACCAATCATAATGATCTACTCCCTTTTTGCAATCATCTTTCATTAAACTTGGTACAGTCGCCTTTAACTCTGTAAACTCAGACAAACATATGTTTGAATGTTTCCAAATGTTTGTAAATAGTTTAATTAATTTCACAAGAGCATATTATTTAATTTCAAGAGCATCTATTACATTTTCTAGTTAAAGCTGAGAGTTTTCCTCTGTGTGAGGAGATTCACTTTTAAAAGTTTTTTTCATTAGCAACCTCTTGTTCCTGTTATTCCTCTATATCCAAATCTCAACTCAATATGCCTAAAGATTTATGTTTAGATATTGATATAAACATTATAATAGAGCATATTCAATAAGCATTCACAAAAAGGGTACTCTCGCTTTGTCATATCACATTTACTCACCATACAATGAGGCCTTTCCTCAGTCCAGTCTGTTTTATTCATCGTCTTGGAAATTAATCCACAGTCATTGTCGTAGGCCCAACAGCCTGTGCTTTAAAAATGTACAAGCTAAGTCCAATGAGGTCAATTAATTAATCCATCCAACAAAGTTCCACAATGCAGGTTGCAAACTTTTGTAGTGACTATTACACTACTTGATCTTTTCATGTTTCTCAATTAAGATGCCCTTACAGGCAATGCATTAGTGCTCCAGTGAGGTGATACAATGCTTTTTTTATCCTACATGAAATTGTTCAAGAGAAATGCAAAGGGCAGCAATCCAATTTTTTTAAACAACAACAAAATAAATAAATAGGCAACAATTGAAACATTTTGTCTGCTAGCGTCTTCCACTGCTACATACCAATTAGCATCTTTGACATTTTATAGTTGCAAGATTTATTGTTCATATGCAGAGCACTGCCCAACCAGCAGGTGTCATTGTGCTGACCCTTAGCCAAATTAAATTGAATTGCTCATACAGCACATATTTAATATAAATATTACTTTTGCCAATATCATTTTTAAGAATTTTAACCTTTTATTGATACTTTCTGCTGTTCATCTACTCTGTTTACACATAGACACTTCCCACCAACCTTCAAAGGTTCAGCTGGAAAAATTGTCTACACTTTGGAGACAAAACTATCCCGATCATTGCGTATTTCCAGCAAAGCCAAAGCAGAGTTTCACTATGTCCCCAGTCCCGATGTGTCCAATCCTGAACTAATGGTGAGATTGACTAAAATCCCATGCATTCTCTTTCTAATCTATACCATCCGTTCCTCTACTATGTTTTGAGGTTCAGTCACCTCTGTTTTGCATCTTTTGTCTCGTTTAGGCGCCTCAGTATGGAACCAAAGATAAACAAATGAAACTCTTCACCTTTGGGAGTGTCTCCATGAACATAAAGACTGAGAAAATGGGATACTACCTTGGTAAAATTATTTATTTATATGTATGTATATTTGTGTTTTTTCATGTTTTTGTTTGTCAATAAACTCAAAGTTGGATCATTGTAGACATCCATTTTAAGGGGAGCCTTATTCAAACTATTTCTGAATCTTTGTAAGAAGATGAAATGTATATAAAATTGCAAATATCATTTGGAGCAACAACATCTTTGGAGTTGGTGAGAGGTGGATGGACATCCATGAGTTTTTTGTTTACGCTCTGTAAGCACTCTTGTGTAAGCAAATAGATTATGATGATAAATGTGGTCTTTTCAGATCATATGATTCAGCTATTGTAATAATTGAAAAAAAAAAGTTACACATTTTAAGCATTTAAACAATCATAAGTCCCTGAACCCACGCACCACAAATTTAGCATAGACTTGTAGAAAAAAAATGACAGAACTTGCACAAAATGTAGACATACAATCATAATGTTATCACTACAGTTCTTTATAAAGTTTTAATTATGTATTTTATATCTCGTGTGTAATGTGAATTAAGAGGCTAAGAGACTATTTTGTTAAAATGCAGTCATGATTTCTAGCAATATTTTATTTTATCAAGTAATTTTAATTTACCTAATTGTGTCTTATTGTGCCTCACTACAGGAGAGGGCTTGAAAGTTTTGGCTAAAGTTCAGAACAATTCATCCCGTGCAATCAAGCCAAAATACTGCCTGTATGAAAAACACAGTTTCTTCGCAAAAGGAAAGAGAAGACTTCACACACATGACCTATTCAAAGAGGACGGGGAACCCATTGAGCCGAACTCAAGAAAAACTGTCACCAAAGTGCTGCCCATTCCTCCCAGCCTTACCATCTCTATCCTAAACTGTAGGATCCTCAAGGTTGAGTACAGACTCAGGGTGAGTTACAACATATAAGGCAAAGACAAATAGTCATATTGCAATGAAGTGAACAAATACTTTAGACTGGCCAGTCTGGTCTCATTGTTAATATGTAACATTTACAGGTGCAAAATGTGCATTTTTGTACGTTTAAAACAATATGCTGAAACAATATGAACCTATTGACAACATTATGTACAGGTGCTGGTCATATAATTAGAATATAATCAAAAAGTTGATTTCACTAATTCCATTCAAAAAGTGAAACTTGTATATTATATTAATTCATTACACACAGACTGATATATTTCAAATGTTTATTGCTTTTCATTTTGATGATTATAACTGACAACTAAGGAAAATCCCAAATTCAGTATCTCAGAAAATTAGAATATTGTGAAAAGGTTCAATATTGAAGACAACTGGTGCCACACTCTAATCAGCTAATTAACTCAAAACACCTGCAAGGCCTTTAAATGGTCTCTCAGTCTAGTTCTGTAGGCTACACAATCATGGGGAAGACTGCTGACTTGACAGTTGTCCAAAAGACGACCATTGACACCTTGCACAAGGAGGGCAAGACACAAAAGGTCATTGCAAAAGAGGCTGGCTGTTCACAGAGCTCTGTGTCCAAGCACATTAATAGAGAGGCGAAGGGAAGGAAAAGATGTGGTAGTAAAAAGTGTACAAGCAATAGGGATAACCGCACCCTGGAGAGGATTGTGAAACAAAACCCATTCAAAAATGTGGGGGAGATTCACAAAGAGTGGACTGCAGCTGAAGTCAGTGCTTCAAGAACCACTACGCACAGACGTATGCAAGACATGGGTTTCAGCTGTCGCATTCCTTGTGTCAAGCCACTCTTGAACAACAGACAGCGTCAGAAGCGTCTCGCCTGGGCATAACATCTGAGCAGTGCTACAGACTGATCGACTCCATGCCACGTCGCATTGCTGCAGTAATTCAGGCAAAAGGAGCCCCAACTAAGTATTGAGTGCTGTACATGCTCATACTTTTCATGTTCATACTTTTCAGTTGGCCAAGATTTTTTAAAAATCCTTTCTTTGTATTGGTCTTAAGTAATATTCTAATTTTCTGAGATACTGAATTTGGGATTTTCTTTAGTTGTCAGTTATAATCAAAATTAAAAAAAATAAACATTTGAAGTATACCAGTCTGTGTGTAATGAATGAATATAATATACAAGTTTCACTTTTTGAATGGAATTAGTGAAATAAATCAACTTTTTGATGATATACTAATTATATGACCAGCACCTGTATTTAGCTAAAGAAACATAAAATATTTACGAATATTTTATATCCTAATTTTTTTTTTTATAATTGCCCTTTTACCAATTTATAGATGCATTTTAGATCCCTTAACCCTACTCCAAACTTAAACATAACCATTTTATAGAGAATATAAAACATAGTGGACAAAAATGTGTAGGAAAATTAAACTTGTAGTAACAATATCAAGCGTAGCGGCAGGTCACGTTAGTTAAGCTAGCATCAGCTGACTGTCAGCTGATCACGTCTACCTATAGGAATATGATGTCTATCACAGCATACATATATAAGCTCCTTCAGTACTATCAGCAGTTATCGCGTTTCTCCGGAGCTAATTACCCACCTCCATCCCCAGCTCCTCCTCTCGTCAGTCAGGATTTGGTATTCTGATTCCCCTTGAATCAGACTAAATTCCCGAATTATGTTGTACATCAAATATTGACATTAATGATATTTGCAATACATTATGTTGGTTCTGTTCTGTTGGTTCTGTTCTGTTTACCCTAAGTGCTCTCCCTTCTCTTATCCATGCTTGGCTGCATGGATGCGCAAGGAGTTCTTGCCCAGAACAGAACCATACAGCCAATCCAAACTATATGCTAATTGTCAATTATCTTTGACGATAGTGGTCCTGACAGAAATAGCATCGAAAAGATAATTTGAGCCACTTATCCCACTCCTACCTCTAAACCTACTATAACCATTTCTTAAAGGGTACATAACACACACAGTTTCTGCCAGTTTCATGTTAATCTGAAGTACCTATAGAGTAGTATTGCATCCTTTATATCTCCGAAGAGTCTTTAGTTTTATCATATTTATAAAAGCCAAGCTCCTGTAGGCGTGCAGTGGGCGGAGCTAAAGAGTCACAAGCACACACACACACACACAATACATTGTGGCATTATCCCTGTATAACTTTCGATTCACTATACGTTCGTGTTGTTTATATTATATGCAATTACGCGCCGATTGCCAACAAAACGCAGACATTTGATGCAGTTTCACTCACCGCCAGTGGTTTCGACCCGTGACCGGGTACAAACAAACTGCATCCACTGTTTCCTTAACGCAGGTGATCTTTCCCTCAAAACCAAAAACACACTTCTTTAGTGACAGTTGTTTTTTTTGTGTTCTAAAAACAAATTGACAGCACTGCAGACAGCGTCTGTAACCCGATGGGTGTGCTCTTGCTCTCGCTCATCCAGGAGAAGTGCCCATGCAAGCAATTCCGCCCTTTATGACTTCGTACAGGGCCATACTCGGAAAAAAAACTTTCTGAAACTTGTTCAAATCCTGAAGGAGTGTATTTGGCAGAGAAATACTCACACGTCCAACTCGTTTTTGGAAATTTTAACCCCTCTTGTTCGAACTGGCCCGCTCTGAGCCGGACTCGAACCCGGGGTCCGCCAGCATGAGAGTTGGACGCTCTAACCAGGAGGCTAAAGGCGGCAACCAGGAGATCAGAATCCCACAAATCTTCGTGTTCAAGGCTGTTGAAACGAATTCCAGCTCCTTTCCCCACTGCATTGTCTCCCAGCACAACCAGTGGAAGAAGTCACCGCCATCGGACTGCTTACTCAACCACGTGGAACGTAAATATCACTTAACCAAACCTCTTTCCAGGGACCTTGGCATTGTTGTATATTATCAGTGTATGATTTTCAAATTTACATTAGAGGTAATATAACTGATGCTATAGTTAATTACAAATAATCTTTCGTTTATTTGTTTGATGCATAATAAGGTTCTTCACCTTAGTTTCAGAGAAACAACAGTTTATCTTTCCATAAGATAACACAACTCTTCCATATCTACACTCAACTTAATCACATGTATTTTATGCATCTTATGCACTTAATTCCTTTATCATTCATTGTATTCATTTACTAGTTGTATTAGTTATTCTTGTTTATCTTTGTTAATAAAATGTATTTTATTGCAATTGTGTTTTCCTTGTGCTAATAATACAGAAGAGGCTCTACAAGTTAGAAATCTCACCAATCTTTACATTCATTCCTAATGATTGAACAGCCTCCTGTTTGGAGTGTTCTCATACAACCAAGGTAAAAGACCTTGACTAGTGTCCCAAACTAAGAGAGGGGGATGGTGGTAATCTGATGTACTCATAACCACACCTTAAGTGACGTGTGATCCAAAAATCACAATGTCAGCGGTGACGTGAGTACCAATCACTACCTTACTTAGCGTCCTTGGATGGACGAAAGTAAAATCACTACAAATGTAACCCCTCCTGTTCGAATCTTAGTAGCTGGCCTCTGTTTCATTAGCATGAGAATCCAATAAGTCAGAATGCATGAAATAGCATTAGACCCTCCCTTTAAAAATATGTAATTATAAAGACAGACATAACAGACAGACAAGTGGAATCACAATAATTTATTAGTTATTGTGTTATTAGTTATAGATAATTAATTAAAAACTTTATAAGTAGTTTATATATTTGTATACATTCTATATAATTGTGTATACCCAGTGTGTATGAAAACGTAAGTAAATGTACGTGTGGTAGAACCTAACTATACGTAGACACAAATACTCATGAGATCATGTTACAGCAGCATATCTGTTATGTATTTTTAATTAAAATCTGTATCTTGATGTTAAAGGGATAGTTCACCCAAAAAAAAAAAATAGCCCGTGATTTACTCACCCTAGGTGTATATGACATTCTTCTTTCAGATGAATAAATTCAGAGTTATATTAAAAAATGTCCTGGCTCTTCCAAGCTTTATTATGGCAGTGAAAGGGAAGTTCTGTTTTGGGAAGGGAAGTCCATAAAAGTGCATGTATCCATCATAAAAATGCTCCACACGGCTACGGGGGGTTAATAAAGGCCTTCTGAAGCGAAGTGATGCGTTTCTGTAAGAAAAATATATATTACATATTACATATTTAAAACTTTATAGACTAAAATAACTAACTTCCGGCGGACGCATCGATTTAGCGAAAGAGTAACCCTTAACCCTTTTACCCTTTTACCCTTGACGCATGGGTACTGACGAACGTGGAAGCGCAGAGGATAGAGCAAAACAAAACACCGGTCATGAATTAGAAGTCTAAAACTAGAATTTTTAAAGCGAAATGGCGGAGGATTTCAATGTAAGAGAAGAGGGGCTTGAGTTT
This sequence comes from Rhinogobio ventralis, assembly GCA_039654625.1. Lineage (NCBI taxonomy): Eukaryota > Metazoa > Chordata > Actinopteri > Cypriniformes > Gobionidae > Rhinogobio > Rhinogobio ventralis. Next base: position 30,382,578 of record CM077194.1, read on the forward strand.
GTTGCCCAGCCCTATCCGCGAGAGGCGCCAAAGCTTGTGATGCTCCTATATGTCGCTTCAGGGATTACTCTTTTGCCATAAGTCGACTTGCGTACGGGTGTCCTCCGGAAGCTAGTTATTTTATAAAGTTTTAAATATGGATATTTTTCTTACACAAACGCATCACTTTGCTTCAGAAGGCCTTTATTAACCCCCCGGAGCCGTGTGTAGCATTTTTATGATGGATTCATGCACTTTTATGGACTTCCCTTCCCTAAACAGAACTTCCCTTCCACTGCCATAATAAAGCTTAATATAACTCCAATTGTATTCATCTGAAAGAAGAATGTCATATACACCTAGGATGACTTGAGGGTGAGTAAATCATGGGATAATTTTCATTTTTGGGTGAACTAACCCTTTAACTGTCTTTTCAATCAAGGACTGTGCTGATTGCTCATCTTGTACACACGTTTCTGTTACCCACTCCTAATTCAATTATTTGTTGTGAATGTATTTTGTAATTATTGAATGTGTGCTTTGTGCCTAGGTCTGCCTGGATGTGCCATTTGCCTCAGACCCGGAGATCAAGTTCCCAGTAGTGATTCTACCTCTTCAGTCTTTATCAGGTGCAAATAGTGCTACAAACAGTGACTTTGGAATCTGGAATCAACCACCAGGTGGCAATGTGTACCCCAACCCATATCCTATGCCTCCATCTGCCTTACCATTTAATATGGTTGAATCACCTGGTCATTTTGAATCTCTGGGTTACCCTGGACCTCCCTTGAGTCAGTTCACTGCTCCTGGTTACCCTGGACCTCCCTTAAGTCAGTTTACTGCTCCTGGTTACCCTGGACCTCCCTTGAGTCAGTTTACTGCTCCTGGTTACCCTGGACCACCTGGAGAATTTGGTCCTTCAGTTTCTCATCAGTCTGACTCATCAGCGCCACCTCCATATCAGGAATATCATTTATATCCACAGTTGCCAGACCACCCTGAAAAATCTTGACAAAATGATTTTGAATCACCTTATAGGTTTATTTTATGATTATTGTTTTACCTAGCTTGCTAGAAGGATTTCTATTCTTATGTGCCTATTTTTAGTGATTTTGACTAATTAAGTTAAAAACAAATATTAGACTGTTTTTGTTGTATTTATAAACATTCGGTATAGTGCTACATTTTACATCCCTTTAAAAAAGATAAATACAGAAATGTTCTATGCCTTATACAGTTGCAGCAAAAAGTATGTGAACCCTTGGATCTACTATGATTTTCTGCATTAATTGTTACAAAACTAAGTCACAACAGCAAGTTTGCTTAACACACAACCCTTTATTTTCATGTTTTTACTGAACACATGAGTATTTTATTTATTTTAATTTATGAATGAAATATAAAACATAAAACTGAATTTACTCATATTTAACACATACTATCATTGATAATCATATGCTTTCCCTGCATGTCCCCTCTGCCTGTCCGCATGTCTCAAGGTAAGCTCTGGGGCGATAGAGAGGATCACCCACAGGAAGCGGGTCTGTGTACCAGTGTAGGCAATTCAAGACTGATTCAAGATATGAACATATTCAAGGTATGACAAAATTTAGCCAATCAGCGTCCTCAAATCTAATCCAAAAAGAGAGATTATGTTATCAGCCCTAATGAGCCACAAGTTTTGATGGACAAAGGTTGTATTCAAGGCAACGGCGAATGCAGTGACGTGCAGGAGTCTTACATTAGGAGCATGTAAGTCTGTTATTATTAATAATGAGCAAACAAACCATGTATGTGTATTGCTGTGTTTAGTAATTCTGAACAATCCATATGTGGTGCTGTTTGGTATCAAGCTTGACTAGTATTTATTTGTATAAAAGAAAGCTCTAAACAAATGTAATTGTAATTATAATTATTTATATATTTATATATTTATTCCTCACAGTTTTTGATGTTGCACTGTTGCCAATACATACATTGTGAACTATGAAAATAATATTGATTTTATTTTTTTAAAATTATGTTCTGGAAAGTTTTTTTATGTGCACTTTGGTGTGCTCAATATAGTTCTCAAGTATATGGACTCATCATTTGGTTATTGTTTATTATTTTAGATATTTCCTTCTGTTAAATCTTTTTCTTAAAAAAATAATAAAAACATCACTATTTTGCATTTAATTATTCTGGGATGTTTGCTGAAATTGTTGGATGTGGCACAGCCCTACCAGGAAAATCTTCCAGAAGTTGCCACTGAATATTATAAACCAATCTTGTAAATACATGGAAAAACAGTTTGAGTAGTTTATTATTAGATACAAATTATATATTGATGTTGTTTGCATTTTTTATAGGCCACAGCATGAAACAGAAGCGATAGTCTTTCGTTTCTTCCTATTGTGACGTATGTATGAATGAAAACAGTTTTGAGGTTTGTCTGCTGAATTCTTTTTTCAGAAAGACATTTTGTCAGCTGAACAATTGAACGCACTTCTACCCCTTTACAGATGGCACTACCTGACTAAAATTATGGAAGCTTGTTTCCGCCACAGAATAAAAAATAAAAAAGGTAATTGTGACTTTTTATCTCACATTTCTGACTTTTTTTTCCTCATATTTGATATATAGTCATAAAGTCAGAATTGTGATATAAACTCACAAGAGTCAGTATTTTTTCCTTCAAAATTGGACATAACTTGAGATATACACTCACCTAAAGGATTATTAGGAACACCTGTTCAAGTTCTCATTAATGCAATTATCTAATCAACCAATCACATGGCAGTTGCTTCAATGCATTTAGGGGTGTGGTCCTGGTCAAGACAATCTCCTGAACTCCAAACTGAATGTCAGAATGGGAAAGAAAGGTGATTTAAGCAATTTTGAGCGTGGCATGGTTGTTGGTGCCAGACGGGCCGGTCTGAGTATTTCACAATCTGCTCAGTTACTGGGATTTTCACGCACAACCATTTCTAGAGTTTACAAAGAATGGTGTGAAAAGGGAAAAACATCCAGTATGCGGCAGTCCTGTGGGCGAAAATGCCTTGTTGATGCTAGAGGTCAGAGGAGAATGGGCCGACTGATTCAAGCTGATAGAAGAGCAACTTTGACTGAAATAACCACTCGTTACAACCGAGGTATGCAGCAAAGCATTTGTGAAGCCACAACACGCACAACCTTGAGGCGGATGGGCTACAACAGCAGAAGACCCCACCGGGTACCACTCATCTCCACTACAAATAGGAAAAAGAGGCTACAATTTGCACGAGCTCACCAAAATTGGACAGTTGAAGACTAGAAAAATGTTGCCTGGTCTGATGAGTCTCGATTTCTGTTGAGACATTCAGATGGTAGAGTCAGAATTTGGCGTAAACAGAATGAGAACATGGATCCATCATGCCTTGTTACCACTGTGCAGGCTGGTGGTGGTGGTGTAATGGTGGGGGGGATGTTTTCTTGGCACACTTTAGGCCCCTTAGTGCCAATTGGGCATCGTTTAAATGCCACGGCCTACCTGAGCATTGTTTCTGACCATGTCCATCCCTTTATGACCACCATGTACCCATCCTCTGATGGCTACTTCCAGCAGGATAATGCACCATGTCACAAAGCTCGAATCATTTCAAATTGGTTTCTTGAACATGACAATGAGTTCACTGTACTAAAATGGCCCCCACAGTCACCAGATCTCAACCCAATAGAGCATCTTTGGGATGTGGTGGAACGGGAGCTTCGTGCCCTGGATGTGCATCCCACAAATCTCCATCAACTGCAAGATGCTATCCTATCAATATGGGCCACCATTTCTAAAGAATGCTTTCAGCACCTTGTTGAATCAATGCCACGTAGAATTAAGGCAGTTCTGAAGGCGAAAGGGGGTCAAACACAGTATTAGTATGGTGTTCCTAATAATCCTTTAGGTGAGTGTAAACTCGCAATTCTGACTTTATAACTCGCAATTGCAAGTTTATATCTAACAATTCGGACTTTATCCCCCGGTTTCACAGATAAGGCTTAAGCTAGTACCAGACTAAACTGCATGTTTGAGCTGTTTCATCTAAAAGCAACTTGCACAAAATATGTCTGTGTCATTGTTTTGTCCCAAGATTCACACCAGTAATGTTTTTTTCTAAGGCACATTTATCAAAGCTGCTTAAATGTCCTAATTTAACTAAGACCTAATCCTGTTTTAGTCTAATCCCCGTTCTGTGAAACCGGGCCTATGTCTCGCAATTCTGACTTCATATCACGCAATATTGTTCATATTTTAAAAGACACTATGCACGATCAGCCCGTTTTGTCTCAGCCAGCCCAGTTACATCCGGCACAGCACCGGAAGCCGTTTAGTGCACTATGTGCCATTCACCATGTAGAAATTAGTAAATGTGTGAACAAGTGACTGGTTTTAGCGCAGCTTCAGCGTCTATTTATAATGTAGGGGGCGGGATGCTTCAGATTCTAGAGAGCATTTGATTGGACAGAAAATCTGATGAGATGATGAAGTTCTGGGTGATGTCATCAAAATTATTGATCCATATTGGCCGAAGTGAGAGACTGTAAGTTTTGAATGCTTATATCTTCTAAACAGTAATTGTGTCATTGTTTTGGATAACATTAGCTTATAGATAACAGTGAGGCTAACATATTCATTCTAAAAGCCAAAAAACTTCATTTTGATTTGATGGCGACTTTAAATGACTGCTGGTCTGTATTACTGTCCCACAGCTGTTGTTCCTGTGATGCTGGGACAGCACTGTGTAACCACCCTGTTGAACAATTGTACATCTAAGTGAATTATCACATCCTTTTAAAATAATACAAATAAACTTGATTAAGCAACGGATCATGCAAAAAAATGAATGCATACATGCTTTTAGTTCAAATTATTTTTATTGGCTTAGTCAGAAAGATTATAGATTAGACAGAAAAGACAATCTGCTCTGTATGTAACTGAGTAATACAGCATTTCTGTGAACAACAGTCATCATGAGAAATTTTACTGCTGAATTTACCTACTATAATCAGTAAAATCATCAATATATTACTTTACATGAACTCCACATTTTTTGCTTATCTCATAATCGATAAAATACCTACTGAATGAGATCAGGCCTAGATTAAACTACCAGTGTCAAAAATTTACCTTTTTAATTTTACATTTTATATGTAAATGTTTGCATTACTGCAGTGCTGATAACAACGTAATTTATATTAACATATTTACATTATCTATATGTGTCCAAATAAATATAAATTTTTCCATCCACAATTTCTCCACTAAATATTATTTTAATCAATATTGTGCTGTTGTGAAGAGTGCGATTGCACTGAGGAATAGCCAAGGATATAAAACCTGTCACTAGTGTTTACTCTTCAGTATGCCAATGATTTTATCAAGGTCATTGTGCTAAAACAAAGTAGATATTCTTCTAGAATAAGGTGAGTAATAGCGCCTTTCACACAACGAGACAGTAATGTTTGGCAAAACTACCGTCTTCCACCGTTAATATGTAAACTTTCAGGAAGCAATAACTAGAATGACGTGTTATATATTTTTATATTTATAAAAATACTTATCTAGAAAATACTCGCATAATTATTTTTTGTTTGCAATATACTTAAGGAAAGAGCTCTACCGCTAGTACACTTAGGGCTATACAGAAGTGAAGTTGCTGGCTGAGATTCTACAGGAAATACGTTAGCAGCGTTTGTGCATAGAGTCTGTTGGGTACAAAATATCTCTGGCCCACCTGGGCTCCGGTTTCAGCTGGTGCTGTGTGTGGAAAGGCTAACTTATATTGCTAGGGGCAAGCGTAAAGACTTGCTATGGAAGCCATACATAAATATCATGTCAAATGGAATTGTAGACCTTACTGGAAAAGGCATTGTAAACACTGTTTGTAACAAATTAATTTATACTTTATTTATTTATTATTATTTTTAATGGATTGAAAATAAATAAAAAATGCCTAGTTGATTATAAAACAAGAAAAGGACAATACCATTTTTTTTTTTAAAAGAAGCTGGCACTGTGTTCTGCTTCTCCAGCATCCACACCGAGCTTCACAGAGGATGTAAACTGTAGTTCATGGTCCACTCCTCTTTCTGTGGGTGATCAGGAAGCTCTCTGCAGTTCCTGTGTCACTCCTGCTCACCCTATACAAATAATCAAAACAAATAATCGTTTATCTACACTATCCTAACAATACAATCCAAGCCATGAATGCTGTGATTCAGATAAGTGTAATGTCACTGGCCACCTGTTCACTGTAACCAGGGATGGCACTCATTGTTGTCTAAACTGGGATGATCTGCCGCCACGTCACTGAGACACAAGCTAATCAACTGACGGCACTCTGTTACACACAACACAGTCTTCAGGAACACAAAACAACAAACTTTTCTAGGGTTTTATCTCTAAATGTTTGCTATCTCTTGCCTGTAGACAGCTCTCTAGGGAAGATCAGGCTGCTTTTGAAGGAGATCCTGTGTGCGGCTATGAAGGGAAAGCACGAGATGTTGTAGAGCGTCACCCCCACTGACCAAAGAGTAGCCGGTCCTGCATGATAGCAGTGCTGATCAAACCACTCAGGAAGGGCGTATTCAAGTGTGCCTGAGAGACCCAAGAAGACCAGAAACATCCACTGAAAAAGTTCCAGTCCAAATAAATTGTCTTTGTTTGATCATCAAAAGTTCACAAACATCCACAGAGTGTTTCCTTCTGTAATGCAAACCAACCTGCAAAGGATGTGTAGGCCGAGTCCTTTAGCGATCTCCACAACCAAAGTCCAGCAGCTTGATGTCATGGGAAGCTGTAGAAATCAGCAGGTTCTCTGGCTTGACGTCCCGGTGCAGGACTCCGCGACTCTCACAGTGTTTCAGCGCGGTGATCAGCTGCACCAGCACTTTCTTGGCCGAGCTCTCATCCAGACAGCCGTTCTCCTCACAGAAACTCTGCAGATCTTGGCAGGGAACTGGCCATTCCAGGATCATGCTGTAGTCTGTGTGTCACTCAAACCACTCCACAAGCTGCAGGACATTGGGGCAGGCAGGAGCCGAATTGACCCGGTCATCAATGCCACCTCCAGCGGCAGCAGACCCTGAACTTCCTGCAGGGACAAATGCTCTATTATATCGAAACGGATGAAACAGAACAACAGATTCATGCTGGAACTTACAACTTTCAGCCTCTTTTGGGTCCTGTCTTTAGAGACGTACTTAATGGCAACCTGTAGACAGATAAACCACAGTAAATCTCACCTGCCTAATTGTGACAGATTGTGATTTATCATTTATAAATACATTTATAAGGCTGTCTGAACAAAGGAGGGAAGAAAATGTCTTACTGGCAGTCCGTCAGACCTGCAGATCCCAGCATACAGAGCCGGATCCGCCTCGTCCCAGCAACGGGCCCTTCGCAAATGCTTCTGCAAAATATATGATCAAAGTCCTTAAGAGAAAACATGTTGCAGTATCTAAATTTGTAAATGGACATTACTTTAATGCAGCTCTTACATCCAACAGCTAAATTTAATAATTGAGCCATAACTTTTTTTTAATACAAGCATTTTTTGACCTTTGCGAGAGCGTTTAGCAGGTCTTTTAAATGAAGTGGACGGATGTCCATCATCTAGTCCCTCCTGGCTGCTGCTCTGCCTCTTCCTCTTCCTGTCAGCCGGACCTGTGGACACAGAAACAGCCAACTCAGAAGGCAGTTAGGCTAAATATCCCGGTAGCTCCTGGCTCACTGTCTGGGTCGGGTCTGGCAGTGGATCCTAATCGCAGTCATCAGAACCGAGTCCCCAGACCTCCTGACCAGCCGACTGACTGGAAGCAGCTCTGCTGGATCTGGAGCGGCTTGAGGCTGGAATATTTCAAACATCAACTAATTAGTAATATTTTAATAATAATCAATAATCAATGTCAGTGGTCAATTACAAATTGTTCATAGTTACTAAAACTGAAAAGTTTATTTCATATGCAAGGAATAAAATACATTAACGTTAAATTGTATTTGATTAAATGGGTTACCTCGCACAAGTTTCTTCACATTCATTTAGTCAGACGATACGTCATTCTTTGCGCATGCGCGGTAACACATACGCGAGACAAATACGTGACGTCACCGCGCTACAGTCTGCAGCGAGGAGTACTTGATCAAGTCACCTATTGTTGCATCCTCAATAAAAGGGGCAGATCAAGGACACATCCGGGGATTTGAACTGTACTTGGCTAGATGTGAACTTTGAATTAGAACAGTACTTGGTAGGGATGGGCGATACCACTTTTTTTTTCCGATACGATACAGATACTTTCAAGGCCAATATCGCCGATATCGATACCGATATGATACTTCTAAACTGAACTTTTAAATTATTACATTTATTAAAATTACTAAGAGTAAAATGGGTAAAGATACCCACTTAACATTTATATTTGAATAATTGCAACTTATTAGATCATATTTTTGTTTCCACATGGTTAAAATATGTTTACTTGTAATGGTAACCATGGGAATCTACAAATACTGTAGTTGAACTACGGTCACTGTACAGTGACAGGACGTTGCACCCATAAAATGCAACCTTTTTATTCTGATAGTGTATGATTTATATTAACATTAAATACAGAATAGAACATGATCTATATGTACGTTTAACATTAAATTTAAATAAGTGTAATTGCACAAACTATGTAGGCTACAATTTCTATTTGTTTATTGTGAAATAACTCAAACATATTATGTTTTTCTGTCTTCTGATGAGCATTGTTCTGGGCTGCGTTTCCAAATGCATGGTTTCTTATGATAGTTTTGGGAAATGCAGCCCTGTTTGAATACAGAGTCATCAGTGAGTGAATGCTCTCTCTGTGATTGATTGGTTATGTCTTGCAGCATTTGCGTTTGTACTGTGTTCATATCATGGTTCAGACGAGATTCTGTAACATAGGTTATTCATATTGTATGCATAAAATAATCTATTTTAATAAACAAAATTACTGGTAAAAAAAACCACCGTAGTATCGATATTTTTATTTGCGTATCGATAATTTTCGATGCTCACATCAGTATCGATATATCGATACATTATATCGAAACGCCCATCCCTAGTACTTGGGCAGCGGCTGATGACGATTCACAAGTCCATGAGAACACAAGAACAGACAAGAACGTATATTGAGAAACGGCTCCTGTTCTGATGAGGCAAGAGTTGCAACTATGGCAGCTGAAAAGGCCATTGTTTGTGTTCTTTTTGAAGAATTTTCGGAGCCTGGTGAAATCGGTATAAATACATGTTTAAAGGGATGGTTCACCCAAAAATTAAAATGTGATGTTTATCTGCTTACCCCCAGGGCATCCAAGATGTAGGTGTCTTTGTTTCTTCAGTAGAACACAAATAAAGATTTTTAACTCCAACCGTTGCGGTCTGCCAGTCGGCAACATTTTAGAGTATGAGAGCTATGAGAGTAAAAAAAACATACACATACGAATCCATATTAAACCCTGCGGCTCGTGACGACACATTGATGTCTTAAAACACGAAACGATCGGTTTGTGCGAGAAACCGAACAGTATTTATATAATTTTTTTTACCTTGAATGCGATCTATGTACAACAGCCTTCACTGCGCGCCATCACTTCCGGTGGGTGAGGTTAAATGTACACGATATGGCTTTTCATAATCGGATACATACGGCGGAAGTGATCTCTCGCGCGTATCTCGTATTTTGACCTCATCTACCGGAAGTGATGGAGCGCTGCAAACTGATGTACATAGTGTTGTATTTGAGGTAAAAAAAATTATATAAATACTGTTCGGTTTCTCGCACAAACCGATCGTTTCGCCAGGGCTCGCAAAGCCCAACATCCCGGGGGTATGTGTTTTCCAGACGGGCTACCAAAACGTAAGCCCAGCCTGCCGACGGGCTATCTTAAATAATGAAATAACATTCCTTTCTTGATGTGCGTTGTTCACTCTCTTGACTTGATATTTGAAGGAAAAATACAATCGCGGAACTTTTGATCATGCTGTCTGCAACGTACTTGGCTTGCTTGCGCGTGTGTGTGTGTGTGTGTGTACGGTTCGTGGTTATATCCACTGATTGGGCGGGCCAAGTAATACAAAAATAACATTCCAATCAATCGCGCGTGGATGAGAGATAAATCATTGTTTGTTTGATAAAGATATTTTGCGAGCCCTGTGGGCAATTAATTCCGGTTGCCATTTTCCCACACGCTTTCAAAACAATTCCCACATGTACTGACAGGGGAGCAGAAGATTATTAAATATGCAAAGCTTATCCAATCCTAGCCATGGGTGTTTACTTCCAAGTCTTCAGTGCGGCACGCCCATAAAAACCGAGCGTTCCAGGAGAGAGGCTCAAAACCAGGGTAGAAAATAGCCTATTACTTATTCATTATGATGTTTTTGAATGTAAAAACCACGCGAACGTCATAAGTTGACCTCAGACAACAGTATAAAAAAAAAAAAAGCCAGTTCATGACACCTTTAACTGCTTTTTATTTGTTGTATAGTATTACAGTTTGTTTAATTTTCTTTCATTTTCTTGTGCTTTGATATAATTCTGCAACTGTCCTACTATAGTTGTTGTAATTTGACATACATTTGTGTCTTGTACATGTAAACAATAATGATAATTATATCAATAATAATTAATAAACTGTGGAGATGTGAAGGGGGAGGAGAATTTATACATGCGTCACGTTTAGTCGATAAAACACTTCCGCAAAGGATACACCGGTGTATCCTTGCTCATGACTCCTCAGGAAGCCTCCTCAATCCTCGATCCTCACGGTGTAATTAAGAGTTGAGATGTCCTACAAGATGGCTGAGCTCCATCGGTTTCCGGGTCATAGGATGGAGGACGGAGGTGCGAGGAAACGAGGAGGGATATTGAGAAGCACCCCTGGTTTGAGCTTGAACATGCCCCAGCTCTCATCAGATTTTCTGTCCAATGCTCTCTAGAATCTGAAGCATCCCGTCCCCTACATTATAAATGGACATTCACTTGTTCACACATTTACTAATGTCTACATGGTGAATGGCACATAGTGCACTATAGGGAGACACGTGTCTGCGGTCCAGAGACACGATAGCACAGAGTGGATCTTATGCGCGAGTCGCAGCAAACCACAAAACATATCGGACCCATTTGAATTCTGCTCAGAATACTATATTTTAAAGCGATAATGGAGGATATTAGGAGGAGAAACGATCAGAGATTGGGAGGAAACTGTGGCATACTTGCTCTGACCAAGCTGTGAAATAAACTAAGTCTTCCTATTTCAGTGGGAATTACGTCAACACATTGAATAATGCTGCGCGTTTCAAGTCACTTCAGTGGGCCTTTAACACAGTCTAAGATGATTAAATTAAACTATGGCAAAAGTCTTGAATTAATATTATAATTAGATTTTTTAAAACATAGCCGACCATTTACTTTAATGAGTATTATACTTAAATATTAAAATTAAGCTCTACAAACCTTTTTACAGAATAGTTTCACTATCCCTGTCTTTGTACAGAAACCTCAAAAATGGCTGTAGCCTATAAAATTTGCATTTCATTCTGACTAATATCTTGTGTCCTCCAATACTTAAACTATGTGGCTTCTGCCTTCCACACTGACCTGAATCACACCCTCATGCTTATCTCGTATTGTCATCTGATTCTTGTTTGAAACTGAGAAATTATTAATATTAATATAGTCCAAAAATTTAATATTTTGCATAAACAAGCACATTAGTCAAAAGGAATACAATTACGTAAACACGTTAACTAGATAAATGAAAACAAATGACGAATAGACAGGTATGAATGGTCAGAAACTGGGAGTAGCTAGAATCGCTATTGCATATAGCATGAGAATTAGTCTTCTTGCTGTAAGGAGTGACAGCTGACTGCCTCACAATGTGATTAACATCATTCACAGTAATCCGGGGAAACTTTTAAACAGTGAGTGTAAAAATATCTTCTGCGCTGTCTCCATAGTTATCCAATGGTGAAAACGGTTTCCGGCGCTGTGCTGGATGTAACTGGACTGGCTGAGACAACGCGGAAGTGATCGCGCATAGGGTGCTTCTCAATTTCCTCGCTCCTCCGTCCTCCATCCCATGACCCAGAAACCGATCGAGCTCAGCCATCTGGTAGGACATCTCAACTCTCTAATTGCACCGCGGGGATCGAGTAGTGCGGAGGCTTCCTGAGGAGTCATGAGCGATGATACACAGGTGTATCCTTTGTGGAAATGTTTTATGACTAAACATATAAATTCGTATAAACGTTTAAAACGTTTATTAATTATTATTATTATTATTATAATTATCATTATTGTTTACATGTACAAGACACAAATGTATGTCAAATTACAACAACTATAGTAGGACAGTTGCAGAATTATATCAAAGCACAAGAAAATTAAACAAACTGTAATACCATACAACAAATAAAAAGCAGTTAATAACTGGGAATAATTAATTGTTAATAATAACATATGTGGTATTTTGTGGAGGTTGAAACTATTACAATATAAATAATTATCTCTAATGTTCAAGAATCCTGATGTGCAAGCTAAATGTTTTGAGTGACAGTAAAGAGAGCGAGGATATATCGGGTGATTCTCAAAGGGAAGGCTGCATCCTTCTGAGGTTGTGTCCATCTAGTCCAGTCCTTCAGAGGATATAGGCTCAAGTCCTCCTCAGAATTAAAGAATGAGATGGTCTAGTAAGTGTGCATGGCTATTTCACACATGTTCCCGCCCCCGCAGTCACGTCACGAAAATACTATTAAAACTTAATTTAACAATACTTTGTATTAACACAATACAGTGAATGACAGCTTGTCTGTGGTATCCCAGGGGCTTACATTATTGGCAGTTTAGTGTTCGTGATTAATTTACAGCAAAACAAAAAATAACATCTATGCTTTCATGTCCGAAAACTTTATTTTTGTCTTACATTTCATCATAAATTCAGACGAGCTCAGTACCGACTCGTTTTCTGTCAATTTATTTTCGTGAATTTATGTGTGCAAAGGATTGTGGGTTATTTAAGGCTGCAAAGGATACATCCGATGCGTCCTTCAAAACAGGCTGAATGAAGGACGTGAAACGAAGGCTGCCTTCCAAGGATCCTTCAAATTGAGATGGCCTTCAGCGACGTTTGATGACGTGGCAGCCAAGATATGCAGAACTTCGTAGGATGCAGCCTTCCATTTGAGAAACACCCTACATTTCACTTGATTCAATTCCTCCGTCCTCGCATCTTTTCCTGCGTCCTTCCCTCGCATCCTGGTGGGGTGGAGGCGTGGAGCTAGACGCGAGGAAAGGAAACTAGAATGCACAAATAAGAATTGAGGAGCATCCATATGAAAGTCTACAGTAAATTTAAATTTTATTGAATTGGTAGGGATAAGGTTGAGAGTTAGCCTTGATGCCAGCCGAACTTAGCCCTGCCCACAACATTTGAGGTCGTGAAGTTCGGTCTGGACTTGATCCGTTGTGGAGTAACTATGCCCGAACAGGAGCTGTTTGGACCAATCAAATTGTCAGGGCGGGCTTTATATGATGATGGACAGATGATCAACAGTAACGTAATCATTCACGTCACCAAAGAGCGCTTGGGTTGAATTCGTTTACTAAACGGAGAACTTGTTCGTATACACATTAACCTTACTATTTCTCTCAAAAATGATGATCGTTTTGGTAAGTAGGTCTACTCCGTGTATCCTTAAATTCTTTTTACAACACCAGCAAAAATCGTTTACACTCATCGTCTTCTTCTAGTGCGCGTGCAGTTGAGTTCTGTTGACAACTATGCGTTAGTGATGTGTCGTTTATGAACGATTCGTTCTTTTTGAACTACTCTTTAATATGACTTGGGAACAACGAGTTGTCTCAGAGAGCGATTCGTTCATTTTGTGTTGTGCTACATCATCGGGTACAGGATCTTCTGCATTCAGCCTATGGGACTGTGAGTTGGTGAACGAATGACTCGAACCCAAAGACTCAAGAGGTGAACTAATCAATTCTGTTTCCAGGACTGCACACATTGCATATGGGGCTGTCCCGGCCCGGATCAGACACTGATGACGGAACTAATGACTCAAACCCGAAGACAGGAGAAGTGTGCTAATCTTTCCAGGGAACAGACGTGATTAAATGTGAAGTGACAAAAGAAAGAACGACTCGGATTTGGGAAGTGAGGTGAACTAACAGACTGCATAGCCTGAAGACCCAGCTAAGCAATGAATGAATCATTTCTTTCTTAAAGTTTGGCCTTGGCTGCATTAGCTTATAATTAATTTTTTATTCCAAATGTGATCAACGTTTGCATAAGTACTAGATGTGTTGGGGAATTTAACGTGACATTTTAATTATATTCTGCTGAAATGAACGAAATGACTTGAAAAAAGATTTGTTCATTTTGCTGAACGAGATTCAAAGATCCGAGACTGTAAAATGATCCGAACTTCCCACTACTACTATGCGTCGCTCAACATACGCCACTTACTCCGTTGCTCTGATAGGTTGTAGGTCTATCCAATTGAGTGCAGAGGCATTTTTTTTCCTGGTTCGGTTGAAACACGCCCCATAATCACAGCCCAATGGAGCAGTATCAGACTCATATTCTGACTAGAATTAAGTATGACGACATCAGGCTAGTTGAGAGTAGGGTTTTAGATATTACCATATGTATGTAGGCTATTTGATTGTATAATTTTGTTTTACTAATAGCTGTTATTTCATAGGCTACTTAAGATTTTAACGCAATATAAGTTAACAAACAAAAAAATTGTCTCAGTACTAGCCTAAGTTTGCAGGAGGTGTAGGGGCGTGGTTTGTAGTACTGTGGGATGGAGAGTGCAAACACTTATCTTTTTATTCACTTCTCTCGACCGCAGTCGCATTCTGGTCTACTTTGAATGCGATCGTTTGAGAAGTTTGGCATCTCACACGAACAACTGAAATCATTCCCAACTGCAAGCACCAGATAGCAAACAATCATTGAAACTGTTAAATCAACATTCTGTTGTCAACATTAAGTCACTGAATCAACATCGAAATCTGATGTTGATTCAACATCATTTTGCACCCTGTTTTAATATTGAAACAACGTTGAAATCCTGTCCATAGATCAACGTAAGTTCAATGGTATTTCAATTATCAGGAATATTGAAGCAATGTTGAAATTTCAACTGAACTAGGGATCAATGTGATTTCAATGGAATTTCAATCGTTATTAAGCCATAGAAAATGATTGCTAGGCATACCAAAATGTAATGCCATAAATTAAACATATAATGAATATTCTGTTTTATCTACAGCCAGGATGTTAAAAAAGTGATGGAACATTAGAAAGCTTGTATGCCTATAGCCTAGCCTAAAACACTGACCACACCACACGATTTAAGGTAAAAACCTATTTACAGTTCGACGTCTTCTGGCGTCTGACTGGTTTGTCGTCCAGTCCCTCCTGCCCGGTCTGGCGCATAGCGCAGCCACTTTTGCACAGCCTGGGCAAAAGTAAACTGGGTGACGGTGGCTGTCCCCATCTGCTGTGTAAGAGTATCTAAAACAGAAAATATAAGCACAATGCAAAAAATTTGCCTTTAAGTTAAACAGAACATATTTGCACACTTGGAAACAAATTAGGTAGCCTAGGATTTTTCAATAATCGGATAAGGCAATTTGTCCAGTGTTGTAGGCTAGCCTGTCATGTTCTCCCTACATTCAAAGCACTTTTCAAAATTGCCCAATATGTGCATGGGTTTATTCAAAATAAAGGGAGGCAAAAAGGATCAGCTTGCAGTGACACCTTTCATAAGGAAAATTTCCGAGGCCAAGTGACTCGAAACAACTCGGTTCTGGCTGAGGGGTGGGGTGATAATGTCACAGTGACGGCAATGTAGACTAACAATCAGGGCCTAAAATGAACCTCGAACCCACATTTGGTTTGGTAAAGCCACAGAAGAGGCCGACAAGGAATGGCGATCTGCTATAATCAGCATGAATGGGCCAGAACTGAGTTCTGCTGCTTCAGAATAGTGGTAAACCATCTATACTGAACTGCAGCTTAATTGTGGTCAAATTAGCAGGCAGCTTCAAAGATTTAAGTTTTGACATCAACCCTGAGGCTAGGCCAAAGTAATAATATTCCCCACCCTCCATTTTCTTAGTTTTTATTTCACCTTGCGTCTTGAGAATTGTCTGAGCATCTCTTGGCAATTCTGGATGAAACGATCACAAAATGCTCAAGAGTGCAGTCATTGCTGCTAATGAGACGGAAAAGGAAGAGGCCCAAAATCTTAGACTTGTCACTAACTCTGATGTTGAAGCTTTAGCATCAGAATCATCTGATTCTGAATTAACAGGCCTAGCTGATGGACAGTCATGAACAGCATCCAATGACAGATGGGTCTCACTGAATGCTGACTGAATGCTCATGTTCCCCTATACCTGGTTGGTCCACAACTGAGCTAGAGACTGAAACACCTGACTCCAATTCTACACTTGGGCATTCAACATGTTCCAGTTCTGCGACAGGGTTGCCTTGCATGTTGGGGTCAGTATAGGTTTTCTCAAACTGCTGCAGGATTTCTGACTCTGTGGCCCTAAGCATTGATTTAATTTTCCGCCTTTGACCAGCATGATATCATTGTGCAAGTGCAAGTTGTGTGCAGAAATTAAATAAAAAAAAGTTGTTTTGCTTACTTGGTATGCAATAGTGATCAAACAAAAGTCAGTGTTAACAAACAACAATTTAAATTCACAATCACACAGTGCGATTGTACTTTATACATACACTCACCAAAAGGATTATTAGGAACACCTGTTCAATTTCTCATTAATGCAATTATCTAATCAACCAATCACATGGCAGTTGCATCAATGCATTTAGGGGTGTGGTCCTGGTCAAGACAATCTCCTGAACTCCAAACTGAATGTCAGAATGGGAAAGAAAGGTGATTTAAGCAATTTTGAGCGTGGCGTGGTTGTTGGTGCCAGACGGGCCGGTCTGAGTATTTCACAATCTGCTCAGTTACTGGGATTTTTACGCACAACCATTTCTAGAGTTTACAAAGAATGGTGTGAAAAGGGAAAAACATCCAGTATGCGGCAGTCCTGTGGGCGAAAATGCCTTGTTGATGCTAGAGGTCAGAGGAGAATGGGCCAACTGATTCAAGCTGATAGAAGAGCATAACCACTCGTTACAACCGAGGTATGCAGCAAAGCATTTGTGAAGCCACAACACGCACAACCTTGAGGCGGATGGGCTACAACAGCAGAAGACCCCACCGGGTACCACTCATCTCCACTACAAATAGGAAAAAGAGGCTACAATTTGCACGAGCTCACCAAAATTGGACAGTTGAAGACTGGAAAAATGTTGCCTGGTCTGATGAGTCTCGATTTCTGTTGAGATATTCAGATGGTAGAGTCAGAATTTGGCGTAAACAGAATGAGAACATGGATCCATCATGCCTTGTTACCACTGTGCAGGCTGGTGGTGGTGGTGTAATGGTGTGGGGGATGTTTTCTTGGCACACTTTAGGCCCCTTAGTGCCAATTGGGCATCGTTTAAATGCCACGGCCTACCTGAGCATTGTTTCTGACCATGTCCATCCCTTTATGACCACCATGTACCCATCCTCTGATGGCTACTTCCAGCAGGATAATGCACCATGTCACAAAGCTCGAATCATTTCAAATTGGTTTCTTGAACATGACAATGAGTTCACTGTACTAAAATGGCCCCCACAGTCACCAGATCTCAACCCAATAGAGCATCTTTGGGATGTGGTGGAACGGGAGCTTCGTGCCCTTGTAAGGGTGGGCCGCCTACAGTGGTTCAGGCTGCAGGGTTGCCGAAAGACTAAAGAAACTTTATGAGCAAGATGGTAGAAAACTGTACATTTCTCGTCTATATCCACCCACTGTACTTATACCAACGACGGAAATAAGCGCAGTTACAATAGCTAAATATGTGGGAGAGCGTTGCTATAGTGTGACTATATTGTATTGCAATAGGAAGCACTTCGAAGTCAATACAAAATCAAAACTAGTTAGCAATCATTTATAATTGAAAGAATTTAATGACAAAATCTGGTTATGGTTACACTTAAAGTAGTTACAAAATAGATGTATGAGATGATAAAAACTTATACCATTAATCGTACCCAGCACGAATAGAATGTTACCTGAGGGATAGAAAGAGAGAGAGAAGGAGAGAGAGAGCAAAAGAGACAGAGAAGAAGAGAGCAAAGAAGAGAAGAGCCAAAGAGAAGGCCCCCAAGAAGAAAGAGAGACAGAGAATAGAAGAAGAGAGCAGAGAATCAAAGGCCCCCGAGAGCAAGTTACAACCTTCTTTTATACTTCCTTGACCATGTAACTCAAACCCTATTGTGAGTCATTCAAACTGACCAATCAGACCAAACTTCCCCCACTGTACTTAAGGGGTGACACACCTTTGGCCTACAAGCCTTCAGAATCTCTTTGTCTTTAGGAATTCCAAATGGCCCTTCTGATAAGAAAGATAGGGGTTGAAAACAGTAAAGCAGTATGTCTTTGTTCAATTGCAAATATCAAATATCTTTGATTATTTTCAATCCTACAATTCCCCCCTTGGCACCGTTGGCCACAATCATTGAGTCCAAAGGTGGCACAGTCCACGAAGAC
The DNA here is from genome assembly GCA_039654625.1 of Rhinogobio ventralis. Classification (NCBI taxonomy): domain Eukaryota; kingdom Metazoa; phylum Chordata; class Actinopteri; order Cypriniformes; family Gobionidae; genus Rhinogobio; species Rhinogobio ventralis. The sequence continues at coordinate 30,401,250 of CM077194.1, forward strand.
ATGCTTTCTGTTGTGTGTAGATGTCATCTTCAGACTTCTCGTCCAGACTTGTTGCAAAAGCAGCTGGTCAGTCTTCAGTCTTTGTTCTTATTGCAGCCCTGCATGAGAAGGCTCCATCAAATGGTGTTGCATCATTCCTTGATATGCAAAGCGTCCATTGAATGCTTCACACCTCGAGAACAGTCACTGAAGATGAGAGCAAATGCTTGTCCCTCTTTCTGAGGCAGGACACAGGATGTGAACTTGTGCAGCAGGGATCCTGTGATTAAAAGAACATATAGCACAACAAAGAGCAAAAGCATACATGGCATTTGTCATTGGTCAGAAGTTTGATGTGGTCAGATTAAAATAGTCTCTGGCAATAAGCCCTTAAATCGATGTACTTAATAAACTGGTCAAGGTTGAGAATAAAAGAAGATCTCACAAGCTCTTACATTGTTTCTGGAAACATTAAACATAAATTGCATTATAACAAAACAACAATCATTGTTGGTTTTAAACCCCCCTTTTCATGAAGAGTATCAGCAAAAATTCTGTGTAACCAAATACAGAGATTCATTTGAATAGATGTCCAAAAACATCGTTGCAAGTCAAATGGACAAAATACAAAGAAGCAGAAACCAAATAAGTTCAAAATCAAATGCATTGTTACAATACAATGAGAAATGAGTAAGAATGAGAAATACTCTTTTGATATTTAACTTGGTGAGACAAATAATAACTAACTGATTTAGTAAATCTAAAGAAAAACAAAACAAACAATAACTGGAAGAAATTCACAGTTATAGTACAGTCTAGATGTAAAGACTTAGATAAAATAGAATGCATACATTTTGTGAGGCAGATGTAGATTTGACTTTGTGTGTGAAGATCAAATCTATGTGGCTGTATTTAGCTGTGGCTATGTATAAATCATGCCCCAAACATGGTGAGGAGAGTTTACAATTGTGATGTAAATTTGGTCCTGTTGTTGTAACAGGGAGCCAGCATGAGAATGTGAGTGAGGTGTGACTGGCTCAAAATCTTCCCACACCAATGTTTTGTTAAGGAGCATGATAAAGTGCAAAGGTCAGAGTTATTGCATACTGCTGTGATGAAAGCATTTTCATGGTTAATGCAATTGTAAATTACACTGTAGCCACATGGCAATTCTGTGCTCCTGTACATGGTTTTACTGCTGCTATATAGGAGATAGCAGAGTGTTCCACTTAGGAGACAAACAAATTCAACATAGAAACACATGCAACTTGAAATTGCTATACAATTCCAGTATTAAAGTTATTCCAGTTTACACAAGATACATGGCCTAGAATGCATAGCATCTACAACCTTTATCCTAAGTGTCTCATACAACACTTACAGTAAAGCAATCATGTGTTTTAAAGAATAAACTTAACTAGTCTATGTGTATCAAGTAGCACAAACAACTATAATGTGTGTTCAATGCGCACAGTGTGTTTAGTACAATTACAAATTTGGAAATACAAACAGGATCATTGCAATTTGGATGTTTAACTATTAAACTCATTGCTATGAGGCTGCTAGCCCACTAGCCAGTGAGGTTAATAGCTGAAGGCCCTGCATGAACAATGCAGTTAACTCACTGAGAGTTTTACCTGCAAATGAGCGCTGATCTTTGCCCTTAGAAAGTAATTTCCTATTTTTCTGAAAATAAGGTGGAGGTCGACCCCTACCCAGTGACTAGCATTTTTCCTCTGAATGGCCTATTTTCTGACAGGAACTGCAAAACCTGTTCTCTTTGCCATTGGGTTGTCTGCTATGTTCTCCTGGAGTTTGAGGATATTCATGACTCTCTAATGCTTGTACACCATGCGTTCTGGTACATGACTCTGTGCTATCATGATGCTGCTTCACCTTGAGAACTGAAATAGGCACACTTTCTTGAGTTGCACATGCATTTTCTGAACTAAACGTTTCAGATTCATTAGAGCAAGTCACCTCATCTAAGAAGTGAACATGCTTTTTAGTCCCATCGCTGTTAAGCGTTTTGGGAGGCATGAACTTTTTAGCATTTAGCTTAGCCTTGAGATCTGCAATGGTCTCCTTGTGATTTTTACACTTTTCAGTCAGGGCTAACTGCTCAGCTATAGTAATTTATCTAGCTGTGTTTGAAGATCTTGAATCTTTGCCTCAGACTTTTGTGCCTCTGCGTTTTTAGAATGCACTTCTTTACATTTAACATCTAGACTTGATAATAGAAATGGTGTCACATTATGTAGCCTTTTAAAACTTATGAAGTTTAAAGCCTCAATTATTTCACCATGTTTTGATTTCTTTTGGTGTTTGCCAATTATGCCCCACCATTTAAGCATTTCATCATCTGAACTTTTAATTCCAATATACTCTTTCTTCAGTTTGGACAAGGTAGGCTCAACTTTTTCACTCCATAAAGCAAACAATACGTCACTGTTATCAGAAATTTTCCCTTCCATCCCCGAAGAGATAATCTGAATATTCTCGAATTGTACAGTAATGGGACTATTGAAGCTGTTTAAAACCTTCTACGTTCTGTTTCATGCAATTCATAAACAATGAAAACAGACTTACCCATTCCTTGGTCAGAAGGTCAGCTTTAATCCATTCACAAGATCAACTGTGAAAACATTTCCTCATTCTGATGACCGATCAAAATAAATTTCAGAAAATTCACTGCAAGGGATCCCGGGTTTTCGGCACCATCTGTAAGGGTGGGCCGCCTACAGTGGTTCAGGCTGCAGGGTTGCCGAAAGACTAAAAAAACTTTATGAGCAAGATGGTAGAAAACTGTACATTTCTCGTCTATATCCACCCACTGTACTTATACCAACGACGGAAATAAGCGCAGTTACAATAGCTAAATATGTGGGAGAGCGTTGCTATAGTGTGACTATATTGTATTGCAATAGGAAGCACTTCAAAGTCAATACCAAATCAAAACTAGTTAGCAATCATTTATAATTGAAAGAATTTAATGACAAAATCTGGTTATGGTTACACTTAAAGTAGTTACAAAATAGATGTATGAGATGATAAAAACTTATACCATTAATCGTACCCAGCACGAATAGAATGTTACCTGAGGGATAGAAAGAGAGAGAGAAGGAGAGAGAGAGCAAAAGAGACAGAGAAGAAGAGAGCAAAGAAGAGAAGAGCCAAAGAGAAGGCCCCCAAGAAGAAAGAGAGACAGAGAATAGAAGAAGAGAGCAGAGAATCAAAGGCCCCCGAGAGCAAGTTACAACCTTCTTTTATACTTCCTTGACCATGTAACTCAAACCCTATTGTGAGTCATTCAAACTGACCAGTCAGACCAAACTTCCCCCACTGTACTTAAGGGGTGACACACCTTTGGCCTACAAGCCTTCAGAATCTCTTTGTCTTTAGGAATTCCAAATGGCACTTCTGATAAGAAAGATGGGGGTTGAAAACAGTAAAGCAGTATGTCTTTGTTCAATTGCAAATATCAAATATCTTTGATTATTTTCAGTCCTACACCCTGGATGTGCATCCCACAAATCTCCATCAACTGCAAGATGCTATCCTATCAATATGGGCCAACATTTCTAAAGAATGCTTTCAGCACCTTGTTGAATCAATGCCACGTAGAATTAAGGCAGTTCTGAAGGCGAAAGGGGGTCAAACACAGTATTAGTATGGTGTTCCTAATAATCCTTTAGGTGAGTGTATGTACTCAGGTAACCAAAAAGTTCCCCCCTTATATTCCTCCAATATTTTTATCTGCTGTATCTTGTATCATTACTTGGTTAAGAAGTCTGGACACACATTTATACATTTTCTTTATTGTTATTATATTTAGATTGTGGTACAAAACCAATGGTCAAATCTAAATGACCCACATGTGATTTAAGTAGTAAAATAGAAGTCAAAACAGCTCCCTATGTTTTGACTGATACAGTTGGCTATGATCTGTGCTTTGTGTTGTCTATTAGGCCACGAGCTAGAGGGCCTTACAATGCAAAGCCTTACAAGGTTACAACACATATAATAAAAAAAGAATGGCAGACATTTAGGCCAATGGTTTGTTTGACTTGATGAACGAATGACTCTAACCCGAAGACTCGAGAGATGAACTAATCAATTCTGTTTCCTGTACAGAACATATGGGATGTTGCGCATGCGCGGTCAACACAAAATGAACGAGACATTACTAATGTCAGTGCATCGGCATCTCCAGCGGTCAGGGACGGCAGCACATGTCGCTGGACATATATTTTGATTTAATAGCCTATATTTTATTTTATAAACTGCATTTAAACAAAATAACATTATATAGCTACCACAGTACGATCATGTGTAAGCAATTTATCATAAATTGTGTTAATAAACAGGGGCGGCATTTACGTATGGCAGTTGCCGTACCCTAACAGAACAGGAGAACACCAGACGCGATGCAATAAGCAAGTTGTCTGTCCAAACCGGTCCAAACCAAACTCGACCCGAGATCAATCAAAAATCACAGCCAATCAGAAGAGCTCTCTTTCTTCAAGCGCACTGACTGCATTCACAACTAAATGGATAAGTAGCCTACATGAAATTCCTAAATCTATTTTAGCATAAATAAAAATACATAATGAGTGACTGAAACCATCTTTTTTATCATAGAATACACTTTTTTCATCTTGAGTTTACAGTTTGGACATTGTTGTTTCCTCTTAATTTATTTTCAAGATTTGAGGTGAATTAGCCTGCATATAAATATAATTTTTTGTGACCTTTATAGACATAGCCTACTGAAAGCAACAATGCACAATATATTCATTGTTGTTTTCAGTATGCTATGTCTATCCAGCTGCAGAAATATGTGGTTAGTTAATCGGCCTAGGCTACAAAACAAAACAAAAAACATGGAAAAGATACATTTTCTCACGTTGCGTTTGGTCAGGACACATTGTAGGCTTATAGGGCTGTTTCAGAATTTGCATTGATTTCGTATTGTTGTTAAGTCTGTGCATGTCAGTGGTCCGTGCATTATTTAGTAGGCCTATGGCTGATTTTTGTTTATATTACATGGTTACTTGGGAATGAGAGAAAGCTGAAATTGTTCTGTGTATGTTTATATATATTTATCCAGCAAGAAGTGTCAATATCACCTTCATGTGCAATGCTGACAAAAACAAAACAAAAACAATGTTTATAAAAAGTAGCGGCATCTCCAGCTGCATCCAACAGCCAATACTTTCTCCGGCAGCCGTTGCTGTTTTTAACACCTGTCACTGTCCAATTACATTGATTGATTCGATTTAATATCTGAACAAGATAACATTATCTATACACCACAGGAATATCATTAAAATAACATTATATACCACAATTCTGTCATTCGTAAACATTTATCATAGCTTACATTTTGATAATCTACAATAGTGAGTTTGGAGCTTCGATGCTTCATAGAAAGCTGAAATTCCTTCGTGTGTGTACATATTTTTATTTTTTCTGATATAAGCCTATACATATTGATGTAATTGGCTACATGACGTTTAGTTAGCCTACATTTTTATGAAAAAAATGTGATTTAATAATTTCCTCTGGGCAGAAACATGACTGTAGGCTAATAATCAGAAAGTGGTATCATCACACTTTGACTTTGGCAGCAGCCACAGCCGGAGAAAGTATTTGGCTGTTAGAGATGCCGCTACGAGATGCCTCAGGAGATGCCGCTACGAGATGCTGCTGGAGATGCCGCTTGGAGATACCGCTACGAGATGCCGCTGGAGATACCGCTACGAAATGCCGCTATGAGATGCCGCTGGAGATGCCGCTACGAGATGCCTCAGGAGATGCCGCTATGAGATGCTACTGGAGATGCCGCTATGAGATGCCGCTGGAGATACCGCTGGAGATACCGCTACGAGATGCCGCTGGAGATACCGCTACGAAATGCCGCTATGAGATGCCGCTACGAGATGCCTCAGGAGATGCCGCTACGAGATGCTACTGGAGATGCCGTTACGAGATGCCGCTGGAGATACCGCTACGAAATGCCGCTATGAGATGCCGCTGGAGATGCCGCTACGAGATGCCTCTGGAGATACCGCTACGAGATGCCTCAGGAGATGCCGCTACGAGATGCTACTGGAGATGCCGCTACGAGATGCCGCTGGAGATACCGCTACGAAATGCCGCTACGAGATGCTGCTGGAGATGCCGCTACGAGATGCTGCTGGAGATGCCGCTACGAGATGCCGCTGGAGATGCCGCTACGAGATGCCGCTGGAGATGCCGCTATGAGATGCCGCTACGAGATGCCGCTGGAGATGCCGCTACGAGATGCTGCTGGAGATGCCGCTACGAGATGCCGCTGGAGATGCCGCTACGAGATGCTGCTGGAGATGCCGCTATGAGATGCCGCTACGAGATGCCGCTGGAGATGCCGCTACGAGATGCCGCTGGAGATGCCGCTACGAGATGCCGCTTGGAGATACCGCTGGAGATACCGCTACGAAATGCCGCTACGAGATGCTGCTGGAGATGCCGCTACGAGATGCTGCTGGAGATGCCGCTATGAGATGCCGCTATGAGATGCTGCTGGAGATGCTGCTACGAGATGCTGCTGGAGATGCCGCTACGAGATGCTGCTGGAGATGCCGCTACGAGATGCTGCTGGAGATACCGCTACGAAATGCCGCTATGAGATGCCGCTGGAGATCTACGAGATGCCGCTGGAAATGCCGCTACGAGATGCCGCTGGAGATGCTGCTGGAGATGCTGCTACGAGATGCCGCTTGGAGATACCGCTACGAGATGCCGCTGGAGATACCGCTACGAAATGCCGCTACGAGATGCTGCTGAAGATGCCGCTACGAGATGCTGCTGGAGATGCCGCTATGAGATGCCGCTACGAGATGCTGCTGGAGATGCCGCTACGAGATGCTGCTGGAGATGCCGCTATGAGATGCCGCTACGAGATGCCGCTGGAGATGCCGCTACGAGATGCCGCTGGAGATGCCGCTACGAGATGCCGCTTGGAGATACCGCTGGAGATACCGCTACGAAATGCCGCTACGAGATGCTGCTGGAGATGCCGCTACGAGATGCTGCTGGAGATGCCGCTACGAGATGCTGCTGGAGATGCCGCTACGAGATGCTGCTACGAGATGCTGCTGAAGATGCCGCTATGAGATGCTGCTGGAGATGCCGCTACGAGATGCTGCTGGAGATGCCGCTACGAGATGCTGCTGGAGATGCCGCTACGAGATGCTGCTGAAGATGCCGCTATGAGATGCTGCTGGAGATGCCGCTACGAGATGCTGCTGGAGATGCCGCTACGAGATGCTGTTGGAGATGTCGCTATGAGATGCCGCTACGAGATGCTGCTGGAGATGCCGCTACGAGAAGCCGCAATTTCAGCTTTGGACAGCTTATCTGATTTCATATCAATATTGTGCAGCACATCAGAAACTCGTTTCTGTATTAACTGAATAACAGTTTATATTCATATATTTAATAACATTTCAAATGAATATTTAATAAACAGCATTTTTTATGAAGGCATGATACAATAATTTTGTCGGCATTGAAACATGAAGGTGATATTAACACTTCTTGCTGGATGTATACACGTACACAGAACAATTTCAGCTTCCTCTGAGGTAATGCAGAATCAGAAACTCACAATAACACAATTTATGATAAATTGCTTACACATGATCGTACTGTGGTAGCTATATAATGTTATTTTGTTGAAATGCAGTTTATAAAATAAAAAATAGGCTATTAAATCAAAATATATGTCCAGCGGAGATGCCGCTGCACTGACATCTGCCGGTGAAAGTCCCTGGCCGCTGGAGATGCCGCCGGAAGTGCCGCATTTTGCGCTTGCGCTTTCTCTCTGCGGGTAGCACTAACGTTAGGGCCTAGGTGCAGCAGCGTTGGTGGCGGTGTTCACCGGCGGTCAGAAGAAATAGCGGTGCTGTGTTAATAGAGTTCATATATCGATGCATTTTCAATCATATTTCCCGGTCAACTATATGTCGATGATTTTTCAACAACAGGTCGTTTCCCGGTCAACTCTAAATCAATGACTTTTCAACACATTTGGCAATCGCCCGGTAAACCAAATATCCATGCTTAATCAATCATAAAGATAACTATAGATCAATGTTGTTCCAATGTTGTTGCCATCAACATTAATAACGTCAGGTTTCATCGATATGGTGATACAAAATTTATTTTGCATTGAAATTTCAATATCAACCATATGATTCAGATGGAAAATCAATATTTATTCAATGTTGGCTTGCTGTCGGTACTCGCCGGCGATACAAACAAATACTCTAGATGTACATTTTGAATTATTATTTGTTTTGTCCCCCACAGCACACAGCCTACGAAAAAAACTTCAACTCCGGTATGCCCCACCCACCGCTGGAGGTCCACACATACTTTGCTGATTATTTCCCGCAGCAATCGCGTGCCAGTACAGAAAAGACTAAGTTCAACCGACAGAAGTTACTGCCTGGACTGGAGACACGATGTCCCTCACCGTAAAAAACATTTCTGTTATATACAGTCCTATCAATCAGAACAATACCTTCACCAGCGGTGACTTTATATCGGGACAAGTCATTGTGGATGTAGCGAAGGACACGCAAATGCAGTCGCTGAGTGTGAAAATTAAAGGGAAAGCAGAGGTTTGCTGGAGCGAGCGTCACGGTAAAAACACTGTTGTTTACTCGGATAAGGAGAAGTATTATTCCGTGGAGAGGTTTTTCGTTCGGGAGAACAAAACACATGGTAGGAGGAATCTGTAGTTTTTGTGGTAAAGTTAGTGGAAATCAGGTCTATTTTACTAGCTTCATTTTGTGCTGTAACTTGATCTTGTAGGTAATGACCACGACATGCTGAGAGATCCATCAGGACAGCCGTGTAAGTCTGTTCGCGGATCAGATAAATAATAATGCAAAAAGAGCTTTGACAATTGAAAAACATGCTGACCTTTGCTTTGATGTTTAACTTTTTAGATCCTTCGGTTGTGGCACCAGGCCGTCATGTTTACCCATTCACCCTTCAGTTACCTCGACAGTAAGTTATGGGTTCGTTTCTCATGTAGATGCAATTGGATCTGTAAAATGTGAATGTGGGTCTACAACAACAAGGATGCCCGAGATAATATAAAGAAAAGTATTTGTAATCATGTTGTTTCCATATATTAAATATTTTATACCATTTAAATAAACATGATTAAAAAATATCTAGTGTAACTACTATATAGTAAAAAAAATACTAAAATACTTTCTTTGCACTTTCAGTATGCAAATGAATACAACGTTGTGTTCATTTGCATACTGAAAGTGCAAAGAAAGTATTTTAGTATTTTTTTTTTACTATATAGTAGTTACACTAGATATTTTTTAATCATGTTTATTTATTTCCAGACATTTTGGATATGCCACACTAACTAAAAGTTATATATTAAAGGAACGCTCCACTTTTTTTGAAAATAGGCTTATTTTCCGACTCCCCTGGAGTTAAACAGTTGAGTTTTACCATTTTCGAATCCATTTAGCCGATCTCCGCGTCTGGCCGTAGAACTTTTAGCATAGCTTAGCGTAGATAATTGAATCTGATTAGACCGTTAGCATCTCGCTCAAAATGACCGAAGACTTTTAATATTTTTCCTATTTAAAACTTGACTCTTCTGTAGTAACATCATGTACTAAGACCGACGGAAAATGAAAAGTTGTGATTTTCTAGACTGATTTGGCTAGGAACTATACTCTCATTCCTGCGTAATAATCAAGGAACTTTGCTGCCGTACCATGGGTGCAGCAGGCGCAATATTACGCAGCGCCTGAAAATAGGCTAACATCTGTCAACATAACCAACGTGACAACCTGCTTGCACAGGGAGCTTGCTGGGGACTATTTTCAGGCGCTGCGTAATATTGTGCCTGCTGAGTCAAGTTTTAAATAGGAAAAATATCAAAAGTCTTTGGTCATGTTTGACAGGATGCAAATGGTCTAATCAGATTCAGTGATCTGTGCTAAGATATGCTAAAAGTTCTACCGCCAGATCCAGAGAGATCGGCTGAATGGATTCGAAAATGGTAAAACTCAACTGTTTAACTCTAGGGGAGTTGGAAATAAAGTGGAGTGTTCCTTTAATGCGATCTTAAAACAAAATGGCTTGACTGCACAATTTAATGTTACTAAATTATTAAAATAGAATGAATAAAATAGAACTTTTAATTTATTTTTCAAGAATTTTAACCTTTTATTGACACTTTCTGCTGTTCATCTACTCTGTTTACACATAGACACTTCCCACCAACCTTCAAAGGTTCAGCTGGAAAAATTGTCTACACTTTGGAGACAAAACTATCCCGATCAATGCGTATTTCCAGCAAAGCCAAAGAAGAGTTTCACTATGTCCCCAGTCCCGATGTGTCCAATCCTGAACTAATGGTGAGATTGACTAAAATCCCATGCATTCTCTTTCTAATCTATACCATCCGTTCCTCTACTATGTTTTGAGGTTCAGTCACCTCTGTTTTGCATCTTTTGTCTCGTTTAGGCGCCTCAGTATGGAACCAAAGATAAACAAATGAAACTCTTCACCTCTGGGAGTGTCTCCATGAACATAAAGACTGAGAAAATGGGATACTACGTCGGTAAAATTATTTATATTATTATAACACCTCAGCAGTGTTCATGTTTTTGTGTATTTATCAATCTCAAAGTTTGATTATTATAGACAACCATTTCTGAATCTTTGTAAGAAGATGAAATATATATATAAAATTGTAAACCTCTCTGGAGTAGCGGATTGACATTTTCCATGAGTTTCTTGTTTACTCTCTGTAAGCACTCTTGTGTAAGCAAGTAGATTATGATGATGAATGTGGTCTTTTCAGATGATGTGATTCAGCTATTGTAATAATTGACAAAGAAGTTACACATTTCATGCTTGAAATCAACTATCAAGTTCATCTGAACCCACGCACCACTTGTGGAACTGGTTCTACTTGTTTTACTCCCCCATCCCCCCTGCATGCAGCATAGACTTGTTGTGGAAAAGTATAATTTTTAGAGCTTGTACAAAATGCATACATACAATCATCATGTTATCACAGTTCTTTATACATTTTAAAATTGTGTACTATTTTATATCTCATATGTAACATGATTCTGAATTAAGAGGCCTATTTTGTTAAAATGCAATCATGGTTTCTAGTGATATTTAGATTTCTTATTGTGCCTCACTACAGGAGAGGGCTTGAAAGTTTTGGCTGAAGTTCAGAACAATTCATCCCGTGCAATCAAGCCAAAATACTGCCTGTATGAAAAACACAGTTTTTTCGCAAAAGGAAAGAGAAGACTTCACACACATGACCTATTTAAAGAGGAAGGGGAACCCATTGAGCCGAGTTTAAGAAAAAACGTCACCAAAGTGCTGCCAATTCCTCCCAGCCTTACCATCTCTATCCTAAACTGTAGGATCATCAAGGTTGAGTACAGACTCAGGGTGAGTTTCAGCATATAAAGCAAAGGGAACAAACGCATTAGATTGGCATATAAATTGGCATAATTTTGACATGTCAAGCATCTTTTAAATCAAGGGCTGTGCTGATTGCTTATCTCATATAGAGACACATTACCCACTCTTAATTTAATACTTTATAATGTGTGTGTGCTTTTTGCCTAGGTCTACCTGGATGTGCCGTATGCCTCAGACCCAGAGATCAAGTTCCCAATAGTGATTCTACCTCTTCAGTCTTTATCAGGTGCAAATAGTGCTACAAACAGTGATTTTGGAATCTGGAATCAACCACCAGGTGGCAATGTGTACCCCAACCCACCTCCTATGCCTCCATCTGCCCCACCACTTAATGTTGTTGGACAACCTGGTCAGTTTGGTGCCCCTAGACACTACGGACCTCCTCTCAGTCAGTTTCCTGCTCCTGGTTACCCTGGACCTCCGGGTCAGTGTGCTCCCCCTAGTTACGCTGGACTTCCTGGTCAGTTTGGTCCTTCAGTTTCTCATCAGTCGGACTCATCAGCGCCACCTTCATATCTGGAATATCAACTATATCCACAGTTGCCAGACCACCCTGAAAAATCGTAGAATCCCCTTCTAGGTTTCTTTTATTATTATTGTTTTATCTAAATTGCTATGTAAATGTATGCATTATTTTATAACGTGTTATAATTAAGGAAATTAATGCAGCATCTGTTTTTTTTCTCGTCATCCTTTGGCTAGAGTTACATTATATGACCACTCTCTTATTCTTATTCAATGCTTTTAAACATTCAAACGCGTTAAGACACAAAAAAGAAACTCAGTGCAGTTTGTAAAGCCACTTCAGAGAGCGTTTGAACGGACAAAAACACATAAAATTAATAATTCTTAAATAAGTTAAATGAAGTCTCAAAGGAACGTAAAGAGTTCAGAAAATGGCATGTCAGGTCTTAAAAGCCTCGTGCAGATTGTCAGTCCAAATCCGTTTTTTTTGTGCATATCCGATTGAAATCCGATTAGATTTAGCAAGTCTGAATGGCCAAAAATCACATGAAATCCGATTTTTACAAATCTGTTTCAAGCTACATTCATATTTCGTTTGAAATCCTATTAATATATTCTTACACATTTCTGGAAATCTGTTTCAGTCTGACCGCTCTGGGGTGCGTTTTCCGTACAATGACATAACTCACTGCTTAACTACCATAGTACGATGCATCGTTGAAGAAATCAACTAGCTAGTCACGACTGTTTCCCGAAACCTTATTGTCGCAAATCTGTCATTCAACCACGTTGGTTAATGATGTCACGCAGTTGGAGTAATAGCTGCTTTTAATGAATTAGTTTATAGATCGAATTCATGCTAGATTTTTTTTGCTATAAATTATGGACATGGCACCTGAGGATTAATTCTCATTTTTCTCAGTTATTTTGCTTTATTTCCAGATTCAATCATAAGCTCGTTCTTACGTACAAGGGCACGTCCGCACATGCGCACTCTTCAAAAACGGTGCTTTAAATCTCTTGACAAAGTAAGAGACGTAAATCGCATTTGTATGTATTCTAAATAAAAGATATAGATTGTACTGAATGTCAGTTTGCTTATTTTGCTCAAGATTAGGATTTATTAAGTCCACATGTCATGCAAACAAGAAACTATGCTTCTAACCACAGGTTGAGAGCTGTCGTTCCAACCACGCACCTTGCGATGCTGTTTGTGAACGTTCGTTGGAACTATGGTTACGGGAAAAACCGACTTGTTGAACTATGCTGATAACGACAGAACTTGCGACCATAGTTGGCTAACGACGCTTTCGGGAAAAGCACACCTAATCGGATTTTGCGTGGTTTATGTGACTTTCTCACACCACGTAAAGCGTAAACGGCAGACGTTGTTATAGAAAACATGCTGAAAGACGCTACAGAAACAAGGTTGTGTTGTTGCAAAGTTCCGGTTGAGCTGAAATTGACAATATAACAGAGACATGTTTTGAAACCGGTGCGGCGGTATCGACAGCACGGAATAAAGCCACAAATACCAGCCTCATACGGTTCTGCTGCAGTAGTCCTGCACGCGGCGGTTACACAATGTCATGTTGTAAATAAGACGACATCTGTATTGCAAACCCCTCTATGTTGCGGTTGTTGTTGCTGTTTTTGGCTTATGCCTACCAACTCAACGTCATTGCCATAGAAACCAATATAGATATTCCGGAAAACGAAAGAGCACAGTGTGGAAAGTCAAACATTAGATCAGATTCCAATTGGATTTGCATAAAAATCGGATTTGGACTTACAGTCTGAACGAGGCTAAAGTGACAGCAGACTAATAAACCTGCTGCTGTCTGTCATTAAGGATAATCAAAGAAAAAGAGAAAATCCCTCACTGCTTTTGAGTGAATAACTTTTGTAGCTTTAATAAGGATTAATCTATATTTAATTTATAATTAATGCAGTGAAGATTGTGAAGTGTTTGATAACTTTTCTGTATATATCCTACCTGTTAGACCTACCTAAAGATCTTAAACCACTGTTTACAAGGTTACATGGGTCAAAAAAATTATGAAGACAATAACTTTTTTTGCATTTTGACAGGGCAAGTAAAAATCGGCCCGTCTGACTGGGCCATTAGAAAAAATTGAGTCTTGATATATTGAAGGGCACAGGTAGATGTGACATTTATTACAATGGACTCATGTGAAGATTGTTTTAAGTTCACTTAAATTAATTGTTTTTAATATTTTTAAAAGCATAATAAATGTTAAAAAGTTATAGTTTTAAATTATACTGTAATGCTGAATGGCTATAGCTAAAATTGAGAAAAGAATAAATTTTTTTAGAGACACCAGTATTGGTGATGCTTTCTTTCATAAAAATATGCTATTAAACAAATATTTTAAATGTGATTTTAAAATGTGAAATTACAATATAAAAATATATTAAAAAATGCGATTAATTTTTTTAAATCGACTGACAGCACTGATATTAATATGTAGCCTTTTATATGTTTAGTTAAGGATGTTTATTGTTATTAAGCTAAAAATATAGATCCTATACTGTTTATTTTTGTCTTTCCAAACCATGATAATGCTTCATTTTACATCCCTTAAAATAGACAAATCCTGCTTTATTTATTACGAAGTAGAGAACTTTCCAGAAATGTTTTGTGCTTTATACAGTTGCAGGAAAAAGTATGTAAACCCTTGGATTTACTATGACTTTCTACATTAATTGTTACAAAATTGAATCAGATCTTCATCAGTCACAAAAGCAGACAAACAAGTCTGCTTAAAACACAACCATATGTTTTTTTTAACACTTTGACCCTATACATTTAGACTGGATCATTGTTTTATATATTTTTTTTATGTATGAATGAAATATAAAACTGTTTTTACACACACATATTATAGGACTAATCTTGTAAACAGTTGGAAAAACAGTAGTTTGAGTAGTTCATTATTAGCTAAAAATGATGTATTGTTGTTTGCTGTAAAAAAGTAGTCTTTTTTTATATGCTGCTCTTTAAAGCTACACTGTGTAACTTTGGGCCATCTAAATAAAACATAGTTTGAATGTGGTTTGTGGCCCTGGTGAACACATGGAAATCTAAAAGATATAATCTGAGCAGGTGCCATGCTGTATGTTATTGTTTTGACTGGAAACATTATTTTTAAATAAATGACGTATCATAGTTAAACAAAACTTGTGGGATGCACATCCAGGGCACGAAGCTCCCATTCCACCACATCCCAAAGATGCTCTATTGGGTTGAGATCTGGTGACTGTGGGGGCCATTTTAGTACAGTGAACTCATTGTCATGTTCAAGAAACCAATTTGAAATGATTCGAGCTTTGTGACATGGTGCATTATCCTGCTGGAAGTAGCCATCAGAGGATGGGTACATGGTGGTCATAAAGGGATGGACATGGTCAGAAACAATGCTCAGGTAGGCCGTGGCATTTAAACGATGCCCAACTGGCACTAAGGGGCCTAAAGTGTGCCAAGAAAACATCCCCCACACCATTACACCACCACCACCACCAGCCTGCACAGTGGTAACAAGGCATGATGGATCCATGTTCTCATTCTGTTTACGCCAAATTCTGACTCTACCATCTGAATGTCTCAACAGAAATCAAGACTCATAAGACCAGGCAACATTTTTCCAGTCTTCAACTGTCCTATTTTGGTGAGCTTGTGCAAATTGTAGCCTCTTTTTCCTATTTGTAGTGGAGATGAGTGGTACCCAGTGGGGTCTTCTGCTGTTGTAGCCCATCCGCCTCAAGGTTGTGCGTGTTGTGGCTTCACAAATGCTTTGCTGCATACCTCGGTTGTAACGAGTGGTTATTTCAGTCAAAGTTGCTCTTCTATCAGCTTGAATCAGTCGGCCCATTCTCCTCTGACCTCTAGCATCAACAAGGCATTTTCGCCCACAGGACTGCCGCATACTGGATGTTTTTCCCTTTTCACACCATTCTTTGTAAACTCTAGAAATGGTTGTGCGTGAAAATCCCAGTAACTGAGCAGATTGTGAAATACTCAGACCGGCCCGTCTGGCACCAACAACCACGCCACGCTCAAAATTGCTTAAATCACCTTTCTTTTCCATTCTGACATTCAGTTTGGAGTTCAGGAGATTGTCTTGACCAGGACCACACCCCTAAATGCATTGAAGCAACTGCCATGTGATTGGTTGATTAGATAATTGCATTAATGAGAAATTGAACAGGTGTTCCTAATAATCCTTTAGGTGAGTGTATATAAATCTAAACATTGGCTATATATGTACATTATAGCTAGCTAAACACTGGCTGACAGGGGTGGGGTAGGTTGTAACACATCTTTAAAAAGTGTTACAAGAATACTTTTACATACCACTAAAAACTGTTTATTTTTAATAATTTTACAGAATTCCTAGACAGCAGAAAATAACTACAGATAGATGTGTGCCTTCCAGTTTTTTTAATGGAACTGATGAGGTTTCATAGAAGGACGGGTCAGTCAGTTACGACAACAATGTTGAAAGCCAGTCGTGAGGATTCTGAGACCTCCGACATGTTGCCTGTATGGGGCCATTTGCCAACTCGAATCCAAAGGAAGTGTGGGTAAAATGTGCCCTATGCAGCCTCTGGGCCCACCAAGCCTGCACTCCACAGTTAAAAACAGATTTTTTACCATTGTTACTCTGTTTGAGAATATCCACACAAATTTACACTGTTTTTGACCTGCATTACACAGGCACACTGCAGTCGAGTGTTCATGAAGCATAATTATACCGCTAAGGAAGTTTGTTCTAGAAGACTCATTTACAGACACATGCACAAATACAGAAAGTGTATTTGAGCTGGCGTCAGTCACAGAAAGTGAGGCGTTGATTTGTATTTTTCTTTTGTATTGTTTCAGTAAACCTGTTTCTTCTTTTTTTGCATATTGCATGATGTGGCTACTGTGTTTTCAATTGTAAGATTGTAACAAAGGCACACCATGTATTTGATATCAATTCATAAGGGCTGTGATATTCTTGCAGATTATGAATGCTAAACAAACTTGGGTACTTAAAAAGTTTAAAAGTTTAACCACTCTAGCTAAAAAATTCATTGAGTTACAACCATACCCTGTCTCCCCTATATGCCATGAAGTCGGTTTAGTTGGCTAGCAAGCTATGTTTCAGTTTAGTTTGTGCCATTTTAGGCACCATGAAAGTGGCTTGGCTTTTAGTGGTGTTCATCACCATAATTGCATTTAAAAAAAAAAAATAATAATTTAATCTCATAATGTTCAACAAAAGAGATTAGAATCCAGTGATACAAAATTAGCAATTTTGCTGCTAGATTTAGCAACATTTCAGACTACCCTGTCAACTTTTTTTTATGGTCAATTTGAGTAATATCAGTATTAAATATTCTACATAATGATCCAGTTTTAAGTCATTATGTAATGACATTACCACGCAGTGACATCACAACATCATTTAACAACTTTTAGCAACATATCGACCTGCCTCTAGCAACTTCTCCTGAAAATTAGTTGGCAGCAGTGACTGTTTCACAGCATGTGATTGGCTGTTTTAGCCAGAGAAAGTTGATGATCAGTGTCATGGTACCATCAAAGCCTGATTGGTTTGGTTTTTTTCAACTCAAAATGAATCCTGTAACCTGAGTTTTGCTGTTTTGCATGGTTCTTTTTCACTCGTTTTGACTAAACATCAGAGTAGCCAGAGCGAACTTTTTATGACGTGACACACACAGGTGTATGACACTTGTACTTGTTCTGATGTCATGATGATGTATGCCAAAAAAAAATTACTCTCCTGCCCCGTTCCTATCACGTAATTTTCACAATTCACAACTTTCAAAATGGTCTTTTAGAGTTTTTTTCTTGGAAAGACTGCTAAACAATTGTTGTTAAACCCTCACAGCCTCGTTTTAATTCCTGTTAAAAAATTAAATATGCCGCTACCCGGAATACAGTCTATTAACATAAAAACTACCTCAGAATTGCGAATTTATATCAATTCTGACCCTTTTTCTTGCAGTTGTGTTTTCATCTCATTATTTCTGATATTTTCTTATTCTCATTAATCTTTAATTCTCGCAATTGCGAGATATAAACTATGAATATTTATCCTTATTTAAACTGTTATTTTAGTCCATTTTAGTAAAATTATGAATGTAATTTTTAAATCATTTGTGTAAATTCACAGGCAGAGCTTTAGAGTACATTTGTATATAAACAGCATAATGGTTGATTTGTTTTCTTTTTCTGAAAAGCATGGGCCAACTATTATGAAACTACTGTTAAATTGACTCATGACTTTTGTCCTTTTTTATTGTCTTATCTTTTGAAACCATTCTTGCCACTGATATGTGCTGCTTAAAGGGGATGGGCTTTTCGCGTTTTGAGATGTTTCCATACTGCAGTAATGTATAATGTACTGTAAATGTCAAAGACATTTGCTGGATCTTGAAGGTATTACTTTAGGAATAAACATTATCTAAATAATGGCACAAAGCCAATCTGCTAAAAGTTTAAATGTAAATGCTGTCATCTAATTACTGAAATCAGGAATTATCTTTACTCTTGCAAATTATGGAATTGTGAATTTTAGGAGAGCTATCATTTTTATTTTTTAATCTATCTGAAATAATATTTAACCTGTTTTTTTTTTTTCTTGAAATTTTGTGACATTTAGTGCCGTGACCATGCATGCAACACAATAATGTGTTGTGGAATGTGCATATAGGCCTATGATATTTATATGACTGATGTTCGCAGGTCAATTTGAGTCCTAATATTGTGTTGGTTCCCCTTTTGCTGCCAAAACAGGCCTGACCCGCCAAGGCATGGACTCCACTAGACCCTGAAGATGTGCTGTGGTATCTGGCACCAAGTTGTTAGCAGCAGATCCTTTAAGTTACGAGGTGGGGCCTCCATGGATCGGACTTGTTTTTTCAGCACATCCCACAGATGCTCGATTGGATTGAGATCTGGGGGATTTAGAGGCCAAGTCAACACCTCAAACTCGTTGTTGTGCTCCTCAAACCATTCCTGAACCATTTTTGTTTTGTGGCAGGGCGCATTATCCTGCTGAAAGAAGCCACAGCCACCAGGGAATACCGTTTCCATGAAAGGGTGTACATGGTCTGCAACAATGCTTAGGTAGTTAGTACGTGTATCCTGGTGCATCCTGGTTCAATGTGTTCCCCAGGTAAGCGACGCACATGCACCCGGCCATCCACATGATGTAAAAGAAAACATGATTCATCAGACCAGGCCACGTTCTTCCATTGCTCCATGGTCCAGTTCTGATGCTTACGTGCCCACTGTTGGTGCTTTCGCGGTGGACGGGTCAGCATGGGCACCCTGACTGGTTTGCGGCTATGCATCCCCATACACAACACACTGTGTACTCTGACACCTTTCTATTAGAACCAGCATTAACTTTTTGAGCAATTTGAGCTACAGTAGCTTGTCTGTTTGATTGGACCACACGGGCCAGCCTTTTCTCCCCACGTGCATCAATGAGCCTTGGCCGTCCATGACCCTGTCGCCGGTTCGCCATTGTTCCTTCCTTGGACCACTTTTGATAGATACTGACCACTGCAGACCGGGAACACTCCACAAGTGATGCAGTTTTGGAGATGCTCTGACCCAGTCGTCTAGCCATCACAATTTGCCCCTTGTCAAACTCGCTCAAATCCTTGCACTTGCCCATTTTTCCTGCTTCAAACACATCAACTCTGACAAAATGTTCACTTGCTGCCTAATATATTCCACCCACTAATAGGTGCCATGATGAAGAGATAATCAGTGTTATTAACTTCAACTCTCAGTGGTCATAATGTTATGCCTGATCGGTGTATGTTCCAAGACAATATATGTTCCAAGGCAACTGCACAGACCCAAAATTTCTTGGTTTTCTGTTGGTTTTTTATTTTTACTACCATGTGAAGGTGAAAAGGAGCTTTTCCACACTTACTTTAGAACTGAAAAAGACTTCTCAGACACTGGTAAAAATGAGCTATAATTTCTTTTTTTCTTCTTTTTTTTCATGTTTCTGAAATACCATTTAAAGACGTTGCAAGTAAACAGTCTGAAGAAGAAAGATTCAGAGGAATTGCCGTTCTGTGCCACTTTATAAAGGCAGAGAGCCAACCACCATTCACTCTAATGTATTATTAGTACTTTTTAAGTGCAATTTCAACATACAAAGGAAACAGGAACATTCAAACAGTCATCATATTATATGATTGCATATTAAGAAAGAGTATTAAACTTTTCTAGATGTTTTAGTAGGCCTATTGTTAACATTTGACATGTCAACAAGTGAGCCATGCATACTGGCACAGCAAAGTTTAATGCTACAGTCAAAAGAAATAAGGTACAGTCATGAATTATTAAAAAAAAAAAAAAAAAAGAATCGGTACCCTCCAGCATTTCTCTGATATAAATATAAATAAAGACAATTAGGCCTACAGTTTTACTTGTTAATCAGGGACACAGTATGTATAGAATGGGGTATTCTGGGTTAAATAAAAGTTTAGTATATTCCTTGTTGACTATAGGGAAATGCATTAATATTTAACTTAATAAGAGTGAAATTAATGAATGCAGTAGGCTACACAGAGACATGACTCCCCCTGCAGGGCATAAAGATAAACACAACAAGATGGTGTCAACTCCAAAATGCATCATTAACCTCACGTTTCACTGTTTCTGTTTATTGCAGTGGTGGTTGGCTGTACAAATAAAAAATGTGTACAAATCCCTCATTCCAGAATAATGATGTGTTTAGACCAACTAAATCACCAAAAATGAGATAACCAACATGGCAGCCCATTCAAGATGGCAACATGTGTTAGTAAGTTTTAAGCGTTTATGTGCTGCACTGTTATACTGGATAGGCTATATAACTTTTCACATATTGCATATATGGTTTTTACTTGGATTCGACAACTGTGATTTAAATCAGTGCTTTTCTGCACCTACTGGAACATTTTACATGAGGGCTGTTTTTTTTTTTTTTTAAACAGGAGTCTTCAATCAAGGCACCTGTCTTGGCTCTCATGGCACTTCGATCAAGGTACAGTGTCATTCATTTTGTGAGACTGATATTTTTAAGTAGTAGTGTGTTTCAGAATGCACACTCTTAAGATTGTGTTGTTATTTACATACTCCCTCCCATTACTTCTCCTATGCTGCATTTGTACTTTGTGACAATGGAAATGAATCTCAATTTGTGTGTGCTGTGGGAATGTTGGATCTATATTAAGAAGAGATATGTTTTACAGTAGTTTATCAACACTTTAATTGCAGCATTACTTTCATAGTTGATTCAGAACACTTTATAGAACATTTGGTGAATAAGTGTTTCTAAAATTGAAAGCTAATGTGTGAATTACCAGATTTTTCACTTGATGGGAGATGATGAATAATTTACTTTGTTGCCTATACTTACAATTATTGGCACAATATATTTAATTATTTAATTATTATATTTATCTGTTTTTATGTTATGTTTGTTATATTTAATGTTTTACATTGTGCTTATGACGGTTCCTTACACTTGGTTTGAACTGCCCATAGCTCCTTTTTTTTTGCCATGACGCCTCTTTCCCCGAATCTTACCAGACCACCCAATGACCATCACAGCGAGTCATTTTTAACATTTAGCTTAATTTCACTTTGTATGAAACCTTTCCTAACTCATTCTAGCTTGTTCATATAGACTGCAGTTTAGATTGTAATTTCACTAGTTGCAATGGCTGTTTTTATTGTTTTA
This sequence comes from Rhinogobio ventralis, assembly GCA_039654625.1. Taxonomy (NCBI): domain Eukaryota; kingdom Metazoa; phylum Chordata; class Actinopteri; order Cypriniformes; family Gobionidae; genus Rhinogobio; species Rhinogobio ventralis. The sequence goes on from CM077194.1 coordinate 30,423,011, forward strand.
CATGAGTTCTCCATCTCAATTTTATGTTGTGAGAATGAATTTATGATAGGTGTCCTTCAATCACATGATCAGCACATACAGTCCTATTCCTCACTCTGTTATTGTTTTCGTAGGATCACATGTCATGTCTGCCATACACCTGACATCTTTTTTTTTCTTTCTTCCCATTGTTTGTTTTACTTTGAAGCCGAGTTGTGTTTGCTATCACTAATATCTTCATTTGCTCAAGCTCATATAAATAATTGAACTGCTGTCTTTGTATGTAAATATTCATCTACACCTGTATTACCTAGTCCACTTCCATTTTATCAGACAATATGATTGAGCTAATGAAGAAAACGTTGAGATTACAAAAAATATAAGGTATCTAGTACGAGTAATTTAAATTTTAAATAGCAAGAAGTTGCAGTTTCAGGTTTGGTGATGAAAGTAGCACATATGGATTCAGTTTTTTAATCAAGTTTGTTTTAATAAGTTATGAATTAAAGCTTATATATCAGTATAAAAAACCTAAATACCTTGTTAAACATGAAAACATATGCAATTGTTTAAGAAATTTCTACTTAAATAAAACGTAACCCTTTTTTCTAAGAGTGTAGAACTCGCAGACTTTTGAGCATGCAGGAGCCATTTGGGGCAGGATAGATTTTCCCTTGTTTGACTTGATACTAGCAATATTTTGTTTTATTATTATTTCATGTAAATACTAAAATGTAATTTTACCAAAGAATGTTATAAAACAATTGCTATATTGACCTTATTTATTGATCATTAGTAAGAATTGCTTTGTGAATTTTTGTGAAGATTGTGATTTGTGAAACTTCTGTGGTGGAAACCTTATTTTAGCTCTGTTTTGTGTTTTTGGAAGAGGTTTTGTTATAAATTGTTCTGTTTTGTGTAAGTCACTATTTTGGGTGATTGATGTTACTTTTGGTTACGTTTCTTCAATTTATTGAGTATATTTAACAAATAGTTTGCAACTTCTTAAGTTAATTTTAATAGCTGGTACTTAAGAAAGGGCTGACATAATTTTTTTTGCAGAAACAAATTTCAAATTCTTCAAGATTTAAAACAGGAATACATAACACACAGGACTACACAATATAAATTAAGTAAAATAAAAAAAAGCTGTGTAGCAATTATAATATAAATATAATCTAAGATTTTACAGTGGTTTGCTTTTAATTAAAATCCACCATGCAGTGAATCCAGTTATTCTTGTATTACTCTAGATTTCTTGGCATGTATTCTCAGTAGTATATTCATACATATTAAACATTTTTATTGTTCATCCTGATTAACAGATTGCATCCTCTCAACTCAACAAGCATACTAATGAGTAATGTAACGTGGAATTTCATGCATGCTTTGCCAAACATAATTTGGCTGCCAAGTTTGTTTCCATTATATACACAAATATTGGCAAAAGTTCTGTATACTACATATCACTTGCAAATATTTATAGGACTGTGTCCATATACAGTTGACCCAAAATCTGAGACATTGAAAATCTGAAATTCTCATTAACCCCCTGAAACAGTTTTTGAAGAATAAATACCAAAAAATATATAAATAATGCAAAATCTTTAGATTTTAGGTTACGGATGACATACAAATACTGTGTTAATTCTTGCTTCCATTGCTTTTTGGAAAATTCTCAAATCATGTGAGCATGATCATCAGGTTTTGTAAACCTTTAGAAAAACAGAAGCATTTTCATTGGCATTGTGGACCATACTGTACATGTACTGTACAGATTATAGATATTCATATATTTTGTAATTATTTGACCCAACAAAGAAATAGCCCTAAAGAAAATTATAAAATTTATCCAGGTAACCCCATAATACCTGAAGTTGTAGTTTTCAAGTTCTATTTTCATGTAAACTCTGCCATCTACTGGCTGACACTGGGTAAAGTTTTTATTTTTATTTTTTTTAGCAGTTGCTTACATTAGAAACCCATAAACAATTTAATGTATGTGTGTGTGTGTGTGTGTGTATTGCTTCACCACTTACTTGACTAGAATACATAGAAAACAAATTATTAGTAAAAACCATGTGCTGGTGCACAGCCTGTCCTTAAAGGGATAGTTCACCCAAAAATGAAAATTCTGTCATCATTTACTCACCCTCAAGTCGTTCTAAACCTGTATGAATTTCTTGCTTCTGCTGAACACAAAAGAAGATATTTCGAAGAATATGGGTAACCAAACAGTTGATGGTCCCCATTGACATCCACAGTATGGGGGGGACAAAAATACTATGGAATTCAATGGGGCCCATTAACGGTTTACTGCCATTACTATCATTCTTCAAAATATCGGCTTTCTGGTTCAGGAGAGAAAAATTCATAAATGTTTGGAACAACTTGAGGGTGAGTAAATGATGACAGATGATGTTAATTTTTGGGTGAAATACCCCTTTAAGTTTCACCTTTTGTCTGTCAGCTCTCTGTTGAGCCAGATGGATAATGCTCTGTCAATACTCAGTATTTTGTCCTTCCAACTTTTTCCTAGCTAAATACCTGACTACAGTGTTTTAAAAAGTCTCAATCCTTTTCACAATTAATAAGCTGCAGATTAATAGTTGCCCTTGCCATTGAAAACCATTTAAATACATGTTAATATCCCACTTTCAGCTAATTGCAGGATTAACAAACCCTTGGTTGCTTCTGCCGCCGTCCCTCTCTACATTTGAACGAGGACTGTTTTTGGAACAGAGCTCAAGGGGTGTGGTTTGAGCTATCTCCCAACTCACAGCCGGCAAGTACCCATGACAACTATTTGAGCCTGCTGGCAACTCACTGTCTTCACATGTTGGGGTTGCCATAGCAACTCCCCGCGGGACTCCCCCTAGATCGACAGGAGGGGCGTCCAGTTGACTAACCCGTTCTTCATCAGAGAGCTGGAGGGAAAAGCACTGTTGTGGATCTGAGAAACCAAAACCTCAAGAGGTCTACGCTTACAGGCCTAACACTGACTCACCAAAACAAGCCGAGGGAACAACCAAACAATTGCACTCCAATGTTATGAGCTGGTGAATAAGCTTGTTGATATTGTGCTATATATGAAACATTATTACAATTATTTACGTCATTTTAAAGTGCTCATAATTATGTGTTCCTAAATTGGGGGGTAAATAGTTTATTTTTAAAAAATCACATAAGAGTTTCAAAAAACAATGTACAGTAAAAGATGTAGTCATATGGTTTTATAACTAAACGAATACAGTAAGAATCATCATAATCAAGCTGTCATAACAGTGCAAAACAAATCCAAATCATATAGTGACAGATTGACTCTGTAGCTAACAATGAGATCACATCTCTGCCTCCCAACAGTTCAAGTATAGAATATTCTGAAAAAAACTGAGCTTTATTAAGCAATCTTTACACTTTCCCTAAAGATGTCTCACATTAATTGCACTTAGATTAAGACTGTGGTTATTGGTGCCTTTTAAAATGGCAGCAATTTCTCTGTTCGCATGAATTTTGAAGCCTTTTCAGACATCTAAATACTTATTTACCATAACAAAGTGTGCAATTCATAGTCCTTTTTAAAAAGAAAATGCCAAGTGCACAGTGCATTTGACCAGTATCGGACTGCTTGGATAAGATCTGGTTTTGTAGGAAAATACACAAACCTGAAATACAAATTGAAATACAGGCTTTTTTTAATTTTTTTTTTTTAGAATATTTATTTAGAAAAAAAAAAAGCATAAGAACTTCTCACAGAAAACATATGCCATTTTAGGTGCCAATGTATGTGTTGAAAAGTTTTATTAATCCATAAAATGCATTTTTTGTTCATAATATAAAAAGTGCCAAGGCCTTTTGTTGGCAATATGAAAGTCAATTGGATAAAACGATCTATGCTAATGCAAATGTATAATTTCAGTTTTCTTTACTTGCAAATCGTGCATTACTACAACAACTATTACTAGAGTACGATTACTAATCAAATCAGACTATGATTGGTACAGCACTTGCAGTGGTCACCTTTGAATAAGAAATCCACTGTTTTAAACATTTTCCAAACAAACAAACAAACAAACAAAATGTGGAAATTCTTGTTTAAAAAAAAACACTCATTTATGGAATTCACTGAAGCACCCTCCTCTACACAGATGCACGTTGCAGATCTTACAGCCGAACACACTCTCATGTCTCAGGCCTTTGTTTGTGCAGTTCCGACAGCGGCGTGAGCGTTCTGACATGCGCTCGAGGCGGTGCCCGTACTCCAAGGGTGAGTCTGCGTGCCGTTTACGGGCCGCCCGTTCCATGCCCCTTGCCCCCTGGTAGTCACCAATCAGCTGCTGCGCCAGACGAATACGGAAATGTCGCTGTGTAAACTGTTTGCCATTAAAACCTGCTGGTGGCGACCCTCCTCGGCTCTCACGCAATACCACATATGCGTTGACGATGCAGAGGTTTACGTAGAACCACACAAAATAGCGCCACCATTTTTTGCATGGCCTCCCGACCTGGTAGCACTCCCTTAGCTGGTCGCACAGGTCAACCCCCCTCATGTTCTCCTGGTATAAAAGCAGAGGAAGTGGACGAGGTATCCCAAGTCCCGCCAATCCACAATCTCCGTCGCTCGCGTCTCCGTCCCGCTTACCCGGGCCGATGCCCACGATGCCAGGCGCAGAGTTAGAAGACACGCAGCTAACAATTTTAGCATCCCTTGTGACAGTGGCCACCAGGTTGCCGTGCTGACACTGATAGAACTCGCCCGGTGCTAACTTTCCAACGTTGCGAGGTTTGAGGGCGTCAGGATAACCGCTGCGACACGGGTTGGTGGGGCCGCAGGCATAAAGCCCTTGATGCAGCAGATTCTGCAGCAGGGGCACCGATGTGAAGAAGCTGTCCATGAAAATGTGGTGGTGTCTGCCCTCAAGCCCCCTCACCAGTGACGTCACCACCTTGTGGCCCACCGCAGCAGCTGCCAAATCGTCGCTTGGCTTACCGACATAAATACGAGTGCGGTGGCAGTAGCCTGAGCGAGAGTCACAAAGCATCCACACCTTCAGCCCCTTCCGCAAAGGCTTCGACGGCATGTACTGCGTTGGCGAAAAGCGTCCCTTTGAGGCAATAGCGCACTCATCGATAGTCAAACAGCGGTTAGGCAGGTAGGAGTCCCACATGGTATTTCCGACCATATCCAGCAGGGGTCGTATTTTGTAAAGTCCATCGTAGCCCAGCTCCCCTTTGGATGGCTCTGACTCACGGTCGCACAAGTGCAGGTTTTGGTTGAGTTTTTCGAAGCGCCGGGCAGTCATTGTTTTCTTAAAGCCAGCATTCCCTATGAAAATGTCACTGGCCCAGTACATGCCATAATCTGGCAGCTGATTGATGCCCATGAGGATGTTAAGGCCAACATATGCCCTCATTTCTCTAATGTCAGTGGGGTGCCAGTGCGTGTCTGATCTACCGCTTCTCCGTTGCCGGTAGAGGGCGTAGTTGTTTGTTTGTTCTACCATGTGTTCAAACAATGAATCTGGGAAGAGCAACCGGAAATAGTCTAAAGTGTCAGCATCATCCCCTAGCGAGTGCTGAGGGCCACTGTCAGCGGTGAAAGGCTCAATTGATATTACCTGGTCAGGCTCTCCCCAGAAATCCTGAGAAGTGCACTCGTCGTCCAAAACATCATATGTGCTGAATAAAGCTGGGTGTTCCTCCTCTTCTAGATCGGAAAAATCGATGTCTGAGTCAGTCGAAGAGGTTTCAGAGCAGTTATTGGAAGTCGCAAAATAGGAGTCCTCCTCGTAGTCCTCGTGCTTGATCCCATTTCCAGTGACTAAAATGATATTGCAGCCGCCTCCCGCGATGTAACTGGCGGAGTCCGCAGTCTCTTCTGCCTCTGCCGACGCCGCTGCTGCCGCCGCCGCCGCCGCCGCGCTCTCCAGCTCAGACTCCCCCTTGTTCTCCTGCAGTTCCTCGTCTTCCTCGTCCGACTCGGACTTTCTGAAAGGAATCTCGAACCACTTCACATCGACGGGCAGATTTAATGGGCAGTCCTCGCTGTCGGAGAGCGCGTTCGTTTCTGTGTCAGTGCTAGTTTCCAAAATAGTAAAAAGCTCTCCTCTTTTTCTTGCCGCCATGTCGGGGTATTGAACTGCCCCTGCATGAGTCCTTTATTTATTTTAGCGGGGTAAATATTCGTCAAAACTAATCGCAAATGCAAAAGCAACAGAAACGGTCTCGCATGTGCGCCCGGGAAACTCATGGGTGTCTAAATCGGGCTGTTTTGAAGGATAGTTTCTCATGGTTTCCGCTCTTGCTTTGGTACGCTTTGTAGCGCAGTGTGGCCGCAGACGTCAGAAGCTGCTCGCATGTCCTGCTTTGTAAGGGCGTTTTGCGACTGCAGCTGGTGGGGTTGCTGCTAGTTCGCTGGGCTGCCAGATGGCCGCTTGCTGTTGTAATGCCCGTTGGCACTTGCCACTGCCCAAGAGCACCGTAGAGACGGCAGATAAAAAGTTCAGGACAATAAATGTACCTGCAAAAAGTGGCAAAAGTACAATGGTACTGCGATGTGTGTTTTTTGGACACGTGCCATGGTAGTGTCATGTCTTTTTGGACTTATATCAGGGTATATGATATGCTACCATGGTAATACCATGGTATTCTTAAAATTGGCGATTTACATATCAGAGTACTATACTCTCTGACACCATCACTGTACCATTGCCATAGTAGGCTTTTTTCTAAGGGTAATATGAAAATAATGAACCATTCTAAAGTAATTTTCATTTTTAAATAGTTATGATCTTTAATAGTAGTGTCATATCTGCTGTTTTTGTTGGCTATTCCAGATTTAACTTGACTATGATAGTGAAAAATATCACAGCTAACATGTGCCAAGATATTGCTTTATAAATAATTACTATGATACACCTGCATTGACAGACTTTTTTTTTCTCAGCAAATATTTTATGAATGGTGCATCCTGATACACACCTTGAGCTATATCAGCACTCTGTAATAATTTTGTTTTACACCTGCAAGGTTTAACCCTTTAACTCTTGACATAGTAGACCATCGTTTGTTATTTGGGTGGGTCTTTGCTACTTTTTTCACATTGAAGGGAGAGTGGAAGCATCCTCACAATGTCTGTTTTTGTGGTTAATTAATCTGCACAATACCCAGTTCAGGTTTTTTGAAGTTTAAGATCCAGGTGTGTTTCATAAGAGTGATATCCTAAATATGAGGGACTCCAGGACACCAGGATTGGGATGATTCAGTCAGCTCATTCACCTGAACAAATTTAAGCAACAGTGTTTTGTTGCATACCACCACTGCTAATATAAAGGCAGTTGGGTGAAATTATGAGTATTATTATGAAAAAAAAAAAAAAAAAAAAATTCAATTTACGTTTACATTTATTTATTTAGCAGATATCTATTTCAGTATAATTTAATTGTGTAATTCAAATAATTGAATTCAGTCTTTAATATGATAGTTATTGTGGCTTTGTCGGAAAGATAAGTTGCCTTTGCAAGCTATTTGCAGTACAAAGACAACAAAGCATCCCCGAATCAATATTTAGCATCATATTATGTCTGTTAAGATTGCTTTATCTGGTCAGTTTTTGAAGCTAGCCTATCCTTCACTGCTTATGATTTCCCACAATCCAGTGTGGTTCGATGGCTGGTGGAAAAGATGTGAAGAAAGTTTGAAAGAAGCAAATTCATTTCTAAATATTGATAAGCATTTTTTAAATGCATGACTGCATTTCCTTTACACTGTCATTTCCTTAGACTAAATATATCTTTGTTCTGGATTATTAGATATTATGTAATGGTGCCTGGAAGTCTGTCTGAAACCAATATCCTTATACCTCCATACACAAACCACTGTTATTGACTGACCAAGCAGCAAAGCAACTGGCGTAGCTTACAAACACAGTAATGTCATTTCTTTTTCATTAGTCTTCATTGATCTCAACCTATGTCTTTAGGTCAGTAATTTTTTCATTAAAGCTCAGAATGAAAAACGTTCAAGAATCTGTTATTGCACTTACTAAAATCGTTTTTTCTTTAGGTATTTCTGGTTGTGACTGTTAAAGGGTTAAGAACAATGAACTCAAAATGCCATCAGGTTCTTCAAATAACTTCGCCAAATGACTGGAATAAGTTGGCAGAATAATAACAATCCAAAATTATACGATATATTATAATATGAGCGCCTCATTTCAGTGTGCTTGGTGAACACTAAACCCCTTGATGTCTTAATTATACTGAACTGTCCTCCTCTGTAGGCTTAATATATAATTTTCTTTATGCATGAGGAATTGCTCTTTTGAAAGTGAAGTGACAAATGGAACTTGAACCAAAGCTTGAAAAGAAATGGAAGTGCACTGTAAAAAACTCCTCTCTCCAGCATAAGCTCCTGGAGTACTAGGCTGCTGCAGTCCCCACAGAGACTCTATTGGCAGGGTGGAGAGACAGTGACCAATAGGGGCACAGAGCACATGAATGGGTGGAGAGAGGAAGGGGAGGGTGTTCATGCTGGTTAGGACAGAGTTGAAGAATATTAGAGTTAGAGACAATTATTGTTTTTTTTTAAATGGAATATTGTATTTATTATAAATGATTTATCTGTGCACATCATTATATGTATATTTTTAGTTCACATACCCTTAATCTTTAATCAAAATAACTTCCCCTTCCTCTTGCAAAAACATCTCTTCTCTGATGACGTGTTCACTGGTGCAGGTATGACGTCACTTTGTAGGCGAACCGGCATCACACTGGTTCCCTCGATAAAAACCCAATAGGATTTTCCCGTAGGCTTTTGGATTATCGCAAAAAACAAGCTCTGTGATCAAAAAAAGTTTATGATACTTTCACGTTTTGTCCATCAAGATAATTATCACAGATGAACACAACTTTTATTCATTTTGAAGCCTAAATGCAGTCGCCAGAAGTAAAAAGCTAAAATGGACTACACCACGGTCGCTCGACTTCAACGTCACCTTAAGCGTCCGACAACTCTTTCAGTTTTTCTCAAAACATTTTCCCTGAACCTTTGATTTAGAATAGTTTATAAGAGCACAATTATGTGCGTAATGAGGCTGTAAAAGCGGACTGAGTTTACCCTTTCGGCGTGATGATGTTTATTCTCTCCGACAGCCTCTGTAGTCCCATTTAGCCACTTGTTAGCAACCGCCTTTTTCAAGACACGTAACAGCTTCAAAAAAATCACAAGTGTTGATCACTGATGTATTTTAAAGTGTTTTGAGCTTGTGTTCACCACAAACCTTATTTCAGCCATTTAAACAAAATCCCATTCAAAAAGCCTATTGACTTGGACGATGGAACCGGAAGTGCTAAAATGCTAACTCGCTTCTGCGTTTTAGCCTACAAAATGATGTCATACCTGCACCGCTCTATAGCAAACCCCAACAATCCAATCAGTTCCTGATGGACATAATCAAGTCCCACCCTAAATGTTTTCTTGTTTGAGAAGCCGTTTCACTCGGATATACACTCACCTAAAGGATTATTAGGAACACCTGTTCAATTTCTCATTAATGCAATTATCTAATCAACCAATCACATGGCAGTTGCTTCAATGCATTTAGGGGTGTGGTCCTGGTCAAGACAATCTCCTGAACTCCAAACTGAATGTCAGAATGGGAAAGAAAGGTGATTTAAGCAATTTTGAGCGTGGCATGGTTGTTGGTGCCAGACGGGCCGGTCTGAGTATTTCACAATCTGCTCAGTTACTGGGATTTTCACGCACAACCATTTCTAGAGTTTACAAAGAATGGTGTGAAAAGGGAAAAACATCCAGTATGCGGCAGTCCTGTGTGCGAAAATGCCTTGTTGATGCTAGAGGTCAGAGGAGAATGGGCCGACTGATTCAAGCTGATAGAAGAGCAACTTTGACTGAAATAACCACTCGTTACAACCGAGGTATGCAGCAAAGCATTTGTGAAGCCACAACACGCACAACCTTGAGGCGGATGGGCTACAACAGCAGGAGACCCCACCGGGTACCACTCATCTCCACTACAAATAGAAAAAAGAGGCTACAATTTGCACAAGCTCACCAAAATTGGACAGTTGAAGACTGGAAAAATGTTGCCTGGTCTGATTAGTCTCGATTTCTGTTGAGACATTCAGATGGTAGAGTCAGAATTTGGCGTAAACAGAATGAGAATATGGATCCATCATGCCTTGTTACCACTGTGCAGGCTGGTGGTGGTGGTGTAATGGTGTGGGGGATGTTTTCTTGGCACACTTTAGGCCCCTTAGTGCCAATTGGGCATCGTTTAAATGCCACGGCCTACCTGAGCATTGTTTCTGACCATGTCCATCCCTTTATGACCACCATGTACCCATCCTCTGATGGCTACTTCCAGCAGGATAATGCACCATGTCACAAAGCTCGAATCATTTCAAATTGGTTTCTTGAACATGACAATGAGTTCACTGTACTAAAATGGCCCCCACAGTCACCAGATCTCAACCCAATAGAGCATCTTTGGGATGTGGTGGAACGGGAGCTTCGTGCCCTGGATGTGCATCCCACAAATCTCCATCAACTGCAAGGTGCTATCCTATCAATATGGGCCAACATTTCTAAAGAATGCTTTCAGCACCTTGTTGAATCAATGCCACGTAGAATTAAGGCAGTTCTGAAGGCGAAAGGGGGTCAAACACAGTATTAGTATGGTGTTCCTAATAAATCTTTTAGGTGAGTGTACATCAACAGGGAAGAAAAGTCTTTCCCAACTTCTGTTTGATCCCGACTTTAAATTGCATGTGGAACTGTAACCTCTTACAAATCTATTAATTTCATCATCTATGTTGATGCCATAATTGATCATATTTACTTGCTTTATTTATTACTATTATTTTCAGGCATCCGCCCTTTTCCATGTTACCATGTCCACAAGCATTTTGCATCCCAAGGGCAAAAGAAGGTTTATACTCTTCTTCTGGTGACTCTTGATCACTCTGACTGTGCCAATACAAGAACCTTCCTGGCAGTGACCTTCCCATGGCACCTTTACAATAGCAGCAGATGCATCCTGGTCCCTCTGAGCCGTGTATGCCTCATACTCTGCATGGGCGTAAAACATGCTGAGGCCATTTCTCTGCACCAGACAAATGCCCCCTCTTGTCAGACACAAAAATTCCAACCTGCATTGGATAGCGCACTCTGTGTCTGGCTTAGCCCGCTTGTCCCTGACTAGTATGTCTTCCCTGAAGAAAAATGCGGTTCCTGCAGTTTAGCCATATGGAATGAAAATAAGAACAAATGTAGATAAAGTATGATGAATGTTTTGTCTTCTAATGCTCTTGTGAAGTTATATAGTGATATAAATGATCCACTGGGTTTTGGGGCTCTTTTTTTAGGCCCATTCCTATTCTCTAGAGATATAAGCCTGCTTTAAAATAGGAATAAATACCCATGAGATTTACACAGGCTCTGCCAGAGAATCCCTTACACTTAATTACATCAGTGTTCCTTCACTATCTGTTTCATGTTCCAGCTGAGGTCTCTACTCAACTGAGGACTTGAGCAAGCAATACCAGGGATATACAAACCCACTCGTCCCTGCAGTGCTGATCAGCACTGTGTATGTCAACATTAAATGTTTACCTTTGATAACCATCAGAATGATTGAGATACTCTGAGGTCAGGTTTATATTTAAAACAACAGTGCTTCTTTCAGTGTTTCTTGTAGATTGATTCAGTCCATTTATCTTGTTTACTATATTTGTGGGGACTCTCCATAGACTTAATGAAATTTATACTGTACAAACTGTATATTCTATCCCCTTACACTAACCCTGCCCCTTAACCTACCCATCACAGAAAACTCTCTGCATTTTTACATTTTCAAAAAAACTCATTCTGTATGATTTGTAAGCTTGTTTCCTCATGGGGACCTCAATTTAGGTCCTCCGGTGACATGAGTCCCCATGAGTCAGTGTGCATTCAGGTTGAAGTCCCCACCGGGATAGAAAAACATGAACACACACACACACACACGCACGCACGCACACACACACACACACACGTTTGTTTTTGTGAATTGTGGGGACATTCCATAGGCGTCATGGTTTTTATACAAACCGTATTTTCTATCCCCCTACACTACCCCTACCCCTAAACCTACCCATCACATTCTGTATGATTTATAAGCCTTGGGGACATGGGTAATGTCCTCATAAGTCACCCTCTCCTTGTAATACCTGTGTCATACCCATGTCATTATACAAATTTGTGTCCTGATATGTCACAAAAACACACACACACACACACACACACACACACACACACACACACACACACACACACACACACACACACACACACACACACACACACACACACACACACACACATTTCGCAGTAGAGTTACCGCAGTAGGCCACTAGAGAGCGCTATAGCGCAATTTATTACAATAGTGACGTCGTCTTGCTCTGGTTATTACAGAAAATTATTATAATCTCCACTTTTATGTTTTACATTCTGACAAAGGAATTGAACGGAACTGATTAGCTGAAGTATAGCTTTGCCTCATTCTGGGGAAAAAATCAGCTTGACTATATGACTAACCATGAAAAATATTTTCAAAGCATTTTATAAATAGGCCTATTAGTTAATGTTACTTTAAATATGTACTAAAACACTGTTTAAATCAGAAGTTGTATCTGTTAATATTGAATGAACCTGAGCTAACGTGAACTAACAATGAACAGTAGGCCTAGCATATTAATGAACTAACTTAACTATTGGGATCTTATTGTAAAGTGTAACCCAAAATGTAAACCGGTGTCCATGTTTTCTAATAGTGTTACAATTTTTTGCTAATTTACAGTTCAGGGATACAGTAAGTTTTTAAAGTAGATTTTAAAATAATTTAAATTTGTAGCAAATAAATGTGGGGAAAATATATCTTACAGTAGTTTTAGATTAAAAAAAACAAAACAAACAAAAACAATACTACAACTGAGATAGGCTATTAAAATAAATCTCCAGTTTTCCCTGTTCACACCACTTCTGATTCACTATGGCTCATCGTGGAAAACCCAGCTGATGTGTGTGAGTAAGTAAACTTCAGTCTTATCTATAGTCGATATCAGATAGGGGCCTTTTGAGTGAATCCAGGTTTCATCATTTCAGCATGACTAATTCATTAATCTCAGACAGCAGACAGTGAGTAAAAAGAAAGTGATTGACCAAATTATATGGGAAAATAGTTCCTGTGATTGTTTTTGCACATTTACATTTCATTGTAGCTTACTAGAGGATCAAGGAGATGCAAAGTGATGCGAATGTTTTGTGTTTCTTAGAGTGTTGGATACCAGACGTCTTTAGAACAAAAGTCTTTAATGGCTACGCTGAAACAGGGCAGCAGTAAACGTAATCAATCATGGGCGTGTCATATGTACGTCAACCATTTGTCATTTTAAAGGGCTTGAGAAATTTTATCATGTCAGTGTCGGAGAAAGGCATTATACCATTGGGTTTTGAAACAACTACACCACAGATGTCCTGGGTCTATTTTCTCTGTATTACCACATATTGCGCATGAAGTACATTATTTTAATTAAATATTCTTGCTTGTTTATGACCATCCTGAAATTAAATTAAATTTAAAGCCATGTTGCTTTTTAATTTATGCTGTCTGTTATGAATGATGACATGTCAGACATTTCTGACACAATAGGCACATTGTTGGATTGAAGTACTATGATAGTGGGAGAAATATCTATGGTCATAAAATGTAAAAAAAAAAAAAAATGTGTTGTTGCCAATTTTTAGGTGAATTTAAAACAGTATTATTACAATACAAGGAGGCTGGCATATAGCCAAATCAGTTTAAATAATTATGTGGATGGTGTTTTTTAAGTTGTATAAATTAACATTAGTTATTTGAACAAACTGGAATAACATTTATGTCTTCATATTTGTTCTTCAGACATTCCTCTTTTAAATACAATAAGTATCAGCTGTATAAAAAGTCACCCACGTTTTGTTTTTGACCATAGACTTGGTCGGCGTCGTGTCATAGCTGGGGGCGTGGTGTGGGGGCAGAGTCGGCATGGGGGAAAACCATTCCCCCACAATGGAAATGCATGGTGTTAACCTATAGCCTGTGTAGAATCACTTCTGCCGCTCGACAGAGCAAGATATATAGAAAAACTGAGTCAGATTGGGTCAGATTGTCCATACATTATCTGTGACTGATAAACGACCCAACAGAATCAATGGCTAGAGGTGTCATTTTCTTTCAAAATACATGCTGCTGCTCCCCCGACCCCCAAATATGACATGCCAAATTCATAAATCACCCAGTCTTTCGATGAAGACGTTAATTCTGTGTTCCTGAATTTAATGGATTAAAAGTATGTATTAGAAGTAAAAGTATCTTATGCTATACAAATTTTTATTTTTCTGTGTGCAATGCAAAGGGTGTTTGTTTGTATTAGTATATTTGGGCTAGAATCGAAACATGGCATGTCAGATGTTAATTTACCGCAGTGCCATGTTTAACAAACATTTGTCAAAAGCCTAACATCCAGTTATATGATGAGCTGTTTGGCATCAATGGCACGGGTTTAGATAAAGTTTAGACATCCGTCAGTTTTCTGTTGTCTTACATGCATGTGGCTTTATCTGTTTATTTATTAGTTTTTTTGTTAGTACAGCCATGCACAAATGAATTCCTAGTTCAGCATTTACATATTACAAAGCAAATTTTGGAGTTGACATGTCAGTGTCACAATATTATTAAAATTACTGACAATAGCAAAGTTTTTTTATTTGCTTTTTTATAGCAACCGTCTTCATCAAAATACTGGGTGATTTATGAAGTAGCCTTGCTATTATGTTGTGTAATATTTGTGGGAGCAGCATGCATTTTGACGAGAAAATGTACATGTGTCGTAGGCTACATATAATGTTACTATCAGCTTGTAAGCTTGAAGCACAAGCATGAGCCCGGCCCTTCCCATCATGAAATAAAGAAGATTTTTGAATGTTTTGTACATTAATAACCTCACGCATTATGTGGCTATGTGATAGCTCATCGTGAAAAACTGTAACGATAAATTGACTGCATTTCTGACGTCGTTCGAGTCCCATGACAAGTATCAGCCTACTTTATTGGCGTATTGTATAACAAACTTTTGTCATTGCAATTAATGAAATCTCTTTTATTTAATCTTTACAATAATACCAGCATCATGTAGTGCAAATGTTTAATTGTAATGGATGTATTGAACAGGCTTTTGGAATTGACGAACGGCTCAGTCTGTTTATTTGGCACTATAAAACTTCAGATCAGGTTTTTTTTTTAACTTACTAGAGGTGCAGAACGCCACATGGCAACTTTTCGGCATTGCACCAAGCAAAAATAAATCGTAATTATTATAAAAAAATGTAAAGATAAAGCGTCTAACAACGTCTACACGCGTTCATTTGAATGGCTTGTTTTCCCCCTCGGCATAAACGGATATGACAGGTCAGGACTCTGTGCAGGCCAGTCAAGTTCCTCCACACCAAACTCACTCATCCATATCTTTATGGACCTTGCTTTGTGCACTGGTGCGCAGTCACGTTGGAACAGGAAGGGGCCATCCCCAAATTGTTCCCACAAAGTTGTGAGCATGAAATTGTCCAAAATGTCTTGGTATGCTGAAGCATTAAGAGTTCCTTTCACTGGAACTAAGGGGCCAAACCCAACCCCTGAAAAACAACCCCACACCATAATCGCCCCTCCACCAAACTTTACACTTGGCAAAATGCAGTCAGGCAAGTACCGTTCTCCTGGCAACTGCCAAACCCAGATTTGTCCATCGGATTGCTAGACAGAGAAGCGTGATTCGTCACTCAAGAGAACATGTCTCTACTGCTCTAGAGTCCAGTGGCGGCGTGCTTTACACCACTGCATCTGACGCTTTGCATTGCACTTGGTGATGTAAGGCTTGGATGCAGCTGCTCGGCCATGGAAACCCATTCCATGAAGCTCTCTACGCACTGTTCTTGAACATTGACCACTGACAGGTGAAGTGTACAACACTGATTATTTCTTCATCACAGCACCTGTTAGTGGGTGGGATATATTAGGCAGCAAGTTAACATTTTGTCCTCAAAGTTGATGTGTTAGAAGCAGGAAAAATTAGCCAAATTGTGATGGCTAGACGACTGGGTCAGAGCATCTCCAAAACTGCAGGTCTTGTGGGGTGTTCCCGGTCTGCAGTGGTCAGTATCTATCAAAAGTGGTGCAAGGAAGGAACAGTGGTGAACCGGTGACAGGGTCATGGGCGGCCAAGGCTCATTGATGCACGTGGGGAGTGAAGGTTGGCCCGTGTGGTCTGATCAAACAGGCGAGCTACTGTAGCTCAAATTGCTCAAGAAGTTAATGTTGGTTCTGATAGAAAGGTGTCAGTTTGTTGCATATGGGGCTGCATATCCGTAGACCAGTCAGGGTGCCCATGCTGAACACATGGCACCAGGATGCACTATGGCAAGGCAAGCCGGCGGAGGCAGTGTGATGCTTTGGGCAATGTTCAGCTGGGAAACCTTGGGTCCTGCCATCCATGTGGATGTTATTTTGACATGTACCACCTACCTAAGCATTGTTGCAGACCATGTACACCCTTTCATGGAAATGGTATTCCCTGGTGGCTGTGGCTTCTTTCAGAAGGATAATGTGCCCTGCCACAAAGCAAAATTGGTTCAGGAATGGTTTGAGGAGCACAACAACGAGTTTGAGGTGTTGATTTGGCCTCCAAATTCCCCAGACCTCAATCTAATCGAGCATCTGTGGGATGTGCTGAACAAACAAGTCAGATCCATGGAGGCCCCACCTTGCAACTTACAGGATTTAAAGGATCTGCTGCTAACATTTCGGTGCCAGATACCACAGCACACCTTCGGGGGTATAGTGGAGTCCATGCTTCAATGGGTTGGGGTTGTTTTGGCAGCAAAAAGGCGACCAACATAATTTTAGGAAGGTGGTCATAATGATATGCCTGATCGGTGTAAATACACGCTGGAAACAATTGATTTTCATTATTAGTTCATGAAACCTAATAAGTGAACACTGAAATGCTGCAACACTGATTTCATGTGTGATTATGGTACCTGTTTGTCTTTGTCTCTGCTTTCTTTTGAATGCAATATGTTACTGATTTTGCACATTAGCAAAAAGTTGCCTAATGAACTTTTCCAATAATGTATCCATATCAAAGTTAAAAAGTTTCAATATCAAAGACTTACTGTGTTTGATAATTTGCACACGAGTCAATCATTACACATGAAGTTTTAGTGTACGCACTTATGTCTCCAGAGTTGATACAAATATTTGGGACTGAAAACCACAAACAGCTTTGTTTGTTTATGACTTGCACAGCTAACCACTAAAAAGACTGAGAGGGTGTGGGTCAGTAGGTACAATCATAATTGCATTAACATTATCTTCAGTGTTTTAGTTTTATGTTGCATATGTGCAGTTGGCTCATTTGACCTCTAACCTGCCTTTTATCATTTTTACTTTTCTCATTTTCTGTTTAGTTATTTCCCACAGGACAGTGCACAAGAAGTCTGCCCGTCTGTCGAGTAATTACCCCCCTCAGGTTCTGAAGGAAGCAGGAGGAAATGCAAACATGTGTCATTGGTTAGAGTATGAGTTTGCTGAAATAAGAATTTCAGCCTGAAAAGTATATAGGTTTGACTTCTGTTATCCCAAAATCCATTCATCAAGTCCATAGATTCACAGGCTATAATTTGTATTTATAGTCAAAAAGGGAATTTTTTAATATTTAAATTTAAAAATTTTAATTATCATATACTTTATATATTTTATTTATTAATGATGTTAAATGTTCAGTTTGATGCGACAAAAGCAGTAATATTGTGAAATATTATTACAATTTAACCCTTAAACGCATGAATGTTTCGGCAATCATTATTACATATTCTGGTCTTTAGTGACCCGGATCTACATCTAACACGGATGGATCTCTACCTGTCGCGATAAAATAAAACTCTCCTGATATTAGAGTAACAATTACAGAAGAATAAAAAATAAAGCATATTTTGTTGTCTTTTGGAGCTTGGAAGGGTTCAGTTTGAGCAGATGTTTTATACATCATCACTGTCCTCATCAGAGCTCCTTTCCCAGTACATTCAGCATCTGGCTCATCTACTTATTCAGTCATCAAAGACGCAATTATTGTTGTGCAGAAAAATATACTTACACTGTTACACACCTTGGGTCATTAGTGACCCTATACAATTTTTACAAAAAATGAATGGGAAAACAGGCTTTCTTTTATATATATTTTTTCTTATTATATTGTTTTTAATGAATTGATTGAGGAATACTAAAATGGTTGATGTCTAACTTTATGAAATAAATGTGAGGAGGAGGGTGGTGAATGACGTCCCGGGTCACTAAAGTCCTGAGGTATGCATTTGAGGGTTAAAATGACAGTTTTCTAGTTTCATTTATTTTAAAATGTAATTTATTCTTGTGATGGCAAAGCTGAATTTTCAACAGTCATATAATATTTTTGTGGAAACCATGACATTTCTTTTCTTCAGGATTTTTGATTAATACATTTTAAAAGAACAGCATTTATTTGAAATAGAAATCCTCTGTACCATTATAAAGGTAATTGCTGTCACTTTTTTATTTAATTTAATGCATCCTTACTCAATAACAGCATTAAGTCTCATAAAAAAAATCTTACTGATCACAAACTTTGAAATGGTATTTACAACAGTCACTGACAATAGCTTTATCTAATGCCCAACAAGCACATTTCTACTCTTCAGAAAGATCTTCCTCTGCCTGTATCATCCAAAGGATACACTGTTCAATGCGGTTTCACACTTTGACTTCCAACACAATTACCATTAAAACATCTAAAGCACATCAAGAGAATAGGCAGCATAATCAGATTCAAGCACAAGTAGTGGAATCATGGGAATTTCTTCGGGTCTCGACTCTCTGACCCCAAAAACAACTCGATTGGCAGTTTGTATCAAAGTCAACAAACAAAAAGGACGTGTTTATTTTGCTGGGAGCCAGCGGTAGAAACTACAAACACAATAAATATGGTCTTTGAACACTAATTCACAACTTTGGGTTATAAAATGTTTGTAAACTTTGGCCCTCATCATAAAGGAGCAATTTGGTCTGCATGATCAACAACAAACCATCTAAAAGAGTCTTCATTGTGATTTAGCTCATTAATCTTCATCTGAATCTTCCTGTGATTTAGTAATACAATGTTTCTTCAATTATACTGCTTCTAGGGAAGAACATAACCTGCTTTCCTCATGGTAGATTTATGAATTCTAACATTGGGCCTTATTTATGAAATGCAAGCAGAACACATTGTTTGTACTGCTGGATAGTATCGGAGCCTAGTTGTCAAGTTTTTAAACATTGATCAAAGTTAGCATAACAGTCAGTTAAATCACGGCACATAAGTCAACTTTATTTCTTTTTGTTTTTCATGTTTATTTTTCTTTATTTCTCAACTCTTAAAAAGCATATAAAGATGCGGTAACACTTTACAATACGAGTGCACTAATTGAGGCACATGACTACTAATTAATTGTTAAGAAATATGTCATTGTGGTTATGAGTTTTGAATTAATTTTGAAGTCATAACTTAATGATACCTTTGCAAATCATTAGCTAATGATTAATTAAAGCAGACAACTGGAATTTGAAGTACATAGCTTCGACACATTGGGGTAATTAACACATGAATTTACACGATTAGTTAATATAATATGTGAATTAATACATTGACACATTTAACTAATTACAATTTATTGATTAATTAATCTATTAATCATATATAATCTTCATTAGTTGCTGATGCAGTAATCATTAATAAATGGTTTAGTTCTTCATGAGTCATACATTAACTCATGATTATATGTGCATTAGTTAAGCATGAACTAATGCATATTAGTGCACCCGTATTGTAAAGTGTTACCAAAGATGCTTGCATATTTAGCTTTTTGGTCTGCTGAATTTGGCAAAAACATACATCACTAAGTGCTAAGTATTAGTATTATTAGGCAGAAAATTGTAACTAAACACTAGAAGAATCCATATTTATTAGTAGAGAGTTTGCAGAAAGCAGTTTCCCTGTGTGTTTATGGATTATGTCTTGTGTTTTAAAATGCAAGGAAAAAAGTGCTGTCGTGTCTCATGCAATAACTGGCCTAAGCTAAACTACTGATTTTGGGCATACATCTGATGACTAAATTATTGAAAAATATTTAAAAAAAATTCAAGATTCACCCTTATTCAATTTTTTTAAACGCACAATTAGTTTTATATTTATTTTATGATGGGGGTTTGACCACCCTAAAGAATGATCAATCCCTATGGAAGGACATCAAAACAATATTTACCTGTAAATATGAAGATACTGTATGTTTCTACTTTCTACCTGATTTTAAATTGTAATTTTGGCCATCCCTGCAATGGTTCATACCATTAACATTACTTGAGCAGTTGATGGTAACACTTTAGTTTGGGGACCAATTTTCACTATTAACAAGTTGCTCATTAGCTTGCCATGTTACTAGGATATTGGCTGTTTATTAGTAGTTATAAAGCACATATTAATGCCTTATTCTGTACGACCATATTCTACATATTCTCCTTTAATCCTACCCCATCCCTAAACTTAACCACTACAACAACTAGCTTACTAACTATTACTAACTAGCAGTAAATTAGGACTTTATTGAGGAAAGAGTCTAGTTAATAGTGAATGTGTTCACCAAACTAAAGTTTGACAATATAGGTTACAACGGGGCTAAAGGCACACCTAAAGAAAAATGTTAATTTCACTACTCCTATATGACTGCAGAAAAAATATGGTTTTATTGAACACTGATGGAGCAACAGATTTTGTTTAAAAATATATTTTTTTTATTTGTTTTATAAATGTATGAGGTGGCGAGGTGGGCCTTTTACCCCACACACAGGGTAAAACCAGCATAGGGCGAAAGGTAAGTATTCATAAAATGCAAATACTTTAGCTAAAATATTATGTTTTCCATAATGTTTAGGTTAATACTCGTTCAAAACAATCACTTGCAAAGTTTGATAAATACAATAATTCATTTTTGTTCAACAAATATATTGTCATTTAAAATGTTTATTTTAAAATGAAAGAAACAAAATTATTTAAAACAGTAAAGATTCTGAAAGCATTGACTGAGATCCCATAATAATTTAATAAAACTTTACAGTAGTAGCAAATAAATATATTTTATTATGATTAATATCATGTATTTTTTAAATATGATGGTTTCATTTCAAAATATTGTGATTTATCTCTAAGGTGGACACTCAACTTAATATATGATATTTACCATATGAATCTAACTATGTCATGTCAAAAAATGGAAAAGTCAGCCAGCTGTTTATTATCATGATAATTATTGTGCCTTTTGCCCCAACAGCAGGGGCGCCTTTTACCCCAAATAATACTTTTAACCCAAATACATACTTTTACATATTCTTCCATATTGAAAACCTGTTGCTTTATTTACCTTGAACAAAACTGAAAATCATTAACCAGACCTTTGTCTCCAAATATAGACAATAATTTGACTGATTCTCATTTGCTACATAAATCTATACAACATTTAAAAAAACATTAAATATTAGCACAGAATCAGCTTTGCATTGCTGTCCGCGATCGATGATGCATATTTTGTCAAGGATCAGCCAAATGTGCATCATCAAAAGCATGAGCTGAGCTGATTTTGTGTGCCATCTAGTGGTTTAAAAGAGAATAAAGTCAAATGCGCCTTTTACCCCAATGCGCCTTTAGCCCCATTGTACCCTATATATGGTCCCCCCTGACCCCCCCACCTGAAGGACACTGTAATTCTCACCCTGAGCACAGTATAGCGTGGACTGGAAGTAATGTTGGATGGTATTAAGAATCATGAGCTGGTACTAATGCTGTGTTCCAGACAACTCGGAATTCAGATTTTCCCACCTCCTAAATAACGTTTGGAACATGCTCGAAGTCGGACATCTGACCTGTGAACTCGGGGCGGATCGATCAACCCCGATTTCAGTGAGATGCATAATTTGAAGTCACTTCCAAGATGGAGACATCATGTGGTCAACATGTGACCATGATGTGTGATTGACTGGAACAGTCAGAAGTGGGATATTTCAACTTCCAACCTTGACTCAATCGCGACATCAAACTTTGGTTGCGCATACGTGCTATGTGTCGCTGCCCAGGAGGCTATCACCTCCAAGGCCCTAAACAGTTTTCACAGGAAAACCCAGATAATTCCAGAACAAATAAAGACTTTTTGAAATGTTATGAGAGACACTGATATATTAGGATTCATTAACCTATGCATGGGCACATTATTCAGAGACACTGCTTGGAGCAACGATATGCTGTATGTTTAAATAAGTTTGCCAACAACCTTCATGTGTGTGGCATGACCTTCTGACCTAACCTTTGAACCCTGCTCTGTATTCTCATAGGATATGAGAACAGGATGTTTATGTGTGCCTGGAAAAGAGCTCACTTTACATTGAGATGGCAGAAGAAACAAGCAAAGACCACACTATTGTACTGAAAAGAGGAGATGGACACATTGAGGGCTGGGTCAGGGATGTCATGGTGAGCTCTTCCTGGGTTTATTATGGTTAACATGAACTGTGATCTTGCTGACCAGTGGGTGCCAAGGCAAAACGTGCTGTGCGTGTGCTTCATGACGTGGCGCATTTGAAACCGTTTATCTGTTAACCAGTTTTTAACTGTCTTGACGGTTCCTTTTATACTTTGTCATGGATTTTCTTTAATGAATATGTACTAAATGGAAGTAATGAACTTGTTTTTATTGCATAAATTAATTAGCCTGTTTCCAAGTTTATGGCTTTCATTCCCACCACGTCATACAATGAGAACCTGGTTGCTTAAGGCTGTTTAACTACTGCTGTGCAAGCAGGATCC
This sequence comes from Rhinogobio ventralis, assembly GCA_039654625.1. Lineage (NCBI taxonomy): Eukaryota > Metazoa > Chordata > Actinopteri > Cypriniformes > Gobionidae > Rhinogobio > Rhinogobio ventralis. Next base: position 30,446,011 of record CM077194.1, read on the forward strand.
TGTTCTTGTGCTTAAGCTTCAATGAGTCTTTTGTGTTTATGTGACTATTGCTGTCTATTTAAATATATACACCAACTATAATGCAACTTTCTGCTTGGAAGTATTACAGCTTTCTTTGTTGAGGGAATTTTGCATAATTATAATAAATGTTTTACCTCAGTTGACTGACAATAGTATGTCTAGTTTATCTTAATAATATATATGACATTTGATTATATTCTCAGCCAATATTTTCTTGGAAGATATTTAGACAGCATAGGTGAGAAAATCTTTACCCTTCTCCAAGTTTCCAGTTTCTGTTGTGGCACATTAAAGCAGAGGTGTCCCTGGAGGGCCACTGTCCTGCAGAGTTTAGCTTCAACCCCAATTAATCAACCTGAAACAGGTAATTAAGGTCTTAGGCATACTAGACATTTCTAGGCAGGTGTGTTCAGGCAAGTTGGAGCTAAACTCTGCAGGACATTGGCCCTCCAGGAGCAAGTTTGGACACCATGCATTTCTTATCACACCTGCATAAAAGAGAAATTTGCTGAAACTACTGATAAGAGGAGAGCAAACTTGGAGGAAAACAAAATACAATCATCTTCATCACTTAATATACACTATTAGTGTAATATTCATCCATTTAAGGATATTGCTTAAACAATTCTGGATGGATGGAAACACCAAGATGTAAATAACATTTCCTAAATGTGCATACAAAACATAAAAGCTCTGAGAATAAATTCAGAGATAAAGTCATGTGACTGAATAATTCACTCAGATCTTCCACAATGGTTTGTTTGTGCATTCTAAACTGCATTTGTCCCACTTTATATTAGGTGGCCTTAACTACTATGTACTTACATAAAAAAATAAGTACAATGTACTTATTGTGTTCATATTGTATTGCAAAACACTTTTGCTGATATTGAGGTGGGATACGGGTAAAGTTAGGGACAGGTGTGGTGTATGTGTAGGTTTAAGGGTAGGGTTAGGTGTAAGGGAAGTGTCAACAGTGTAATTATAAATGTAACAACAGAAATTAATTACAGATGTAATTACATGCCACTGTAAACGATTTCAACCTATTTCAACTTAAAAACTTAAGTTCAGTTGCTGCCTTTAATTTGTAAGTTAAAGCAACTTAAAAGTACAAGTCATTTCAACTCACGATATTACAATTTACATTAAACTGACTTACAATTTTGAGTTGAATCATGTATAACTTAAATTAAAAACTTGAAATTGCTTAACTTATTTTGATGAGTTAAATTAACTTAAAAACATATGTTATCATAACTTATTGATCCTATCATTTTTAAAATGTAAGTACAATGTAAAAACGTGTATGTGCACAATAAGTGCATTGTATCAAATTATTAATTTAACTGTTAGTACATAGTAGTTAAGGACACCTAATATAAAGTGGGTCCATTACATTTAATAAAAGACAATGGCTTTCCTAGCGGATGCAACTTCCATTTCTATTTTGCATAAATAAAATTTGCAACTTGGAAACAGACAACCGTGCTATGTTTGTGCTATATTTTTCTGACTGATTCAGTAAGTCTGAGAATTTGTGAAGGAAAGCAGCTGTATTATTGCATTGGTTCCTGTGGAAGTTATGATGAAGAGGGAAACGCCACAATGACAGAAATCCCTTTGATCCACCTGCTGCCAGCAGTTCTTTCTCCAGCTGGCTGGAGCCTCTTAAGTGATAGAATGGAAACACGGCTCTGGCTCTCATTTTCAGAAAGAGGTTTTTTTTTTCCAGCAAAGTGATTATGAATTACTTTTTTGATATTTTTTTTTGATACATTTATCAATATTTTTCAGGGATAAAGATTAGGTGGGACAGTCAGCTCTTTGCATCATGCCTCCATATGTTCACAAGAGAAAATTGTCTATGGTGTTCTATTCGTTATCATTCACTCTCTCTGTTTATAAGCACTGCACTGGTACTGTATATTTAACAGTATCAAATGCTTGGAGAGAATGTAAAAGAGTTGCTGTGTCATTGAATCATCTTGGGAGAATATGTGTTGACCATTTCTACGCTGATTGCTTTGAAGGTCTCTGTGCTTTATTCCTCCTCTTCGAACAGAGCTGGCCATGGCTGACTCAGGGCTTTATCAGTGTGAGTGGGCTTTCAGGCTGTGTGGGAAAAGCTTGTTAGCAGAACCTCTACCCTGGAGCCCTTGCCGCAGTAGGGCAGTTTTGGAGTAAATGTTAAGGCTTCAAAGAGAACATGCAGAGCCTTCCTCTTCAGGCTATGGGCCAGTGACCCAGAAGATGCTGTCGTTAATTTTATGTCAGTAGCTACATCTGTTAACATGATGGGTCAGTGAGTTACGAACATCCTTAGATGTAGTCTGAATTAAGTTACCAATTAATTCTGACTGAGCAAAGTGCCTATTCTCAAGTGAGACAATTGTTTGCAGTTAACTAAATTTGTGTTGGTTTTAGGCATGTTTGTGAATCTAGTTGTTTTTTTTTAAGTTTTCGACATTAGTGCACAAAAATCAGAAATAGATGGGCTTGTTGCCAGCTTGGGCTTGTAGACTTTACTTTTGTTTATTGTCAAACTATTTTATTAGTTTGCCTAACAATGTATTTCATATGGGTTTAATTGGTTGCACTTTATTTCGACGGTCCACTTTAGACATTCTACTTACTAAAAGTAACTTTACAACTACATGTCAACTAACTCTCATTAATTTGTAACTACATGTCAACTAACTCTCATTAGAGTATTAGTAGACTGTTAGAGGTTAGTAGAATAAGTTGACGGAGTTACTTCAGTAGAATGTCTGTTGAGGGACCATCAAAAAATTGTCAGCAGATGCTTAAGGGATAGTTCACCCAAAAAGGAAAATTATCCCATAATTTCCTCCCCTTTAAGCCACCCTAGGTGTATATGAGTTATATAAAAAGATGTCCTGGCTAATCCAAGCATTATAATGGCAGTGAATGGCAGCCCAAAATTTGAAGCCCACAAAAGTGCATCCATCCATTATAAAAGTAATCCACATGGCTCCGGGGGTTAATAAAGGCCTTCTGAATCGAATCGATGGGTTTGTTTAAGAACAATATCCATGTTTAAAACTTATAAAATAAAAATAAAATATCTAGCTTCTGGCGTACCACCTTCCATATTCAACTTACGAAAAAAGTGTAAGAAAAATATGGGTCTTTATACTTCATACTGGGCACAAAAGCAAGTAGACCTTTTAGTAGACCTACTTTTCAATGTTTTATTTTCCCTTAGTACCTTTGTGTTCAATTATTCATACCCTACAGCTTGTTATTTAAAAAGATGGGGATTTTTTGGCCCTCAGGCCTCTGCTAGGCTGAGTTCATAACCTCACTATTTGGTCTCTTGCTGAGTTAAGTTAACAGTGAATTGGTTAATTTGATGAGGAAATAATGCTTTGCAGGAATGCAACTAATGTCAGCTTGACTTAATTAATTTTACTCATTAGTTGTCATTTATCTGCTGCTCAGAAGGAATGCGACTAGATGGTTTTTACTGGGGACTTGATTTTATCCATCAGGATGTGATTTGGATCTTGAAAAGTAGACATTCCATACCAAACTAAGACATAAACACCCAATAATATCTATCTGCTTCTTGGTTAACATTATCCAGTCGCCTGCGCCTAAGTGAAGTCAGCTGGCAAGGAAAGTTATTTTGATTAAAGTTTATTAGGAAGTAAAAAATCTGGTGGTCAGTGGGTAGAACATTAACTTCTAAAAAATATGTTTAGGTAACAGTTAGTAGCAGATAAGAAACCTGTAGACCATAGTTACATTAATGCTAATAACAGTATGTCTACTCAAAGAAAATGTAAACATATTGCTGCTAAAGTCACCAGAACTGAACACTTTGATGGTGTTTTTGCATAAAACATCTTCTGGAGGAACATGTCACTGGACCCTGTTTAAATATTAGGTGAGGATCCTGTGCCATGTGGCGAATGTTTAGATTATTGCTCTTATGTTTGTTTCTATAAGAGTCATTCCTTAGGGAATCACATGCAATTTTTTAATACAGCTTTGCTCTTTGAAGAGGTGAGGTGGGGATTTAGTAGTGGTGTAACAGATGATGTTGTTCTTGATCTCTCTTTGCTTATAAGGCCCTGTTTACACCTGGTATTAAGATGTGTTTTGGTCAATCGGATCGCAAGTATATGAGGGAGACACACATCCGTTTACACCTGATATTTTAATCTGTCTCTTTTGTCCACTTTCAACCACTTTTGTCCTGATTTCTTTGAGGGGAGGGTCTATGGGCGGGTAAATGTATGGACTCTTTTAGATCTTTCGATCTAATGGATGAAATAAGCTTGCAGAATTTACACATGAACACGACCGGAGAAAACAGAAAAACATATGGAGAGCAGTAGCTTTAGTTTCTGCTCTGATAGCCGCAAGACCATGCCGAACATGGTGAGTGTGTGTTAGATATCAAGAATAGCAAAAGAACATTGTGCTTGGTAAGTTTTTCGTCTTCAAACCAAACTTGGGTCTCCAGCCAAAGTTTAAATCACATTTAGCTAGTGCACTTCCCATAATGTTTATGCATTAGGTCAGGAGGCAGTGAGTAGGCAGTTTGAACACATTCGACCACATGAGCATCTACTCTACGAAAGCAATCCGTTCAAATGCGTTTTCGAATACCTCTGGAAGTGGTTCAACAAGCTCAAAACATTTTAGACCCTGTTTACACCTAATTTAGCATTATCCACTTGTTATTCAATTGACCAAAACGCATCTTAATACCAGGTGTAAACAGGGCCTAAAACTGCAGCAGCATTTTCCTGTAAATTTGTGTACAAGAAGAGGAAAAATGGACAAATACCCATCTAGACAGTTCATCTTTACCTTGTGTCTGGCTCTTGTCATTCTTTCGCATGATAGCTGAAGTGACATCTCTACTCCATGAGGAACGTGTCTACATAAGACCTGATAAACTGTATATTACCATTAAGGTGAGTGGTTGGGCCTTCATTCTGGAATGTGCCAGAACGGAAGGGCTCAAATATGGCTTGTCTGACAGGTGCAGCTGCAGACAGGACAGTGGCTCCTCATCTGTCCTGTGATGTGTATTGCCTGTCAACACAACAGGGTCTCCACTGTATATGAGGAAGCAGAGGTTATCAGACACATGCTCTGCATTCTCACGATAAGATTCGGAACATCATGGATTTGTTTTGGCCACCATCAGCTTCACTGGTGAGTTTGAGCAGTGAGAACAGGAACTGCAGTCAATGGATTTTACTAGTGACAAACCTTTCTGCTATAATTCTAGACAAAAACATCCTTCATCCCTTCAAAAAAACATCACCATTCAAAAGTTTAGAGAATGTTTTTTATGCTCTGCAAGGCTGCATTTATTTGATCAAAATACAGTAAAACAGTAATATACTGAAATAGTTACTGAGTGATACTTTGCATACAAAAATGACATATTTGGCTTTCTAGTGTTGCAATTTGTCAAATAGTCAGCCTCAGGTTAATATATGGCTAATATTTTAGGTAGTTAATTAATCCCATGTTGGAAATTGCGCAGTAATTTCCCATTAAAAAAATCAATAAAGAAAAATTAGAAAAAAAAAATGCTTTGTAGTTTTTAACATATTGCTATGAGGTTGCTAGGTTATGGATGGTTTCAAGCAAATTGCAAGATGGTTTCTAGAATGTACTGGATGGTTGATCGGAGTTGCAAGTCTTTATGATAGTCCCTCCTAAAAAATGCTACAAGTCATTTTTGTCCACTTGGTGAAAATTAGAAGTCTAATTAGTGATGCTGATTTAGTTGAATTTCTGTATGAATTTTGAATGACTCTACTACTTGATCTACTACTTAACCTAACTGCCCTAGTGAATGACCTGGTTTCAAGAATCTCTCTAGCATCTGGACTTTTCTAAAGGAGGTTGCATTGGTCTCTGAGGTGATAGTGCTTTATCTGATATTCTGGAGACATGTCAGACTTCTGTCCTCAGCTGCTCCTTAGCAGCACTCATTCTATTTTTACTGTGTTTAACTGGCAACTTTTTAGAAGTTCATCAGAGGCCATCAAAGAATAGTTTATCCAATGTAAATATCAAACGTGTGTGTTCTGTTCTGTTCTTTTTTGTAGAAAGTAACTAAAATTTATAGAGGAAGTCCACAAACTACTTTGTCAGACAGTGAGTCAGCACTTCCCATCCAATTGAAGTAAACCACAGAAATAGTTTTCTCATTGATTTACTGGAATGTGTGTGCACACACATGCAGGCAGCCATTATTGTTCCAACTGTGTTTTCTTGAAATGCTCAAAAACGGTTTGTAAAAGTAACTAAACTGTCAGATTAAGCCTTCCAGCATTTGATTTCAAATATAGTTAATTTTGAATTTAACAGATTTTTACCAGTTAATAGCTGAAGGCCCGATGATCATCTGAAATATGCTTTAATTTGTAGTAGTGCTGTCAAAATTAGCGCATTAACGCATACAACTCATTTTTTCAGTTTAACGTGTTAAAAATATTTAACGCAATTAACGCAGCATCCATTTTCTCTGTCATCCTTGGCCTAGCGTTACATTATATGATCACGCTTTTATTCATGCAAATGCTTTTAAACCATTCAAGCGCGACAAGAAAAAAGAGAACGTGCTGTCTGTGAATGGCTTGTCTAAATGACAGACAGCGCGCCAGAATCGAGTTCTCTTTTGTGCTTGAACGAACAATAACACACAGAATTATGCCAAAATGTCAGTTTTATCAAGTATCCTCATAAGAGCAGTCTTAAATTAGTAAAATAACAAGGAACTTAAAGTGTTGTGAGAAAATGAGATGCATGACAGATCGGAGTCATGTTCGGCAGCGGCAGATCTTAAAGTCACATCAGCCTAACAAACCAGTTGTTTTGATGTCTGTCATTTAATTTTAATCAAAGAACAAAGGTAAGAGAGAAAATTTTAGCTTTTATAAGGATTAATCTATATTTAATTGATTTTTTATTGGGGTAAGTCACCTAGAATCTCCGCGTCCCATCCAGGGATCAGACATGGAGTTTCCAGAGGTCTGGACGTGGGTGCCATAGGGTGCCCCATCTCTGAGTAAGAAGGTCCTTCTTCAGAGGAATCTGCCAGGAAGGGGCTGTCATAAGGAGCATCAGTTCTGGGAACCAGGTCTGGTTGGGCCAGTTCGGCGCAACTAGAAAGACCTGCTCCTCGTCCTTCATGACGTCCTCCCTCTTTGCCCTGTAGTGGCTTTTTGAGGCTGCTCAGTGCAAGATGTACTGCTAGCAAGTCAAGGCAGTTGATGTGCCAATGCAGATGCGGGCCTGTCCAAACACCTGACACTGCATGCCCATTGTATGTGGCCCTCCAGCCCGTGGCAGAGGCATCTGTGAATACCACAGCATGCCTGGACACCTGTTCTAAGGGCACTCCGGCCCAAAGAATCGAGGGGTCTGACCACGGGCTGAAGGTTTGATGACAGGCCGGTGTGATACTCACCCGGTGAGTGCTGTGCTGCCACGCCCATCTCGAGACTCGGCTGTGAAGCCAATGCTGAAGCAGTATGAAGCAAACCGAGTGGTGTTACTGCCGCTGCAGCTGCCATATGCTCCAGAAGCTTCTGAAAATGTTTCAGTGGGACCGCCGTCCTGCCTTGAAACATGTTCAGGCAGTTCAGCATCGTCTGGACACGTTCCTCTGTGAGGCATGCCATCTATTCGACCGAATCCAACTCCATACCAAGAAAAGAGATCCTCTGCACGGGGGCGAGTCTGCTCTTTTCCCAGTTGACCCGAAGACCCAACTGGCTGAGGTGTCTAAGCACCAGGTCCCTGTGTTCGCAAAACTGATCCCTGGAAAATGTACTGATACGCTCGTCCCTCGAACGCAAACCGCAGAGCGGCCTGCGTCGAGGGAGAATCAAGACATGGACGTACGTTTCCTTCAGGTCGATCGCTGCAAACCAATCTTGGGGACGGACGCATTCGAAAATGCATTTCTGCGTGAGCATCTCAAACGGTAGCTTGTGAAGGCTCAGATTCAAAACTCGCAGGTCCAAGATTGGCCATAACCCACCGGTTTTCTTGGGTACAATGAAGTAAGGCCTGTAAAACCACGCCTTCATATCGGCTGAAGGGACCGGCTCTATTGCATCCTTTGCCAGTAGGAGTGCGATCTCCGCTCGCAAGACATGGCCACTGACAGCTTTCACCGAATTGAAGCGGACGCACATGAACCTGGGGGGACACCGGGCGAACTGAATCGCGCAGCCGAGCCTGATGGTCTGAATGAGCCAGCGAGACGGGGGAACGCTAGCCAGGCTCGCAGAGACTGTAAAAGCGGTGCCAAAGGGACCACCGGCATACCCACAGTGGGGCAGCGAGGTGGAGCGCAGGGACCATGCTGGGGAGGATCTCTCTTGGAGGCGGCCCGCGGCGGGGTCTGAGTGTGCTGTGCAACACATACCTGGTTCCACAGGTGGGCAGAGGGTACGTAAGAAGGCTTGGTTGCGTCCTCGAACCATCCACTGCTGTCCGCTGTCGAAAGAGGAGGATGAGTGTGGTTCGGCGTTGGACCGCCCACAGCTCTCTGAGCCCCCTTGGAAACCAGAGATAGAGGAACTGCTCTTTTTTTGTTGTTGAGAATTTGGGTCCTACTGGTTGTGACACCAGCGGCGGAACATAATTTAGACTCAAATTATCGGGTGGCGTCGTCTTCCTGTGGTGGACACAGTAGAGCAGGCTGTCCCGGAGTTTTTTTTCTCCGCAGGGGGCTTCACCTTTAGCAACGAGCAGACTGAGCAGCGGCACATGAGGGAATCTGAGGGAAGCCTGCTACCGACTGCAAAGAACTGCTAGGCCCAGTTCTTGACAGTGTCGCCGAAAGGGCCACCTTGTGAGATGGGAGCATCAAGAGAGCGTACTTTGACGATTACCTCAGCAAGCCAAGCCGGGGGGCGTTTCTGGACATATGTGAAACGTTTTGAAGCCACTGACAATTATATAAAAGGACATTTAAGATGTCATTTTGTCATTTATCCATTATTTTAAAGAACTTGTTCTTGTTTGTTATGCTTGTGGAGCCCAACTGATCAGTTTTATAATTATTACCTTTACAGCTAAATATTATAATTTTGATACTATTATTATTCTTAGGATATTTTAACAATGTTTAACTTTAGACAGGAACATTACATTACATCTGATATTTAATTTATTGTCATTCAAATGCAACTACAGGTTTTCAAAGAAATGATTATTACTTGGATAAAGAGTGTGAGTGGATTTCAGAGTTTTATTTTAAGTCTATGAACTTACTTCTCATAGTATTTGCAGGGACCACCTTTTCAGTGTTTTTGTGTATTTTAAATTATTTTAGATATATACACTGCACCTAAACACCATTTCTGTGACATTACACTTCAATCAACTGTAAGTAAAAGCCATTTGTTAGCTTCTAAATGCTAATCAGATTAGGGACATCTGAACTAGCAAAAAAATAATAAAGTATGCCAATTTGCTCTGTTAGAACTTAATGTGGTTTAGACTCATAATATTGAAATCATTAGCGAAGCTTCCAAATGGCTTTCTCTTAAGCTCCCCCTTTGTCAAACTACAGCTCTACTTGATTGGAACATGTTGAGAATGTGAGTTAATTACACCGTTGACTAGCTGCTCATGTGTGGTGACTGTGTTCTGTATCATTAAGCAGCTATTCATCAGAGAAACACCTTGAATTAGTGACTGACGTGATATTTAACCTGACCAGTGTTCTCACCTTCATAAATCACTCTCACAGGATGAGCCCTCGGCGGACCTCTTGCTCTGGAGTCAGCATCTGTTAGAGCTTTAACTTGGAAACATCAGAGTTTATTGACTGTTTTATCGCCCATGTATGGTAGTCTCTGGTTTATTGAATATTTTCCATGGGCTGATGCGAATATTTTTTAAATGAGCAAAAGCAGGGGCAGGAATCGAAATCATGCCTGCTTAGTTGTATACTGTACAGAGATAATGCAGGGGATTGTTTACTCATTTTAATGCTGTTCTAAACTGTTATATATTTACCTAAGTTCAGTGGAGTATTGCAACTTCTTATATTGAAACTGAACTAGAAGCTCTCGTTCCAATATATCTTTCTGATCAAACTGGAATTTGATCAAGATGCAAAAAGTGCTACTGGGTTATAAAGTCTGTGTCTTGGTGCTCTTTGGATGAGGCATAGTTCAACTTGCAAAAATCAATTGAAGCCACGGCACTTGAGAATTTAGAACAAATATAAAAAGCCTTTATTTATTCATGGATATAACATTTTAAATCATAAAACATTGTTGTCCAAATACACCAGCAATCTATGACATCAAAATATTAAAAACACATTGATATATCCAAAAACCTAAAAAAAAACATATAATATATTATAAACTAATATAATATATTATCAAACACATTATATCAGGAAAAAAACAATTATAGCATAAAAAATTATCCAACACTGTATTTAAAAAAATACACTATATCCTAAATCTAATATACCATATCCAAAACCATCAAGAATAATGTAGTAAATTACAAAAAGTCTAGCAAAAAGTCTATAAAAGCATATAAAAGTGTTCGTAGTGATCGTGCTTCTACCCACTAACCCTACCCATAAACACCACCCACGCAGAAAACATTCAGCATTTTCAAAAAACATAATTTCATATGATAAGCTGTTTTCATCATGGGAACCAAAGAAAAAAAGTTCTCACAAGGTCAAAAATGACTGGTATTACAAAATATCCCCACAACGTAGTTTCTCTTTTCTACATTGAAGAAGAGCAAATATCAAGCAGGTAATTTATTTTGCTCAGTGGGGGAAAAAACAGTTTGACAGGGACAATGGCTCCACCTCCAAGTGGCACTATCCCTCCAAGTGGCCCTAATAAAGTGGTTTGGAATGAAACTATGCTTATAATAATAATATCCAAAGATTGCTAAGCCTGTAATGGCACCCTCTGAAATTAAGCAAGAACGAGATGCTGGGTAGTGCAGGATAAAAGTAGTTACAGTAACATTTCTCTTATATGAGACTGGCCTAGGAAAGTCTATTACTCTTTTAGTGTCTTTAACATAAGTGGTAATTTGACCAAAATCATACACTTTGGTTTAAAACTGGCTAGAAGCAAAAGTGGGAGGAAACATCCCATTACTGAAAACTGTTCACATGGTTTGAGAGCATTCCACCGAAGGGGCAGTGCTGAATCATTGCAGCTTGATGCTTTAGAACTGTTCACTGAAAGGATCTTTGGGGAAAACAAAATGTCCAGTATGTGTGACACATTCAGGCCTGGCTATGACATTGGTTTTGTTCAAATTCATCAATTTTCATAAATGCCTAATAAGAGACTTAATCACTGAGAGCTGATTGCGTTAATATGACATAGCATGACCCTTACCGATATGTTCCTTGGAAACACTTGGAAAATATGAACTTTTTTTGTTTATTGTTCACACTTGGACTTGGAAGTGACCAATAGGACTTTCTCTATTCTCTATTTCTCTATACTTTCTCTAAGTCACTGAGGTCCCCTGTTACTCTAATGGTGGAGTAAGTTTGGATGATTGATAGCCTCTTTATTTGAGCTATAATGTTGTCTGAGATGCTGCACTATTTACTTTGAAGAACTACTATGATCCCCCATTCCATGGTGGCAGCACATTATTTCTTTCATTTGTCTGCGTGTCTGTCATTACGACAGGGTCATCTTACCTGGTGCAGATGTTACTGTTACTAATGAGTAGCCAGGTTCATTTTATGAGGTTAAAGTTGAGAATGCGGGGTCAGGCTTAATCTAGAGAAGGGGAGAATCATCTGTTCTGCTGCTTCAATGTCACCTTGTCTTGTAGCACAGGAGAAAGGTGCTCTCACTTTAAAAGAAACATTACCCACCATTCATGACCAAAAGTGCCAGCTGTCAATGTTCCTGTCACACTGACTCTTTAGACACACATACGCTTTACCTGCAACTCTCTTCATTTACCTCTTCACATGTGCACTATAATAAGACCTTCTGTGGGGCATCCAAACCCATAGTTTTCTTAGATTGATGTTTGACCATGTCTTGGTCTTTTGATTTATTATTATTCATTGCTTGGGATCTGCAGACGTAATTTAGGATTTCTTAATTGTTCACAGAATTTGATTGGTGTTTGTATGTTGTCAAGGTCCTACATTTAGATACAAAGTTTGAGTAGCTGAATAAAATGGACTCAATGCAACACAATTTGGGATGAAAGAATTGTATTTAAAATAATCTATTATGCAGTACACACACATTTAGCACTTTCATATTAAACAGCATTTACAGAATCACAGGTGTGAATGTGATGCTGTAGGCCAGGATGCTGTAGGCCAGGGCACACTTAACAACACAAGTTGTTGAGATTACAAAAATTTTGCCACAGGTCTGTTTTTGTGTGTGTGTGTGTGTGTGTGTGTGTGTGTGTGTGTGTGTGTGTGTGTGTGTGTGTGTGTGTGTGTGTGTTCATGTTTTTCTATCCCGTGGGGACTTCAACCTGAATGCACACTGACTCATGGGGACTCGTGTCACTGTGGGGACCTAAATTTTAAATCATACAGAATTTTTTTTTTGAAAATGTAAAAATGCAGAATGTTTTCTGTGATGGCTAGGTTTTGGGGTAGGGATAGAATATAAGAATATAAGTTTGTACAGTATAACACAGATGAGACCCGGGAGTAAATGAATAGACACAGAGGACTTATATACACAAACATTTAATTAATTAAATACACACACCTGAACTAAATGAGAACTACTCAGAAAACATGACAACTAACTGTGACTGTGTGTGTGTTCTTTTAATATTTATTATTTTTAAATTTAATTTTAAGATTTTTCTCACAAAGATAATAAGAACATGAACCTCACAGCAGGTCTACAGTACTGCATTATATCCTAGATAATAATTACAATAAAATTATTTTCTCATGGCAGAGATTTGACGAATAAGAAGGAAAGTCCAGTATTTATTTTTACTGTATATACAGGTGCTGGTCATATAATTAGAATATCATCAAAAAGTTGATTTATTTCACAAATTCCATTTAAAAAGTGAAACTTGTATATTATATTCATTCATTACACACAGACTGATATATTTCAAATGTTTATTTCTTTTCATTTTGATGATTATAACTGACAACTAAGGAAAATCCCAATTCAGTATCTCAGAAAATTAGAATATTACTTAAGACCAATACAAAGAAAGGATTTTTAGAAATCTTGGCCAACTGAAAAGTATGAACATGAAAAGTATGAGCATGTACAGCACTCAATACTTAGTTGGGGCTCCTTTTGCCTGAATTACTGCAGCAATGTGGCGTGGCATGGAGTCGATCAGTCTGTGGCACTGCTCAGGTGTTATGAGAGGCCAGGTTGCTCTGATAGTGGTCTTCAGCTCTTCTGCAATGTTGGGTCTGGCATATCGCATCTTCCTCTTCACAATACCCCATAGATTTTCTATGGGGTTAAGGTCAGGCGAGTTTGCTGGACAATTAAGAACAGGGATACCATGGTCCTTAAACCAGGTACTGGTTGCTTTGGCACTGTGTGCAGGTGCCAAGTCCTGTTGGAAAATGAAATCTGCATCTCCATAAAGTTGGTCAGCAGCAGGAAGCATGAAGTGCTCTAAAACTTCCTGGTATACGGCTGCGTTGACCTTGGACCTCAGAAAACACAGTGGACCAACAGCAGATGACATGGTACCCCAAACCATCACTGACTGTGGAAACTTTACACTGGACCTCAAGCAACGTGGATTGTGTGCCTCTCCTCTCTTCCTCCAGACTCTGGGACCCTGATTTCCAAAGGAAATGCAAAATTTACTTTCATCAGAGAACTTAACTTTGGACCACTCAGCAGCAGTCCAGTCCTTTTTGTCTTTAGCCCAGGCGAGACGCTTCTGACGCTGTCTGTTGTTCAAGAGTGGCTTGACACAAGGAATGCGACAGCTGAAACCCATGTCTTGCATACGTCTGTGCGTCGTGGTTCTTGAAGCACTGACTCCAGCTGCAGTCCACTCTTTGTGAATCTCCCCCACATTTTTGAATGGGTTTTGTTTCACAATCCTCTCCAGGGTGCGGTTATCCCTATTGCTTGTATACTTTTTCTACCACATTTTTTCCTTCCCTTCGCCTCTCTATTAATGTGCTTGGACACAGAGCTCTGTGAACAGCCAGCCTCTTTTGCAATTACCTTTTGTGTCTTGCCCTCCTTGTGCAAGATGTCAATGGTCGTCTTTTGGACAACTATCAAGTCAGCAGTCTTCCCCATGATTGTGTAGCCTACAGAACTAGACTGAGAGACCATTTAAAGGCCTTTGCAGGTGTTTTGAGTTAATTAGCTGATTAGAGTGTGGCACCAGGTGTCTTCAATATTGAACCTTTTCATAATATTCCCAATTTTCTGAGATACTGAATTTGGGATTTTCCTTAGTTGTCAGTTATAATCATCAAAATGAAAAGAAATAAACATTTGAAATATATCAGTCTGTGTGTAATGAATGAATATAATATACAAGTTTCACTTTTTGAACGGAATTAGTGAAATAAATCAACTTTTTGATGATATTCTAATTATATGACCAGCACCCGTATGTATGTGTATATATATATATATATATATATATATACACTCACCTAAAGGATTATTAGGAACACCTGTTAAATTTCTCATTAATGCAATTATCTAATCAACCAATCACATGGCAGTTGCTTCAATGCATTTAGGGGTGTGGTCCTGGTCAAGACAATCTCCTGAACTCCAAACTGAATGTCAGAATGGGAAAGAAAGGTGATTTAAGCAATTTTGAGCGTGGCATGGTTGTTGGTGCCAGACGGGCCGGTCTGAGTATTTCACAATCTGCTCAGTTACTGGGATTTTGACGCACAACCATTTCTAGAGTTTACAAAGAATGGTGTGAAAAGGGAAAACATCCAGTATGCGGCAGTCCTGTGGGCGAAAATGCCTTGTTGATGCTAGAGGTCAGAGGAGAATGGGCCGACTGATTCAAGCTGATAGAAGAGCAACTTTGACTGAAATAACCACTTGTTACAACCGAGGTATGCAGCAAAGCATTTGTGAAGCCACGCACAACCTTGAGGCGGATGGGCTACAACAGCAGAAGACCCCACCGGGTACCACTTATCTCCACTACAAATAGGAAAAAGAGGCTACAATTTGCACGAGCTCACCAAAATTGGACAGTTTAAGACTGGAAAAATGTTGCCTGGTCTGATGAGTCTCGATTTCTGTTGAGACATTCAGATGGTAGAGTCAGAATTCGGCGTAAACAGAATGAGAACATGGATCCATCATGCTTTGTTACCACTGTGCAGGCTGGTGGTGGTGGTGTAATGGTGTGGGGGATGTTTTCTTGGCACACTTTAGGCCCCTTAGTGCCAATTGGGCATCGTTTAAATGCCACGGCCTACCTGAGCATTGTTTCTGACCATGTCCATCCCTTTATGACCACCATGTACCCATCCTCTGATGGCTACTTCCAGCAGGATAATGCACCATGTCACAAAGCTCCAATCATTTCAAATTGGTTTCTTGAACATGACAATGAGTTCGCTGTACTAAAATGGCCCCCACAGTCACCAGATCTCAACCCAATAGAGCATCTTTGGGATGTGGTGGAACGGGAGCTTAGTGCCCTGGATGTGCATCCCACAAATCTCCATCAACTGCAAGATGCTATCCTATCAATATGGGCCACCATTTCTAAAGAATGCTTTCAGCACCTTGTTGAATCAATGCCACGTAGAATTAAGGCAGTTCTGAAGGCGAAAGGGGGTCAAACACAGTATTAGTATGGTGTTCCTAATAATCCTTTAGGTGAGTGTGTATATATATATATATATATATATATATATACACACACACACACCGATCAGGCATACTATTATGACAGGTGAAGTGAATAAAACTGATTATCTCTTCATCACGGCACCTGTTAGTGGATGTGATATATTAGGCAGCAAGTGAACATTTTGTTTTAGAAGCAGGAAAAATGGGCAAGCAAATTGTGATGGCTAGACGACTGGGTCAGAGCATCTCCAAAACTGCAGCTCTTGTGGGGTGTTCCCGGTTTGCAATGGTCAGTATCTATCAAAAGTGGTCCGAGGAAGGAACAGTGGTGAACCAGCGACAGGGTCATGGGTGACCAAGGCTCATTGATGCACGTGGGGAGCGAAGGCTGGCCCGTGTGGTCCGATCAAACAGACAAGCTGCTGTAGCTCAGATTGCTAAAGAAGTTAATGCTGGTTCTGATAGAAAGGTGTCAGAATACACAATGCATTGCAGTTTGTTGCGTTTGGGGATGCATAGCCTCAGACCAGTCAGGGTGCCCATGCTGACCCCTGTCTACCGCCAAAAGCGCCAACAATGGGCACGTGAGCATCAGAACTGGACCACGGAGCAATGGAAGAAGGTGGCCTGGTCTGATGAATCACGTTTTTCTTTTACGTCATGTGGATGGCCGGGTGCATGTGCGTTGCTTACCTGGGGAACACATGGCACCAGGATGCACTATGGGAAGAAGGCAAGCCAGTGAAGGCAGTGTGATGCGTTGGGCAATGTTCACCTGGGAAATCTTCGGTCCTGCCATCCATGTGGATGTTACTTTGATATGTACCACCTACCTAAGCATTGTTGCAGACCATGTACACCCTTTCACGGAAATGGTATTCCCTGGTGGCTGTGGCCTCTTTCAGCAGCATAATGTGCCCTGCCACAAAGCAAAAATGGTTCAGGAATTTGAGGTGTTGACTTGGCCTCTAAATTCCCCAGATCTCAATCCAATCAAACATCTGTAGGATGTGCTGAACAAACAAGTCTGATCCATGGAGGCCCCACTTCGCAACTTACATGACTTAAAGGATCTGCCGCTAACATCTTGGTGCCAGATACCACAGCACACTTTCAGGGGTCTAGTGAAGTCCATGCCTCAACGGGTCAGGGCTGTTTCGGCAAAAAGGGGGACCAACACAATATTAGGAAGGTGGTTATAATGTTATGCCTGATCGGTGTGTATATGTACACATTATTAGTTTACACATTATTATTATTTATTTTTTTTGTTTTCAGTTTTCATTTAGATTTGTATTAGTTGTTTTTTGTTTTATTTCGTTTTCGGATTTTCTTTTAGCTTTATTTTTTATTATTATCATTTCATTAATCTTTTTTTTGTTTTAGTTTTAGTAATTTAAACGTATTTATTTATTTATTTGTTGTACATGGTGTGTAGTAGTCAATAAGACACTGATGTAACTAATTTGACAAAATAATGATGATGGCACTGTTGAAGCATGAAGACAATGAAGATATCACTCATCTGGAACAAATATGGCATACTTGTTCACTCTCAGCAGAGATCTCCTTTCACACGAGACAACATCTGTTTGTCAATTAGTGGTCAACTACAGTGTTGTTCATTTCCTCAAATTGTGGATAGAAGTTGGTGATCAAGGTTTTGCAATCGGTAAAAGATATCATGCAGATGTGCTGGGACACATCATCAGTGATGTATCAGATGCCCTCGCCCAGGAGACCCAGCATTTCTTCATAACTGAGCAAGTATTTTTCCTCATTAACCAGAAACTGTTTTACTAAACTGCACTTCTCAGAATATGCAACAGACCTTTTCAGCAGAATTACTGAATCTTTACAACTAACTACTTATTGTTTCCCCAACATTTGGATTGTCAGAAATTATAGTTGCTCAACTGAAGATAAGTTAGAACATCTGTTGTTACAGATTATGTAAACATCTTGATGTAGGACCCCATGCAGAGAGGGATATGGTTGCTTTCCAAAATCTTTGTTCTTTGTGAGCTGTTTAATTTCATTTACTGGTGGTCACTGATTATTTCCAAAAATGGTGAGCCTCCCAATTGGCTTTTGCACACTATTCTTGATTATAAACTCCAACAACCTCACACACAGATGCGAACACAAAGACAAACACAAACATACTTTCTGCTTATGTTAATTAGCCAAGTATTACTATAACACACAAACAATCACACAATTGTATGTCTAAAGAGAGAGGAGAGGAAGAGAGAAAGAGTAAGAAAGGAAGGAGAACTGCACAGCTGGCCTTGGAATGGGCACCTGGGCTCTCTGTAGCCCCGCTCTGATTGGCCAGATGAAAGATAGCGCAGGTTTGGTGACAGATCTGCCCACGTGCAGATGTTGTAGATCTTGTGTACTGCTGTATCCAGAGGTAATTATGAGTCTTCTACTGCGACTCTTTGTGAACAGCTGGGAGCTGACTGATGCCCACCTCAGCAACTTTCATCAGCTTACATTCAGTGTGCTCCGGGAGACAAGTCTTCACAATTACGGAGTTGAATGATGCGAGTAGAACTCAAGACTGCATTTGTGTGGCAATTTTAAATTGACAACCTGAAAATATCATAATTTACACACAAATTACTAGTCTTAAATTGCCCAATAGTTATGATTTAAAACCAGGTTACTGTTGATGATACAGACATTTAGTGCAGGACATCCTGGTAGTTGGGTATGTGTGATTATTTTAAGTTGGATTGGTCCAAGGAGTACTTGGAATTAGTTGGACCATACTGAGCACATTTTAAATCTACAAGTGAAATGGTTGTAAATATTTTCAAGGACCTGTAGATAAACAAAACTGATAACATGTATTGCCTATTTATACTATGACTAAAGATAACCATTTTCCATGCAGAGACCAGAATAAATGACAGGCTAAAGATTGATTCTTCAAAGAGTGAAAATAAAGGGAATTAAGTGAATAAATCAAACCACATGTGACCAATAATGCTGGAAGTGGTATTAAACTCATGAGTTCCTATAGTTTATGTCTGTTTTAAGCTTCTTCTTGATCTAAGCATGGGAAAAGTATTAGAAAAGTATTAGATCAGGATTAGATCAAGCATCAGGATGTAAAGGGTATTAAAGGGATATTAAAGGGAGTTCTGGAAAAAAATCTGTTGTCATGCAGTCACCCTCATGTCACTTCACACCTGTACAACTTTCTTCCATATATACGCACACACACATGCACACACGCACACACACATGCACACACACACGCACACACACACACACACACACACACACACACACACGTTGGGTTTTCATGTTTTATGGGGATTTTCCATAGACATAATGGCTTTTATACTGTATAAACTGTATATTTTACTATATATTCCCCTTACACTAATCCTACCCCTAAACCTACCCATCACAGGAAACATTCTGCATTTTTACATTTTCAAAAAAACATCACTTAGTATGAATTATAAGCTGTTTTCCTCATGGGGGACCAAAAAATATCCCCACAAGGACAAGGATTTCGGATATTGCCATCTTTGTGGGGACATTTTGTCCCCATAATGTAGGGTTTACCAGGCCACACACACACACAAAATATTATGTGTTTTTAATACAGTGAAAATATAGTGGCCATACAGTGATAGTCAATTGTTTCACTCCAACAATTCAAAACACTTCAAAATTTATTTTGCCTTCTGCAGACTAAAGAAAGTCATACAGGTTTTGAACAACATAAAAGAGAACATAATTTTTAATTTGTATGAACCGTAATGCCATCAATTCCTATCACCATTTGCATTCTAAAATGGAAAGGTTTAACGGTAACACTTTACAATAAGGTTGTATTAGTTAACATTAGTTAATGCATTAGGTAACATGAACTAACCATGAACAACACCTCTGTTTAGCATTAGTTAATCTTTGTTAACGTTAGTTAATAAAAAAATAGTTTTTCATGGTTTGTTCATGTTAGTTCACAGTGAGTTAACTAATGTTAACAAGATTTTAATAATGCATTAGTAAATGTTACATTAACAAAGATAAATAAATGCTTTATAAGTGCAGTTCATTATTAGTTCATGTTAACTAATGTAGTTAACTAATTTTAACTAATGAAACCTTATTGTAAAGTGTTACCGGTTTAACATATCTGCCTATAGTGAACTAATGTTAAGGTACAGTTCAGACACAAGCAAGTTCCCTTCGGAAGAAAAGAGAAAAGAAGATAACAAAACAGGTGGTGAACTTAACCTCACATGAATATTTTATGCATACAACCTTTGAAGTTGATATGTGTAATGTGCGGTTCGGTTCTTTCTCACAGGTGTTTAAAATGACTCCTCTACACATGAAAGAAACCTCCAAAAGGGCTCTTTGGTCGCTTCCCCATGATAAACTTAAAGTCCAAATAAGGTGATCCAGCCTGTTAAACACTGTTATAGGCATCAGTTTTAAATGTTTGACTTAATATCTTCGGTAACACTTTACAATAAGGTTCATTAGTTAACATTAGTTAACTATATTAGTTAACATGAACTAATAACTAACTGCCCTTATAAAGCATTTATTAATCTTTGTTAATGTTAATTTCAACATTTACTAATACTTTATTAAAATCTTGTTAACATTAGTTAATGCACTGTGAACTAACATCAACAAACCATGAACAGCTGTATTTCTATCAACTAACGTTAACAAAGATGAACAAATACAGTAGATGTATTGCTCATGGTTAGTTCATGATAGTTAATACATTATCTAATGTTAACTAATGAAACCTTATTGTAAAGTGTTACCATATCTTCTTTGTGTTGCATGGTATTTAATTCAGTGCTCGTGCTGGTATGTGTGCGTCTATAGGTTTGTTCGTTTGGGCCTGTGTGTTTATAACAGTTTGTAATATGCGTGTTTCAGAATGGCTGAACCTCCTCACCTGGCCTAATCACACACGTGCACAGTACTGGATAAGATGACCTCTAATATTCTCTAACAACATCAACAGTAAGAGATCTGTGTGTGGATTCACCAGGTGTTACTGTTGAAGAGGAAGAGGATGAAGAAGTCTGTCCACCTGGCTGAGAGGAACAGTGTCCCAAACACCTGTGTTGGATCTTTCACTAATAGTTTAATGGCTTAATTTATACAGCTGATAATTGCTGCACTACATCACATAGTTGTTGGACAGGGGTCCAATAACTTTTAAACTAGAGACAATCCAGCCCCTTTGTGTCCTGTCCATTCTTAAACATGTATGTGCACCTGGTGCACAGTGGCTGTAACACTGATATAGAAAAAGTGTCTTTCCTTTAGACAAGGTTTGTTATCTCTGCTAAGTTTTGGCCTTTAAACAACGACCTGATGCTGTACTACAGCTTGACAATGCCTGACATAAAAATAGCCTGTTTTTACGCATGTCGCTAATAGGGTTAAGTTTGTGTCTGAGAGTGTGTGTGGCATAGAGGGAAAATGTGTGAGTGTGACTGTGTGAGTGAATGGTGACTGCACTGACAGGGCCACCCATTTAGTCTCAGCAAGTGGCCCACCAGAGGAGGGGCAAAAAAATACAACCTCCATGTGCACCTTTGCCTTTTGTGATCTGTCCTTACCCAACCCCAATCATGAAATTACACTACACAGTCTAATTATTACTCTGTTACACTGACCCAGTTCCCAGACTGTATAAGAACACAGCAGTTCTTGTATCAGCTATCAAGTGGTGCAGAAAATGGCAATTATGTTACAATCAAGTAAAATAAAACATTATATTATCCATATGTAGGCCTTGTACACAAATGTTCATTAGTTCTTATAACTTCCTTCGGATTAGCAATAATACAAAATGAATGATGCCATTGCTCCGACACATTTTATTTACCGGTTACACTTTTTGATGGTCCCCTTTAAATATTCTAAATATTCAGTCCAGCAATTGACCTTAAATATTAATCAACAATATTAAATCAAACAAAAATATGGTAACATATTTTATTTATTTATTTTTCTAAAATATAATTACAATATATATATATATATATAATTTATTTATTTTTTTTTATTTATTTTTTTTAGATTGTATTTTAGTTGTAAGTCTTATAGTTTTCAGCTGTATGTGTTTGATTCACTAACAAGAACCAACTTGGTCATTTGGTCGGGAATTAGACTCCATGGTTGCGCTGTATATGTTTCGTTTACCAACAAGAACTGACTCAATTGAGTCATTTGTTCAGGAATCGGTCTACTTTATTCACGTTGTCTGTTTTGTGACGTAGATTGTGGGTCGGTTTTGCGGTGCTGTTAAATAAATAACATAGTAAACAATGTCGGACACAGTATATTTCTGTTGTATTCCGTCCGACAGCAAAAACTGTTATCTGAACCGACCGTCATTCAGATCTGGTACATTTTGAAAATGGAACTGGTTCTGAATAAGAAATAAGTTCTAAATAAGAACTGCTTCTTGATTCCCACCTAAGCTACAGATCAAGTGATGACAGTAAGAAAGACCACCCTTAGTGTGACACCACCAATTTGTGTGGGTGTGAGAGAAAGGTGGAGAGATGGAAAGAGAAAACAATGAAGTCTGAAAGAAAATTACAGGTTGTATGGCTGTGCATATTTGTCTACAGTTGATGTTGTATTATACCCTTAACCCTTAAATGCATAAATTTTTCACCAATCATTATTACATATTGGGTCTTTAGCAACCCAGATCTATATCTAACACGGATGGATCCCTGCTTGCCACAATAATATAAAACTCTCCTGATGTTGGAGCAACAATTACTGAAGAATAAAATAAAGGACATTTTGTTACCTTTTGGAGCTTGGAAGGGTTCAGTTTGAGCAGATGTTTTATACCATCATCACTGTCCTCGTCAGAGCTCATTTCCCAGTACATTCAGCATCTGGCTTATATTCACAATCTCAAACATATTCTCAAAACTATTATTTTTAAGTCACAGTGACACTAATATTTGATTGCATTTAGTACTTGCTCACTGTGCCATTTCAAGTTTTGCTGATGATTCTTCCTATTCTTTTGTTTTCTGCCTGCAGTAACTATGAGTGAAACGTCACTTCATCATTGTGTATCAGCCACCTCGAGGAATAAAGATGAATTGCACTTATTCAGTCATCAAAGATTAAATTATTGTTGTGCAGAAAAAAATATACTTACACTGTTACACACCTTGGGTCATTAGCGACCCTATACAATTTTGACAAAAAAATAATGGGAAAACAGGCATTCTTTTATGATTTGTTTTCTTTTTATATTGTTTATAATGAATTGATTGAGGAATACTAAGAAGTTTGATGTCTAACTTTAAAAAATGAATGAGGAGGATGGTAGTGAATGACGTCCAGGGTCACTAAAGACCCGAGGTATGCGTTTAAGGGTTAAGATGTAAATGATGAACAATTGATAAATATACTGTAAGCTTGAATAAACAAAACACTTGTGAGCACATTTATCTGATATTTCAGGGCAAAATCCTGCATTTTCTTCACTAATCACCCTTGATCCAGTATAGCCTGTAGATGTGTGCTAAAATTTCTCAGCATTAATTATGCCAATGGTCAGAGTCAGCGTGTAAGAAAACACTAGAAAGGATGTTTTCCTTAGATTTCATCTCAAGTTTGTCCTTAATTTACAAAGAAAACACAAAGTGGTCTTGAATGGGACTTTGAGGAAGTCAGGAAATGTTTGTTTAAAGGCTGTCTCTCCTACTGTTGTTCTGAGGGGTGAGTAAACAGCCAATCATGTGGCCAGTGACAGAAGTCTCTGCTGTATCAACAGCATCACTGTGAGCAGCAGCTGATGGAGGCCAACACAAACACTGAATGACGGTTGTAGCACTGCAGAAGCTCTGAACGGTCTTCCTCACCTGTCTAAGATGCACAAGGTCTGACTGAGACTTAGAATGGTTAGTGGTCAGTGCTGTAAGGTTCAAAACACCCTAAACCCCATGTTTAATATTTTCTGCTTGTATGCTGTTAAAAGGAAAATTCTCTCATCATGGCCAGAAGCGATGGCTTATAATTGAATACAGAATACATACATGATGTAAATAACAAGGTAAATAAAGATAGTTGCACACACCCACAAACAAACAAACACAATTAAACACATGCAATTGGTTTTCATGGGGACTTTCCATAGACAAAATTATTTTTATACTGTACAAACTGTATATTCTATCCCCTAACGCTAAGCTTACCCATCACAGAAAACTTATTTTTTAACATTTTCAAAAAACATCACTATGATTTATAAGCTGTTTTCCTCATTGGGCCCTACCAAATGGCCCCACAATGTCAAAATGTGTACATTTTACTATCTTTGTGGGGACATTTGGTGCTCTCAGTGTAGGTTAAACAAGAACACACACACACATACGTCTCCTTCTTCACAGACCTTTTTGGTCCCGGAAGCCATGAGACGCTAGTGAGAGATAGTGTTCTCCTGGCGGATCGGGACATTTTCCACTCTTTATCTGCCTGACGCCTCTGCAAGGTGGGTTCCCAGACTGAGCTGGGCACACTTTCCTTTTGATACTCTTCTTCTGGTAAAAACACCCCCACCTTCCCATCCACCCACTCCACACATACATTAAAATCTGTTTGTTTATCTTGAGCAGATATCGCTCTATTTTCAGAATGGGGAGCAAGCTCTGTGCTTCCTCTGTAGATTTAGGACGCCGATTTCGTACATTGTGTAGCTGCATCATATTCTTTGACAATGTTTTTCTTTCTCTATGTAAACTTTAGACATTTCCCAATTTGAGATTTACTTTATTTTGGCTATTTAGAGATTGCATAATATATATCTCTCTGCCAGCACACTAACATTAGTGACCTGCTACAATCTCCCATCTGTGCTGGGGAGTGGGTATTTCAAAATCTAACATGAATCAATTAGAGTGATAATGACACATTGTTCCTCTCTGCTTGCAAAGGAGACTCTGGGGCACGGCAACAATCGGAAACTGTTAAAGAGGCATGCCATTTTTCTCTTGCACCCACTGTGTGTTATGGTAACATTTTTCTTGTTCTGAATTTCTTTTCTTTCACACCTACAGTTGAACAGTCCTTTCTCAGCCAGTCTAAAGGCCACGGGCCTCCCCAAACTGCACTCTGATAAAGACTGATTTATGCCACTGCTTGAAGGAGAGCAGCGTGGGCAAACATCCTGAGCTATAGCCCAGAACTCTTCTCTTTCCCACTCCATTATTAATGGACTAAATTTCAGAATGGGTTTTTCACTATTACTAAACAGTGAAGATTTTAATATGACTATTATTATGATTAAAGTGAAATTTAATTATTGGGACTAAAGTAGTCAGTATACCAGCTGCATGAACTCCAAAAGTTTGTGTAAAACCTGATGATTTGAGAATGAATCTAAGAACGTCTCGGTTACGTATGTAACCCTCGTTCCCTGAAGGAAGGGAACGGAGACGTTACGTCAGTTACTGACGGAATGGGGGTTTCGCTTAGAAGCCAATCGCCTTTGAGCTCTACAAAACGAGCCAATGGCATGAAAATGCCATGGGTCTGCGGAATTTGTATGCCGCAACCCCGCCCCAAGGCGTGGGTATAAAGGGCGTTGCGTGGCAATCTCGCATTATGTTTACCTGCTGAAGAGCCGAGGCATGAGCGCCCGGACAGTTCCAGCGGTACAGCGGTCATGGCAGGGGGACGTAACGTCTCCGTTCCCTTCCTTTAGGGAACGAGGGTTACATACGTAACCGAGACGTTCCCTTTCAGTCAGTACACTACGAGTTACGTGAGTTACTGACGGAATGGGGGTCCCAATACAATCTCGCCATGACGGCTGTCTTCCAGCGTCCTGCGCTGACCCGGGCTCCCTGCCGTGAGTGTGGCACGAACGAGGGGCTAGGCTCAACGCTACCAAGGTACACTGGGAAGCATATCCCACGTGGAGAATGCAACACAATGCCAACCCAAAGGGGGGGACTTGAAGAATACACCTATGACCCGAAGGAGCTGCATAGGGAACACTCTGGGGTATCCAGCCGAAGGTGGAATATTTCAACCCCAGGCATGGCAAGGTGTCTTGCCAAGGGAAGACACGAGCTACAAGAGACTTACCGTGGAAATACACATGTGGGGGTTACCCAGCGGGGGAACCATGCACACGGAGGCACCTAGCCGAACACGAGGGGTGGCCTGAAAAGGGCACTCGCTCTGGTGACGACATCGACAGTGCTGGAGGAGCTCAGGGCTTACTGGGGAAGCTCACCTGAGAGGAATAGCGCACGCATCCAGTCCGCGGAGTGGAATGGCGCAGCAAGCGAAGACACCTGAGCCTGTCCGGTTACTGGCCAGTAGGGGCGAGTACACGAGAGGATACAGGCTCCACTCGGAGATTATAAAATTTTGCGAATGTGATGGGTGTCGCCCAGCCTACAGCTCTACAAATGTCTGTTAGCGAGGCGCCATGTGCTAAAGCCCAAGAGGAGGCAACACTCCTGGTGGAGTGTGCTCTTACCCCGAGGGGGCATGGCATGCCCTGGACTTGATATTCCAGGACAATGGCGTCCACTATCCAGTGGGACAACCTCTGCTTGGAGAGAGCCTTCCCTTTCTGCTGCCCTCCGTAACAGACAAAGAGCTGGTCTGAGGTCCTGAAACACTGCGTCCGGTCTACGTAAGCTCGAAGGGCGCGTACTGGACAGAGCAGTGCCAAGGCTGGGTCTGCCTCCTCCAAGGGCAGCGCTTGCAGGTTCACCACCTGGTCCCTGAAGGGAGTGGTGGGAACCTTGGGCACGTATCCAGGCCAGGGTCTCAGGATGACGTGAGAATTGGCCGGCCCGAATTCCAGGCACGCTTCGTCAACCGAAAATGCCTGCAGGTCCCCTACCCTCTTGATGGAGGCCAAAGCAGTCAGGAGCGCCACTTTCAATGAAAGGAACTTCAGCTCAACTGACTGCAATAGCTCAAAGGGAGCCTTTTGCAGGGCAGCTAAGACCACTGCTAGGTCCCAAGAGGGTACCTGAGGTGGGCGAGGAGGATTTAACCTCCTCGCACCTCTGAGGAACCTGCTGACCAGGTCGTGCTGTCCAACCGTTTTAGAATCCACCAGGTCATGATGGGCTGAAATAGCAGCCACATAGACCTTCAGGGTGGAGGGAGACAGCCTTCGCTCCAACCCTTCCTGGAGGAAGGAGAGCACGGACCCGATCGAGCATTTTCTGGGGTCCTCTCGCCGAGAGGAGCACCAGGTGACGAAGAGGTTCCACTTCAACGCATAGGCCTGTCTGGTAGACAGGGCTCTAGCGGAAGTGATGGTAGCCGCCACCTGAGGTGGCAGGGTACTCAAACCTGCCGCGTCCCGTCCAGGTTCCACACGTGGAGGTTCCACAGGTCGGGACGCGGGTGCCATATGGTGCCCCGTCTCTGAGACAGGAGGTCCTGTCTCAGAGGGATTGACCAGGGAGGTGCTGTCGCAAGGAGTACAAGTTCTGAGAACCAGGTTCAGGTCTCCCGGGATGTGAACGGCACGAAGCGACCTCAGATGCTTCTGACTCCATAGGAGGAGATGGCGGGCGAGTTGCGACATCCGGCGGGAGCGTAGACCACCTTGTCGGTTGATGTACGCTACTGTCGCCGTGCTGTCTGAACGGACCAGAACGTGTTTGTCCTTGAGCAGGGCTCGAAAGCGGTGCAGGGCAAGACGTACGGCCAGCAACTTGAGGCAATTGACATGCCATAGGCGCTGGGGTCCTATCCAGGAGCCCGCGGCAGCATGTCCCTTGCACATGGCGCCCCAGCCCGTGGAAGAGGCATCTGTTGTGACAACAACATGCCTGGAAACTCGTTCTAGGGGAACACCTGCCCGTAGAAAGCTGAGGTTCGACCACGGGGTGAAGGTCTGACGGCAGGCTCGGGTCACTGGGACCTGGAGTGTGCCGTGTTGCCATGCCCATCTCGGGACTCGATCGCAGAGCCAGTGCTGAAGCGGTCTCATATGGAGCAGACCAAGCGGGGTCACCGCGGCTGCTGACGCCATATGCCCCAGGAGCCTCTGAAAAAGTTTCAGTGGAACCGCACTCTTGCCCTCGAACTGGCGAAGACAAGTCAGCAGAGACTGCGCGCGCTCGCTCGTAAGCTGCGCGAACATGGCGACCGAGTCGATTTCCATACCGAGAAAAGAGATCCTCTGCGTTGGGGAGAGTTTGCTCTTTTCCCAGTTGACCCGAAGGCCCAGACGGGCGAGGTGCTGAAGCACCAGATCCCTGTGTTCGCAAACCTGATCCCGAGAGTGGCCTAGAATCAGCCAGTCATCGAGATAGCTCAGGATGCGAACCCCGTGTTGCCTGAGCGGCACAAGGGCTGCCTCGACAATCTTCGTAAAGACGCGAGGGGACAGGGCTAGCCCGAAGGGGAGAACCGTGTACTGTTATGCCTGCCCCTCGAAGGCAAACCGTAGAAACGGTCTGTGTCGAGGAAGAATGGAGACATGAAAGTACGCATCCTTCAGGTCGATCGCTGCAAACCAATCCGAGGGACGAACGCACTCGAAAATGCGTTTGGCTGTCAACATCTTGAATGGAAGCCTGTGCAGCGTTCGGTTCAAGACGCGCAGGTCCAGGATTGGCCGTAACCCACCGGTTTTCTTGGGTACAATGAAGTAAGGGCTGTAGAAGCCGGACTTTATCTCGGCTGGAGGGACGATCTTCGCCAGTAGGGTGTCGACCTCCGCACGCATGACAGGAGCATTGCCACCCACCACGGTGTAGCGGACTCCCCGAAAGCGGGGAGGAGACCGAGCGAACTGAATTGCATAGCCGAACCGGATGGTGCGAGCGAGCCAACTGGACAGGTTGGGAAGCGCTAGCCAGGCTCCCAAGAACTGAACCAGTGGGGTCATGCGAACCACCGGCGTACCCCCGATGGGGCAGCGAGGCGGAATGACCGGCCCAGACAAGGGAGGCATGGGAGCGTCCCGGGGTGTGGGCGGGGTCGAATTCCGCGCCCTGACAGAGGAGACCAGGGAAGGACCAGCGTTCCACGGGGGTCTCGTCTGCCAGGGGGCTGGCGACAGAGGGGGCCGAGAGCGGCGAGGCCATGGGGCGTCGCGCACTGCCAGCTCTTGAGGCTCGGAGGTGAGAAAGTCAGTTCTTTCTTCTCCCCCGGCCCTCCACCGGGGGAAGGAGTGGTCCTGCTACCATCTCCTGGGAAAGAACCGAGGTCACCTCCGAGCCGCCCGTCTCAGGACCGCCGCTTAGACTGCCGTTTGGCAGGCTGGGGGGCTGGGACGGGCGGGGCCGCCTTTCTGCGACCTCCTCCACGCCTCGGCCCGGGTGAAGGCTGCTGCTGGGGCCGGGCAGGAGGGGTGGGAGTCGCTGGGGGGCGGCCTCGGCGGGGAGCAGACTGAGGCTTCTGGGCCGGCGGCTGGGTGGAGGCAGCAGCTGGCCGCCGGGGCAGAATGTGTTTAATTGCCTCAGTCTGCTTCTGAGCGGTCGAGAACTGTTGGGCGAAGTCCTGGACCGCCCCGCCGAATAGCCCAGCCTGGGAAATGGGAGAATTGAGGAAACGTGTTCGCTCAGATTCTCCCACATCAACCAGGTTGAGCCATAGATGTCGCTCCTGGACCACCGAAGTGGACATCACCTGACAGAGAGAGCGAGCGGTCACCTTCGTCGCCCATAGAGCGAGGTCGGTGGCCGTCCGCAACTCTTGCATTAATGCAGGGTCAGCATTGCCCTCGTGCATGTCCCTGAGCACCTTGGCCAGATACCAATCATCTAGCCGGGAACGCTCGGGACATGGCGGAGGGTTCGACACAAGCCCAATCATCTCGGCCGCCTGGGCAAGCATGGCTGTGAGTTCCGGATCGGACTCGGGCAATGCTGGAACTCCCGAAGGAGGCAACACAGCCTCCGGAGGAATCCAGCCCACCTTGTGATGCGGCGATCGACATAGCATCCTCCGCGGGTGTGCCAAATGAAACGCAGGGCCCCGAACGGGAAGCCCCGGCGCCCTCATCAGGCAACACCACGGGTTGCAGTGTGCAGGAGGGGGGTGTGGCCCGAGGAGGATTCGTCGGGTTGTTCCACACCGTAACCCTCAGATCACCCTGACCACCAGCCAAAGTACCCCCTCCAGTGGAGGAAGTAGATTGGGGTGTGGTAGAGGGGACTCTCCCCCCATTACGGAGATCATGGAGTCTCGGTCGCAACACTGAGATGGTCATGTTCCCGCAGTGAGAACATGACTCATCCATGAACGCGCGTTCAGCGTGCACGAGGCCCAAGCACGCCAAACAACGATCATGACCATCGAACGGAGGTACCAGTCGACCGCACCCAGAAATGGAGCACGGGCAAACCATCTTTAAAAAGACGTGCCGCGTGCAGCTCTTTTAGAGAGGAGTGAAAACTCTGCAGAATGCCGAAGCACCCAGGGAGAACGCGCACGCTGTGCTCGATCACTGCACAGATCAGACAGGAAATGCGGAACTCGCTGGAACGTGCCGTAACACCAACACTCTGGAGAGAAACTCGTCTTGAAGAGGAAAGCGCTCAGGCAGTAAACTCGGCTCTGAAGCAGAAACATAATGCGAGATTGCCACGCAACGCCCTTTATACCCACGCCGTGGGGCGGGGTTGCGGCATGCAAATTCCGCAGACCCATGGCATTTTCATGCCATTGGCTCATTTTGTAGAGCTCAAAGGCGATTGGCTTCTAAGCAAAACCCCCATTCCGTCAGTAACTGACGTAACTCGTAGTGTACTGACTGAAAGGGAACATCTTGTGCTTCAGTGGATGCAAGAATATCGCCGACTTGGAATTATAAGGTTCTATCTGCATCCTGAGTGGTTTTGCGATATTGAGTTTCAAAGTTTTTGCATTCCATTCGACTTTAAAATCCCAAAATGTACACAACTTTAAAAAAAAATCACAATGTAAACAAGAATAGAATAAGAATATGTAAATAACTCAATTTTGACAA
The DNA here is from genome assembly GCA_039654625.1 of Rhinogobio ventralis. Classification (NCBI taxonomy): domain Eukaryota; kingdom Metazoa; phylum Chordata; class Actinopteri; order Cypriniformes; family Gobionidae; genus Rhinogobio; species Rhinogobio ventralis. Next base: position 30,476,866 of record CM077194.1, read on the forward strand.
AAATGTCAGATAGAACCGTATAATTCCAAGGTGATTATATCTGTACGTCTGTACAAAGTCATATGATCAGTGTCACAAATGTTTACTATCGTCAAATAGTTAGAGTCATTAAGATTTTTCTTTTAAGTGACATTTAGGTAACACTTTAGATTAGGTACACATATTCACTATTAACTAGTTGCTTATTAGCATGCATATTACTAGCATATTAGGTCCCACTTTATATTAGGTGGCCTTAACTACTATGTACTTACATCAAAAAATAAGTACAATGTACTTATTGTGTTCATATTGTATTGCAAAACACTTTTGCTGTTATTGAGATGGGACATGGTTAAAGTTAGGGACAGGTATGGTGGTATGAGTAAGTTTAAGGGTAGGGTTAGGTGTAAGGGAAGTGTCAACAGTGTAATTATAAATGTAACAACAAAAATTAATTACAGATGTAATTACATGCAGGTAATTTTTAAAATGTAAGTACAACAAATGATTAATTTAAATGTTAGTACATAGTAGTTAAGGCCATCTAATATAAAGTGGGTCCACATATTAACTGTTTATTAGTACTTATAAAACACATATTAATGCCTTATTCTGCGTGACCATATTCTAGATCCTTTAACCCTACCCCATACCTAAACATAACCACTAAAACAACTACCTTACTAACTATCAATAAGCAGTTAATTAGGAGTTTATTGAGGGAAAACTCTTTGGTAATAGTGAATATGTGTACCCTAATCGTGTGACCAACATTTATAATGTTACAAACGATTTCTATTTCAAATAAATGCTGTTTTGAACTTTCTTTTCATCAAAGACTCCTGAAAAACAAACAAAAAAGTCATCATGAAAATATTAAGCAGTACAACTGTTTTCAACATTGATCAGTTAGTCACCTTTATTTTTATAGCACTTTATACAGTACAGATTGTTTCAAAGCAGCTTTACAGTGATAACAGGAAAATAATGAGGCAAACTGAGTTTAATTTGGTTTTAAAGCAGCTCTAAAAAGAAAAAAATCTGAAGTCAATTTGCCTATAAAACAGCTGATAATAATAGGAAAGCAGCCTTGCTGCGCATAAGAGACTACTTTCAAGAACATTAATAAATCCCAGATTTTTTATGTGGTCTCAGACTTTTGGAAATCAAGATCATAAACCTCTGTTCTACATATATCGTTTATCTTGATTTCCAAAAGTCTGAGACCACATCCATGTTTTACACAAATATGCTTTGTACAATACATTAATTTGCATCCAGTGGCAACATATTTGCCCTCAATTTTTATGTATGTAATGTACAATGTCAGTTACTGTTCAATATTTATGTGATGGAGGAGCCTTCTCCTTTATACTTCTTTTACATGGCTCTTTAGAACAACCCCTTAAAGATTCATTGTACCTGGTTGATAAATCCAGCACATTTCCTATATGGTGTGTAGAGCAAGTATGTATACAGTAGCTATTTGTAATTTATCGCAGTTATGTATTTGCTGTTAATAATTAATTTCACAGTCATTTACAAAACCTACAAACTACATAGTCAAAACATACACCACAAAAACATGAGCTCATCGGTTTGGGAGTTCCCTCACCCTCTAACAGCTCACAGAATGAATTGTCTTTGGCCTATCCATCTACCCACAACCAGCTGGCCTGGCAAAAAATTTTTATTATGACCTTTAGCTGATGGGTGTTGCAGCCCAGAAATTCAAAAGATTTAAAATGGCATTAAAACTGGAAGTTTAAGGTTAGAGAAAAAATACATAATACTTGTATTACCATCTGAGATTTGGTCTTTTAGCTAAACCAAATTACACCGATCAGGCATAACATTATGACCACCTTCCTAATATTGTGTTGGTCCCTCTTTTGCTACCAAAACAGCCCTGACCTGTCGAGGCATGGACTCCACTAGACCCATGAAGGTGTGCTGTGGTATCTGGCACCAAGATGTTAGCAGCAGATCCTTTAAGTCCTGTAATGTGCAAGGTGGGGCCTCCATGGATCAGACTTGTTTGTTCAGCACATCCCACAGATGCTCGATTGGATTGAGATTTGGGGAATTTAGAGGCCAAGTCAACACCTCAAACTCATTGTTGTGCTCCACAAAAAATTCCTGAACCATTTTCGCTTTGTGGCAGGGTGCATTATCCTGCTGGAAGAGGCCACAGCCATCAGGGAATACCGTTTCCATGAAAGAGTGTACATGGTCTGCAACAATGCTTAGGTAGGTGGTACATGTCAAAGTAACATCCACATGGATGGCATGACCCAAGGTTTCCCAGCTGAACATTGCACAAAGCATCACACTGCCTCCACCGACTTGCCTTCTTCCCATAGTGCATCCAGAATTGCCATGTGTTCCCCAGGTAAGCAACGCACACACACCCGGCCATCCACGTGATGTAAAAGAAAACGTGATTCATCAGACCAGGCTGCCTTCTTTCATTGCTCCGTGGTCCAGTTCTGATGCTCACATGCCCACTGTTGGCGCTTTCGGTGGTAGACAGGGGTCAGTATGGGCACCCTGACTGGTCTGCGGATATGCAGCCCCATACGCAACAAACTGCAATGCACTGTGTATTCTGACAGCTTTCTATCAGAACCAGCATTAACTGTCTGTTTGATAGGACCACACGGGCCAGCCTTCGCTCCCCACGTGCATCATTGAGCCTTGGCTGCCCATGACCCTGTCACCAGTTCACCACTGTTCCTTCTTCCTTTTGATAGATACTGACCACTGCAGACCGTGAACACCCCACAAGAGCTGAAGTTTTGGAGATGCTCTGACCCAGTCATCTATCCATCACAATTTTGCCCTTGTCAAACTCGCTCAAATCCTTATGCTTGCCCATTTTTCCTGCTTCTAATACATCAACTTTGAGGATAAAATGTTCACTTGCTGCCTAATATATCCCACCCACTAACAGGTGCCGTGATGAAGAGATAATCAGTGTTATTCACTTCACCTGTCAGTGGTCATAATGTTATGCCTAATCTGTGTATATACTGTACATGCATACTGAGACAGAGATACACACAGAAGTCATGCAAACACAAACTATTTACACCCTTGTGACTAATAAGCTGTTGGATAACAATGACAGTTTATACATTTGATTATCATATGCTTTCCCCTTAACAGGCTGCAGAAACGGTGCAATGTTGATAACAGAGTAAGGTCAAACACTATGGCATAAGCTTGCAAGTAATGAGTATACTTGTTATTGCAAATTGACAAATCAAAAACAATGGAAACCTGTAGTGATGTCCGTGATTGAAAGTGCAACATTAGCCAGGTAGATTTTTGAATTGAGTTTTAATTAATGATGTTGCTAACTGCAGGCTACTTTATATTTTCTTCTTTTTCTCTGTCTTTTTTTCTCAGAAAGGATTTAAGGAGTTAAGGATTAACTGTATTGGATAGCCCTTGATGTCAACATTTATTACAATAGGTGTTTATGTGGACAATGCTAGAACTCACAATAACTACGTTAGAAATAGAACTGCAGACCTATAATCATCCAGCCCATCACAGAGGTCAGGAACTGGAAGATATTTCCCTCTGGGAAATTATTAGTGACTCTGCATTGTGGGAAGATGTAAAGATGTTAAGAGGGGCTTTTTGAGGTGTATTGGCATAAAGAGAGTAGTCACTTTCCATAATAACAGAATAAGGTATCCATCGTCCATCATGGAAAGCAATGAAGATGGTCAGACTTGCTCAGTAACCAGTGATTTACTTCAGTCTTTATCAGTCGTGTGTAGTCAGGTTAGCATTAAGTACAAGGCAACTGTGCAGGCTTCTCATGTGTTCCAAAAAGGTGTTCCTTTTGGATGAGAAAAGTTTGAGAGTTGTCCAAACCCTTTACAGATGAGACGTTTCATTTGGCCATGATCCATTGACACAACATAATATTTAGGGACTCAATTTTTGGAGCCAATGGGTTTTTAATACAACTTCAATACAAATAATATTTAGTATTAAATAAAGTTACTGCTGCATATAGATCCTGCCTCAACTATTCCTTCCTGTAACCCTTGCTGACTGAAGACTGAACCTTAAAAATAGATGGATCTAGCAAAAAAGAGGGATCGCTCCCTCAAGGAGCAAATACAAAGGTTTTTAGATCTCGTTCATCTTGTAAATTACGACTATGACAGCCTGTTTGTCCAGGCAGGTCTCAACGATCTGACAAAGTCACGTCTGCTCGGAGATGTAGTACATAATAATAATAATAATAATAATAATAATGTATTTATTTTATATAGCGCCTTTAAAAGTTGCTTTCTCAAAGCGCTTTACATGCAAACATAACAACAGAGAAAACAACACGCTTTAAATACAACAAGTAAAATGAATAATCAAGTAAAAGCAATAAAAATAGAATGTTTTGAGAAGAGATTTAAAAGTCACTAATGTATTTGCTTCCCTGATGTCAGTCGGGAGAGAATTCCAAAGCTTAGGAGCATAGGAAGAAAATGCTCTATCATCCCTAGAACAAAGCCGTGTCTTGGTTACTGCTGTTAACTGGGGGATCCAATGTGGATCCATCGATGAGGGAGAGGAGGATCTCAACCCACCGGCAGTCCACTTCATCCACCCTTCTCAATTTATCCAGCCCTTCGCCGAGCCCACTGCGGATATTGAGCCAGAGCCTGCAGCCTTGTCCATCCCAGAGACAACGCCTGCTGCCCAGTCTGACCAGGTGTTTGAGCCGGTTCCTACATCTGTGCCAGTGGGAGTTTCATGGAGATGGATGATGAGATGGGTGGTCACCACCATCCTCCAGCATTGGAACTCAGTTTACCTCATTTGGGAGTGATTGATTTCCTGATGATTTCCTGTGCCCAAGCCTTTCCTCTTCTGCTGGTTCCGCTCAGCTTCAAGTCTTCTTCATCTTTTCCTTTGTCTCTGCCAGCCCCGCCCAGCTCCAAGTCTTCTTCATTGCTGCCGGTTCTTCCCAGCCTCAAGTCTTCTTCATCTTCTCCTATGTCTCCACCAGTCTCACCAGGCTCCAAGTCTTCTTAGTCATCGCTGGTTTTGCCCAGTGCCAAGTCTCCTTTATCGCTAATGGCTCTGACCAGCCCCAAGTCTCATTTGTCACTGATGGTCCTGCCCAGCCTCCCACTCCCTATTCTTCCAAGTAAGCTGTTCTTTGGTGTCGCCTCCGCTGGTCCCATTCCGCTCCTCCGCTCCTTCTTTTACACCTCCGGGCTTATGTTCTATTGGCAATATGACTGCTAACTGCTTCAATAAATCAGCAATGACTTAAATACATTTAAGGCAACACACAAACATGTCTATTTTGGCATGAACTACCATTAACTGCTATTTTTATTTTATTTTCAGAGTTTGCTTTAAGACTGCACAGACTTCATCAAAATGTGACTGTCATTTATCTAAGAGAGCACTGTAGTTTCTGTCAACATGTTGAGCAATGGTCACACAAGAGTCTAATTTGTTACCATGGTGATCAAGGCAAAATTCAAGGTGGTGCATCTGTTTTGAATAAGTCAGTTCCAGAGTTTAGTGTGGTTCAGTATGGGAAAGCTTGAGATGGCTTATGGTCTAATTCAACCTTGAAAACAAAGTTAATATGAGGCTGTATTATATGAAAATGCATATTGATTTGCAGAAGGAACAGTTCTGCATTATGAAATGTTTTTATTGGCTCACAGCTTTGTGACACGACTTGATGGAGACCCTTGGGATACAAGGGAAGGGTTTGGCATTCATGTCTAGCGGGGAACTCTGATACTGCCAGCCCTGCTTCCAAACACATTGAGCTTGATTGTGGTTTGAGTTCTTGCGAACTGCTTGACAGTGGTTTTAATCTTTTGTTGTTAGCACAATCTTCATCTTCAAGTGTTGACAGTTTTATTCATGTTATGATGTTAGGCGTTCTTGTAGCTCCATTAGTAGAGCATGGCACCCAGCAATACTTAGGTAATGGGTTTGAGCAGAAAATGTTTACTGTGGATGCACTTTAAGGCATTTTGGACAACGACATGGACAGTTACATCATGATAACACTTATTCACTACTATTGTGTTTGCATACTGAATACAGTATGGGCTAGGGTAAGCAAATTCGTGTATGTGTCAACATGCGTATGTGTTGGCGCTAGTTATTCTCTTGAGAAGCAATGTTAGGTCAGTGCATCCTCCCAGGCCAGCCTTGTTTGAGGAGAGTAGGCAGGGAGTCATAAACACATCTCACTCTGTTTAAACAAGATGACTTAGAGTCTCCTATTACTCGGATGAGTGCTCTCTCTCTCTCTCTCTCTCTCTCTTGCCTGCCTGTTGTTACTGTTTCAGAACAAAGAATGATTCACGAATAAAGTGAGAGAACCTTTGAAACTATAATTTGGGAACATTTAAGCAGAATATAATTGATAACAATGCCCATCACAGTCTAGAGGGTGTGGGAGTCATACCTAAACCTTGTCCTGCAGGAAACGTACCTTGTAAAAAAGCATTAGTTCCTCTGATGTTCTGTAGTGGATCATTTGGTGACATCTTAATACATCATTTTTATGAGATTCTGCATGTGTTATTGAGAGAACAACTGAGAACAGGCTCCTGGACTAAAGTGACTTAAAGACACTTATTTATATAGCTGGGTGGTCTCCCCTTCCAGGAGAAGATTGTTAAAATAGTGGTTTATCGTGTCTTGATGTATTTATAATGAGCACACTGTAAGGCTTGTGTTTTTCTTCTCTTGCTCACAAGTAGTGGGTGTCACTCGCAAACTCCATTGTCTTATGTATCTGGGATGGGGATTCTGATTATTTCTTTGATTCTGTTTATTCTTTGGCAGTCGTGGTCTAATGGTTAGAGACAGACTGGTAACCTGAAGGTTGCGGGTTCGATTCTCAATACCAGCAATGACTGAGGTGCCCATAAGCAAGGCACCTAACCCCTAATTGCGCCATGGCAAAATTGGCTGCCCACTGCTCTTTGTGTGTGTGTCCACGGTTTGCAGTGTGTGTGTTTTCACTAATCACTACTCCTAATGTGTGTGCACTAACTTGGGTTAAATGTAGAGGACAAATTCCGAGTATAGGTTACCATACTTGGCCTTCATATGTCACTTTCACTGTATATTTTATAAAAGTATTTATTTAGTATTTTAGCACAATTTCCAATTTACCACACTACCTTTCAAAAGTTTGGGATCAGTACGATTTTTTTTTTTTTTTGAAAGTCTCTTATGCTCGCCAAGGCTGCATTTATTTGATCAAAAAATAAAGTGAAAACCATATTATTGTAAAATATTATTACAATTGGAAATTGTAATTTCTTCAGAATTCAGTGTCACATGATCCTTCAGAAATCTAATACGCTGTTTTGGTGCTCAAGAAACATTTCCTGTTATCAATGTTGAAAACATTGTGCTGCTTAATATTTTGTGCCTCAACAAGTAAAGTCATAACATAATGATACCTTTGCAAATCGTTAGCTAATGATTAATTAAAGCATGCTGAAAGTTGAAATGCATGGCTTTGACCCATTGTAGTAATTAACATATGAATTTACACTGTTAGTTAATATAATATGTTATTAGGGAATTAATACAATATGACACATTTAACTAATAAAAATGTAATGATTACTTAATCTATTAATCATATATAATCTTCATTAGTTGCTGATGCAGTAATAATTAATACATGGTTAAGTTCTTTATGAGTCATACATTAACTCATGATTATCTGTGCATTAGTTAAGCATGAATTAATGCATATTAGTGCACCCGTATTGTAAAGTGTTACCAATATTTTTTGTGGAATTTTTTTTTCATAATTATTTGATGAATAGAAAGTTAAAAAGAACAGCATTTATTTGAAATAGAATCAATGTTATGCATCCTTGCTGAATAAAAATATTATTTATTTAAAACAAAAAAAGAAATCTCACTGGCTCTAAACATTTGAACAGTGGTGTATATGTTGTACCATTATAAATCACTTTAAAACAGCCTTTTCCAAACATCACAGAGCTCTTTCTCTTTTATCTGACTGTTGCACACCTGATCTCTACCCGCTAATGTACTGTAGTCAGTATATCAGGCTTATGTCATAGCACATGAGAATCACACAGCTGTGAATGAGAAGAGAGCAGAGGGAAACAGGGAAGAGCCAAGCAGAAGGAGAAATCAGCTGTCAAGTCTGTTTGGCCATTTTGACCGTGGGCCAAAAAATGAGAAGTATTTAATGATGATGTGAAGCACTGAAGTGTTTATTATAATGGACCTTTCAGAAGATTTAGGATTTCACCATCTCAGTCTTAGAGTAAAGGGTGGCTTCAAAAGTGTTGAAGAATATTGCTGGAATATTGCTGAGTGGCATTCCATTGTAAAAAAGTAGTTATATTAAAGGGGTCATGAACTGGCTCTTTTTATTTTTTTATACTGTTGTCTGAGGTCAACTTATGACGTTCCTGTGGTTTTTACATTCAAAAACATCATAATGAATAAGCAATAGGCTATTTTCTACCCTGGTTTTGAGCCTCTCTCATGGAACACTTGTTTTTTATGGGCGTGCCGCACTGAAGTCTTGGAAGTAAACGGCCACTGCTATGATTGGATAAGCTTTGCATATTATAATGAGCTCCGTCTCCCCCGTGAGTACACGTGAGGAATTGTTTTGAAAGTGTGTGGGAAAACGGCAACCGGAATGATTCGCCCACAGGGCTCGCGAAGTGTCTTTATCAAACAAATACAATGATTTATCTCTCATTCAAGCGCAATTAATTGGAATGTTATTTTTTATTACTTGGCCTGCCCGATCGGTGGATATAACCGCGAACCGTGTATCACTAACACACACACACGCATGCACGCACACACGCACAAACCTCACTGCAGAGTCGGACAAATCAGCATGATCAAAACTTCCGCGATTGTATTTTTCCTTCAAATATCAAGTCAAGAGAGTGAACAACGCACATCAAGAAAGGAATGTTATTTCACTATTTAAGATTCACCGGCCTGCCGACAGGCTTACGTTTTGGTAGCCCGTCTGGAAAACACATAGCCCCGGGGCGTTGGGCTTTGCGAGCCTTGGCCCATAACGTTACATGTCTGAGTCTGATCACGAATCGCAGCACAATGAACCAACAACACCTCAAATAAAGGATTCTCCAGCCTGTGACAGTGTGCTAAGTTATGTTCAGTTAGACACATACACATAATCAATAGATATCAAACGATCTGTAACAATGCAATACTATCACATATAAAAAAACATTTTTTACTCACATAAGTGTGTTGCTTCATTCATTCATGTAATCTCATCCTGTCTGCAAATCCAGTCTCTTGTTTACAAACGAATCCGTGGTGAAATGAAGGAACAAACTCGCAATGTCTTCCCCACGTGAGCTGGATATTCATTAAAAATAAAGTTCATCCATGCATTCATAATATTGGAATCTAAATGAAGCTTATGCAGATTATGTTATTTATCTATAGCATGCCATGCACAAATCGGTGGGCGGCACATTCTGAGATCGAGCGTTTGCTGAGCCTGGTGTCAATAAAAGCTTTTCTTTGACTAACAAGGAAGTTTTTTAGCTCCGAAACTTACAGGATATTCTTATATCATGATGAACTTTTATATATCAAAGGCTGAATGAAAAGTTGATTTCTCAATTCATTACTTCTTTAACATAATCTTAATTAAAATGCTACAGCATTACAACATTAAATTGACATATTTTAAGTCTATTTTTATCACAACAGATGCACCAGAGCAACATATCAGCTTAAATTGGAGGGTCTTCGAATATTCTCTTGGAAAAATGCCGTCTTGAAGTCAAAAAGGTTGAGAAACACTGCTTAACTGGTTAAATCAGGAGTAGCCATATTTTATATTATGGTTATATATATATACACTCACCTAAAGGATTATTACTCACCTTTCGCCTTCAGAACTGCCTTAATTCTACGTGGCATTGATTCAACAAGGTGCTGAAAGCATTCTTTAGAAATGTTGGCCCATATTGATAGGATAGCATCTTGCAGTTGATGGAGATTTGTGGGGTGCACATCCAGGGCACGAAGCTCCCGTTCCACCACATCCCAAAGATGCTCTATTGGGTTGAGATCTGGTGACTGTGGGGGCCATTTTAGTACAGTGAACTCATTGTCATGTTCAAGAAACCAATTTGAAATGATCCGAGCTTTGTGACATAGTGCATTATCCTGCTGGAAGTAGCCATCAGAGGATGGGTACATGGTGGTCATAAAGGGATGGACATGGTCAGAAACAATGCTCAGGTAGGCCGTGGCATTTAAACGATGTGTATATATATATATATATATATATATACACTCACCTAAAGGATTATTAGGAACACCTGTTCAATTTCTCATTAATGCAATTATCTAAATCAACCAATCACATGGCAGTTGCTTCAATGCATTTAGGGGTGTGGTCCTGGTCAAGACAATCTCCTGAACTCCAAATTGAATGTCAGAATGGGAAAGAAAGGTGATTTAAGCAATTTTGAGCGTGGCATGGTTGTTGGTGCCAGACGGGCCAGTCTGAGTATTTCACAATCTGCTCAGTTACTGGGATTTTCACGCACAACCATTTGTTGTTTACAAAGAATGGTGTGAAAAGGGAAAAACATCCAGTATGCGGCAGTCCTGTGGGCGAAAATGCCTTGTTGATGCTAGAGGTCAGAGAAGAATGGGCCGACTGATTCAAGCTGATAGAAGAGCAACTTTGACTGAAATAACCACTCGTTACAACCGAGGTATGCAGCAAAGCATTTGTGAAGCCACAACACGCACAACCTTGAGGCGGATGGGCTACAACAGCAGAAGACCCCACCAGGTACCACTCATCTCCACTACAAATAGGAAAAAGAGGCTACAATTTGCACGAGCTCACCAAAATTGGACAGTTGAAGACTGGAAAAATGTTGCCTGGTCTGATAAATCTCGATTTCTGTTGAGACATTCAGATGGTAGAGTCAGAATTTGGCGTAAACAGAATGAGAACATGGATCCATCATGCCTTGTTACCACTGTGCAGGCTGGTGGTGGTGGTGTAATGGTGTGGGGGATGTTTTCTTGGCACACTTTAGGCCCCTTAGTGCCAATTGGGCATCGTTTAAATGCCACGGCCTACCTGAGCATTGTTTCTGACCATGTCCATCCCTTTATGACCACCATGTACCCATCCTCTGATGGCTACTTCCAGCAGGATAATGCACCATGTCACAAAGCTCGAATCATTTCAAATTGGTTTCTTGAACATGACAATGAGTTCACTGTACTAAAATGGCCCCCACAGTGACCAGATCTCAACCCAATAGAGCATCTTTGGGATGTGGTGGAATGGGAGATTCGTGCCCTGGATGTGCATCCCACAAATCTCCATCAACTGCAAGATGCTATCCTATCAATATGGGCCAACATTTCTAAAGAATGCTTTTAGCACCTTGTTGAATCAATGCCATGTAGAATTAAGGCAGTTCTGAAGGCGAAAGGGGGTCAAACACAGTATTAGTATGGTGTTCCTAATAATCCTTTAGGTGAGTGTATATATAATTTAAAAAAATTTTTTTTTTATAGATCTTCAAAGACTCAGTATGTCTTCAGTTAACTTCAGTTCTTACTGTAATGAATCTCTTCTGTATGTGCTGAAATGAGACAGTAAAGTGACTAAGAAATGTCTCCCACCCTGTGCTTACAAGCTGACTTCATTTCCCTATAAGCAGCCTTAGACCATGAGGTAGCCTATTTTTTAGAGGCCCCGGTTCTCTCGCCTAATGTCACTTGCAGCACCCATCATGACATGACAGAAACTATTGTCAACTCTCTTGTAACTCAGAAAATTCTAGTTTTACATTTTACATTTTTGATCAACCGTACTGAACCTCTACAAAATCTGGCTTGAATATGGTGTTTGTGTATGTGTCTGAGGCTGCATGGGGTCTTCTGTTTACATGGCGAGGGAATGGAAATATGTTTCTAAGCTGTCAAATTTTAAAGGACAGGATTACATGGATCAGTGAGAGAGACAAACAAACAGAGAAAACTAAGCTTGATTTAATGGAGTCAATCATCTCAGAACAAGGTTCATTTGTCACTTGTGGGTGTGTGAGGGAGGGAGGAATAAGACATGATATTATCTTATTTTCCCACAACTCTTTTACCATTGAATCATGATGCATTTTATGGCAGCATGTTTGAGTTTCTAAACACTTCAGATTGTTTGTAGCCGAGCTGGTAGTTGAGACCACAGACTCACAAAATCTCTGAAGTCATGTTTGGTTGAAGAAAATAAAATGTACACAGTTACTGTATGTTTCCCAATGTTCGATTTAATTGTTGCATATTGTAAGGTACTGTTTCATGAAAATACTTTTAATTACACACTATTTAGATGGTCCACTTCAGACATTCTACTAACTTTGCAACTACCTGTCATCTAACTCTCATTAGAGTATTAGTATGTAGACTGTAGTAGACTGTTAGGTTAGGGTTAGGTGTTAGGGTTCAGGTTAGTAGAATGCGTTGACATGTAGTTGCAAAGATACTTATGTCTAACTTATGACAGTAGTTAGTAGAATGCGTTGACATGTAGTTGCAAAGATACTTATGACTAACTACATGTCTTTGCAACTAGAATGTTTAAAGTGTTACCATATTTTTTTTGTCTTCTGATTTGAAAACTTTCTCTGGTAACTTTTACTCAGATGTACAGTTTTTCCTCCACTCTGAGTAGTAAAGTCTGTTGACTAGTCAATATCTCTAGCATGTTTTAGATTTTTCAAATGTTAATCAGACTACAGTCTCTCTCTGAAAACCCACTCTGAGTAGATGAACACAAACCTTTCATAGTAGGGTAGAAGATGGACCCCTCCTAGTGCTGTTGCTGATGACTTCTTGGAAATAACACATTAAATGGGCCATTGAGTCTTCAATAAATCAGCAATGAGGACAAATGATTTTAATTACATTCACAAGGCAACATGTCTTATTTTGGGAGGGGTGCTGTTGAATGATCATTTGTCTAATTTTAATTGTCTTTCCTATACACTGTGGTGGTTGCTTTAAGACTGCATGGGCATCCCCGGATATTTCAAAATATCAAAAAGTACACTAATGTCACTGACGCATATTGAGTGTATTTTGCATTGAGTTGAAACAGTGATGTGCATTGTGGACAGCACTTGTCATTTAAAAGCACCACTGTACACAGAATGCTTGGAGATAGGCAAACAATTAATGAAAATCTTTTTTGGCTTGTAAGGCATTTGAGCTTGGTCAGTTATTGGTCAGTTTGAGAAGCAGCTTTGGTGCAATAGGCCTACTGCAGATGTCCATATAAAACATAAAATAGAAATGAACTCATATTTTACCATAATAAGTGATAAGTAAAATCTGTGCTTCCCCACAAAATCACTTTTTCGTGGGGAAGTATTGGAAGTGAGTATTGGACCTGGACTTTGATATTTGATGATGACATAGTACGAGAACACAAGGATGCAAGATCGCTTAAGAATGCACATTGAGAAATGGCCATGGTCAGGACGATCTGCTGAAGTTCAAACTGAGCATCAGAATGGGGAAGAAATGTAATGTGGCATGGTTGTTTGTACCAGACGTGCTGGTCTGAGTATTTCAGAAACAACTGATCTACTGGGATTTTCACACATAAACATCTCTAGGGTTTACAGTCTGAGAAAAGAAAATATCCAATGTGTGGCAGTTCTGTGGGCGAAAATGCCTTGTTGATGCCAGAGGTCAGAGTAGAATGGCCAGACTGGTTCAAGCTGATAGAAAGGCAACAGTAAGTAAAAAAAAACAACAACACTTGTTACAACCGAGGTCTGCAGAAGAGCATCTGCAGAAGAACACACAACACATTGTGTCATTCAGATAGGGTCCGAATTTGCGTAAACAACATGTAAGCATGGATCTATCCTGCCTTGTATTGGTGGTTCAGGCTGTAATGGGCGATATTTTCTTAGCACACTTTGGGCCCCTTAGTACCAATCATTGAGCATCATTAACTCCACAGTATTGTTGCTGACCATGTCCATCCCTTTATGACCACATGTACCCATCTTCTGATGGCTACTTCCAGCAGGATAACACGCCATGTCTCAAAGCTCAAATAATCTTAAACTGGTTTCTTGAACACGACAGTAAGTTACTATACTCAAATGGCCTCCGCAGTCACCAGATCTCAACCCAATAGAGCTCCTTTGGGATGTGGTGGAACGAGAGATTCACATCATGGATGTGCAGCCAACAAATCTGCAGCAACTCATGTAAATATGGACCAAAATCTCTGAGGAATGTTTCTGGCACCTTGTTGAATCTATACCATGAAGAATTAAGGCAGTTCTGTAGGCAAAGGAGGGTCAAACCAATACTAGCAAGGTGTACCTAATAAAGTGGCCAGTGAGTGGATATTAATATACTATTCAACTATTATTACTTTAAGATCTTTATATTATTGTAATATGTGTTCTGAACAAAGAGAAACAAGTCCAAAGAGAAACAAATCAGCAAAAGCCAAATAAGACAACTTATTTGTTATTTGTCATATTTTTGAGGGAATCTGAAGCTATTTCTGAGTCATATTAGGAATCAAGGTGGAACATAATGTCCTGAAAACACTTTCAGTCTCCTGGAAATTAGCTCCATGAGCTCAGTGAAACATCTTCATGTGAAATACTTGATGTAATGCTCAAAGTACATACACATAGCCCTGACAAAATACAACAATTGGATCTTTGTGCAGGTCATGAAAGAAAACATGTTTACCATGTTCTCACATTTTCAGAATCATTCATGCACATGTATTTCAGTCTAATGACAGCATGGAGTTGTCTCAAATTTTCCCAAAATGACTGCTCACTATAGGAACAAGTGACTTTTAAACAGGTTCTCCTAAAGTCCATTAATCAGTTACACTGTGTTTTTATCTTAATTGTCTGAATGGTGCATTTCCCATATACCCACTCGCACGCAGTGGCTCCAAAACCAGTGAGTAGTTGTTTTCCTTAGCCAAATTTAAGCGAATGTAATTGGTTGTCACCCCTGCTTTTGTAGAATGGTAGATCAACTGCTTCTCTGGAAGGGTGTCAAAGCCTGAATTGGAGGTCACAGGCAGAATGGTGTCAGTGGAGTCACTAGGGTTATCTCAGGTCACCTTCCCCTAAATCACAAAACAATATTCCTCAAAGTACAAGCTGCTGTAGAATTAAATGAGGACACTTTTGCTAACCTTTGCTTCATTAGTACTTATAAAGGACACTTCAAAGATTATATAAGATTATATTATATATATATATGGAAATATTTTCTTCTGCAAAATGAGTTTAGTGTTTTTGTACATTTATTTGACAAAATTGTGGCTAGAGGTTTTAGAAATAATTTGAAAAGAATTCACTTCAGTAACAAAATGATGAAGTCTTACAATATTTATTTAACTTACATAGTTATTACAGTAAATGTAATGTTATTTTAGACTGTAATACAGATTTATGTCTTGCCAATGGGTTTAATCATTTCTATAGCTTAAGACTCTTAGTCCACCTATTACAAAGAAAACCTCTTAATTACCTGTTAATTACTTTACAGCCACATTGACAGATGCAAGCAGGACATTCCTACAAGTGTGAGCTGTAAGACAGACGTGACCAGACAGAGACAGTGAATACAGATTCACAAGTACTTGTCAATGTAAGGACCAAGTTACTGTAAAAAAAACACTGTATGTAGTGTTGGTTTGTGATGATCACTGTGGACTACAAACAAAGATACAGAAGACAAATGCAATAGATTTGTGCTTAATGGCAGTCTAGTGGTACTAGTTATAAATACTGGGTCCTGCGTCTGTAATGAAAATAAATCCACTTTCTGAGGCTATTAGTTAATACGGTTTACAATTCACATTTATTTGTATAACGCTTTTTACAATACATATCGTTTCAAAGCAGCTTCACAGAAAAGGCATGCATCTACATTACAATTTAAAGTGATTTGTTAAAATAGCTCTGATTACTCTCAGTGCAAAATATAATAAAACTTAATTGATGAGATTCATCAGTGTAACTTGCATTTGCATGTCTGGTTTTCAGTGTATATGGTTTCCCCTTCTTTTTAAATAATGTAACACTTTGACTGTTTTTTTTCTCTCTCTCAAGCAAAATGTAGAATCTTGAATACATCTTGTGGGCTTTCTTTGGTGTAAGTGTTTTTGGTATTGATCCAAAATAGCACCACTGTATACCATTAAAGTATTGTTGTAATTTTGGCATTTAAGAATACATACTGCCCGGCCAAAAAAATAATAATCGCTGTTTGGATTTAAATAGACAAATGCTCAAGAGTCAATGATTGGATAGTTTACAACCACGTAGGAAGACACATCATGACCATATTCCAGGATGACAATGTCAAGATTCATCAGGCTCAAATTGTGAAAGAATGATTGGGAGGGAGCATGAAAAATCATTTTTACACATGAATTAGCACCTCTGAATCCAGACCTTAAATTCATTGAAAGTCTTTGGAGTGCTTGACTCTTGCATTGTCAATACAAGATCTTGACCAAAAATTGATGCACCTCTTGATGGAAATAACATCACAACATTTATTTCCATAAAGAGGTGCATCAACTTTTGGTCAAGTTCTTGTGAAATGAAAAGCTACACAATCCATCAATTAGGGTTAAAATAACTGTTGCCAAACATATAACATGCTAGAAACATAATAATCACTGCAATAATGATCCAATCATAGACTCTTAAGCATTTGCCAATTTAAATCCAAACCACGCGATTTCTTTTTTTTTTTGGCCGGGCAGTGTATATGCATTAAACAATAAATGTATACCTCATGTCAAATGGAGTGGCATTCAAACATTTTAATTTAAAGCAGGCTCAATGAAACTATAACTCAGCTGGATCTCTGCTAATTACGTTGACATTTAGTATAATAATGTATTTTAAAGTTTGGTATGGGGGCTTCTGGTAAATTGAGACCATTTACACCAAAAACAATAACTGTAATGATAAGTTTGACCATAAAATTGCTTTAACAATTTAAGAATAGAAGACTCCACACTACAACACAATATTGTTGAAATCAATTTCAGAATGTCAGGTTTTTCCAGCTGATGAACAGAAAAACATTGACAGCCAATCAAAATACATCAGACTTCACATTCAACATAACATTTTCATCAATTGGTGTGGATGCTAATATAGTTATTATAGTTATTGATATAGTTTTCATTCTTGGTGTGAATGGGCCTTTACTCCTATATGAATGGTGGGAGGGGGGTAGGGTAGGGTGGGGTGGGGTCAGAAAGCTCTCAGATTTCATCAAAAATATCTTAATTTGTGTTCCGAAGATGAACGAAGGTCTTACGGGTTTGGAACGACATGAGGGTGAGTAACTAATGACAGAAATGTCATTTTTGTGTGAACTAAACCTTTTAAGATCTAGAAAGATATGAAGAAAGTCAAAGCTCACTTTATGTGTTTAACGTTCAGTACACTCTCAGGAAAAAAGGTAAAAAAGCTGTCACTGGGGTGGTACCCTTTTAAAAGGTACACCTTTGTACCCAAAGAGTACATATTATTACCTCGAAGGTACATATTGGTACCAAACGTGTACATATTTGTACCTAAATGGTACATATTAGAACCTTTTTAAAGGGTACCGTCCCAGTGACCGCTTTTGGACCATTTTTTCTGAGAATGTAGGACTATGTAATAAATACTGTTTGGACATTAAGGTTTGTTTCACCCACATTGAACACTAACAATAACACATTGAACACTAACAATAACTAACACTCATTCTGGCCTATCTACGTTATTTTAAAAATATCCTTCTTGCTTTAGTGATTTACAGCTGTTGTGGCTACATGTGCTCGTTGTGATGTAGTTCCTGCTTTCCACAGACAGGGCGGTAAAAATTTACCATCTATAGTCTTCTTCATCTCCCAATTTTCTATTCCCCTTAATGTGCTCAGGAAATTGTGAATAGAGCTAACAGAGCATTACTGACAGACCTGTTCAGAATACAGAGTCAAATCTGAAACAACTGCCACACTCTGTGAACCTGGAGGAGAATGTTTAAGACAGCATCAACAAAGTTGTTGTTTGTAATTATAGCAGTTGCATTATTGTTTTTGCATTTATTGCATTACAAAGACCATGTTTCCCTAACAAAAGTCATGTGATTATGCGGCATGTCTGGACACAAGCAGGTGAGGGTTGTCAGGGAAAGTGACAGAACACTTGTTGCTTGCTGTAACATGCATTTTGTGCCTTGTTATACTTCTACACAATCACAAATGTAGCTTGTATGTATGGGTCAGTGGGGGTTACAAAGTTTTTTTTAAAGTGTCCAGTGAAAGAAAAGAAATTTTCTAGCTGTGGCCCTTTGATTTATCATCTGGTTTGAGCTAACATTCCATACCTTGATGCACTGGTTGATAACCAGGCAGATCTACCTGAGAATCAATGGTATGTCTGGGTGATATGACATAAAGAAAGTCGTTTGTGACTTTGAAATAGTTGCCAGTGTATAACATAAAAGTCAACTTAGATCATTAAATAACACCATGAACTTACCTTTCTGACCTAATATAGCTGTTCTTATACAGTGTCTTTGTATCTCTGATTACTTGGAAAGGTCATGCAAGTCCATAACATTTTTATTACTACTGTAGATAGTAGTGTTTTGGGGGGAAATGTGCTGTAGATGTTAGGACATTATAGGTCAAAGGTGATGGGTAGACATCCAGTTTGATCTGTCAACGAGACGTATAGAGATTCTTTCTGAGAACAACACAGGATGACCATTTCTAGTCATTTGGTGTAATTGGAAGTGAGTAATGGTTAAAGCACTTACCCATGTGGTGAGGGTATGGGTGAGGAGTGTGAGATATTCCAGCTGAAAATGAGATCTGTTATCTTGGAAGAAAGTAAGGCAGAAAAGCACTGACCCGGAAATGCACCTCTCGACCAGTTTAGAGATTAGCTGTTTGTGGTATCGAAAAAAACAACAACAAAAAACTGTGATTAATAGCTATATCTAAATGATGCTGCAACCTTTCATATTCTGTCCACTGATATAGTGAATTTTTGTGTAACACTGCACAAAATAGGAGAGGCAAGGGTTAGTTGTCACAAGGTCTATATCAGTAATTTGAGTCCAATTATGCAAATTTATTTTATCTAAGAGTGGTT
Organism: Rhinogobio ventralis; assembly: GCA_039654625.1. Lineage (NCBI taxonomy): Eukaryota > Metazoa > Chordata > Actinopteri > Cypriniformes > Gobionidae > Rhinogobio > Rhinogobio ventralis. The sequence continues at coordinate 30,496,110 of CM077194.1, forward strand.
TTGCATGTTGGTTTCAAAGACCTTATTAAAAACAATCTTGAACTAGATGTGCATGAATTTATTGATGAAATTATTATTATTATATGCTATAGCCTATCTGTTTGGTAAACAAGTGAACACAAAATTAACTGAAAGGTTGAGCCATGTTCTCGGGACAATGGTAGTTTTATAAATTCAATACTTGTAATTTAATTACAAATCTAAACAAAACAACAAAGTCCACATTAAAGTGATTTATATTAAGCGCTGTCATTTAGTGAAGCTTGAACCTTCCTCAAAGTTCAGCGAGACACTTTATAACCTTTTAAATCCAGTTGGTCTGTCTTATCACCCTGAAGTGCTGTAAGTAGCGTGGTCTCTCCCCCGTGTGGAGGGGCAACTCTCTGTTGATGTGATCCACCAAATCCATCCATTATTATGGGAACAATTCATGAATCATGGCTGCTAATAAAGTGTGTTAACATGAAAATAAATGATAATTTGGAGCAACAATCACCTGGATGTTTTAATTGGCATATGCCTATTAAAGACTTTACAATTTTATTCGACTCATTTTGAAAACAGGTAATTTATTTGAGCTGATTAAACTTAACGGGAATTGGTTTCATGTTTGTTTGTTTGTTTGTTTGTTTCTTTCTTTCTTTCTTTCCTTCTTTCTTTCTCTGTTTCTTTCCTTGTTTCTTTCCTTATTTCTTTCTTTTCAATTCAATTCACTTTACTTTACTTCACATTTATTTGTATAGCGCTTTTCACAATACATATCGTTTCAAAGCAGCTTCACAAAAAAATGCATGCGTCTACATTACAATTTAAAGTGATTTGTTATCAGAGGAGACTGTGTCCAAGTTATGTATTTCAGAAAAGTAGGCTACATATACAAAGCACACAGTTAGCTAACAATATATTATTAATCAATGGTTCAAATGACCATTTGAAAAATCCATGTGAAAATGAAGGCACAAACAATGGGCTCAGTGAAATAAGAATACATGTTGTTAACAATGATTAGGGTATAAAATTGAGCAAAATTGTTTGCATCTTTTACCAAGAGCCACAACAAGAGACGGTGCAAAAGTGCTTTTACTTTTATTTAAAATAAATGAATAACCTACAATGATGCTATTTGAGGCAAACATTTTCTTTGCTACATCAGTTGCTATATTATCAAGGTAACATTCACTTAAGTGTTCGGCACTGCGGAGCGAATAGGGCAAAGTGGCACTTTCTTTTCTTTCGTATTTAGTTGAAAATGTTCTGTTCTTTTATTGTGTGTGTGTGTGTGTGTGTGTGTGCGCGCGCGCGCGTGTGTGCGTGTGCGCGCCCGCCCTTTTGTAGTTTAGGGCACCTGTGACGCGCGTAGTCACTTTCCCCGCACCTCCTTCTGCGTGGTGTCCACTCACTTTTTCGGGTGGCCAGTGAGCCCCTCCTCTAAATCCATGACGAAGTTATTTAGGGTGCAAAATGGATTTGAATTTGCTGTTAGCGTTCACATTTTGTGTCCGGACTACAAGAAGCAACATACGGTCCAAGAAGGAGATTTAAACTGACATAAGGACACGTATGAAGGTTTCATGTGGACTCACTGTGAACTGGGATTAAGTAACATTTATTTTCTTTTGGAATTATAACTTTCAGGAAAGGTACAGTATTTCATTCATTTTTTTATTTACTCTGTATTAATTTATGACGTCAGAGTTTGTGTTGTCAGTCAGAGTTATTCAGTTAATTGCTAAATGTATGCAGTCGATTTATGCATGATTTGGTTAAATTTGAATATTTGAATCAGAAACTTATTTACATGACTAGACGGGATTGTTAACGATGTTTTAAACATTCTAATGATTATTATCCTATTTTTTTTTGTCAAATTATAATTTTTTACAACATTCCAAGTGGATATGGAGCAAATTCTACAATATTTGAACAAACGTCGCACGGGAGTAGGCTACTCACATTTCCAATGACCTCACTCAGTATAGGATACAAGAGTAGAATTATCCGAAGAGAAGCATTGAACTGAAATAGTAGTATCAAAGACACTTTAACAGCCTTTCTGATCTCTGATGCTGACCGTAGACTACATCATTGGGCGTGACTAATAGGTTCCAGCTCCGTTATGCCAGGGCCAAGACAGTTCTGAATCTCTATCTACAAATATTCTAATATTTGACTATTAGACATTAATTGTAGACTATCTAAATTAATTATTACAGAGTGAGGAACTTCCAGCTGCAGTTACAGGAGCGAAAGCAAGAGCGCGTGTGTGAAAGTGATGGTGTCTGATCTCAGACGAGTTTTTGGATGCATTAAGAATTGTAGCCTAATGCATGAATCGGTTATTTATTTATTTAAAAAAAAAAAAAACTCGATGTAGCTGCGATTTAGTCTAGTAAGGATTATTTTAATACACCGCCTGTAGAGAATTTGTTTTTCCATATTGGAGTAAAGGACACTTTTTTCCATCCATTTTTGTCACAATTTCTGTAATTTATGAGATTTCAGTAATGAAAAAAGTGTGATGACTTCATCACTGCACGTTTTTTATTTTATCCTTAAACGTTAGGCGGCAATTAAATTTACCTGTGCCATTTTAAGCAGCAGACTGGATTTTTTTTTATCCCCACACAGTATGAGGTAAAACGAACAAATGCACGAAGTCAGTACCTATACTGATATATGCATGTCAGTACAATAAAACAAATCTTAATTTTCACGTGCATCGTCTTTTAATTTAGTTATATTTTGTTTATATGTCTAATCTAAGAATGGCTGTTTTACGTCACTTTTCATTTACATACGGTCAGTGGGTAGTCTCACGAACCCCACATTTGTAGTGGTGCGGTGGCAAAAGTTTGTGCCTCACCCCCCGCAGGGGATTGAAGCAACTGAATACTCAATTCCGCCACCCACCCTCTGAGAGGAAACACTCTCTATGACCACCACATCGTCTCAGTCAGATGAGTAAAGCCGTTCAGCATATGTGAGTCTTAATAGATAGCAAATGTCTCAGTTCACAGCTAGATTTGAGTGATTTATCAAATCAGTGATTCAATGATTCTTCTCTTCACCTCCTAGACAGGAAGATGTTGCTAAATATAAGACACATATTGTGGTTGATCTGCATATACCAAACAACGACTGGACCTGGTAAGCTTTTCATGTTTTTTTCCCCCTGTTATATTTCAAAAGTATTCATCTGGTAATATCTGCATGATTTATGTAAAACTGGCGTTGGCATGTGTCTAATATAGGCATGCATTTCTATTCTGTGCTGTTTTTAGGGGCTAATTTGATTTTGTTTCTTGCAACAAAAATCCACTTCATTGTAAAATTCATTTAAATGCATCTCCCATGTTGTGGAGCAGACCTTAAAGGCATAGTTCACCCAAAATGAAAATTCTGTCATCTTTTATTCACCCTTAAGTTGTTCCAAACCCGTATGAGTTTCTTTTTTCTGTTGAACACAAAAGAAGATATTTTATAGAATGTCAGTAACCAAACAGTTGATAGTAGCCAGTGGCTTCCATTGTATTTTTTTCTACCATGTAAGTCAATGGGTGCTGTCAACTGTCTGATCACCTACCTGATCAGCATTTTTGGGTGAACTATCCCTTTAACCTCGCATTCCCACAAACTGTTGTCCCGTAGCTGCCACTAATGGTTTACTTCCAGGCACCTATACCTTTTAATTAGGGACTTCTTGTAGTCTGGTGCAAACAGATGGCTTGACTTTATCACTTTGAGAGGCCATGCTCACACACGGTGGTGTGCTACCCTCAGGGGTAATCCCACCTGTCCAAAGCATTTCTCACATTGTTGGTCTGAGCATATAGGGATTTTCTGACAGTTGTGATCCTTTCAACGTCCCCTGTTCAAGGTTATCTGTCCTTGTACAGGAAAATTGTTCCTGGTATACTCGCCCCTAGGCTTCACAGAGGCAGTAAAATAATTCTCAGCTCAATTACCATAAACACAGTGAAGCATGATTTCCTGTGCTTTGCGATGGATGCAACTGTGTGTATATGTCTCATGTCTTTCATTCTCTCAGTCTCTAGCACATTATTGGTGATGCGTCCTGTCAGCGGCTTGTTGTCCGGGAAAGTGACCCTTCCATGTTACTTCTCCATCCTCCCCACTGTTGAACCTAAGAACAGAAATGCCTCAGGAACAGATTACCTGCGCATCAAATGGACGAAGATTGAGGGGGGTGTGGAGTCGACTGTACTTGTCACCCAAAACGGCGTCATTAAGATTGGTTCGGGGTACAGGAGTCGCGTATCTGTGCAGAGTCACCCGGAAGACATTGGCGATGCTTCTCTAACTATGGTGAAGCTTCGGGCAAGTGATGCTGGAACATACCGCTGTGAAGTAATGTTTGGGATTGAGGACACGCAAGACACAGTCAGTTTAAATGTTGATGGTAAGATTTTTTAACACCTTTGTCTTCTCGCTTTCAGATTTGTCTTGTCTTTTTAGAGACAACATTGTTGTATCTGAAGCACATATGCTGCCAATATGGGACATTCCTTACAGCTAATTGATCAATGACAGTTATAACAAAAGTAAATTATAGATAAATAAAAGTTCAGTCTGTTAAGTGGAGCTGTTAATTGGAGAAAACCCACAAGCACAGCTTATCTAAATTGTTGAGGGATTTTAAGGTTGTTTTGGACCCTCCCAGATTACAGTTACAGTGTAAAAAGTCAAATGCACTCCAATAAACTTTGCCTCTCTTAATGTCTTCCCTCTGCTTGGATACGCTGTGATGCTGGGAGACATCTTGTATGGGATGATTTATGCACAGGCCATGTGAAAGGATGGGATGGGTCAGCCCTGAACTGCTTTGGCTCTAGAATCGCAGCACCACCCTGCACTCAGCAAAGACACACTGCCATTTTAATTAGATCCATTACTCATTTAATTTGAATTAGTTTCAAAGCGACAATTAT